>OY740795.1:13218233-14418233 GCA_963514005.1 Raja brachyura
TCATTGGTCAGTGCGGACTCGGTGGGCCCAAGGGCCTGTTTCCGCGCTGTATCTCTCAACTGAACTAAACAAAACTCAACTCCACTCTGCTCAATCCTTTCAAGGCAAAAGCATCTCCGAGAACGAGTTGTTCACTCATACTCATAATACTTCAGTCACATAGTTGTGATTCAAAAATAGTTCTTAAAATTTCTAACGCAAGTCTAGCACATTTGCTGATAGGGCACTTGAAAAGAATACTGATCCAGACCAGCACCTTCCCCTATCCATTCCCGTCACAGATGCTGCCTGATGCTCTGAGTTACTCCAGCAGTCTGTATGATGCTTGGGGCACTTCCTACTGGTTGTGTTTTATCTCACACTGATCACTAAGTTGAGTTATGATGAAACTTAGCGAAAAGTGAAAGGCCTGGATAGAGTGGATGTGGAGAGGATGTTTCCACTCGTGGGGGAGTCTAGATCCAGAGGCTGTGGCCTTAGAATAAAAGGACGTACCTTTGGAAAGGAGATGAGGAGGAATTTATTTTATCAGAGGGTGGTGAATCTGTGGAATTTATTGCCACAGAAGGACATGGAGGCCAAGTCAATGGATATTTTTAAGGTGGAGATTGATAAGATTTGTGATTAGTAAGGATGTCAGAGGCTATGGGGAGAAGGCTTGAGAATACGGTTGAGAGGGAAAGATAGATCAGCCATGATTGAATGGCAGAGTAGACTTGATGGGCCGAATGGCCTGATTCTGCTCCAACAACATTTGATGCATTTAATGTGATATTCGGTTTAAAACATGTGGTAAATAGTACTGGGGAAGAAGTGCTTCCTCCTGCATGATCACTTCTGCCATGGCTATGCTGAAAGGAATGGCCATCAACACTGGTTTTGCTGGTAACATCATCACACGAACTTCCACCACCACCATCCCGACAATCAAACATATTTATGGGCCTGTCCCACTTACGCGACTTTTTCGGCGACTGCCGGCACCCGTCACAGGTCGTTACAGGTCGCCAAAAATTTTCAACATGTTGAAAATCCAGTGGCGACCAGAACAGGGTACGACTCTTTGGGCGACTACTCACGACCATACAGGCTTCACCCCACGACATGTCGCCAGGGTGTCGCCTGTATGGTCGTGAGTCGTCTCCTCAGTCTCCCAATGTCGTACCATGTTCTGGTTGCCGCTGGATTTTCAACATGTTGAAATTTTTCACCGACCTGCAACGACCTATGATGGGTGCCGACAGGCCCATAACAGGGGAGAGCAAAACCATGTAAAAACAACAGCGGTTCGCTTTTTGTAATTCCCTCTGATTTTTCACTTGGGTTGCTCAACCCAGTGCCCAAAGCACCGATCACAATCGCCTTAGTCGACAGGACCTTACCTGAAGGCGCATGGTCGGTGGGACCTCGCTCGAAGGCCCGGAAGTCGGTGGGATCGGGAACCCGCCCAAAGGCTCGCAGGTGGCGCAACCGGGAGAGGGAGCTGGAGCATTCGGGCGCGAGGGACAAGGGAGGAGGGCGAACCGGGGTAATGTCTCCAGCGCCTTCAAGGTCAGCTGCAGGCGACGCCCCCCGGGACACAAAGATGGCCGGGCGAGGAGAGGAGAGGAGAGGGACGTCAGTTCACGGGAACTGCTCCTGCACATGGAGCGCGCGGGCAGACCGGACATTGAATAACGACGCCAATAATGTTGGTGCCCGCATGTGTCATATATGCGGAATGAATTTCACTGTGCAGCGGCAAATAAAACACCGTTGACTATTTTAGTAGGAAAGGGATAAAACCTGGAGATTAGACAATGAGGAACTGATGAATTTATGAAAAAGAATACATTGCAAGGCTGCAGAGAAAATAAGGAAGGGTTATGTGATGGACGGGATGTTCTTATGGAGAGCCAGTGTGGACACAGTGGGAAAAATGCCTGGCTCTCTATCATATTAAATAAGAAAATGTTATATGTTCACCCTCACCTGTACCAAACTATTACCTAAAATTGGTACAAAAAGCTGGGGCAACTCAGCGGGACAGGCAGCATCTCTGGAGAAAAGGAATGGCCGATGTTTTGGGTTGGGACCCTTCTTCCGACAACCTATTCCGGGTTTGGCCTGCCCCTCTGCCAGGTTGCATCTCCTCTCCATCACCCCCTATAATCAGTCTGAAGAAGGGTTCCGACCCTAAGCGACACCTTTCCATGTTCATCAGAGATGCTGCCTGACCTGCTGAGTTACTCCAGCACTTCGTGTCTCTTTTTTAAAATAAAATATGCAGTTCCTTGTTTCTATATGACCTACTTTGTCATGCATTCAACTAGTATTATTCAATACATTACATTTACGTAGTATTCAATGGACAATGGGTGCAGGAGTAGGCCATTTGGCCCTTTGAGCCAGCACTGCCATTTAATGCGATCATGGCTGATCATCCCCAATCAGTACCCCGTTCCTGCCTTCTCCCCATATCCCCTGACACCGCTATTTTTAAGAGCCCTATCTAGCTCTCTCTTGAAAGCATCCAGAGAACCTGCCTCCACCACTCTCTGAGGCAGAGAATTCCACAGACTCACCACTCTCTATGAGAAAAAGTGTTTCCTCGTCTCCGCTCTAAATGGCTTACTCCTTATTCTTAAACTGTGGCCCCTGGTTCTGGACTCCCCCAACCCCGGGAACATGTTTCCTGCCTCTAGCTTGTCCAAGCTAGAGGCAGGAAACGTCTTCATGTGTTTAAGATCCCCCAAACTGCTTTAGTGTTTTAGGGAGCAGATAAGCCACACAATTGCAGCGACCTGGATTCATTTCCTGGCCTAAGGTGCTGTCAGCGCGGAGTTTGCTTGATCACCACAGGTTTCCTCCCACATCCCAAAGACATATTCAATGTGTAGGAAGGAACTGCAGATGCTGGTTTACACCTAAGATAGATACAAAATGCTGGAGTAACTCAGCGGGGACAGGGAGCATCTCTGGATAGGAGGAATGGGTGACGCTTCGGGTCGAGACCCTTTTCAGACGGAGAGTCAGGGGAGACGGAGACACAGAGATGTGGAAGGGTTAGGTGCACGTACTACTTGGGTCATTGGCTGCTTGAATGATGCACGATGTAGCTAGGTGGTGGGGGAAATCGGCAGGAAAGGGGAGGAGAGTTGACAGGTTTCTTGGAAAGAATATCACTGGGGCAGTACAGTGGAGAGGTGGTAGAGTCGCTGTTTACTGTGCCAGAGGCCCGGGTTCCATCCTGACTACGGGTCACTTCAGGTAACTTCAGGTAGCCCTTGATCTCTCTCCCTTCATCCCCTCCCCGCCCACCTTCCCAGTTCCTCCATTAGTCCCACTATCTCCACCTACATTCTTTCTTTGTCCTACCCTCTCCCCTGACATCAGTCTGAAGAAGGGTCTCAACCCAAAACGTCGCCAATTCCTTCTCCCCATAGATGCTGCCTCACCCGCTCCAGAGTTTCGCCAGCATTTTGACTTCGACTTTACTAGCAACTGCAGTTCTTTCTTAAACAACTGACTATGGGTGCTGTCTGTGTGGAGTTTGTACGTTCTTCCCGTGGCTACATGGGTTTTGCCTGGGAGCTCCAGTTTCCTCCCTCATCCCAAAGACGCGCAGGTTTAGAGGTTAATTGGCTTCGATAAAATTGTAAATTGTCCCTAGTGTGAAGGATAGTGCTAGTGTACAGAATAGCTGGTCGGTGCAGATTCGGTGGGGCCGAGGGGCCTGTTTCTGCGCAGTATCTCAAAAATGTAAAGTCTAACAGAATATGTTGCAAGGAAATAGTGGGGAATGATAGTGTCCTGAGGGCTGGCACAGAAGCGACAGGCCAAATGGCCTCGTCCTCTGCTGTAAGGAAGCAAAGAAAAACATGAAATATTAATGCTCACAGAGCATTGAATTCCATTAAAGTTACCGGCCTCATCAAAATCAATGATTCCCCAAGAAAGGAACACAAGATATTGGCCTACAGTAGATTGTGCAGCTATAATGTTGACAAGGCTATCAGTTTTCACCACCATTTGGAAAAACTAAGCGAGGGTATTTTGACTATTATTTCATTTGCTGCAGAGAGGAATCCTGCAACCTGGTTCATTTTTTAAAATTAGATATTGGAATCTCCAAAATAGGTAAGTATGGCTATTTATATTGGCTTCAGATGTACAGAGGCCAAACTCCTGAAACCATTCCCTCTCCTTGGCCGTCCTGTTCTTCAGCTTTCTCCATCACAATCGAGAGAGATCATGTTATGGATGCATTGGTTAGTTTTGAAATAGTCGGGTTATAAATAGTGCTGAAAATATCTCTTTGTTACACAAGTTGTGAATTATAAATTTATTTTTAAGTTATTGTCATTAATTAGCAGGTAATTCCCCTCAAGTAAATATTTCAAAATATAATCTAAATTACAATATTACAATATATGACATATTACAACATATTTACTATATATATAGTAAATATGCTGTAATATGTCATTTATTATAATTGTAATATATATATATACATGAATTGCTGGATTAACTCAACGGGAAAGGCAGCATCTGTGGAGAGAAGGAATGGGTGATGTTTTGGATCGAGACCCTTCTTCAGACCCGATCCGAAACGTTACCCTTTTTGTCTCTATCTTCGGTTTAAACCAGCATCTGCAGTTCCTTCCTATATATACTTATGTATATAATCTTATATATATATATATATATATATATATATATATATATATATATATATATATATATATATATATGTATACACACACACACACACAATATATGACAATATATTTCAAAGAAATTCATTTATACTCTGGTTCGTAATGAAATATATGCAGGATTCAAGGATTTGGACCAATGAATGGAGAAAGCACATCCTGAGGATATATAAATAGTTCAAAGGCCTTCATTGGCAGTGAACTGTCAGATCCATGAGGGCAATCCAAGGTCAAGACACCAGGTCCCTTTCACACCTTACCCTTCCATATCTCTCGCTTCCCTCTCCCCTGACTCTCAGTATGAAGAAGGGTTTCGACCCGAAACATCACCCATTGCTTCTCTCCCAGAGATGCTGCCTGCCCCCACCGAGTTACTCCAGAATTTTGTGTCTATCTTCAGTACAAACTAGCATCTGCAGTTCCTCCTTACCCCGTGTCCCCTAGCTGCTCCTGGTTTCTTCCTACTCACCACAGGATGGCCCTAACACCCAGGCCTCGAACTTAATCAGGTCCGCAACATTGGTAATGGAAGGTCAAAGTCAAGTCAAGGTCAAACAAACTTTATTGTCATTTAGAAATACATTGATATATGCAGTTCCAACGAAATTATGTTGCATTTGGCTCCCTGTGCAACACAATAAATTAACAGAAGGATAGGCATGGATGAAAAGGATAAAAGGATAAATAGACGACGGTGGCAGCCCATTACATGGCATTCAGGAGTCTGATGGCTCGTGGGAAGAAGCTGTTGCAGAACCTTGATGTTCTGCTCCTTATGCTGCGATATCTTTTTCCCGAGGGCAGCAGAGTGAACAGTCCGTGATGGAGATGTGTGGAGTCTTTTATAATACTGCTGGCCTTAGACACGCAACGTTTGGTCGCAATATCCCCGATTGAGGGGAGAGAGGTCCCGATGATTTTTTCCGCTGTCCTCACCACTCTCTGCACAGACTTCCAGTCGGAGGCTCTACAGTCCCCAAACCAGACAGAGATACAGCTGGTCAGAATACTCTCTATGGTGCCCCTGTAGAAAGTAGTGAGGATGGGATGGGGGAGATGAGCTCTTCTCATCCGGCGCAGAAAGTGCAACCGCTGCTGCGCTCTCTTAACTGTTGATGAGATGTTATTCGACCAGCTCAGACTGTTAGTGATCTGCACCCCCAGGAACTTTGTGCTACTGACCACCTCCACATCGCTGTCATTGATGTGAAGTCGTGTGGGACTGTGCCGGGTTTTCCTGAAGTCGACGATAACCTCCTTTGTTTTTTCGACATTCAGGATCAGGTTGTTCGTATTGCACCAGTCCACCAGTTGTTTCACCTCCTCCCTGTAAGCCAGCTCATTGTCATCCCTGATGAGGCCCACCACTGTTGTGTCATCTGCGTACTTCATGATGTGGTTCGTACTAAACCTGGCACAACAGTCGTGAGTCATCAGGGTGAACAGCAGTGGACTCAGGACACAGCCCTGAGGGGAGCCGGTGCTCAGAGAGATGGTGTTGGAGGTGTTATTTCCAACCCTCACAGACTGGGGTCTGTCAGTGAGGAAGTCCAGTAGCCAGTTACACATGGGGGAGCCGAGGCCCAATGGAACCAGTTTGCTTATCAGGTGCTGGGGGATAATGGTGTTGAATGCTGAACTGAACTGATGTGTGTGTGGAAACAAAGAACTGTGGGTGCTGGTTTATGCCAATGATAGACACAAGGTGCTGGAGTAACTCAGCAGGTCGAGCAGCATCTCTGGAGGAACAGGATAGGTGACCTATCGGATCGAGACCCTTGGCTGCAGGAATATAGTAAGAAGGCAAGTGAGGACCAAGCAGAACCCTGGCCATTCAATCAATGTTGTTTTAGATTACACCCTGGTAAACATTGGGAAAACAATGTGCTACACGTGGTTGCATGGTTAATCATATCTAAATTTAAATGCTAATGGGGCTGTCCCACTTAGGTGACTATTTAGGTGACTGCCAGGGACTAGTTTTAATGGAATTCACCTGCGTCAACCTACGACAACACCTATGACAGCAAAAATTGTCGCCACTGCCGGCAAAACATTTTCAACATGTTGAAAACTTTGCGACAGTCGTCTGTAGTCGCCCAAAAAAAAATCGCCTGAGTGGGACAGGCCCATTCGCTTTTTGCTTAAAAACATCCACAAGGTCCACTACCTTCTGTGGCCTCAAGACAACACAAACCATTTCACACTCAATGGAGTTTAGTCACTGCTGCACTGCAGGAAACACAGCAGTTTACTTGTTACAAAAGATGTGTAAGGAAGAAAATTAAAGACAAGCAGGGTGGTATGTATCTGGAATGAGCTGTTAGAGGAAGTGGTTGAGAGAAGTATTATAACAACATTAAAAATACATTCGGACAGGTACGTGGATATGAGTGGATTAGAGGGGTATGGGTCAAATGGGACAAGCTTACATGGGCATTTTAGTTGGCATGGATGGTGGGCTGAAGGGCCTGCCTGAAAGGCTCGATGTGTGACCATGATTGACCAGACACAAGCTCTGTCCTACTCGTCTTCAAATGGTCACATTCTTGCTTAGATTCTAACAAATTCTTGCTTAGAATGGGAGACGGGCATCAAGGAATATGGCGAGAAGGTGGGAAAATGGGATTAGGAGACAGAGGTCAGCCATGGTTGAATGGCGGAGTAGACTCCATGGGCCAAATGTCCTAATTCTACTCCGATAACTTAAGAACTTGTGAAGATGAGTAGGGCAGATTCTTGGGTCCTGTCAATCATTGCCATACAGCAGGTGTCGGTAACCTTTTTCTGCATAAGGGCCAGGACCCATGTTTGTGAGTGGATGGCGGGCCACATCTATCGCCATAGTTAATAAATGGAGGTAATAATAACTACATACTAAATGGAGGTAATAAAACATACTAACTAAATTAGTAATTAGTAATACTAATTGCACATAGTTTTCATGTGTTTTTCAATTAGTTTTCTGCTGTTTCCAGGTCGCCAGTGTGCCCTGGTACTGGCTGCAGTTCCCACTTCCCTCGCTTCCCTGGGACTGGCTACAGTTTCCACGTCGCCTGCGAGCCCCAGGACTGGCTGTAGCGCCCAGGTGGCAAAAACTAATTGAAAACAAATACGCATGTGGGCCGTATGATTTTGGGTTACAGGCCTGTGCGCCGTAGGTTGCCGACCCCTGCCATACAGTGTGGAAGCAGGCCCTTCAGCCCACTTCGTCCATGCTAACCAAGATGCACATGTAAGCTAAATGAGCGTTCTAATGACCATCTGTGTTCGGCATCAGTTAGAACGCTCATTTAGCTTACATATGCATCTTGGTTAGCATGGACGAAGTGGGCTGAAGGGCCTGCTTCCACACTGCTCACCAAACCACACTTGAAACTGGCTGTACATAAACTTTACAAACAGTGGGAAGTATTCAATTCAAATGCAAACATTCAAATAGACAAAATGTAAAATAGTGTGCCATGCAGTTTCAAACTTTTTTTAAACCACCTGGCTTGTAATTTTTTTGTGAACAAAATTATTCCAAAAAAAAGTCGATGTCTTTAAAAATAATGCATGTTGACAAACACCTGCGCTTCTAAATTAGGTAGGCACCAGATCTAAAAAAGTTTCCATTCACTTTTCACTAAGTCACCAGAGCTAGTCACAAATATGAATGGACATGAAAAAATAAAAATAAAATTGGATTTTTTTTTACTATGCTGTGGAACGTACTTCTTTGTAGGAAATATTGAATAGTCTTCCAGTTTATAAAACACATTGGAGGAATTTGCAAAACTAAAACTTGCTAACCTAAAACTAAAGGTTCAGAATTAAACCCAACTTGAGACACATGGCCATAACCTTCTTAACGTCGATACCATTCAACTAAGTATCATAGAATTATTGTAACAAGGAGGTAGCCATTTGGGGCATGGAGTCTAAGTTTGCTCCTAACAGAACAATATTAATATCCTAGATAGACACAAAAATCATCCGACCACAACCAGAGAGCAGTGCTGAACTACTATCTACCTCTTTGGTGACCCTTGGACTATCGTGTTAAAGAAGGCTGGAGAAACTCAGCAGGTTCAGCAGCAGCCAAGGAGCGAAGGAGATAGGCGACGTTTCTGGTCGAGACCCTTCTTCAGACTATCCTTGATCGGACTTAGCTGGCTTTACCTTGCACTAAACGTTATTCCCTTATCATGTATCTATACACTGTAAATTGATCGATTGTAATCATGTATTGTTTTTTCGGCTGACTGGTTAGCATGCAACAAAAGCTTTTCATAGTACCTTGGAGTACACCTGGCAATAACCTAAACTGAACTGAACGGACTTGGAAAAGCTGGAGTAACTCAGCGGGTCAGGCAGCATCTCTGGAGAAAAGAAATAGAGTTGAGATTCTTATTCAGACAGAGAATCAGGGTAGAGGGAACCGACAGGTATGAAAATGTACATAGAACAAATTAATGAAAGATATGCAAAAAAGACTGATCAAAGCCAGCAGCAATGATCAAGGAAAGGTGGAACCCACAATGGTCCATTGTTGGCTGTGGGGAAGGTGATAACGAGTAATACAAACAGTGACACTCTGCAGGACGAGAGTGAGACTCGTACTGCGACTAGGGTGGGGGAGAGATGGAGGGAATTGCATGCACAACACCTTTCAATTTCTTGACACCTTGGGCAGTTGCCAAACCAAGTTGCGATGCGTGCTGATGGAATGTTTTCTAGGTTATACCTATAAAACTTGGCAAGAGTTGTTGGAGACATGCCAAATTTCCTTAGTATTCCCAAAAAAGTAGTTTATTTATGTATATATATATTATATATATTCTATGGTATACAGACACACTGATCTGATCTGTATTCATGCCTACTATATTCTGTTGTGCTGCAACAAGCAAGAATTTCATTGTTCCATCTGGGACACATGACAATAAACTCTGGGGTTACACAAAAAGCTGGAGAAACTCAGCGGGTGCAGCAGCATCTAAGGAGCGAAGGAGCTAGGCGACGTTCCGGGTCGAGACCCTTCTTCAGTCCCGACCCGAAACGTCGCCTATCTCCTTCGCTCCTTAGATGCTGCTGCACCCGCTGAGTTTCTCCAGCTTTTTATGTAACCCTCGATTCTCCAACATCTGCAGTCCCTTCTTTGACAATAAACTCTCTTGACTTGACTTGACTTGGCATTGGTGTGCTTTCTCAGCCTCAGCATCATTGTGGTTGCACCAGGATAAATTATTTGTGTTATTTATGCCCAGGAACTTGAAGCTTTTGACTATCTCCACTTCAGCACCATTGACAATGACACCACCTCGCTCCCTCAATTCAATGACTAGCCCCTTCATCTTGCTGACATTGAGGGGGTGGCTGTAAACATAGAAACGTAGAAAATAGGTACAGGAGTAGACCATTCGGCCCTTCGAGCCAGCACCACCATTTCCATATGATCATGGCTGATCATCCAAAATCAGTACCCCGTTCCGGCTTGTTCCCCGTATCCCTTGTTGTCACGACACCGTGTTACTAAGCTCTCTATCTCCTCCCTGTACCCTGCCTTGCCATTGATCTGGTCCACCTCGGAAATATCTTTCCACGGGTGTTGCTTGACCTGCTAATTTGTCGAGCATATTCTATTTCTATTCCAGATATTCAACATCTACCCTGTTTCCAATCTGTTTCCCTCTCCCCTGACTCTCAGTGTGAAGGAGGGTCTTGACCCAAAACGTCACCTATTCTTTTCCTCCGGAGATGTTGCCTGACCCACTGAGTTACTCCAGCACTTTGTGTCTATATATTCAGCATCTACCGTGTTTTTTTAAGCTTAGAAGAATAATACATCTTTAAAGATAGATAATAAACTGGCACTCTTCACTTCACAAAGCCTGAAGGCACATCTCAGGTGGCACACTTTCCATGTGTCTGGACGTGTGCACATTCAACAGCACTGGAGATGTTCGTCAAACGTTGGCAGATGGTGCACAATGTAGTTGGGTGTGATTTATGCACTTTGGAAGGATCAATGAAAAAAAAAAACTATTGTTTATATGGAGTACATCTACAAAATGTTGTGATACAAAGGGACCTGCCAAAGAGCAAACCTATAAGTTTAACTAGTAATTAGGAAGACTAATTAGGAACATTGGTCTTTCGTACAAGGGACGTCGAGAATAAAACAGAGAGGTTTACAAGGTGCTGGCGAGGCTTTAGCTGGAGTACTGTGTGCAGCTTTGTACTCCACAACGATGCCGCGATGGCTGAGAATCTGCACCACAAAGTTTAGTTTAATTTATAGACACAATATAGAAATAGGCCCTTTTGCTTATCGAGTCCACACCGACCATCGATCACATGTTCACAGCAGTTCTTTGTCATCCTACTTCTCATCCACTCCCTCCACTGTAGAGGACAATTACTGAGGTAAATTAACCTTCAAAACACATCTGGGATGAGAGCAACTGGAGGAAACCCATGTGGTCACAGGGAGAACGTGTGGACTCCACACAGACAGCAACAGAGATCAGGATCGAACCTGGGTCTCCGGCGCTGTGAGGCAGCAGCTCTACCAGCTGCACCACTGTGCCGCCCCAAAGTTGAGACTCCAGTACCAATTGCATTCTGCACTTTTACTTGCGACATGCCACTGAAGTGGAGGCTGAAATGCAAGTTCACAATTTCACAAGTTATAGGAAGAGAATTGTGTAGGAAGGAACTGCGGACGCTGGTTTAAACCGACGATAGGCACAAAAAGGTGGAGTAACTCAGCGGGACAGGCAGCATCTCTGGAAAGAAGGAATGGGCGACGTTTTGGTTCGAGACCCTTCTTAGAATTGGGCCATTCAGCCTATCGAGTCTACTACGCCATTCAATCATTGCTGATCTCTGCTTCCTAATCCCATTTTCCTGCCTTCTCCCCCCCCATAAGTCTCGACACCCGTCCTAATCAATAATTTGTCTCTGTCTGCCTTAAGCGATGCCTTCAGTAACCGTCTTTCTTCCAGGGACTGACTGTGGACCTCTGGAAGATGTTCCACTCTCTTTCAATGGTAGTTGTGCAGATTGTGTGGGAGCCAAAACAAGGATCGAGAGATATAAAGCAGTTCTTAGCTCACTGGGAGAGAAACAGCTCGTTCAAAAGTCCCAAATTATTGGAACTACTGGAAGCTCAAACAAAACCAAAACACGGACCTCACTTAATGGCAAGGAAGGTTGACTTTTATGTGTTCTGACAGAATATTGCTTTTCTGCACTTTGCAGATGCTGGTTTAAACTTTTGTGCCTGAAGATAGGCACAAAAAGCTGGAGTAACTCTGCAGGGTCAGGCAGCATCTCTGAAGAAAAGGAATAGATGACGTTTTCTCGACACAAAACATCACCTGTTCTCTTTCTCCAGAGATGCTGCCTGACCCTGCTGTTTATTAAATAATCAGCACATTTGCTTCAGTCCTGAGGTCATTCTTTTACTTTATGTAATTCCAAAGTGCAGGAAAGCAATATTCTGTCAGAACAAGTAAAAGTCAACATTTCTACGCCTCCCTGGGTAACAGCGCTTTCTTGCTGCAGCATTGCCATGTTGCCTGGAACTGGGTAATTCTCTCCCTACTGCTGCTCAAACAATATCGTAAATGATTAAGTTCATGCACAATAATGCATGAAAAGAGTAGACATCAAGGATTGACTGCACAGTGGTGCAGTTGGTAGAGTTGCTGCCTCACAGCTCCAGAGACCCGGGTTCGATCCTGACCTCGGGTGCTGAATGGGTGCGGAGTTTGCGGGCTCTCCCTGTGACGTTTTTACTCCGGGTGCTCCGGTTTCCTCCCACATCTCAAAAAGATGTGCGGGTTCGTGGATTTATTGGCTTCGGTAAAGGATTTTGGGAGAGGATGGGAAGGTGGGATAACATAGAACTAGTGTGAATGGACGATTGATGGTCAGCGCGGACTCAGTGGGCCAAAGGGCCAGTTTCCATGCTGACCATTTCAATCAATCAAAACAGGGTTGATCCCAGGCAGCTGAACAACAGTAGCGGCACCATAAGCCCATTGTGAGTAATGCAGGGTGGTGGTTGTGTAAGGAAGTGGAGGAAGATTGATGCATGCTGATCATCACTGTCATGAGCAATGTGTTTTGTTTAGTTTTGCTAAGTTTAGTTTAGAGATACCGCGCGGTAACAGGCCCTTCGGCCCACCGAGACCGCACCGATCAATGGTTCCTGCACATTAATGCTACCCGACACACACAAGGGACAATTTTACAATTCTATCACGCCAATTAACCTACAAATTTGCACATCTTTGGACTGTGAGAGGAAACAGAAGATCTCAGAGAAAACCCCCATGGGTCACGGGGAGAACGTACAAACTCCGTACAGACAGCACCGTAGTCAGGATCGAACCAGAGTCTCTGGTGCTGTAAGGTAGCAAGTCTACCGCTGCATACAACATTGAGTTACAACAGTCCACCTGCTTTATCTTCACCCTTCCTTTATGCTTGTACTCGCTAGAATTTAGAAGATTGAGGGGGGATCTTATAGAAACTTACAACATTCTTAAGGGGTTGGACAGACTAGATGCAGGAAGATTGTTCCTGATGTTGGGGAGGTCCAGAACAAGGGGTCACAGTTTAAGGATAAGGGGGAAGCCTTTTAGGACCGAGATGAGAAAAACATTTTTCACACAGAGAGTGGTGAGTCTCTGGAATTCTTTGCCACAGAAGGTAGTTGAGGCCAGTTCATTCAATATATTTAAAAGGGAGTTAGATGTGGCCCTTGTGGCTAAAGGGATCAGGGGGTATGGGGAGAAGGCAGGCACAGGATACTGAGTTGAATGATCAGCCATGATCATATTGAATGGCGGTGCAGGTTCGAAGGGCGAATGGCCTACTCCTGCACCTATTTTCTATGTTTCAATGTTTCTATGCTATAACAGAACTCAATGGTATACACATTTGATGAACAGCATCTCATATTCCACTGGGTACCTTACAACCCCAGGTCTCAGTCTTCTCTGCAAAAATGTGCAGTGCGTATTTGATAGAAATCACATTTCCTTCTCAATGTAAATGTTATCTTTCCTTAAAACCTTCTTGGTAATTTCTTTTTGATCTAGATTTTGGTGTCTAATCCCCAATCCTGAACTTTTCACTTCGTCACTTCAATTTCATGTTTGATGAATCTTGTGTTTTATGACTGTTGGCAGATCAATTTCCCTCCTGGGATAAATAAAGTTTGGTTCTATCGTATCGTATCGTACGAGATTGCACTGCATATGTAGGCTTGCACTATTATAGTCTATCTGATATAATTGATAAATTATTGTAGGTTTATTTTGTGAGTTGTTGTATTCAATGCACCTGCGAAGCTGCGGCACGTTCCGCTCCCCTTACGTGTGACTCTTGATGCTGCTTGACCCGCTGAATTCCTCCAGTTGCTCTCCATTTCATTGCCACTGCATACACATCTGCTGCCGAAAGTCTTGCTGTCCATAAGCATTCACAGACCACAATCAAGTCACAGAAGATAGACTCAAAATGCTGGGGTAACTCAGTGGAACAGGCAGCATCGCTGGATAGAAAGAATTGGTGACGTTCTGGGTTTGCCCAAAACGTCACCCATTCCTTCGATGCTGTCTGTTCCACTTAGTTACTCCAACAGTCTTCCGCAGTTCCTTCCTACACATCAAATCACTGAGCCTGTCCTATCGTTAGGCAATTAATATGCAGTGGCAGACTGGCCAGGGTGTCAGCTTGCCCGATGGCAAGTGGGCCCCTGATGAAGTGGGCCCCCTATATCAAGCGGGCCCCCTTTGTCTCCTGGCAACCAATATTTTTAGACCCATTGCGCCACTGTTAATATGTGGACATCTTAACATACATTACGTAAATTTAGGTCTGCAAAACAGACCAAAATACAAAACATTTCAAGTATGCAGGACCCAAACATTATCCAAATCAAGACCAGTTCCAAGGCTGAAGGATCTTGCAAAGATCCCCCACTCAAATTCTGAACTTTCCATCCTATGATTTTATACTTTAGCAATCAAATACTATTGATCTCCTTTGTATCACACTGAGTTACATTAGAATTGCTTAACTTCTCGCTCTCACTATTCAGGGAATATGGAACAGCACAGGAACAGGCCCACGGCCCACGTGTCCGTGCCCAACATGATGCCAAGTTCAACTAATCTCATGCGCGTGGTCAATATTGTTTCATTCACAGCAAGTAAATGTGCCTGTCTAAAAGCCTCTGAAATGCCACTACCGTCTATATGCCTCCACCAACACCACCGAGGGAGTGCGTTCCAGGCACTCAACACTCTCTGTAAAACGCCTTGCCTGCATAACTCCTTTAAATTTGCCCCTCTCACTTTAAAGCTATGCCCTCTGGTTTTTGATATTTTGACATTTTGGGAAAAAAGATTCTGACTGCCCACCCTGTTTACCCTCACAGTAAAATTATTTTTGCATATTTACACATGCAGGCCCCGCCAAGTTTTGGAGTCATTTCCACGGTCTAAAGTGCAGACTGTCCGTGCGCTCAGACTACTGGAGCGGCTCCTGATCCTGGTAAGCCCCCGGGATCCTGCAGGGCTTTCCTCCGTCACTCTCAACCGGATCAACCAGCGAACCGGCGTCCCCCTCCTCGTCCGGTCATCTTTGTGCCCCGGGGGCGCCTCCTGCTGCGCTGGAGGAGGCATTGCCCCGGTTCATCCTCCTACCGGCCCTCGTGTCCGACATCTCCAGCAGCTCCCTCCCTCCCTGTTCCCCAGTCGGCCGAGCTTTCGGGTCCTCAGGATTCATACCTTTATGTATTTTCTTTAGGTCTCCCGCAGTTTCCGACTCTCCAGGGAAAACAATCCTAGTTTGTCCAAAGATAGACACAAAATGCTGGAGTAAACTCTGCACGACAGGCAGCATCTCTGGATAGAAAGAATGGGTGACGCTCCGGGTTTGAGACCCTTCTTCAGACTGAGAGTCAGGGGAGAGGGAGACGAGAGATATGGGAGGGTACACAGAGCATGTAAGGTGTGAAAAGGACAGATCAAAGCAGACTAAGGTCAAGGAAATGTAAACCAGCATCTGCAGTTCCTTCCTACACATTTCGTCCTACCAGCTTTGTCCAGCATCTCCTTTAAAAATTAATACCCTCTAGTCCAGGCAGTATTGTGGTAAACCTCTTCTGCACCCTCCCCAAAGCCTCCACATCCTTCTTGTAAAGGGGGGGGGGGGGGGCAGATGACCAACTTACAAAATAGCCAATTCAGTGATGAGCTCTGAAATGAATTTTAATTGTTAATCTGTGCTAACATGTCTCCATATATCAGATTAAGGTGTGACCTAATTGAGATTTTAACATAATTAACTGACTTAGTGGGTTGACTAAGAAAATGAATGGCAATAGGTGTGCAAGAACATGTTCTAAGTCAGATACCATCCTGATTTTGAAATGTACTGCCATCCCTTCTTCAATTCTAGGATTAAATTATGGAACTCCTCCTCAAAAATGCTTCACAAGAGGGAGGTACATAGTTTCATGGCAGCAACTCACTGTCACCTTCTCAAGTGGAACGAAGGAATCACAGAGGTGTCAACAATCCAAAAAAAAAGTGAAGAGAACTCAATTTCTCCTATGATAGACACAAAGAGCTGGAGTGAGTCAGCGGGACAGGCAGTATCTCTGTAGAGAAAGAATGGGTGACGTTTCGGGTCGTGCCCCTTCTTCAGACCCAAAAGGTCACCCATTCCTCCTCTCCAGAGATGCTGCCTGTCCCATTGAGTTACTCCAGGTTTTTGTATCTAACTTTGGTTTAAACCAGCATCTGCACTTCCTTCCTACACAATCTATTTCTCCTTGTCTCTTCCATCTAAATAGGAGGGGAGAAATAGTTTCCGCTACTTAAAAAGTAAACCTTTTATCCTGCTTCAGGGAGATGTGTAAATGTGTGAAGATGTATTAATGGGCTGCTGCCTGTTCACAATTGCACACCTGCAAACCTAACGTGAACAAGTTAGTGTTCACAAGGGGATAAACTATTAACGTGCCGTTCATTGCCAATGAAATGCACAATTCATAAAAAGGATCATATGGGAATTTTGTTTATAATTGAATCAAGTGTCCTGAAGGCATGCACTATTAACACAATGCCTAGAAATTAGTGTCAATGAGTTCTGCAGATGGTGATGAAATTCAATCAGGTCATAGTCATAGAGTGATACAGTGTGGAAACAGGCCCTTCGGCCCAACTTGCCCACACTGGCCAACATGTTCCAGATACACTAGTCCCGCCTGCATTTGGCCCATATCCTTCCAAACTTGTCCTATCCATGTACCTGCCTAACTGTTCTTAAACATTGGGATAGTCCCACCCTCAACTATCTCCTCTGGCAGCTTGTTCCATCCACCCAACACCCTTTGTGTGTGAAAAAGTTACCCCTCAGATTCCTATTAAATCTTTTCCCCTTCACCTTGAACCTATGTCTTCTGATCCTCGATTCCCCTACTCTGAGGAGGAGATTATGTGCATCTACCTAAACTTGACTAAACCTGACTAAATGTAGGGTAAAAACACATTAGAAGCTTCACTCTGATATCCATCGGGATAAGCTTGGATCTGCCTCTTCATTGACCACACTGATCACTGGAAAAGGCATCAAACCTTAACGACACACTCTCCCCAAGGCAGATACAGCACAAGTGCCTAAAAGCAAGCCATGGAGTCGAGGAGAATGTAGAGCAAGGTGGAGGTGACCAAATGGTATCTCTTTAGTCAGAGGGTGGTGAATCTGTGGAATACTTTGCCATAGTAGGCTGCAGAGGCCAAGTCAATGGATATTTGTACGGCAGAGATAGATAGAATCTTGATTAGTACGGTTGTCAGGGGTTATGGGGAGGAGGTGAGAGAATGGGGTTAGGAGGGGTCGTGATTGAATGGGGTCGAGATTGAATGGCGGAGTAGACAAAGGGCTGAATGGCCTAATACTACTCCAATTACTTATGATGTTGTAAATGATGCACGAGGGACAAGGTGGATAAATGAACACATTTTTTTATTTCAATATAATGCTGAAGGAAGGCCTCGAATTATTCTCCCGTGTTAAACAATGATTCTGACACGTAAGAGCTGAAACAAGTTATTCAGACCTTTAAACTTGCCACAGAATCTAATTAGGTCCAAGGTAATTGGCATCTAATCTCCATCTGACTGTGTATGTTTCATAACTTTGTCCGGTAAAACAAAAAAAAAAATCAATTTCTGTTTTGACATTTTCAAATGAATCTCGTCATGACCTTCACCCACCCCTGTATCCTGGGTTAATTGGTGATTACAAACAGATTATTTAACCAAATCAAAATACAATGGGGATTTAATTTTTTTTTTAAATATATCTTAAATCAGTGTTGATGATGCCGTGTTCATAATTCAACTGAAGAGAATGACCGACTGGGCTGAACGGAAGAGAATGATACTCATTTGACTTCTTTCTTTCGAGTCAACAATAGTTGCCGAACCATCAAGACGTTAGAGCAGGAGGCGGCAGCAATGCAGAGGGCAGGTGGAGGTTCCTGGGTGACCAGCAGATGATCGCATGAAGGGGCACCAGGGAGGGAGGCTGCCTGCGATGGCGCTCCACAGATCCTCGAACCCACCAAAACCAACAGGGGAGAGACAGCCTTCTGCAATGCAGTGAAAGTGAAGGTCACTGCTGCTCTTAGATTTACTGCCAAGGCCCACACAGGCATTCACTCGGGATTCCTCCGGAAGAAACCATTTGCCTTGCCTGCCGTGTTCACTGAAATGTTATTTTCAGCACAACGAGAGGATCACACACCGCAAGGTAGGTAAATATAAATCCGTGTTGTGCATTTGCGCAGTGGAAGAGATTCCTTCTTAAGTAGGTTTCCTTGTCTTAACAGCTCCTTAGTTCATCTCTATTTTAACATGTTTGGTCAAAGTTACAGCTGCTTGTTGTATTAATGATACAATATGTGGACAGTATTATAATGACATTGTGCATACCCACTAACAGGCATCTGCTTTGTGCAATGAATAGCTAAGGTACGTACATCAAAGCAGACTTACTCCCTGGGATAAGCATGCTGCATGTTTTACACATCTACATAGCGGACACATTTATTGTTGACGTGTCAATAATCCTGTAATGCCAGCGTTTACATGGGCTCTGTAACCCAAAGAAAATCAAAAGTAGATGCAGGTTCGAATTCAATTTTTTTTAGTAAATATCTAATTCTAAGAGTTGGTAAAAAAGATCATCACTGCTATTAATCGGAGTTTATTTCTATGTGCAAGGTGAAGTGAATGAAGCAGGTGTTTAATTCTCAGGCTGGAAGTGACTGTTCCGGGAGGAACTGTGAACAGTTCCTCCTTAGGTGCCGTACTGCAACACATCAGGTGTAGAGTGGAGAAGGTTCAGTCTGTACTCGACTGACTATTGAACTCCAGTAATATCAGTTGACTTGTTGCTGGAACCCCTTGTCTTGTGGAGCCCAGGGAATGTGAAATGAATGAGAAAATAATTATCCGTCAAGATCATGTAAGAATTGAAACTGAATTCAGCCAAGTCTGAATTATCACATTATGACCATCAGCAGCAGGGAAGGTCCCCCTGCGAGTGTACCCTTCACCCGACCCCTGCTGCAGCCCACCATGAAGGCGGGCTGGCTCTTGGTCATTGTAGCTTCACTTTAATCTCAGGCAGTCCTTTCAGAACAAGGATGACTTTCTTCTACTCTGGTTCTGAGGGTTGTAAAAGGTGGCTGCTGAGGCCCAGTGTGGGCAGGAAGAGCCGGGCGGGCGGGAGGGCAGTTTGTTAGATGGCGCGCCAATTCTGAGCAAAGATCCTTTCGCACAATAGGATCTTTGATTCTGAGGGTCTTCTGAGTGCGTCCGGTCTGGACTCGGGTTTCTTAAATCCACTCCTCCACCACATTGAACAGCTCTGGGCCAGGGATTCCCAGGAGGGGCAGCCCAGCGGTAGAGTTGCTGCCTTACAGCGCCAGAGACCCGGGTTCAATCCGGACTACGGGGCTGGGGGGGGGGGGGGGGGGGGGAGGTGCTGTCTGCACGGAGTTTGCACGTTCTCCCCGTGACCACGTGGGTTTTCTCCGGGTGCTTCGGTTTCCTCACACACTCCAAATATGTACAGGTTTGCAGGTTAAAATTGTAAATTTTCACTGCTAGTGACCAGTGGTCACCGAGGACCCCGTGGGCCAAAGGGTCTCTTTCCACACTGTATCTATAAAGTCTTAATCTTAAGTAAAGTCTAAAGTTTAAAGGATCGGTGGCGATGTTGCCTTTTCTCAGAGGCTTTGATTGTCTTTTTGAAACTGTTTTTCTGCATGTCTTTTAACCATCACTCTATTAGAACTCAGAGCAGAGTGATATTGGGCATGTGAATGAGATGGTCTGACCAATGTACCATACAGAGTATAATCAGGGCTACAGGCCTGGGGACCTTTGCCTGGAAGAGGACGTTGAAGTTGGTTTGATTATTCCTTCATTGAATTTAGGGGATTTCGCTCAGACAACATAGATCATGTCTTTCCTGTTCTTGAGAGACCTGGACTAGGTCTTTCAAGTCTAAGGAATGCATGGGATGTGAAGGCTGCCCAGAAAACCACGACTTGTTGCCAGATCTTAGGTCTGAATCTTCTGACATATCAAAAGTGATAGACACAAATAGCTGGAGTAACTCAGTGGGGTCAGGCAGCATCTCTGGAGAAAGGGAACAGGCGATGTTTCGGATCGAGAAAACGTCACCTATTCCTTTTCTTCGGAGATGCTGCCTGACGTGCTAAGTTACTCAGCTTTTTGTGCCTATCTTTGGTTTTACAGTGCCAGAGACCCGGGTTCAGGGGGGGGTGCTGTCTGCATGGAGTTTGTACGTGCAGACTAGTCTGAAGAAGGGTCCCAACCTGAAACATCACACATTCCTCTCCAGAGATGCTGCCAGTCCCGCTGAGTTACTCCAGCTTTTTGTGTCTATCTTCGGTTTAAACCAGCATCTGCAGTTCCTTCCTACACATATTGAAGGTGATTGTGAGTTTCTTCAGATACGTTAGTTGGAACGTGTCCTTTTCAGCATGTTGGTCAGGTGTCGTGGCAAGGCTGCCTTGGACAGGGCTAGAATCAAGGGTGTTCAAGTCAAGGAAAGTGTTTCATGTGAGGATGTCTTTGAAGCGTTCCTTCAGCGAGTGTCACCCTCCTCTCTGGACCTGAGAAACTTGCTTTGTTCCTCGTCTCTCAATGGGCTGAGACCTTGAGTGTTGGAGGTCTGTTAGCGTTCTGCCTTCCTGCGCCTATGGGGCTGTGTCGTTTACCTTGGATGATGGAGTTTCCAATCTGAGAATATATCACCTTTACTGGAGTAACTCAGCGGGACAGGCAACATACCTGGCACGAAGGAACGGGTGACGTGGCCTTGACCCATGTGGTTGTTGGGAGTTTGTTGTCACCTTCCCCAGGTCAACAATGATCTATTCTATATTTTCCTTGATCTTCGTCCCCTTTGTCCTCTGCTTTCCACACTTTACCCTCTCATATCTCTCTCTCCCTTTCCCGACTCTCAGTCTGGAAAAAGGGTCTCGACCCATTCCTTCTCTCCAGAGATGCTGCCTGTCCCGCTGAGTTACTCCAGCATTTTGTGTCTATCTTTGGTGTAAACCAACATTTGCAGTTTATTTCCTGTACATATTACTTTTACTGTTCAATTAGCTCCTTGGTCTCCTGGACTCTCTTGAAGCCATTAGCAAAATTTAAATTGTCAGCTAAAAACGTTAAGATTCACATCGTACCACTAGATACCTGGAGTCAAATGCACTTAACAAGATAAAGCAATATTTTCCTGTGTCTGAGGACACAATGGGTGATTTCCAGTCTGAAGAAGGGTCTCAACCCGAAACGTCACCCATTCCTCCTCTCCAGAGATTCTGCCTCACCCGCTGAGTTACTCCAGCATTTTGTTTCTACCAGGAGAGTTGTTTACGACCCCATTGATCTGGTGACATTACCATGAACCTGTTAACCATATAACCATATTACAATTACAGCACGGAAACAGGCCATCTCGGCCCTTCAAGTCCGTGCCGAACAACTTTTTTCCCTTAGTCCCACCTGCCTGCACTCATACCATAACCCTCCATACCCTTCTCATCCATATGCCTATCCAATTTATTTTTAAATGATACCAACGAACCTGCCGCCACCACTTCCACTGGAAGCTCATTCCACACAGCTACCACTCTCTGAGTAAAGAAGTTCCCCCTCATGTTACCGCTAAACTTCTGTCCCTTAATTCTAAAGTCATGTTCTCTTGTTTGAATCTTCCCTATTCTCAAAGGGAAAAGCTTGTCCACATCAACTCTGTCTATCCCTCTCATCATTTTAAAGACCTCTATCAAGTCCCCCTTAACCTTCTGCGCTCCAGAGAATAAAGACCTAACTTATTCAACCTATCTCTGTAACTTAGCTGTTGAAACCCAGGCAACATTCTAGTAAATCTCCTCTGTACCCTCTCAATTTTGTTCACATCCTTCCTATAATTGGGCGACCAAAATTGTACACCATACTCCAGATTTGGTCTCACCAATGCCTTGTAAAATTTTAACATTACATCCCAGCTTCTATACTCAATGCTCTGATTTATAAAGCCTAGCATACCAAAAGCTTTTCTTTACCACCCTATCTATATGAGATTCCACCTTCAAGGAACTATGCACGGTTATTCCCAGATCCCTCTGTTCAACTGTATTCTTCAATTCCCTACCATTTACCATATACGTCCTATTTTGATTTGTCCTGCCAAGGTGTAGCGCCTCACATTTATCAGCATTAAACTCCATCTGCCATCTTTCAGCCCATTTTTCCAATTGGCCTAAATCACTCTGTAGACTTTGGAAATCCTCTTAATTATCCACAACACCCCCTATCTTGGTATCATCTGCATACTTACTAATACAATTTACCACCCCTTCATCCAGATCATTGATGTACATGACAAACAACAAAGGACCCAACACAGATCCCAACACAGTTAAGTTGCTGGAGATCCACCTTAGCCTTTCGGTACAATTGCCAAGGGCTGTCGGAACAACCATTTGCCAAGCCTGTACATTATAAACTTTAGCAGGGCCTGGAATCGGCCCAAAGTGTGCACCGACCCTTGCAGAGTAGCCCACAATTGCGAGACTCACAATTGTCACTTCTCCATGTTGCAGCAAGATGACTTGTGCCCAAACAACCACAACCTGTGACAGAAACAAACGGTGAAAGCCCTACAGAAGAAAGGGCTCTGCTAAGGAATGCCACCAGTGGGGGGTAACAAGTATGAAAGGGCAAGGACTTACCACAAGCTACAGGTAGGTTCACTTTTGGATCACTTTGGATTTCAGGGAGCAACAACAAATGCCTATCACCATAAATGACAGCAGTGATCAACTGGGAATTTGTGATAGGAGCAGACAAGAACGGTTCAATAGTGCTTTATGAGTAAGATATGCAACTGCACCGTGAAATTATTTTTGCCTTCACTGCACGGGCAGGCGCCGACATTTCCGGCGCCATTATTAAAAGTCCGAAGTCCGGCGGGCCTGCACGCTCGTTGTCCTGGAGCAGTCCCTCTCCATCTTTGTGTCTCCAGTTCACCCTCCAACCAACTCTCTCCTGGTCACGCCGATATTTCTTTTACTTGCCTCCTGAGGGGATTAGTTATTCCCCCGTGTCGTGTGAGGTCTCACAAAGTTGAAATGTTTGCTGTTAACTGATGTGTGATGTACTCAAATGTCACTGACACCTACCTACCTAATTTTGTAGATCACTGATCTCTATGACGTGCATTCCAGATTAACTTCTTAACGATTAAATTATAAAGCCCTACTAGCACCGATCTATTCTACATTTCCCTTGATCTCCATTCCCTTTGTCCTATTTTCCCACCTTACACTTCCTTGTCTATGTATCTCTCTCTCTCCCCTGACATCAGTCTGCAGAAGGGTCTCGACCCAAAACGTCACCCGTTCCATCTCTCCAGAGATGCTGCCTATCCCACTGAGTTACTCCAGCATTTTGTATCTATCTCTGGTTTAAACCAACATCTGCAGTTCCTTCCTATACATTCCAGTTAACAGGTTGGTGACAATTTTGTAAATCCTATCGTGAGACTTGCCTTCCGGGTCTACAGTTGTGTCCTTTTAAAAACTGCCAAGACCATTAACAACCTCTTCTGATGAAAAGTCTTTTGAAAGAATATCAATCTAAATTTTATTCATAACATTTGAAAATGCGGGCTTTATTATTAAGAATGCCAAAATAAGATTTTAAATGTTTCTCCAGACCGTCGGCAAGGTGGCTCAGCGGTAGAGTTGCTGCCTCACAGCGCCAGAGACCCGGGATCAATCCTAACTACGGGTGCTGTCTGTACCAAGTTTGTACGTTCTCCCCGTGACCTGCGTGGGTTTTCTCCGGCAGCTCCGATTTCCTCCCACACTCCAAAGATTTACAGGTTTGTAGGTTAATTGGCTTGGTAAAATAGTAAATTGTCCCTACTATGTGTAGGATGGTGCAAGTGTGTGGGGATTGCTGGTCGGTGCGGACTTGGTGGGCCGAAGTGCTACTTCTGTGCTGTATCTCTAAACTAAACTAAAATCTCCACGGCCAGAGTGAGCAACACCGCAAGTTGGAGGAACAGCACCTCATATTCCGCTTGGGGAGTCTGCATCCTCTGGGCTTGAACATTGAATTTTCTTAATTCTGTTAACACTTGCTGTCTCCTCCCCTTCCCACCTCTCCCTCAGCCCTCGGGCCCTGGCATTCCCTCTCTCTATCTCTCCCCCACCCAAGTCGCACGAGCTTCTCATTTTCACACTACAAACAGCTTACAATGGCCTGTTTCCTTCATCATCGATACTTTTTTGCATATCTTTCATTCATTGTTCTTTATCTCTCCACATCACCGTCTATATCTCTCGTTTCCCTGATCCCTAACCAGTCTGAAGAAGGGTCTTGACCCGAAAGGTCGCCTATCTCCTTCGCTCCTTAGATGCTGCTGCACCCGCTGAGTTTCTCCAGCTTTTTGTGTACCCTCGATTTTCCAGCATCTGCAGTTCCTTCTTTAACACATAAAATCTAAACTTACTAGATAACCCATCTCTGCAGGCATCTTCTGCCATGTGGAAATTCAGTTCACTGCCACAATTCGGACTTGCAAACTGTTCAGGTTATGAACGGTTTTCATTTCACAAGTTCATAAGTTATAGGAGTAGAATTACGCCATTCGACCCATCGAGTCTGCTTTGCCATTCAATCATGGCTGATCTCAACCTCCTAATCCCATTTTCCTGCCTTCTACCCATAACCTTTGACACCCGTTCACCAATAAAGAACGTATCTACCTCTGGCTCAAAAATTGGGGTGGGAGATTGCAACCTTCACGTGGTCCACCCTGTTTCAACTAATGCAATCAACCTAGCGTGCACAAACAGAAGATCAAACAGAACAAAACCCTCGATTCTCCAGCATCTGCAGTTCCTTCTTTAACATCAAACAGAACAAGTTGTCTTACAACTTTAGGCTGTGCACGCCATACGCAAGAAGAAGAAGGCTCAAAAATATCCACTGACTTTGGCCTCCACAGCCCTCAGTGGCAATGAGTTCCACAGATTAACTACCCTCTGACTAAAGAAGTTCCTCCTCACCCCCTTTCTAAAAGAGCGCCCTTTAATTCCAAGGCTATGACCTCTGGTCCCAGACTCTCCCACCAGTGAAAAAATCCTTTTCCACATCCACTTCTATCTATGCCTTTCATTATTCTGTAAGTTTCAATGAGGTCCCTCCTCAACCTTCTAAACTCCAGCGAGTAGAGGCCCACTGCTGTCAAACGCTCATCATATGCTAACCCACTCATTCCTGAAATCATTCTTGTAAACCGCCTCTGGACTCTCTCCAGAGCCAGCACACCCTTCCTCAGATAAGGGGCCCAAAGTTGCTCACATTACTCCAACTGTAGCCTGACCAGCACCTTATAGAGCCTCAGCATTACATCTCTGTTTTTGTATTCCAGTCCTCTTGATATAAATGTTAGCATTGAATTCGCTTTCCTAAATTCCCACGTCATATGAATATTGGCCCCATGTCTTATGAACTACAGACGGTCTTAGGTTGCATGAAGGGCTTCAGGCTTTTTTGCCGTAGTTATTGTGATTATTAATTTATTGATTTTCTTTGTTTGTTTAATATATGTTATCTATGAGTATTGTGTTTACAAGCTTGGTATGCTGCTACAAGTAAGAATATGTTCAGTTGTGGGTACATATGACAATTAAACACTGTTCACTCCAGAGGTTCTTTGCTATATTCAGCGCTGTTAAATTCAGGTTATGAACAGTTTCGATTAGTTTAGCGAAACAATGCGGAAACAGGCCTTCAGCCCACCAAGTCCAGGCCGACCAACGGCCCCCGTACACTGACGCTATCCAACACACATTAGGGACAATTTACAATTTTACCCACGTAACTTATAAACCTGCACATCTTTGGAGTGTGGGAGGAATCCGGAGATCCCGGACAAAACTCATGCAGGCCAAGGGGAGAACGTACAAACTCCGTACAGACAAGCACCCGTAGTCGGGATCGAACCCGGGTCTCTGGCACTGTAAGGCAGCAACTCTACCGTTGCGCCACCGTGCCGCCCGTTCTCAAGAACAGGACCTTGTTGCCACCCTGGAAGGACCTATAATTCGATAACTTAACAGAAAAAAAAATATTTTCAGTTTTATAAAGTGTAAAGATAAATCTGTATCCTTTAAAAATTTCAATGCAGGGCATTTTTTGCCCCTCTCCACTGCAGTTGCCACTGGCTGCCAGTATGTGGCACTATAGGGCTATTTTTATGTATCGCGCGCACACACACACACACAATGGAATTTTTATATATTAAACATTTAGACACATTAATCACATTCATGTTTATCACAATCTGAATAGTCATCTAAAAATAATTTCGAATTAGATGCAAAGACAAAAGCAATTACATTTGTGTCCTGTCATAAATTGCCCAGGCCAGGCCATTACAGCTGTCGAGATGGGTGGGCGAGCTGCCAACTCCATCTGTATCCAGCTGCTACAGTGAGCTCCCTATCACCAATGCTGGCTCTCCCCACCTGCCTTCCTTCTGCCCAGAGGGCAACGTCACTGAAATCAGTGCTGGTCAATCCTAGACAGGCCAAGGGAAGCAACCTTCCTTCACCTGAGGGCTGTGTGCTTGATGGAAACTGCTCAGGGAAGCGAGGCGTTGGGACTCACCGCTGTGCTCGATGGGTTAAAGACCTCCTCGTGCTGTTTGAGAGTTTTCTATGGGAGATATTTCTGGGTGGACATTTCAGAGGTTCCTCCGCAGCCATCAGGCTCCTGATCACTACAACATGCTAACTAGACTCGATGGGCCGAATGGCCTAATTCTCCTCCAATGTCTTATGAGATATGGACTTTTTGGTTGTGCAAAGGGCTTCAGGCATTGGTAGTGGGGTTAATAAATTACAGATCTTTGTTTTTGGTTATTATCTGTTATTTATGAGTACTGCGTTTACAAGCCGGTTTGATTAGTAAGGTTGTCGGGGGTTATGGGGAGAAGGCAGGAGAAAGGGGTTGAGAGGGAAAGATAGATCACCCATGATTGAATGGCGGAGAAGACTTGAAGGGGCCAATAGCCTAATTCTATTCCTAGAAAATATGAACCTATGCTGCTACAAGTAAAAATTCCATTGTTCAGTTCATTAGTTCATAAGTTCTAGGAGCAGAATTAGGCCGTTCCGCCCATCAAATCCACTCCGCCATTCAATCATGGCTGATCTATCTTTCCCTGTCAACCCTAGTCTCCTGCCTTCTCCCATAATCGCTGACACCAGTACTAATCAAAGTTTAGTTTAGAGATACAATTCGGAAACAGGGCCTTTGGCCCACCAAGTCCATGCCGACAAGCTTATTTGTACACATTAATATTATCCTACACACACTAGGGACAATTTACACATACACCAAGCCAATTAACCTACAAACCTTTACAACTTTGGAGTGTGTGAGGAAACCGAAGATCTTGGAGAAAGCCCACGCTGTCACAGGGAGAACGTACAAACTCCGTACAGACAGCACCAGCAGTCGGGATCGAACTCGGGTCTCCGGCCCTGCAAGCGCTGTAAGGCATAGACTCTACCGCTGCGCCACCGTGCCTCCGTGCACGCCATTGTGGGTGCATATGACAATTAAACACTCTTGACTGTTGCGGCTCCACGCAGCATTCACCCCTGGTAAGCTCTTTCTCTGCCCTCTGCACATTACTGCGCCCACCATAAATGCTAGCTTGTCACATGTTGAAGGACAGGGTTACGGCTTGTGGATAAACAAACAGACGAAACTCCTCCGCTGCGCAATGAAGCAGCTTCAACCAAGTCCAAGGCCGCAATGAAGACAGAATTCTAAGGAACTGGAGGAAAAAGCATTGGGTCCACAAAGCCTTTCATTTATAAATAAACCAAAGTCAGCTATTTAGCGTCTCCCTGGTACTCTCCCTCTCCTTTTCCAAAATTATACCGATTTATTTTCAACCCCTCCAGATTTAGCAACCCTACCATTCATATCATCAAATAATCTTTGGATCTTTATCCAATTTGATTGCTTTACTTTAACCGATTCCCTTTCTGTCCTTTAATGAGAATGCTTAAAAGCCTAATCATCCTACCACAACTACAGAGCAGGCCTGAACTACTATCTGTCTCATTGGAGACCCTCGGACTATCTTTGATTGGCCTTTACTGGCTTTATCTTGCACTAAATGTCATTCACGTTATTCGGGAGTCAAAAGTGTTTTATGTCCCAGATAGACCAAAGAAATTCTTACTTGCTGCAGCACAACAGAATATGTAATGATAATAAATAATATAACAAAAAAAACAGAAAAATAAAAGAACAAACAAAACAGTGCAATAATAATTTAGGAGCTCGCTACTTACATCGCTGGTTTCTGCAGATTATTTTATACAGGTGGGCTGAAAAATACTATAATTGAAGATTTTTGTCGTGCAGCTGGCAAAATGTCACCGCCATCATCTGTACACTGTCAATGGCTCGATCGTAATCATGTATTATCTTTCCACTGACCGGATAGCAAGCCACAGAAGTTTTTCACTGTACCTCGGTACACGTGACAATAAACTGAACTAAACTGAAGTCAACTAAAATTTGGGAATGCTTGAAATCTGAAAAAGACTCAGGAAATACTCAGCAGGTGAAACCAAAATTCAGAGTTAATGCCTCTGGGGTCGGTCACCGGAGGAGCATTCTTTTCAACAAACTGAGAAGGAATTTGACTCGGGGAAAATTGGAGCTAAAGACCGGCTAGGCAGAAGTGTAATACAGCATTTAAACTTCATACCAACAAGGAGGAAAGGGAGGCCCACTGGAACCAGAGCCCTCAGGTGAAATGTGTAGAAAGGAACTGCAGAGACATCGAAGATAGAAAAAAAATGCTGGAACAACTCAGCGGGGCAGGCAACATCTCTGGAGAGAAGGAACGGGTGACGTTTAGGGTCGAGACCCTTTTTCAGACTGAGTCTTTTTAAAACTAGAGATATGGAAGGGCAAAGTGTGAAAATGACAGATCAAAGCAGACATTGTGGGGTAAGTCATAAGGAGCCACCTGGCCCAGTTAGGATCTACACTTAGATCAATTCAACAATCGACAGCAAACTTGCAGTCCACATTGGCGACAGAAGTGATGCCAAAACACTGAATGATAGCAAATGTTACACCTAAACCTTTGCTTTCCCTCGCTCTGTCCCCTCCCCCCACCCTAGTTCTGCTACTAGTTTCACTGTCCTCTTGATTAATTTTACTGTTTGTATGTCTCGTTGTCACCTTCGCCTAATCCAACAGTGAAACATTGTACATTTCCTTGATCCCCATCTGCTTTGATCTGTTCTTTTCGCACCTTCCATGTTGTTTGTACCCGTGCATATCTCCTTTCCCTCGCCCCTGACTCTCAGTCTGAAGAAGGGTCGCAACCCGAAATGTCGCCCATTCCTTCTCTCCAAAGATGCTGCCTGCCCCGCTGAGTTACCCCAGCATTTTGTGTCTATCTTTAGTATCCAGCATCTGCATCTGCAGATCCTTCCTACACGTTACACCATTGCAATTGGGGACTTTTGTGTGGTCATTTGAACATCAGTCATGTGAAATATTTATCTTCCATTCTTTGCATCGATGGGAAGGCCGGCCTTTTTGCATATTCTTGATTTTTTTTTAATTTATTGGCACGCCAGAACATTTCACGAGGCATTTAAGAATCAACCCTATTATTCTTGGTCTGGAGTCGCACTAGCAGGATGGTGCAATGTTGGCAGCTTTTCTCCCCTGGAGGATATTAGTAAACTAGATGGGTTTTAGTCTAGAGATACAGCGGGGAAACAGGCCCTTCGCCCACCGAGACCGCACCGACCAGCGATCCCCGCACCTCAACACAAACCTACACACACTAGGGACAATTTACACTTGTACCAAGTGTACAAACCCAAGCCAATTAACCTACAAACCTGTACGTCTTTGGAGTGTGGGAGGAAACCGAAGAACTCAGAGAGGTCACGGGGAGAACGTTCAAACTGCTTACAGACAAGCATCCATAGTCGGGATCGAACCCGGGTCTCTGGCGCTGCAAGCTACTGTGCACTTTAACACCCATCTATTACATTTATACCCCACTAATGAAATTGGGCTCTCATTCCAGCTTAATTTTTATTTAATTAATTGAATTTAAATTGCACAGATGCAGCTGAGGGATTAACTCATGTCCTAGACCATTGTGCTGGACTCTGGATTACTGGTATTACAACCTATCATGCTCTTTTCCCTAGTGTTTTAAAAAAAAATTCAGCTTAGGTGCAAGAAGCAGAGAAGGGTTGATCTTTTAATGAATTCATAAATGAATGATACTTAATTGTCACATGTGACAAGTCACAGTGATATTCTCTGTTTAGCATACTCAAGGTATGCAAAGTGTCGCCACAGAAAGAACACCGACAGTTACAAAGTATCCCAAGCCGGGTCCTCATTCACCTTTAGGCTTTGTGCTTCTGTATGATGATATTCTTGTTGATCTGCATGCAAAAAAGGTATCACACTGTACCTTGGCTCACGTGACAACAACCAAACCATTGAAAGCTTTAGACCTTCAGACTTTACATACAGGGACATGAAGTTGACAGCCACGTGCGTTGTGCTAAACGCATCAAAGAAGAGCAAGCTCAACCCCGGTTGGAGCAAACTTCCCAGTTTTGTGTTCCCAGACTTTAGGTTGATTGAGAAAGTGCGGTCAAAATTGCAGGAGGGAACTACGAGAATGGTTTAGGGACGGAAAATGATAGCAGCGCAGACGAACGAGAGAAGCTGGGTTGTTCTCCTCACAGCAGGAAGGCACAAGAGAAATCAATTGACCTTTTTTAAACGATGAAGGGTATGGATGGAATAAATGAGACAAAACTGTTGTCGATTCCTGGAGAGCTGATACCAGGGTACACAGACTTACACGAGTGGTGGATAAAGAATTTAGTTTAGAAACGCAGCACATAAAAAGGCCCCTTTGACCCACGCCGACCATCGATCACCTGTTCCCACTAGTTCTACATTATTCCACTTTTGCATCTACTCCCTGGGACAGTTTATGGAGGCCAATTAACTTACATGCATGCATGCATTTGGGATGTGAGAGGAAACCGGAGAACTGGAGGAAATCTACGCAGTCACAGGGAGAACATACAAACTCCACGCAGACAGCATCGAAGGTCAGGATTGAACCCGGATCTCTGGTGCTCTAAGGCAGCAACTCTTACTTTTGGGATTTTTTTCCCAAAGAGAAGTTAACAAACACTTGAAAGAAAACAAATTCAGAGGCGGGGAGAATGGGTTGGGATTACAAATCTATTTGGATTCTGTTGACCAAACATTCTGCTGTGCAAGATGTTAAGTGTTAGAAGGAAATGCAAATGCTGGTTTAAACCAAAGATAGACGCAAAAAGCTGGCGTAACTCAGCGGGACAGGCAGCATCTCTGGAGAGAAGGAATGGGTAACGTTTCGGGTCGAAACCTTTCTTTAATCAACACATTGATAACATTGAAAGTAAAGCAGATGCAGTACTGAGCAAGGCCATCATGGACAGACATGGCAGACATGACTTAACATGAATACCCTTAATTCACTTTGGCATTGGAGTTTAAACATACAATCCCTTTCAGCAACTAAGCCTTTATTATTTATTTTCCAAACCAAAACACATTGCAAATACCATAGAAAAGAACTAACTACAAAAACAAGGAAGGCTGTCGCTCACAGAGTGGGCGTTTGAGGAATAGATCGGGAAGATGCACAGAGTCTCTTGCCCAGAGTAGGGGAATCAAGGACCGGAGGGCGTGGGTTTAATGTGAAGGGGAAAAGATTTAATAGGAATGTGAGGGGTAACATTTTCACACAAATGGTGGTGGGTGTATGGAACGAGCTGCCAGGAGAGGTAGTTGAGGCTGGGATTATCCCAACGTTTAAGAAACAGTTAGACAGGTACATGGATAGGACAGGATTGTAGGAATATGGGCCGAACACAGGCAGGTGTAGCTGGGACATGTTGGCCTGTGCAGGCAAGTTGAGCCTAAGGGCCCGTTTCCACGCTGTAAGACTCTATGTGGAATGAGCTACCAGAGGAGGTAGCTGAGGCAGACACTATAGCAGCATTTAAAATACACTTGGACAGGTACATGGATAGGAAGAGCTGGAAAGGCTGTGGGCCAAACATGAAATAAGACTACTTTAGATAGGACATCTTGATTGGCATTGACGAGTTGGGCTGAAGGGCCTGTTTCCACGCCTATGGCTCGAATTTCAAATCACAGTTTGTCACTTTAGAGGAAAGTCATTATGAACTGCAGACATTGCAATAAAAAACAAAAATGTTGGACATAAAAAAAGCTATCCCACCATCTCTGGACAGAGATACAGAGCTGACGTTTTTGGATTGTGAACCATACAACATTGTCCACAGTCACTTTTAAACCTGCTGGATATTTCCGGCACTCTCTGTTTTTTTTTACGTGAAGGAGAAAGGGCATTTTTGAAGCTGAAGACACGAGAGACAGTCAACGCAAATTAAACTGGAGCTCTCTCTACTGGCTGGGCATGAGATTGGAGAATAAAGATTTATTGTGGAATGTCACGTGGCGATAGGGGTGAAAAATTCACATGGCAGGAAAGGGAGATATTAACATACTAAAATCAAAATGGCATACCATTGGGCATTTCAATGCTAAAACTCAGCCCACAAAACATCCAAATCAACCATGCTGTTAAAAAGCAGTTGGAAAACCACAATTAACAAAATAGTTTTAGGAATGTGAATATAAAATACAAAAGTTCAATGAAATTGCACACAGTGTGAAGGTATCTGAAAACAATTTACTTTCTACTTTATTTCCATTCAACTTACATTAAAATAAAATGTGATAAAATAAAATGGAAACATGTTTCATATTGGCTTATAGAGATTAACATTCAATTAGGAACAACCATGATTGAATGGCAGAGTACACATGATGGGCCGAATGGCCTAATTCTGCTCCTATCAGTTATGAGGATAAAGCAAAATATACCCACTCCAACCTCCAAAGCACGAAGAAATGCTTATATTTCTGTGGTAGTTCAGTGGACAGAGATCCCTGCTCCGACTCACTGCGCCTCCATGTGGCCATCTTTATCATGACTGGGAAAAGCCAGATTTACTAAATTACAAATGTAAACAGGATCTCATTCTAAAGGGCCTGTCCCACTTGGGCATCATTTGCTCGTTATTTACGTGACATCATTTACGCGTCGTGACGCCCACGTGATGCGCGCATAGAGTGCATTACGCGTGCATGGCGTGCATTACGCGTGCATGGCGTGCATTATGCGTGCATGGTGCGTGGAGACGTAGGCAGTGACGCCTGGTCGTGCACGGCGCTTCAGGATTTTGGGATTCACAAAATCTTCGCGCGCCACTTGCGTGACGCACAAATGACGCCCAGGTGTGGCAGGCCCTTAATGCTTTAGTTTTAGTCTAGTTTTGAGATACCGAGTAAGTCCCCACCGACCAGCGATTCCGGCACACTAACACAACCCTGCACACACTAACATACACATACACCAAGCCAATTTACTTACAAACCTGTACGTCTTTGGAGTGTGGTAGGAAACCGAAGAAAACCGGAGAAACCGGAGAAAACTCACGTGGTCACGGGGAGAAAGTATAAACTCCATAGAGACCGAACCTGTAGTCGGGATCGAACCCGGGTCTCCGGGGCTGCAAGCGCTGTAAGGCAGCAACTCTACCGCTGTGCCACCTCGAACGTTTTCACCCAGAGGATTGTGAATCTGTGGAATTCTCTGCCTCAGAAGGCAGTGGAGGTCACTTCTCTGGATGCTTTCAAGAGAGAATTAGATAGAGCCCTTAAAGATAGCGGAGTCAAGGGATATACGGGGAGAAGGCAGGAACGGGGTACTGATTGTGGATGAACAGCCATGATCACAGTGAATGGCGGTGCTGGCTCGATGGGCTGAATGACCTACTCCTGCACCTATTGTCTATTGATGTGATTTCATTTTGACCTATCACTTAAAGGGTAGCATCTCTGTCAGCACTGCACTGATTCATCACCCTCCATTAAACGATGAGTGCTCGGAATGAAACTTGAACCCACACTCATTCTGACGCAGGGATGAGACACAGCTGACATCTGAGCACCCTATCACTAACATGCATATGCACTTAGCACCTAACTGAGGCAGTTCTAATCAATCAAGTTAAATGGAGTAACTGACTAAATAGTCGTTCTCCTTTCCCCAATATTCCTGCTTTTTTAAAAAACAGGATTTTATTTTAATACTCTATATGCTTACGGTTAACCTTAGATTAATCTTTAGACTTTAGCGATGCAGCTTGGAAACAGGCCATTCGGTCTACCGAGTCCGTGCCGAACAGCAATCACCCTGTACACTAGCCTGCACGCACTAGGGACAGTTTCACCAACTTGCCCAAGCCAATTAACCTACAAACCTTAGAGTGTGGCAGGAAGCTGGAGCACATGGAGAAAACATGGAGAGGGTCACAGGGAGAATGTGCAAAAACTCCATGCAGACAGGACCTGTGGTTAGGATCGAACCAGGGTCTCTTGCGATGTAAACCTTACCTCTGCACCATGGTGCCGCCCTCTAACAAGAGTCACAAAATCTGCAGTGCTCCTTCCAACATGCGATCGCAGTTGGTGCTCCTGCAGTGATCTTTGTATGATGAGATTATATGACTGGGAACTTGACCACTGCGGTTACTGAATGATTTTCCCTGCTGTCATTTTGGTTTTGTTGAGAGAAGCAGCATGGAAACAGGCCTTGCCGTCTACAAAGTCCACTCCGGCCATCGATCACACTAGTTCTATGTTATCCCACTTTTGAATCCACTTCCTACACACCAGGGGGGAAATTTAAAGTGTCCAATTAACCTGCAAACCCACACTTATTTGGGACGTGTGAGGAGACGGGTGCACCTGGAGGAAACCCACGTGGTCACGGGGAGAATGTGCAAACTCCACACAGACAGCACCCGAGGTCAGGATCGAACCCGGGTCTCTGGCGCTGTGAGGCAATGGCTTTACCAGATGCACCACTGTGTCCACTAAATGTGAAGAGCACCAGACTCCTGATTTCCAATATACTTTCCTGTGGCGGTATTCACAGGAGGTTGTACAGACATCTGCAGAAAATCATTAAAAAAATAAACTAACTGTGAGGGTAAAACTGTGGCGAATGCTGTTCACTGTGGAGGTGCTCGAGACATCTGAGAAATGTTATAGGCATTATTATTCTAAATCAGGGGTTCCCAACCTTTTTCATCCCATTTACCCCAGGCAACTTTAATAGCACATGACAATGTTATTTCACTTATTTATGAACAACTAATGATGAACAGATACCAGAACCAGAACCAAACACAGTCAGTCAATGAGAAAAAATGTCTACAAATCCAGAATCAACAAAATTTACCCCAGGTTGGGTACCCTTGTTCTAAATGGTGAGCAAGTGGGATGCACTACCCTACACACTGGGGACAATTTACAATTTTACCTAAACCAATTAACCTGCAAGTCTTTGGGGTCCGGGAGGAAACCAGGGCACATGGAGAAAACCCACGCGGTCACAGAGCGAACATGCATACTCCGTACAGACAGCACCGGTAGTCAGGATCGATCCCGGGTCTCTGGCGCTGCAAGGCAGCAGCTCTACCTGTTGCACCATTGTACCGCCCCAAACATCAACATTCGAGCCACGCGGACAGGGCTACTGATGCAGCACATATCATTCCCAACTCATCAAGAGATGGCGTTGCCAACTGATGCCCAGCAATTGATCAAAGTTGCCAACTTCCTGGATTATTTGGGATTCTCCCAGAGCTGAAGATAAATCACCTGGACATTGTCGCCAGCAAACCAGGGACAAGATCTTCATGAGCAACATGAGGAGAGTCAGCCACTCAGTCATATCATGGCTGCTCGGTAATCAATCCCCCTCCTAAGCCCCTTATCCAATATTCCAGCCTGGAAATAATCCATTGGACATGATTGTCAGCAGCATGGAGGAACAAAGTGGTTTTACAAAGGAGTTTCATGCATATTGAGCAGCACGGTGGCACAACGGTAGAGCTACTGCCTTACAGCGCCAGAGACCCGGGTTCAATCCTGACTACGGACGCTTGTCTGTACATTCTCCCCATGACCTTGATGGGCTTTCTCTGGGAGCTCAGGTTTTCTGCCAAACTCCAAAAACATACAGGTTTGTAGGCTAATTGGATTGGTAAAAAATTTAAATTGTCCCTAGTGTGTGTAGGATAATGTTGGGGATCGCTGGTCAGTGTGGACCTGGTGGGTCGAAGGGGATGTTTCTGCTCTGTACCTCTCAACTAAACTAAAAAAAACAAAATATATGGCTGCCCCGACTGGTACCACAAACAAAATAAACTACCACCAACAACATTTTTCTCCTTAATTTTAATAAACTTTTCCCGGGGTGTTATACAAACGTGATTATGGACTGGGGTCAGCCACATATAACAAACCAGATATTCTACTGAAAAGCAGCCACACTAGCTAGTGAATGAGCTCCTGAGGATTTGCCAACCAGTGGTAGAGCTGCTGCCTTATCGAGCCAGAGACCTACGGTCCGATCTTGACTACGGGTGCTGTCTGTACAAAGTTTGCACCGTCTCCCCGTGATCGCGTGGGTTTTCTCCGGGTGCTCCAGTTTCCTCCCACACTTCAAAGACGTGCAGGTTTGTCAGTTAATTGGCTTCAGTAAAATTGTAAATTGTCCCTAATGTTAGTTTGCTGGATCGCTGGTCGGCGTGGACTTGGTGGGCTGAAGGGCCTGTATCTAACAAACTAAACTAAACCAATATTACTGGCAGTGCTAAAAATTACTGGCACCAAGGGCAGGGCTTGAATCAGTCTTAACCACAAAATCGCAGAATCACAGAATAATGAAAGGCACAGATAGAGTGGATGTGGAAAGGATGTTTCCACTGGTGGGAGAGTCCAGAACTAGAGGTCATAGCCTCAGACTTAAAGGGCGCTCTTTTAGAAAGGAGGCAAGGAGGAACTTCTTTAGTCAGAGGTTAGTTAATCTGCGGAATTTATTTCCACGTTCCTTGCGTCTGATGTCTCCATGGTTATGGGGAGAAGGCCAGAGATCAGCCATGATTGCATGGTGGAGTAGATCCGATGGGCCGAATGGCCTAATTCCGCTCCTATGACTGGTGAACTTGTGAATCGCTTTGCCATGTGTAAAGATTGACAGAACGTTAAAAAAAACAACAACAATAAAATAAAAACTGTTGCTTACAAGTTCAAACAATCATGATAAAACCATTAAATACATTTAAATCAATGCAATTAAATTAATGACCGTATACTTATCCTTCTACCCCACACTATTTATCCTTCTACACCACACTGATTCAATTCATCATGTGTGTGGCGTCACTTTCTTGCACAAGGTCGAAGTTGGCACACGTAGAGAGTGTATTTTTCCCCAGTGTAAATACTGGAGAGCCTACAGGAGTTTGGCTCCCCTTCAACGCAGGAATGCGATAAGCAAATCCCCATGAATCATTTGTAAGGAAGCCCTTACTGCATGCATTTAATTGCATACTACTTTATACATTTAAGGGCGGCACGGTGGTGGCGCAGCGGTAGAGTTGCTGCCTCACAGCACCGTAGACCCGGGTTCGATCCTGACCGCGGGTGCTGTCGGGACAGAGTTTTTACGTTCTCCCCATGATCTGCGTGAGTTTTATCCGGGTGCTTCGGTTTCCTCCCACACTCCAAAGACGTACAGGTTTGTAGGTTAATTGCCTTGGTATAATTGTAAACTGTCTCTAGTAGATGTGGGATAGCATCAGTGCGCGGGGATCGCTGGTCGGTGTGGACTCGGGGAGCCGAAGGGCCTGGTTCCGCGCTGTGTCTCTGATCTAAACTAAGGAGGAGTCCGGGCAGCAATTCCAATCGTTCATTTTCCCGTCTCCTTATTTCCCCCCGTATCCCTGGAACTTACCGTAGTCTCTCACACACACAGGCCCATCAATTCCCTTTTGACTCGTTTTTCATTAGGGACAATTTATACATTAGCTGATTAACCTGCCAGAGATAGTGTGGGATGAGATGGGGGAAACCAGAGCATCTGGAGGAATCCCATGGAGAGCAGATGCAATCTCTGCACAGATGGCACTCCAGATCACGATTAAACCTGGGTCCCCAGAGCTATGATTAACTGACGTGCCACCGAGCTGCTTAATTCCAAACCCTTACCCCCCCAATTATGCTGGTAAATTCTGAGGCCAAGACCTCCAGTCCTAGACCCTTCCACTAGTAGAAACATCCTCTCCACATCCACTCTATCCAGGCCTTTCACTAATCGCCTTATCTTTATTGCACTGCAACATAGCAAGAATTATAATCTGAAAATGGAAAATGGAGCGGAGGAGAGAATATATGCTGGGAAGCTGCAGAGTGAGAGGGGAGAGATGGTGCCTTCACCCGAAGCTTCAGAGGCAGCCGGCCTGGGAAATGCAGAGTCAAGAGTCAAATGAGTTTTATTGTCATGTGTCCCAGACAGGACAATTAAATTCTTGCTTCGAAATTATTCCACCGTGTTTCACAGTTTCATGTTTCAATCATAGAGTCATAGCATGATACAGTGTGGAAAGAGGCCTTTTGGCCCAACTTACCCACACCAGCCAACATGTCCCAGCTACACTAGTCACACCTGCCAGCATTTTGTCGATATCCCTCCAAACCTGTCCTATCCATGTGCCTGTCTAATTGCGTCTTAAATGTTGGGATAGTCCCAGCCTCAACTAGCTCCTCTGGCAGCTTGTTCCATACACCCACCAGCCTTTGTGTGAAAACGTTACCCCCCAGATTCCTAGAAAATCTTTTCATCGTCACCTTAAACCTATGTCCTCTGGTCCTACTCTGGGCAAGAGACTCTGTGCATCATTTTTTTAAAAACTAAATGCTAACAATTCTAATTTTCAGGGGTACTAGACCAAGTGCAGACCCGTTGGGTCTGTTCCTCCAACGCGCGGTGGCGGGGGGGGGGGGGGGGGGCGGGGTGGCCTGCAACATCGCACACACACTATCCATCCCTTCCCCCACACACACTCATCACACCCCTTGATATTATCTTAATTTTAACCGAGATTTAAAAACAATTTCATTGTGTGATTTCATTTGATCTGAAAGATTCCATTTTGAATAAATTAATCTGTCTTCATTGATAACTGAGAGTGTGTTTGGGCTTTTTTTTAAATCGGAAAAATTCTATTTTGAATAAATGAATCCTGTCTTCATTCACAATTGAGATTGCTTTTTCAAATCATGTCAAGAAGAGGGAGGAAAAGACCTAGAAGACCTCGTCCCCATCAGATGCCGAGTTCCCAGAGCCCTGGTTAAACGCAGGGGCCGCTCACGGTTAAGTCTGTGAGAGCAGCCCCATCAGAGACTGTGAGCAGCAGCAGGGTTCACTATAGGAAGGACCATTGCGCCTATTGTAGCGGTTCTGGCAACAGCCGGCGTTCTGCTCTGTCTGGGAGGAGAGGGTGAGTTGGGGTGAAGTGGGGGTGAAGGGGGGGAGAGGAAGGAGCGGATGGGGGAGAGAGGTGAAGTGGGGGGGGGGGGGTTGGATTGAGCGGGCAGTTGGGCGGGCTAGGAGTCCAGCAGCGGGAGGCGTGGCGCGAGCGTATTTGGAGGCATACTGGAGGCAGGTGGACCTGGATTGGTCATTGTTACCTCAGCAGCTGCTAAGAGTCGTATAGATCTTAAAAATTGAGTTGTGTTTGAGTTTTGTGATAAATTTTTCTCAAAATCTGGGGAAATAATTGACCAAGGAGTGGATGTGCGAATGTAAAAGTAAAATCGCTAGCGAAATGGAAAAAATGTTGGCGTTTTTGCGTCTGGTTTGCACGGAGTAACAAATCAAATGCAAAATGCCGTGCACCCACACACACAGAGTTTTAAAAGTATATAGATAGATAGATAGATATATTGTCGTGGATAAGTGCAGAAACTGTTGAATCACGAAAAAAAAAGGAATAACTTGATTGAAATGTTTTGTATCTGAACATTCTTTTCGTACTGGTACTTATGACAGAGATGTGGCTAAATCAGACTCTTCATTTGCCTGGACATTAATTACCTAAGCAGGTTTTTAGTGTGTGGCAGCTATTTTAAAGTGTGACGCACATCCACAGCAAGATTTTTAATTAGGTGGTTAGCCAGATATCTATCTGATACGTCTCTCTGTGTCGGTTTCCAGCAGAAAAGAGCAATAAACTAAAATCTTCATCCGCTTAAAAAGAATCAGTCAATCACTCTGGCAAGGCAAGAAAGAACACATGATGAAGAGGAGCAGGGCACGGAAGGCAATAATGGAATCCATCAACTGTAATTGGCTTAGATTGAGACTGGCTACATCGGCAAACATCGGCTACAGGGTGTAAGACATGTGAAAGAATATAAATGCATTGTTTTAGTGATCAATCAGTGTGCAAGGAAAAGTCACAACAGCAAATGGGTGACAGCGTCAACCTGCTGGATCAACATACTGCACATCCTGCAATTCATTAGTTCAATTGGTTTATAATCCTCTTGCGGTGGCTAAAGAAAAACGCGGCCTGCACAGCAAAAGAAAATCTCTCACGAAACTTTATCTTTCGGTCCAGTGCGGTGCTTATGTCATTGTTGCCGTGGAAACATTGTGAACGCGACAATAAAACTCCTGACGTGAACTGATTGGCGATGACTGCAACCGGGATGGCAACGGAATGTGATGCACTCGGTTTCAGTAAACTTGGGTCTTGGGCCAAGATGTAATCCTCACCAAGTAAATCTTTGTCCCGCCAGCAACCCAGGCCATCCCCTGTCCCCTTCTGTGTGTCCCAGAATTAAAGGACGTTCCTTTAGGAAGGAGACGAGGAGAAATTTCCTTAGCTAGAGGACGGCTACCCAGGACTCCACTGTTAGAGTGAGGCCAAACGCATAATGGAGGAACAGCACCTCATATTTCACTTGGGCAGCTTACAACCTAGAGGTATGAATGTTGATTCTCTCACAAGTAATGAGCCAGTCCCACTTAGGGGACTCTTTAGGTGCCTGCCAGGGATTAGTTTTAATGGAATTCACCCACAACACCTGGCGCCAACCTACGTCAACCTACGACAGCAGAAATTGTCGCCACTGTCGCCGAAACATTTTCAACATGTTGAAAATTTTGCGGCAGTCGCCTGTAGTTGCCCAAAAAATTGCCTAAGTGGGACAGGCCCATAACCCTTGCATTCCCTTTCTCTCTGTCGCTCCTCCACCCTTTTACTAGTTTGACTGTCATCCTGGTTAATTTCACTGTCCGTATCCCCTTGTTATCACTGTTCGTATCCCCTCGTAGCAGAAGACAAGCTACGTCAAGCCCACAGTCGGCGAAAAGTTTTGAACATTTCAAAATCCAGCGGCGACAAGAAAAACCTTACGACTCTTTAGGCGACTTGAGGAGACTACTCACGACCATACAGGCGTCACCCCACGACCATGTGAAAACAACCTGGTCGCCAAAAAAATCGCCTACATGGGGCAGGCCCTTTAGTTTCCCTCTCCCCTGATCTCAGTCTGAAGAAGGGTCTTGACTATAGACGTCACCTATTCCTTTTCTCCAAAGATGCTGCCTGACCCGCTGAGTTACTACTTTCTGTTTTTATTTCAGATTTCCAGCCTCTGCATTTTATAAAGTATGCAACTGTCTGAAACAAGATGTCTTTCAAAGGAACGATCAGCTCAGTAACACGCGGACAATTGTTTGCTTGCAAAGTCACTCAGAAAACATCTTCTTCGGTAAATCCGTTGCAGTAACAGAAACTTCACAGCCTCTGTACTGTTCTCGGTTGAAAACACAACATTAAGAATAATTAAAGTAACCTTCGGTGTTGTTAATTCAGGAGAAATCAAATAGCAGCAAGAAGCGATTTAGAGTATTGTGTTCAGTTCTGGGCACCCTGTTGTAGGAAAGATGTTGCCAAGCTGGAAAGGGTACAGAGAAGATTTACAAGGATGTTGCCAGCACTCGAGAGTCTAATCTATAGGGAGAAGTTGTGTCGGCTGGGACCCTATTCCTTGAAACGCAGGAGGATGAGGGGTTAGCTTATAGAGGTGTACAAAATCATGAGTGGAATAGATCGGGTAGGAATAGATTGGGTAGTCTCTTGTCCAGAGTAGGGGAATCGAGGACCAGAGGATATAGGTTTAAGATGAAGGGGAAATAATTTAATAGGAATCTGAGGGGTAACCTTTTCACACAAAGGGTGGTGGGTGTATGGAATGAGCTGCCAGAGGAGGTATTTGAGGCAGTGACTATCCCAACGATTAAGAAGCAGTTAGACAAGTACATGGATAGGACAGGTTTGGTGTGATATGGGCCAAACACAGGCAGGTGGACTAGTGTAGCTGGGACATGTTGGTCGGTGTGGGCAAGTTGGGCCAAAGGGCCTGTTTCTCTGGGATTCTAAGTAACGACGACAATGTCAGTGATCACGAACAGTCTGATTTTGTTCTGGAAGATGACAAAATGTCAGAGGTGGCACACGAACGCAAAAACCAACCCGATGACTAACCGCTCTGCCTCAAAAACCGATCTAATGCCAAAAGATCAATCAAATCCCATTCAACAGAGTTACAGAATTACTGAGCGAGCACTTGGAGAAAAGTTGCATCACCTTCAGCTTTGAACTGCAATAGATTTACAGTAAAACACCCCATAAAACAGGCTGAAGAGCAAGGTGACATTGAAGCCGAAGGCACGGTCATTTGATGAAGTAGTTCAAATCTCGCATGAAATCCACCTGCCGTGTTATTGCTGCAATCTCCAGGAATTTTGCATGATCATCAAGTGCACAATTCTAACCAACAAGCTAAGAGTAAATTCAGTATTACAGCACTCCAACCATATTTTGAAGCTGACTTACCCGTCAATTCTCTCGCCCACACCCTTTAACTCAATGAGCAAAACAGTTAAGCTGCTCAGGTCAGTGCTTAAGAGGAATGAAATCCACCCTCACTTTAAAAGAATGCTTATTGCCAGTGAATGAAGCCTTCTGCAATAATATTCAGCAACGGGAACACATTCTTTGTTCAAAGCAAAATAATATTGTAACCGCAAGTTATTTTGATAGAGATGCGCATCGGATACTTGGATGCCTGTAGTTTCTCTTTTCAGTCACATCACCAGCAATTGACTAACACCATCAACATTTGCTCCAGTGTCTGAGAAACATAGAGACATAGAAAAATAGGTGCAGGAGTAGGCCATTCGGCCACTTCGAGCCTGCACCGCCATTCAATATGATCATGGCTGATCATCCAACTCAGTATCCCGTACCTGCCTTCTCTCCATACCCCCTGATCCCTTTAGCCACAAGAGCCACATCCAACTCCCTCTTGAATATAGCCAATGAACTGGCCTAAACGACCTTCTGTGGCAGAGAATTCCAGAGACTCACCACTCTCTGTGTAAAGAATGTTTTCCTCATATCGGTCCTAAAGGAATTCCCTCTTATCCTTAGACTGTGACCCCTTGTTCTGGACTCCCCCAACATCGGGAACAATCTTCCTGCATCAAGCTTGTCCAACCCCTTAGGAATTTTGTAAGTTTCTATAATATCCCCCCTCAATCTTCTAAATTCCAGTGAGTACAAGCCGATCAGGACCTCCAGTCTTGGACCAGGAGGTACATTTACCATCTTCATTGAGCTATATAGTCCAATAATTAATTGCTACTGTAATTTCATCACCAGTTACTTTATTTCCTTTAACTTTTTGATCCAACGCCTCGATCAATCCCGAGCAGTCTACGTTTCACACAGCGACAGAGGACGGTGTTGCTTAAGAGTTCCAATGCACTTACCTAGAGGGAAGAGGAAAAAATGGACAGGGTTTCAGTGATCTAATCGTGAAGCCAAATAATCACTTCATGCAATCAACAAATTAGCACAAACTTAAAAGATTTACACGGAGTCAACAACGCAATTCAGGTCTGTGGATTTATACGCGGCTTGTGGCAGAGGATGCGATTAAATAAAAGCCAAAGGGCTTTCAGAGTGAATTAAACGTTCAAAGTCACCTTATTTTTTAATTTTAAAAGATTGACACAAAATGCTGGAGAAACCCAGCGGGACAGGCAGCATCCCCGGGGAGGTGATGAAACCCTTCTTCAGACGAGGGTAATATTGTTGACATTATTGGACAAGACGTTATTCGGCAAAACATTTTAAGATAGTTGAGAATCAAACTTCAGACAAGACTTCAGTCCATGTGGCTTCTGAGTGCAAGCCTGGCAGATTATACGATAAGGAGATACAAACAGCACAAGAATAATGTCAGCGATCTACTGCAGCTAGATACCAGATGCCACCTCTCTGAAGCAACCTCCAAATCTCCATTTAAATAGAAGGCAGCAGAAAGTTGTTCAACGCTTTAGCTAGATCACATTCCAATCAGTTTGCATCACGGTGACCGTTAATGAGGGTTTAGCGTTATTGCTAACGCAAGATGCTAAGTATTTTAATGGGGGCACAAACAATCCATGAACTAAACTAACCTTTCGTATTAGCGTTAAGCAGAGAGCATTTCAGTACAAATGACACAACTGAAGGCCAGGCTTATATTGTGCGAGGAGACGCTGGTGAATAATGTCATTGTGCGACAGTTAGTTAACTCACATCAGTGGCCACATAATACACAGTCACTGCGCCTTCGTTCAAACTCAGAGTCAAACCCTGTGTGCGTGTGTGTGTAGGTCAGGTTAAATTGCAGTGGCCTTTTGTGACCCACCAAATCCATGCTGTGAGGTCAGCACTCTATAACTAAAGCTGTTGCAAAGTCTTTCTTTTTTTCTCACAACTGAAATTATGTTGAAAGTATGCAACTCATTTGCAGAGCTACAAGTTAAAAAAAAACTAAAGCACACCATAAAAATATTATGCAAGGGAGTCCTCCCAGCATGGATGCTGGAAGGGAATGAGAGTTGCATAACATATCAGTGGTGCTGTACAGCATTGAAACAGACTCATAATTACCTTACCTAAGCCAAGCCTAACCAGACTAATCCCACTTGCGTGCATTAGCCCCATGTCCCTGTATGCCTTGCTCAGTCAAGTACCTGTTAAGATGCCTTTTAAATATAATTACTGTTCCTGCCTCCACCATTTCCTCCGGCAGCTCATTCCAGATATTAACTGCTCTCTGTGCAAAACATTTGCTCCTCACATACCCTTCATAACTCCTCCCTCTCACCTAAACCACCGCCCTTTAGTTTTCGATGCCCCAATCATGGGAAAAAAACACTGCCTATCCACCCTATCTATGCCTCGTCATCATTTGATATACCTAGTTTATATAGAGATACAGCATGGAAACTGACCCTTCGGCCACCGAGACCACACCGACAGCCATTCACACTGGGTCTATGTTATCCCCCTTTCTCACCAGCTCCCTACTCACTCGGGGGAATTGAGGGCAACTCCGGGGAAGTTGTGGTAGAATTGCCGCCTCACAGCGCCAGAGACCCAGGTTCGATCGTGACTATGGGTGCTGTCTGTACGGAGTTCGTACATGCTCCCCGTGACTGCGTGGGTTTTCTCTGGGCGCTCCGGTTTCCTCCCCACACTCCAGAGACATACAGGTTTGTAGGTTAATTGGCTTCTGTAAAAATTGTAAATTGTCCCTGGTGTGTAGGATAGTGTTAGCGTACAGGGATCGCTGGTCAGCTCGGACTCAGTGGGTTGAAGTGGCCTGTTTCCACGCTGTGTCTCTGACCCAAAAATTTACATACAAACCCGCTTTGTCTTTGGGATGTGGGAGGAAACCCGTGTGATCACATGGAGAACTTGTAAACTCCACACACACACACACAAACAGAGCACTCAAGGTCAGGATCTAACCCACCTCCCTGGGGCTGTGAGGCAGCTGCGGTTCCATCATGTCACATCGCAGGCTCCTTACTCCTGGGACCTCAGGACCCACCTTATCCAGCCCTCCTTGTAACTCAAGCCCTCCAGTTAGGTATGTTGCAAAACTTACCTTGAGCAGCGCTGCAGTTCTGCCACTCCCCGTGTGCGCGACTTTGGCGCCTTTCAGAGGGGGGCGGGCTTAAAGTGCCGTTTTTCAACAGGCAGGACAAATCGATGAATGTCGGGCGATTTGGTTGCGGAAGAAAAATCGCTCCGACATTTCATGAATGAAGGTATTTTTAAATTACTCTAAATTATTTATTAACTAGAGTAATTTAAAAATCACCTTCAAAAGCCATGAGCGCAGACAACCGGAAGGATTTTGCGTAGGGGAGAAGAAAACGTAAATAGTTTTTTTTTATATTAAAAGTTGGTTTTTCGGGAGGCTTTAATAATATTTTTATGTTGCGAAATGGGGTCCCAACAAATCTATGAACAAACAGTATTTTTCCTCCCGACTTCACCGCTAACCGCAACGTTCCAATCCACCGCATTCCACTAAAACCCACTCGCTAGTTGATTTAAATGGCCATTAATTTACAGGAATCAAACACTAAATTCCTTCCATTTGGCCCAGAAATTCATGAAAATGAGATTTAAAAATTATGTTATATTGTGGATTATTGTGTGAATGTTATTTGGACACTTAGGCAATTTAAAAAAAGTTTATCTTTTCTTAAGAAATGGATAGATGTTTAGATCTACTCATTGAATTTTGTAATTAGCTACAATTAGATAACTAACTAATTATATGCTTTAATTTCAGGTCATCCAAGTAAGATTGTTTCATGTTTGTTTCAGAATGCTTCAATCTATAATAACTGAAAATTTCATTGAGTTCTCTTAATTTTTAAGAAAGTTGTGGGCTTTTAACTTTTCCAGATCACAGCTTTTGAGTTAAGTCAATTGAAAGGCAATGGGGAGCAAGATGCTAATTTCCAAATATGAAAATGGCCATAACTTTCTTAATACTGAAGATATGAAAGTAAATTAGGTGTCAAATTAAACTTCTTTTTATGCTTTATCTGATGGGATAAATTGCAGACTTGATTTTTTAAATCTCAAAATTTTGTAACATTGCTACTCCAGTACAGGTAACATTTTTCCTGTGGGGTGGCGAGCAGCACTGCAGTCTAAACATTGTTTTGTATAACTGGACCATGATGTCCTAGGTCTTGCAGTTAATGCCTCAGTCAATGAGGGCCAGCACATCATATGTCTTCTCAACCTGAGTTGTCACTTTGAAGGAACTATAACTCACGCTCCTCGCTCTCTCTGTTCACAGTGGTGTAGCGATAGAGCTACTGCCTTACAGCGCCAGAGATCCCGACTACGGGCGCTTGTCTGTATGGAGTTTGTACGTTCTCCCCGTGACCTGCAAGGGTTTTCGCCGAGATCTCCGGTTTCCTCCCACACTCCAAAGACGTACAGGTTTGTAGATTAAACAGCTTGGTATAAATGTAAATTGCCCCTAGTGTGTGTAGGATAGTGTTAGTGTGCAGGGTTACTGCGCAGGTCAGTGCGGAATCGGTGGGCTGAAGGGCCTGTTTCCATGCAATATCTCTAAACAAAACTACAAAACAATGGGGCTCTGCCATTCACAGCGAGTATCCTGCCCTTGTTTAACTTTCCAAAATGCATTACTTCGCACTTGTCGGAGTTAAAATACCATCTGCCATTCCTTGGCCCAATCTGTCTGAAGTAGGGTCTCGACCCAAAACGTCACCCATTCCTTCGCTCCAGAATTGCTGCCTGACCCGCTGAGTTACTCCAGCATTTTGTGTCTATTCCCAGTTGATCAGTACCCTGTCACCCGTTACAGCTCTCTGCCACAGAAGCTTAGGATCAAAAAATGATCATCTGACCACTCGGGAGTCCACCCATTTCTATTCCCCCCTTGCCCTTGCCCTTCCCCTTCCACATCTATCTTTATCTTTGTCTCCTTTTGCCTCCTTTTCATCTCTAGGCTTTGTCCACCCACCTGTCAAACTCTTTATTGCTATCCCTTGCAATAAAGGCCATCATTCATTTGCTTTCCTAATTGCTAGCTGCACAGGTTTAATAACATTGTGAAAGAAATTTCCATACACCGACATTTAACATTTCTTCAACCAAAATTCAATTTTCCTATCCAAATAACCTTACAGATTGTCCACATTATTCTTCATTTTCTATTTTGTCACCTGACAATCTACAATCTACACAAAGGCAAGGGGTTTAATCTCCTTCAGATTTTCACACGTTTAACATTTTAATCTCCTTAAGAACTACATTTCATAATTAACTATAATAATGACCTCATCTTATTCCACAGCATATCCAGAGAATGTTAAAATATTGCAGCTCCTCCAGTAGATGTTGCTGCACTTAAACGAGGTACTACAATAACTACTCAATTAACTTATCATGTTTAATAATGAAAACTGGAGGACAATCTAATTAAAATGCAATCCCTTTGGGATATTTGGATCAAGGTTAACTAAACTTATTTAAGTACATGTTACAGCTTGGCAAATCAGATACTGCTCTTGCACAAATAGTCTGCAGCTTCCTTCCAAACTCCAAAACTATAGAATCATGCAGTCATAGAGTGATACAGTGTGGAAACAGGCCCTTCGGCCCAACGTGCTCACACCGGCCAACATGTCCCAGCTGCCTGCACTAGGTCCATATCCCTCCATATGTACTATCCATGTACCTGTCTAACTGCTTCTGAAACATTGGGATAGTCCTGGCCTCAACTTCCTCCTCTGACAGCTTGTTCCATACACCCACCACCCTCTGTGGGAAAATGTTACCCCTCCAATTCCTATCACCTCAAACCGATAACCTCTCGTCCGCGATTCCCCTACCCTGTCAAGAGACTCTGTGCATCTACCCAATCTATTTCTCTCGTGATTTTATACACCTCTCTAAGATCACCCCTCATCCTCCTGTGCGCTAGGGAATAGAGTCCTAGCCTACTCAACCTCTCTCTCTAGCTCAAACACTCTAGTCCTGGCAACATCCTCGTAAAACTCTATACATCTATAGAAATCTCTATAAACGTTTCAAGAGAACAGGAACGGTTACTGACATTGCATTAGTTTAAAATTAATATCTAATTGAAAGGTTACATAGAAAATAGGTGCAGATGTAGGCCATTTGGCCCTTTGAGCCAGCACCACCATTCAATATCATCCCGTCAACGGAGGACTCGAGGCCCCCGACCGAGGAAGAAGAAAAGAAAGGACTTGAACTTTATTTCGCCTTCCATCACAGTGAGGAATGTGTAGGAGTCACTGTGGTGGATGTTCATGTTAAAATGTGTTTGTGAGTGATCAGTTACTTTTAATTGTATGACTGACCTGGCCAATTAAATTCCTCGCAAAACATACTTGGCGAATAAAATGTGATTCTGATTTGATCAAAGCTGATCATCCAGAATCAGTACCCCGTTCCTGCTTTCTCCCCATGTCCCTTGATTCTGTTAATTATCGTGTAGACGGAAGAAACTGCAGTTCCTTGTTTATCAGGTTGATTATCATGTAGGTTCACCCATGTAGGAAGCTTTCGGAGCTGAGTTGCCCATTTAAAAAAAAATCACTGGCTATCTAGTGATAGTTTTAGCCACATGCACCTTGTTCACTTGCACATGCCATGCTTGAGTATTGAAATCGCATGCCCAACAATAATGCTTTTTTGTCCACCTGGTATCTTTGCATTAACCAAAAATCTAATCAGCACAAATATGACAAGTGACTAATGTACCAGAGAATGCGTTCGACACACAAATTAAGATAAGTTAATGATGTGTGATAGCTGTCTGGGGAATGGTTAGCATTGGGCTAGGGATTGCTCCTGCTGTTGCAGCTTTCTCTCTGACTTGGACTCCTGAAATGAAAGACCTGGCCAGAGATAGAGAATTATTTCCCTTTAGAGACATGAAAAGAGGTTGTCACACACTCACCCTGCACAGGTAAGACGGCGTCTATGGAAACAGAAACAGAGTTAACATCTTGGGTCAAAGGCCTTTCATCTGAACGGTTAACTGTGGAACATTAATGTTAACTGAAGCAGTAATTCTGTTTCTCTTTCCACAGATGCCGCTTGACCTGCTGAGCATTTCCAGTATTTTGTTTGTATTTCAGAATTCCATCATCTGTGATTTTCAATCGGCCACCTTCAATTATTTACTGTCCATAGAGGGAAATTCAATGTATAAACGGCCTCAAAAATCATGAAATGAGCATTGATTCTGGATAAAGTAGCCAGTTTGCTAAATGTCCACTGCAATGGTGCACCATTGTCCCCTGTAGACTTTCACACAAAAGTGGAAAACTGTTCACCAAAGACACACAAATAGGTTTAAGGTGAAGAGGGAAAAGATTGAATTGGGGTAACTTTTTCACACAAAAGGTGGTGGGTGGAAGGAACGAGCTGCCAGAGGAGGTCCTAAGGCCCTAAGGTCACAAGTGATAGTAGAATTAGGCCATTCAGCCCATCAAGTCTACTCTGCCATTCAATCAAGGCTGATCTATTTCTTCCTCCTAACCCCATTCTTCTGCCTTCCACCCATAACCTCTGACACCTGTACTAATCAAAAATCTATCTATGTCTGCCTTCTGTGGCATAGAATTCCACATGACTAAAGAAAATTTTCCTCATCTTCTTCCAAAGAGAACCTCCTTTAATTCTGAGGCTGTGACCTCTAGTCCTTCCCTCTCCCACTCGTGGAAATATCCTCTCCACATCCACTCTATCCAAGCCTTTCACTATTCTGTATGTTTACCCCCTCATTCTTCTAAACTCCAGCGGGATTACAGGCCCAGTGCCGACAAATGCTCATCATAGGTTTACCTACTCATTCCTGGGATCATTCTTGTAAACTTCCTCTGGGCCCTCTCCAGAGCCAGCACATCCTTCCTTCGATGTGGTGCTCAAAATTGCTCACAATATTCCAAATAGGGCTTTGTTTTTGAAAACAGGTCCTCTTTAAATAAATGCTAGCATTGAGTTTGCTTTCTTTACTACCGATGGGAGGTAGTTGAGGCAGGGAATATCGCAACATTTAAGAAATCAATTAGACCAGGTACATGGATAGGACAGGCTTGGCGGGATGTGGGCCAAACACTGGCAGTTGGGACTAGTGTAGATGGGACATGTTGGTCGGTGTGGTCAAGTTGGGCTGAAGGGCCTGTTTAAGCACTGACCGGGGGAGTGGGTGAGAAATGGTCATCACAGGTCAGCGGGGAGGTGGAAACAAGGATTCCTAGCATCAGCTAGGGTAGGTCAAGCACGTATCATCGTGTGCCAGAGAGAAGAAGTATTGTAATGCCTTCAGGTATACCCTCAGACACATATACAATGAAATGCAGATGCAAGGAACTACAGATGTTGCTTTACCATAAAAAGGACAAAAAAACTCATGGAATAACACAGCAGGTCAGGCAGCATCCCAGAGAATATGGTTTGCCGATATTTCGAGGTCAGGACCGTTCTTCAGACACAAGAGCCCTGCCTGAGCCGCTGAGTGACTCCAGCACGTTGTGTCTTTTTTTCCAATGGAATAGAGGTTGTTTCGAGGTAAAACTATTCACCCCGCTCAGACTTTAAATCCCACTGCGGACTAAAAGCCAAAAGGAGATGTAATATTGAGGGGCAGACACCACAATACTCTGCTGTCGAAAACAAGCACAATAAATGTCATCTGATCAATGGAATCAAAGTAATTCCCTGCCACTGATGATGACTGACAACTCAGAGCTGCAAGCAGTATGTCAGCAAAACTAGGAGACTGTTAACAGCATACAAGGGTTTTATTATTGGGTCGGCACAGTGGCGCAGCGGTAGAGTTACTGCCTTACAGTGCCAGACACCTGGGTTCGAACGTGACTATGGGTAATGGCTAAATGGAGTTTGTACGTTTTCCCTGTGACCGCGTGGGTTTTCTCCGGGTGCTCCGGTTTCCTCCCATACTCCAAAGACATACAGGTTTGTAGGTTCATTGGCTTCCATAAATTGTCCCTCGGGTGTAGGATAGAACTAGTGCACAGGGTGATCGCTGGTCGGCGCAGTCTCGTTGGGCCGAAGGGCCTGTTTCCGCGCTGTATTCCTCTGTATCTCGAAAGAATGCGAAGAAATTGTCAATCCTATCAAGGGGTTTATAAGCATCATCGCAGATTAAGAAGACAGTCAAATGGACGAGGATAAGCAACAATGGTGTACACTCACAGCTAGAGGATTGAGGGCAGGGGAGCGGGGGAGGGGGAGGAAGTGGCCGGGGTTGAAGGGGAGGCAGGGATAGAGGAGCAGGGGAGCGGCAACTGCCAAAATTAGAAATGGCTGATTAAGAAGTTTAGTTTAGAGATACAGCGCGGAAACAGGCCCTTTGGCCCACCGAGTCCACGCCGACCAGCACACTATCACTATCCTGCACACACTAGGGACAATTTACATTTATACCAAGCCAATTAGCCTACAAACCTGTACATCTTTGGAACGTGGGAGGAAACCGGAGCACCTGGAGAAAACCCACACAGGTCACGGGGAGAACGTACAAACTGCGTACAGACAGCATCTGTAGTCAGGATCGAACCCGGGTCGCTGGCGCTGTAAGGCAGCAATTCTACCGCGGCGCCACCATGCCGCTACAATGCCACAGGGTGAATGTATTCTGATAAGCCCAGTAGAGTGGTAGGGTAGGAAGGGCAACATGTACCAGAAAGAGCGAGGAGCGTTAAAATCAATCGCTGAGTGAGAATGGTGGCAGCACAAAACATTTGGGAGGGGGAAGAAAATCATGTTGAGGGAAAAATCTACCAGGATGAATACGGCATTAAAAAGTAGCTTGGACTGGGGAAGGAGCGAGCTCTGGATCAATTAGTTGTCTTCTCTTCATTAAATGCCAGCGTTGGATCAACTTAATTATAATGGAGAGATCTTCCTTCACCGTTTGTTGACTGACAGCATAACCAAATGAACAATTCATTTGAGACAGACTGTTTCAGGAGCAACGCCAGTTGCAAATCTGGCTGCAGAGAATGAACGCCTTCTGCCAATAAAGTTGTTTTACACCGCGCCAGATTTTCATGTCTATTCATTCTTGGATTATACATAACCACTTGAAATGAGCACTTTACGACGAGTTGTCATTAAATGAATTGTTTCATTCCAGGGAGGTATTGCAGCTTAGTGCCTTTCCAACCCGCTGGGTTACTCCGTCAACCCCAGTCCAATCCGTTGCTGTGTTGCGTTCCAATGACAAGCTTGAAGCGTGGGATCTGCGTCTCATACTTAAATCACCACCAGGGTCCCACAATCGCAGCCGTTGCGAGAATGATAAAGATTCTTCCACAAATGAGCTGAATGATTATAATCGTCTGCCACCGTCACCAAAAATCCAGTCAGAATTCAGCATCCTGCTGAGCAGAGATCAGCACAATAAGGTCATAAGTGATAGTGCTCTACTCAACAGCCACAAATCTGTAACCTCCCTTTGATCTGGTATTTTATTTTGTTGGTTCACATGGTTGATCAATAGTGTTTTATGATTAATGTTTTATTATTATTAATGTTTAGCTTTTTTGGAGTCATTCGTAACTTTCACTGTATGCCATGTTGTTACTTGTGGGCGGAGCACCAAGACAAATTCCTTGTATGAATACTTGGCCAATAAAAGTACTTATAACATAATTAGGTAATTTAGCCCTTCAAGTCTACTCCGTCATTCAATCATGGCCAATCTATTTCTCCCTCCTAACCCCATTCTCCTGCCTTTTCCCCATATTTTCTAGGTAAAAATAATTATTATGGAAGCAAGTGCAGATGCAGATTCACACTGAAGATAGACACAAAAAGCTGGAGTAACTCAGCGGGTCAGGCAGCATCTCCGGAGAAGTTTCAGGTTGAGACCCTTCTTCAGACTGAGACTCAGAAGAGAGGGCAACTAGAGGTATGAAAAGGTACGTAGAGCAAATTAATGAAATGTATGCAAAAAGGCAGATCAAAGCCAGCAAGGATGATCAAAGAAAGGTGGAGCCCACAATGGTCCAGTGGTGGCTGTGGGAAAGGTGATAACGAGAGCTACACACAGTGAAACTCAGCAGGACAACAGTGAAACTAGTACTGCGACTGGGGTGGGGACGGACGGAGAGGGAGAGGATGCAAGGGTTACTTGAAGTTAGTGAAATCAATATTCATACCACTGGGTTTTGAGCTAATTGTGTACGCTTGCTTGGCACCGATAGAGCTCTTACTGACTTCTGGATTCTCCCACAAAAACCAGGTCTTACTTACTTAGGCTTAGTTCATCCCACACTGTTGAGTGCATTGGGCAGCAAGCTTTTGCCATCCTGTTCGGTTTTGTGCGACGTCTTCCACCCTTGTTAGGCTTGCGCCCCGGCTTCCAAATCCTTCTGAAATGTTCACCTCCATGTGACTTTTGGTCGGCCTCTTCTCCTTCTTCCTTCAGGTTGCCGTGTCATTCTGGAGACATTCTGAGTACATGTCCTGCAAATGTCATCCTGCGTCCCTCTATGTCCAGGCTGAGATGCTTTGTTGCAGTTTCCCGGTAGATCTCCTCGTTTGTGATGTGGTCTCTGCAGCTAGTCTTCAGGATCTTCCTCAAGCAGCGTTGTTGGAATGCATCTAATTTATTTTTCATCTTCACATTGATTTTCCATGTCTCACTGGCATAGAGAGCTGTAGGGAGGACTACGGACTGGAAGAACCACGTCACATTATCGAAAAACTTTTTTTTTGCCACCCTCCATCTTCTGCAGGCATTTACCAACCATTCCATGGCGTACATTTTGCACAATGTTTCATTATTTAACCTCAGCTTTGCAACTCCATGGAAATGAAGTGACAAAATTCTGCACACATACTTGACACATATTTATCTCAATGCTATTTTGAGTTACCTTTCTTCAGACAAAAATTACAACGCGAGTAAAGTATTTGCTATAAAATACTCTCGGGCCTTCCAAAGTTCACCATGCATCATGCAAAACACACTCAAACACAAGGTAGTTCAAGTGAGTTTATTGTCATGCGTCCCTGATAGGACAATGAAATTCTTGCTTTGCTTCAGCACACAGAACATAGTAGGCATTTACTACATTTACTGTGTAAATTCCCGTTTAACACAGAGTGTTGTGTGGGAAGGAACTGCAGGTGCTGGTTTACATCGAAGATAGACACAAAAGGCTGGAGTAACTCAGCGGGTCAGGCAGCATCTCTGGAGAAAAGGAATAGCTGATGTTTCGGTTCGAGACCCTTCCTCAGAAGGGCTGTAGAAGTGTCTCATCCCAAAACGTCACCTATTCCTTTTCTCTGAACAAAGAGAGTTGTTTGGAGCAGCAGAATCAACCGCGTGAGCTAAATAATCCGAATATCAGTAGAAATGGATGAGGCATGAAGTGGAGCAGAACTGCTGTCACCCAGCATCAGAGACCTGCATTCAATCCAAACCCCACAACTGCCTGCAGGAAGTTTTTCCCTGTGACTACGTGAGTTTCCTCCCACATCCCAAAGACATGTTGGGTAAATTGGCCACTGTAAATTACGCCTACCATGTAGGTGAGTGGGGGAATTTGAGGGGAGTTCAAGAGATTGTGGGAATGATGTGGGATTAGTGCAAATGGGTGGCTGATGCCCGTGCCTCTTCAGTAGGAATATGGGTCTGTTTTTGCACAGCGGCTCCACATAATGGCTATCAAATGAAAAAAAAATGCACCAGTTGGGTGGTCAGTCAGTCAGAAAGCCCCAAAAAGCAAAAAGCAGGCATTTTGCAGCAATGGGATCGGAAGGGAGTAAAAAAAAACAAGGTGTTAAAAGAAATCACATTAAATCAGGAGAATATGCAGGTAAATGTGAAAATCAGGTTGGGTCAGGGCCCCAAGAAAGAGAGTTTGTAGAATGCCTCCAAGATGGATTCTTAAAGCTGCTTGTAATGGAGCTGACCAGAGAAAAGGCAATTCTGGATTTAGTGTTGTCCAATGAACCAGATATGATAACAGAACTCAAGGTAAAGGAACCGCTTGGAGGTAGTGATCATAATAAGGTTTGTTTTAATCTGCAATTTGAGAAGGAGAACATTTAATCAAAAGTGTCAGTGATGCAGTTGAACAAAGGGGACTATGAAGGCATGAGAGGGGAGCTGGCCAAGGTAGACTGGAAAGGGATCCTAGCAGGAATGACAGTGGAACAGCAATGGCAGGAATTCCTGGGCATAATCCAGAAGGCACAGGATCATTTCATTCCAAAAAGGAAGAAAGATTCTAAGGGGAGTAGGAGGCAACCGTGGCTGACAAGAGAAGTTAGGGATAGAATAAAACTAAAAGAAAAGATGTATAACACAGCAAAGAGTAGCCGGAAGCCAGAGGATTGGGAAACTTTCATAGGACAACAGAAGGAAACAAAATGGGCAATACGGGCTGAAAAGATGAAGTACGAGGGAAGCTGGCCAGGAATATAAAGGGGGCCGGTAAAAGCTTCTTTAGATATGTTAAGGGAAAAAGAATAGCAAAGGTGAAATTATTATGGGTACCAAGGAAATGGCAGAAGAATTGAACAGGTTCTTCATTAAGGAAGACACAAAAATCTCCCAGATGTACTAGAGGACAGAGGATCTAAGGGGGTAGAGGAACTGAAGAAATTTTAATTAGGCGGGAAATAGTATTGGGTAAGCTAATGGGACTGAAGGATGATAAATCCCCTGGGCCTGATGGTCTGCATCCCAGGGTAATCAGGGAGGTGGCTCTATAAATAGTGGACGCATTGGTGATCATTTTCCAATGTTCAATAGATTCAGGATCAGTTCCTGTGGATTGGAGGATAGCTAATGTTATCCCACTTTTCAAGAAAAGAGCGAGAGAGAAAACGGGGAATTACAGACCAGTTAGCCTGACTTCGGTGGTAGGAAAGATGCTGGAGTCAATTATTAAAGAGGTAACAATGGGGCATTTGGATAGCAGTAAAAGGATTAGTCCAAGTCAACATGGATTTATGAAAGGGAAATCATGCTTGACTAATCTTCTGGAATTTTTTGAGGATATGACAAGTAAAATGGATGAATGGGTGCCAGTGGATGTAGTATATCTAGACTTTCAGAAAGCCTTTGATAAGGTCCTGCATGGGAGCCTGGTGACTAAAATTAGAGCACATGGTATTGGGGGTAGGGTGTTGACACGGATAGAAAATTGGTTGGCAGACCGGAAGCAAAGAGTAGGAGTGAACGGGTCCTTTTCAGAATGGCAGGCAGTGGCGAGTGGAGTGCCGCAAGACTCGGTGTTGGGGCCGCAACTGTTTACCATAAATATTAATGATTTGGAAGAGGGAATTAGGAGCAACATTAGCACATTTGCAGATGACACAAAGCTGGGTGGCAGTGTGAACTGTGAAGAGGATTAGGAGATTGCAGGGTGACCTGGACAGGTTGAGTGAGTGGGCAGATGCGTGGCAGATGCAGTATAATATAGATAAATGTGATGTTATCCACTTTTGTGGCAAAAACAAGGGGGCAGATTATTATCTCAATGGGGTTAGGTTAGGTAAGTGGGAGGTACAGCGAGACCTGGGTGTTCTTGGACACCGGTCACTGAAAATTGGCGTGCAGGTACAGCAGGCAGTGATGCAAGCTAATGGAATGTTGACCTTCATAACAAGAGGGTTTCAGTATAGGAGTAAAGAGGTTCTTCTGCAGTTGTATAGGGCTCTGGTGAGACCACATCTGGAGTATTGTGCACAGTTTTGGTCTCCTAATTTGAGGAAGGACATCCTTGTGATTGAGGCAGTGCAGCCTAGGTTGACGAGATTGATCCCTGGGCTGGCAGGACTGTCATATGAGGAAAGATTGAAAAGACTAGGCTTGTGTCAACTGGAGTTTAGAAGGATGAGGGGGGATCTTATAGAAACATATAAAATTATAAAAGGACTGGACAAGCTAGATGCAGGAAAAAATTTCCCAATGTTGTGCGAGTCCATAACTAGGGGCCACAGTCTTAGAATAAAGGGGAGGTTATTTAAGACTGTGGTGAGAAAAAAAAATTTTCATCCAGAGTTGTGAATTTATGGAATTCCCTGCCACAGAGGGCAGTGGAGGCCAAATCACTGGATGGATTTAAGAGAGTTAGATAGAGCTCTAGGGGCTATTGGAGTCAAGGGATATGGGGAGAATGCACGGGTTATTGATAGGGGACGATCAGCCATGATCACAATGAATGACGGTGCTGGCTCGAAGGGCCGAATGGCCTCCTCCTGCACCTATTTTCTGTGTTTCCATGTTTCTAATAGGAGAGGAAAAGTACAAAAACTTGCACAGGTGAATTGAGAGGAAACAGGAAGAATAAAAATTCTAAATACTGGTTCAAGTCAACTGCAATAGGTCACCATCGCCATTATTCGGCAACACATGCAAGGATGAGGCAAACTGTCAACGCTGTAATTATTTAGAAGGACATTTATCTTTCTACAACTAAACACAAGATGGCAATAGAGAGTTAATGAGTGCTCCATTATGCTGCTACAATCAGGGAAATAATTCAAGATACCTCACATGTCCTTCGTCTCGTTAATGGTTTCCGCTTTCCGAGCCCCCGCTCCCTCAGCTTTACACTGGACGTTCAGTCACTCTACACCTCCATCCCCCACCAGGAAGGCCTTAAAACCCTCCGTTTCTTCCTCGACCACAGGACCAGCCAATTTCCCTCTACTAACGGTATCCTCCACCTAGCGGAGCTGGTCCTCACCCTCATAGAAACATAGAAATTAGGTGCAGGAGTAGGCCATTCGGCCCTTCGTGCCTGCACCGCCATTCAATATGATCATGGCTGATCATCCAACTCAGTATCCCGTACCTGCCTTCTCTCCATACCCTCTGATCCCCTTAGCCACAAGGGCCACATCTAACTCCCTCTTAAATATAACAACTTCTTCTTTGACTCCTCCCACTTCCTCCATGTCCAAGACGTAGCTAAGGGCACCCGTATGGGCCCCAGCTATGCCTGCCTCTTTGTAGAATACGTTGAACAATCCCTTTTCCTGGTGTACACTGGCCCTATCCCCGAACTCAAGCTCCATTACATTGATAACTGTATCGGTGCTACCTCCTGCACCCATGCATAACTCATGGACTTCACCACCAATTTTCACCCTGCATTCAAATTTACTTGGACCATCTCTGACACCTCCCTCCTCTTTCTTGATCTCACCATCTCCATCACGGGAAATAGACTGTTGACTGACATCTATAACAAACCCACTGACTCCCACAACTATCTCGACTACACTTCTTCCCGCCCTGCTTCCTGCAAAGACTCTATCTCCTACTCCCAATTCCTCCGTCTACGCCGCATCTGCGCCCAAGATGAGGTGTTCCATACTAGAACATGCGAGATGTCCTAATTCTTTTGGGAACGGGGGTTCCCCTCTCCCCTCATGGATGAGGCCCTCACTTGTGTCTCCTCGGTACCCCGCTGTTCCGCCCTTGCTCCCCCTCCCCCTCCCGCTCATCGCAACAGAGACAGAGTCCCCCTAGACCTTACCTTCCACCCCATCAGCCGTCGCATACATAATCCTCTGAACTTTCGGCCACCTCCAACGGGATCCCACCACTAGCCACATTTTCCCATCTCCACTCCTTTCCGCCTTCCGCAGAGATCGTTCCCATCTATAACTCCCTGGTTAACTCATCCCTTCCCACACAAACAACCCCCTCCCCAGGTAACTTCCCCTGCAACCGCAAAAGATGCAACACCTGTCGCTATACCATATAACTATATAACAATTACAGCACGGAAACAGGCCATCTCGGCCCTTCAAGTCCGTGCCGAACAACTTTTTTCTCTTAGTCCCACCTGCCTGCACTCATACCATAACCCTCCATACCCTTCTCATCCATATGCCTATCCAATTTATTTATTTATTTATTTATTTAAATTTTTAAAAAAAATTATACCTCCTTCCTCGGCTCTGTCCAGGGACCCCGATAGTCCTTTCTGGTTCGGCAGAGGTTCAGTTGCACCTCCTCCAACCTCATCTACTGTATCCGTTGTTCAAGATGTGAACTCTTATCCATTGGTGAGAACAAACGCAGACTGGGCGATCACTCTGGAACACCTTCACTCAGCCCGCCTGAACGAACCTGATCTCCCAGTTGCTGGACAATTTAATTCTCCTTCCCATTCCTACACCGACCTTTCCGTCCTCGGTCTCCTCCATTGTCAGAGTGAGGCTAAATGCAAATTGGAGGAACAGCATCTCATATTTTGCTTGGGCAGCTCACAGCCCAGTGGCACGACTATTGATTTATCTCACTTCAGGTAGCCCCGGCATTCCCTCTCTCTCTATCCCTCCTCCACCCAAGTCTCAGTAGCTTCATATTTTCACCCTACAAACAGCTTACAATGGCCTGGTTCCTTTATCAACATTACGTTTTTGCATATCTATCATTCATTGGTCTTTATCTCTCCACATCACCGTCTATATTTCTCGTTTCCCTTCTCCCTAACCAGTCTAAAGAAGGGTCTCGACCTGAAACACCATCCATTCCTTCTCTCCACAGATGCTGCCTGTCCAGCTGAGTTACTCCAGCTTTTTGTGTCTATGTAAGGGAAATAATTATCCTGACATTCATAAGTTATAGGAGCAGAATTAGGCCATTCGGCCCATCAAGTCTGCTCGGCCATTTAATCATGGCTGATCTACCTTTCCCTCTCAACCCCATTCTCTTGCCTTCTCCCCATAACCCCTGATACTCGTATTAATGAAGAATCTATCAATCTCCACCGTAAAAATATCCATTGTATTGGTCTCCACAGACTTCTGTGGCAATACATTCCACAGATTCACCTCCCTCTGACGAAATAAATTCCTCCGCATCTATTTTCTAAAGAAACGTCATTTTATTCTGAGGCTATGGCCTAATGGAATCAGAGACCCGGATTCGATCCCCACTATGGGTGCTTGTCTGTACGGAGTTTGTACATTCTGCCCACTTGGGTTGTCTCCAAGATCTTTGGTTTCCTCCCACACTCCAAAGACGTACAGGGTTTGTAGGTTAATTGGCTTGGTACAAGTGTAAATTGTCCCCAATGTGTGTGGGATAGTGTTAATGTGCAGGATCACTGGTCGGTGCGGTCTCGGTGGGCCGAAGGGCCTGTTTCCGTGCTGCATCTCTAAACTAACCTTTAAACTTAACTCATGGCCTGGTTCAATAGCGACAACTGTTTGGGGAATGACTGGCCTATCGTGTTGTGATCAGTCTTCTGCCTCTGCGATGAGGGGGCAGTCACTGATCCAAGATCACAACCTCAAATATTCTTTTTACTTCTGATGTGCAGAGATTGGCGTTCAATTTTTCTAAATCTTTGAAGGTCTTTGTAAAACAAATTGAAGGCAGAACAGCCAGTAAATTCTGCCCTGTACTTTGTGCAGAACAAAACATTTCCGAATGAGTCATGCAGATTATATTTAATGTGACGCTGCTTAAATCAAACATTATTCCGAACATTTGAAAATACTTTCACTAGAGTCAAAGAGTGATACAGTGTGGAAACAGGCCCTTCGGCCCAACTTGCCCACACCGGCCAACAATGAGTGTAGCCCAGCTACACTAGTCGCACCTGCCCGCGTTTGATCCATATCCCTCCAAACCTGCCCTATCCGTGTACCTGTCTCATTTTTCTTAAATGTTGGGATAATCCCTGCCACAACTGCCTCTTCTGGCAGCTTGTTCCATACACCTACCACCCTTTGTGTGAACAAATTATCCCTCAGATTCCTATTAAACACTTTCCCCATCAAAAAACCAATGTCCTCTGGTCCTTGATTCACCTCCTCTGGGCAAGACCTGGTGGGCTAAAGGGCCTGTTTCAGTCCTGCATCTTTTATCTCTTAAAGTCTACTACTTCACAATATAAGTATTGTGCAATGTTTCCGCTGAATTGCATTTAGAATACAATTTACACTTCTGTTTCATAGAATCAGATGAAAAAACACACTTTGATAGGATAGGTATGTTACAAAACGTACCTTTACCGGCGCTGCACTTCTGCCGCTCCCCGTGTGCGTGACTTTCGCGCCTTGCAGAGGGGGGCGGGCTTAAAGTGCCGTTTTTCAACAGGCAGGACAAATCGATGAATGTCGGGCGATTTGGTTGCTGAAGAAAAATCGCTCCGACATTTCATGAATGGTGGTATTTTTAAATTACTCGAAGTTATTTATTAACTAGAGTAATTTAAAAATCACCTTCAAAAGCCGTGAGCGGAGACAACCGGAAGCATTTTGCGTAGGGGAGAAAAAAAGGTAAATACTTTATTTTTATATTAAAAATTGGTTTTTCGGGAGGCTTTAATAATATTTTTATGTTGCGAAATGGGGTCCAAAAAAATGTATGAACCCCAGTATTTTTCCCCCCGACTTCACCGCTAACCGCAACGTTCCAATCCACCGCATTCCACTAAAACCCACTCGCTAGTTGATTTAAATGGCCATTAATTTACAGGCATAAAACACTAAATTCCTTCCATTTGCCCCAGAAATTCATGAAAATTAGATTTAAAAATTATGTTATATTGTGGATTATTGTGTGAATGTTATTTGGACACTTAGGCAATTTTAAAAAAGTTTATCTTTTCTTAAGAAATTGATAGATGTTTAGATCTACTCATTGAATTTTGTAATTAGCTACAATTAGATAATTAACTAATTATATGCTTTAATTTCAGGTAATCCAAGTAAGATTGTTTAATATTTGTTTCAGAATGCTTCAATCTATAATAACTGAAAATTTCATTGAGTTCTCTTAATTTTTAAGAATGTTATGGACTTTTAACTTTTCCAGATCACAGCTTTTGAGTTAAGTTAATTGAAAGGCAATGGGAAGCAAGATGCTCATTTCCGAGTATGAAAATGGCCATAACTTTCTTAATACTGAAGATATGAAAGTAAATTAGGTGTCAAATTAAACTTCTTTTTATGCTTTATCTGATGGGATAAATTGCAGACTTGATTTTTAAAATCTCAAAATTTTGTAACATTGCTAGATAGGAAATGATAAATGACACGCCATTACCCATGCGGGAATGTACACAATAAACATAATTTCATTGAATACCATGGCTTTTTCAAGTCGCCATTCGCCAGTACTTGCCTGTCAACAACTTCGGAACAGTAATATCCAAAAGAATAACTGGATCAGCACATAAATGCAATGGCTGTAAAAAGGAGTTCCAGGTCTAGATATCCCTGTGCAAGTGACACAGAGGTGAAGTGGCTTCCCCACTCTTAACTCTCTTTTTGCCATCTACAAAGTACGAGTCAGGAATGTGATATAATATTCTCAATTACCAGGATTTAGAGTGGAATGGCCTCATCTTCAGTGAATTTTCAAAGTTGTACAATCAAACGCAGAACTTGAAGACAAAGAGCCAGATTGTGGCACACTGGAACAGCGGTAGAGTTGCTGACTACGGATGCTGTCTGTACGGAGTTAGTACATTCTCTCTGTAACCGCGTGGGCTTACTCCGGTGGCTCTGGTTTCCTCCCACATTTCAAAGATGTGCAGGTTAACTGGCTTCCGGAAAACTTGGAAATTTGACCCTGGCATGTAGTGTACGGGTGATCACTGCTTGGCGTGAACTCTTTGGGCCGAAGGGCCTCTGTTTCTGTGCAAGTGCAGTTCCAATAACCTCAAAAAATTGTGTTATCAGCACACAGAATCCAACTGCAATGATGATCAAGGTCTCATGACCTGCACTTCCAAAAGCTAAAAGCTCTACCAGCTAAGGCATGGACAGTGTGCCCATGATAGCATTATTTCACTTCCAAATCCTACTATGCCGGATAGACAGAGATCCTCGGCTGGACGGTCAGGACTTTTCTCCAAGGATGGAAATTTTAAAGGCAGGAGGGCGTATCCTTAAGGTCAGAGGGGCACATTTTAAAGGAAATGTGCAGGAAAGTGTTTTTTTTTTACACACAGTGAGCGGTGGTTGTCTGGAACACGCTGCCAGGGTTGGTGGAGGAGGTAGATACATTTGTGGCATTTAAGAGGTTTTTAGATAGGCACATGCTTATGTAGGGATCTGGATCAAACGTGCAGGCAGAGATTAGTTTACCCTGACATGTTGTGCACAGACATTGTGGGCTGAAGGGCCTGTTCCTGTGCTCTACCTTTATAAATTCTGTATGTCACACACCATGCCTAAATAGAATACAGACATTCCTTGACGCAATAGACGTTTTACTGTATGTAAATTTGCGTAAACAATTCTGTACTCAGTCCCCAGTGTGACCGAGGTAGTTTGTAATTTCCACAACACTATACAATCACTCCAGTTTACATATGAAACAAGCCAGTAATGGCTGCTGTGCTTACCCAGAAGGCTGTGCGCCGCTGAAAGTGCCCCGGACGCAGATTAATGAGTCAGTTAATACTCTCAGCGAGTTATTTCAGGCAGGGAATGGGGATGGGGATGGGATGGGGATGGTGAAATCTTTATGTAAAATCTGCCTTAAGTAAAGATTCACGGAACCTAATCCTTATCAAAGTCGGGGAGTTTCTGTTCAGTTCATTGATCGCCATTTGTGTCTAAGTTCTGGATTTTATGGGGCAGCACAGCTTCGCAGCAGCAGAGTTCCTGCCTTACAGCGCCAGAGACCCGGGTTCAATCCTGACTGCAGGTGCTGTCTGTATGGAGTTTGTACGTTCTCCCCGTGACCTGGGGCTGGCTGGCCTCGGAGCGTGGGGAGCGGTGGTGGCTCGCCGCTGCGGCCCGACTCTGGAGCTTCAGCTCCAGCTGCAGACCGGTGGACTATCGGGAGCTCGCGGGGCCGGGTGGGAGACCGCTCTCCGGAGCTCCCGCAACACAACATCTCCAGCTCGTGTCGCGGGGTTGGAGCGACCTGGAGCGGGGCCGTACATCGCCCGGCGCTACCTCAAAGGCCGTGGAACTTAACACCGCCCGCCTGCAGCTTCGACCTCGGGAGTGAGATGGTGCGGGGGAGAGAGAAGACTTTGCCTTCCATCACAGTGAGGATGAGATTCACTGTGATGGATGTTTGTGTGAATTGAATTGTCTGTGTATTTTTTTTAATTTTTTTTTATTTTTTTTTTATGATTTATGTATGGCATGTAGAAACGGAGTTTCGTTCTAGCCTCTCTGAGGGTCGAATGACAAATAATAAAATCAAATCAAATCAAATCAAAAAAACCTGTGTGGGTTTTCTCCAGGTGCTCCAGTTTCCTCCCACATGCCGAAGATATACAGGTTTGTAGGTTAATTGGCTTCGGTAAAATTGTAAAGTGTCCCTAGTGTGTGTAGGATAGCATTAGTGTGCGGGAATCGCTGGTCGCTGTGAACTCAGTGGCCTGTTTTCGCGCTTTATCTCTAAAATAAGCTCATTTAAACACCATTCTCATGTAACCACCATTAAACTCTGATCTCACCAGGGCGTAAATACTGTTGTGTCTTCTTTTTTTAATGTAAATACTGGTTCTGTTCTGTTGTTTTGCACAACCCGCAAGCATTGCCACTTTCATTTCACTGTACATCTTGTATGTGTATGTGACAGATAAAGTTGACGTGATTTGACAGGAGTAGCTTGACCATGCAGATTGCAGAAGTTTAATCAACTAATTTTGCCAATTTATCGTAGGCAAGTTTGATTTGTTGATAAATGGTAGCAGCAGCTACAGTCAAATCCAGCAAATGAGTGGAAAACAACTGACTAAAATCTCTGATAAAGTGCCTGGGAGGAATTCAAGGATGAAGTGAGAAACAAGCTGGAACAGGAATACTGCCCCGACTTGCAGCTGCTGCTGCTTTCACAGTCAGAGGAATATCTATTGGATCCCTACAGACAATTAGGAAATGGGGCGGCACCATGGCACAGCGGTGGAGTGGCTGCCTTACAGCACCAGAGACCCAGGCCCGGTCGATCCTGAACACGGGTGCTGTCTGTGTGGAGTTTGTACGTTCTCCCCGTGACCTGCGTGGGTTTTCTCCCGCTGCTCCGGTTTCCTCACACACTCCAAAGACGTACGGGTTTGTAGGTTAATTGGCTTAAGTAAAATTGTAAATTGTCCATAAGGTGTGCTAGTGCTAATGGTGCAGAGATCGCTCTGTGGCTAGGTGGGATAGTGCTAATGTGCAGAGATCGCTGGTCGGCGTGGATCCGGTGGGCCGAAGGGCCTCTTTCTGCACTGAATCTCTAAACTAATCTCCAAACTAAACTAAATATCACCATGAAATTTAGTGGCAGCATTGACTTGGGCCCATCGTGTTGTTCCCAGGGTCCTTCGAAAACCAAATAAAATCATGCATCTGCCGCAAATTTACAATAATAACAAATAATGCTGGAAATGACCCCATTCAGGCAGCATATGTGGAGAGAGAATCAAGTTCATGTTCCAGGTCAATGATCTTGCATCTCTCTCCACACACATTGCCCCACTTGCTGAAATATTTACAGCATTATTTACCATCTCAGGAGTCACTACCTTGAACCAAACACTGTCAGTGTTTCTCCTAACTTTGTTGATTACCATCTGGCTCATTTCCACAGGGCGACACAGTGTCACAGCTGCTGCCTCACAGCTCCAGAGACCCAGGTTTGATCCTGATTTTGGGTGCTGTCTGTATGGAGTTTGTACGTTCTCCTCGTGATCTGCTTGGGTTTTCTCCGAGATCTTCGGTTTCCTCCCACACTCCAAAGACGTACAGGTTTGTAGGTTAATTGGCTTGATAAAAATGTATAATTGTCCAAGTTGGTGAGATGCAGAGTACTGCCCTGTCGACTACAAAATTCAGAAGGTTCATCGTCCAAATCTCTCATGTCCCTTATCCCTAACCAGTCTGAAGAAGGGTCTCGACCCGAAACGTCAACCATTCCTTCTCTCCAGAGATGCTGCTTGTTCTGCTGTTACTCCAGATTTTTGTGTCTATGGTTTAAACCAACATCTGCAGTTCCTTCCTGCACAACACAGTTAGTTTAGTGTTAGTGATCTCTAGTCAGAACTGGTAGATTTTGGATATGATGGATGTGAATGGCAGAGGACAGGCGTGATGGACGTACACACGGAACAGAAGCTTTAGTTTAGAGATACAGCATGTTGGCACCAAGTCAATGCTGACCATAGATTACCCATTCACACTGGTACTGTGTTATCCCACTCCCTGCTCCCCACTCCCACAGGCTCGAACCCCGGTCTCTGGCGTTGCATTTTGCTGTAAGGCAGCAACTCTACCGCTGCGCCACCGTGACTGCCCTGATGTAGATATCTTTCATTCATTGTTCTTTATCTCTCTACATCATCGTCCATATCTCTCGTTTCCCTTGTCCCTAACCAGGCTGAAGAAGGGTCTCGACCCGAAACGTCACCCATTCATTCTCTACAGAGATGCTGCCTGTCCCGCTGAGTTACTCCAGCTTTTTGTGTCCTAGGTTAATTGTGTTGCTTGCTCTAGTGTTGTTGCCAAACCCGATTAACGTGTGGTATCCATTCACAATGTGAGGCTACCACCAGCATTGAATCCTGTGCTTGATTACTTGAGTGGACGGTGATGAGCTGCCTTCTGGAATTACTGCATTATTTATGGCTTTGGTACACCTCAGAGGGCTACTTGGTCAGGAGTTACAGAACATGCAACTTCAGGAGATACGTAATGTGAAGGAGGACATGCAAGTGATGACACTCCAATGCACTGGATAGTGCAAATGTTTAGGATGCAGAGTGATGGGATGCAATAAAATAAGGACACAAAATGCCGGGGCAAATGAGCAGTCAGGCAGCATCGGTGGATGTCATGGATGGGTGATGTCTTGGGTCAGGACCCTTCTTAGTTTAGTTTAGTTTATCATTATTGGTATTATGTGTACCGAGGGACAGTGGAAAGCTTTTTTGTTGCGTAGTATCCAGTTAACTTAAAGACTACACAATGATTACAATCAAGCCATCCACAATGTACGGATATAGGATAAAGATTTTACTTCGGAGTCACGTGAGTGACTACGTGAAGAAGACCCCGCCAGGCGCATGCTCAGCATTACGTCGACGCATGTGGCACCGACAGGGTGGAGAGCGCAGCTCCCACCAGGTAAGTTTAACCCGCAGGTAAGTCAGTGTTGAATTTTCTTGCGAGTGTTTTTAAACTCTGTAAGTCTGCAGAGCCAGCTAGAGTGTTCATGTATTTTGGAAAAAAATTTAAAAACTCTGTAAAACTGGCTCGAAATACGGAGCCAGCTAGAGTATGTATTTTTAAACTGCGGTAATTGAATGGAACGCGCTGGAACCGCAGTTTCCGATTTAGATCGGATCGGGAGATAAGGGCTGCTTTAAAAGCCGGTTCCCGCTATTTACCGCTATTTTGATCGGGTTTGGAGATAACGGCTGTGCTAAATGTCACCTATTTTAACTATAACTATAACATCTATAACTTTGTCATCTATTCACCCTGTCCAGAGATTCTGCCTGACCCACTGAGTTTCTCCAGCACTTTGTGTCCTTTTTTTTCTAAACCAGCATCTGCAGTTCCTTGTTTCTGCAATGGAACTACCTGGTTTCCTTTGAACGGGGAGCAAGGCTTCATGTGCTTTAAAAGCCCCACCTTCTGGCTTACTTTCTCGGTCATGGAAAGGCTTTGGGGGGGGGGTGGAGGGTCACTTCCCTCGAAGCACCAATCTCTAACTTCCCCTCGCACTGCACGTGCTCGACTAGTCGAGCTCCGTTCCTGTTCAAAAATGATGCCTGCGACGCTGATCAGTAATGACAAAGCCATCGAATGCCAAGAGAACATGGTCTGATGTCTCTGTGCAGATGTGCTTTGGCAGGCGCTCACTAGGGCATGATGACTTTATATTTAATTTTGTATCTTCTGCAACAATGACTCGGGGGCTGAGACTTTTGACCTTCAACAATCACAAGCATCTTCCTTATTTGTGCTCCATATGACTCCTGCTAGTAATTCTCATCGACCCAAATCCATCGAGGCTGCTTGATACCACGCCGAGTAAAACTCTGCCCGATATCAAGCAAAGCCTTGCTCTGTAATAAAGCATTTTTTGTTCCTGCTTTGAAAAAAGTTGAAGTTTGAGTTCAGTGTATTGTCACGTGTCCCGAGCTACAGTGATAAGCTTTTGTTGCGAGCTAACCAGTCAGCGGAACGACAATACCACATGCATGATTACCATCGAGCCAACCACAGTGTACAGATACATGATGAAGGGAATAACATGAATGCCTGAGAGGAAAGAGTGGCCGGGGGTGTGCGCCATCTTGGATCAGAAGTGATCCAGAGTACACAGCCCCAGCAGAGCCTAAAGCGAGCGTTCGTGAGCTGGTTATTGGTGCCCAAGTACCATCTGTTGGGGGCACCTTCTGTTATTTTGCGATACAGGGAAGTAAACTAAAGGGCAGTAATTAGAGGAAATGAACTTTGATTTTTTTTCTGACTCGTATACACCTGCTCAACGTCCCACCAGAAAATAATTCAGGGAACAGCTTCAGGAGAGGCATGGTTAGTTTAGTTTAGATATAGGCTGCAAGATACAGCTTGGAAACTGGCAGAATCTGAGAAATTGATTAGTACAGGTTGGGGGGAGAAGGCAGGATTATTGGGTTAGGAGGGAGAGATAGATCAGCCAAGACTGCTGCCTCATAGTGCCAATGTGTAGGACATAGAACTAGTGGGAACAGGTGATCGATGGTTGGCATGGACTCGATGGGCCGAAGGGCCTGTTTCAACACCGTACCTCCAAGTTCTAAGCTCTGTTCTAAGCTCTACCCCTGCTCCCTTGAGTCGAACAGGCTAAGCACATCTTTGTTCCTTCAAGATAATACCACATCCATGCTGTATGACTGATCTGAGTTTAATTTTTTTGATGCATGTTCTCATATAATTTAAGAAATAAGGAGGCGGCTATTCAGCTCACTGGTCCCCTGCCAGTTTTTAGTGCATTGCCAGTGGTCCCATTGCCTACAGTATAACCAGCTGTGACGCACCCATCAACTCCTTCCATTTCTCCTCCAACCCACCTGCGCTGCAGGCAATTCAGAGTTGTTGAGTAACCCACAACTATGTCTTTGGATGTGGGTGGAAGCTGGAACACCCAGGGGGAAATTCCAACACTCACAAGGAGAAAGTGCAAACTCCACGTGGAGAGCACTCAAGATCAGGACTCAACCGAAAAGGCTGGAGCTGTGGAGCGGCAGCATTTTCTACTGCACCAATCTGCCACCATGTGGTGGGTTTTACTTGGGCTCGGTGGCTGCTGCGCAATATCTAGGGGCAGTTAAGAGTCAACCATATTGTTGTAGGAGGAACTGCAGATGTTGGCTTTTGCCGAAGAGAGACACAAAATGCTGGAGTAACTCAGCGGGTCAGGCAGCATCTCTGGAGAAAAGGGAATAGGTGACTTTTCGGGTCACAACCCTTCTTCAGACTGAAAGATAAAGGTGGGGTGGGGTGGGGGAACTGAAGGCCTGAAAAGACCAGAACAACCTGGAATCATAGATGTGCTCGACCTGAAAAGTAAAAGCAATATCAAGTGTTTTATTGTCATGTGTCCCAGATAGAACAATGACATTCTAACTTGCTTTCTAACTTTCTAAACATATCAGGGGACCCAATGCATTTTTAAGGAAAATTCAGTAATTTCATGACAACCTTTATAAATAATTCAAATTTAATTGAGCTAATGTTCCTTATATATCTCGGAAGGGGTTAAAGGTCATAATTCTGGGATAGGCCTCTGGAATACTCAAGGGGCTCGTAGAGTTGCTGCCTTACAGCACTTGCAGCGATATAGGCCTGGGTTCGATCCCGACGACGGGTGCTGTCTGTACAGAGTTTCTTCCAACACTCCAAAGATGTACAGGTTTGTAGCTTAATTGGCTTGGTATAAGTATAAAATTGTCCCCAGTGTGTGTTGGATAGCGTTCATGTCATAAGGTCCTAAGTGATAGGAGTAGAATGAGGCCATTTGCCCATCTAGTTTACTCTGCCATTTGATCATGGCTGACCCGTCTCTCCCTCCTAACCCCATTCTCCTGCCTTCTCCCCAAAACCTGTTACCTGTACTAATCAAAGAACTAGCTACCTCTGTCTTAAATATATCCACGGACGGCCTCCACAGCCTTCTGTGGCAAGTAATTCCACAGATTCACCACCCTCTGATTAAATATATTTTTCCTCATCTCCTTCCTAAAATAAGGTCCTTTAATTCTGAAGCTATGACCTCTAGTCCTAGACTCTCCCACCAGTGGAAATATCCTTTCCACATTCACTCTATCCAAGCCTATTCTGTACGTTTCAATGAGGCCCATCCTCATTCTTCTAAGCTCCAGCGAGTACAGGCCCAGAGCCATCAAACGTTCATCATAGGTTAACCGACTCATTCATGGGATCATTTTTGTAAACTCCTCTGGACCCTCTCCAGAGCCTTCCTCAGATATGGCGCCCAAAGTTGCTCACAATATTCCAAATGCGGACTGACCAGCGCCTTATAGAGCCTCAGCATTACCTTCCTGTTTTGTGTACAAGCCCTCTTGAAATTCATTATGTGCAGGGATCGCTGGTCGGCGCGGACAGGGCCTGTTTCCGTGCTGTATCTCTAAGCTAAACTAAACAAAAACTAAAATAATCCTTACAGTAAATGATTAAAATCTACCCAGTTACAATCAATGCAGCTTTCTTCCTCTTCATTGTTAATGGCTCTGTCATCACAGTGGATTTAAATTAATTACCACTGTTGGTAATCACCCACATGTGAAGAGCGAGTATACCAGTAATTTAATATGATCACACCCCAGAGGATATTCCAACTAAATGCAAAATCTACTCCTGCATTCTAATCATGAGAATCACAAGAAGGGGGCGTTTTTATTAGTAGCTTGGCAAATTGTTATGAAAGCAATAACCTACAGAATGGTTGTAACAGATTCAATAACCTCTAAAAGCAGGGGGAGTGGGGAAAGACCCGGGGACTGGGCTGAACTACCTCGGCAAGGCCACCAGCATAATCAAGGACGAGTCACACCCTGGCTACTCCTACTTCTCCCCTCTACCATCAGGCAAAAGGTATAGGTGTGAAAATGCATGCCACCAGATTCGGGGACAGTTTCTTCCCAGCTGTTATCAGGCAACTGAATCATCCTACCACAACCAGAGAGCAGTGCAGAACCACTATCTACCTCTTTGATGACCCTCAGACTACTATCCTTGATCGGACTTTGCTGGCTTTACCTTGCACTAAACATTATTCCCTTATCTATACACTGCAAATGGCTCGATTGCAATCGTGTATTGTCATGTATTATCATGTATTCTGCTGACTGGTCAGCACGCAACAAAAGCTTACCACTGTACCTCGATACACGTGACAATAAACTAAACTGGACTGCACTAGCTAACTAACTAACTAATTGTCAAAGAGCTGACACAGGCACGATGGTCTCGGTGACTGGTCTCGATTCTTTTTCATTCTGAGATTTAACCGCTAAGAGTAAAATTAAACCTCATTACTGAAATATGTTGCGGCCACATCCATGTGGGTGTGTACACAGGCCCATGACCCAAAACAATATTTAACACATTGTCACTCGAAGGCTCTGGGATTATTTTGCCTCGTTTTGCTGGGGAAGAGGAATAGGTGACGTTTCGGGTCGAGACTCTTCTTCAGACGTCTTTTCGTCAGAGATGCTGCAGTGTTTCGTGGCTATCTTCAGTGTCAACCAGTATCTGCAGTTCCTTCCTACTCAGTATTTATCACATTGTCAGTGAAAGGCTCTGGAATTATTTTGCCCAGTTCATAATTTCTGCACACCATACACAAAACCCAGTGGCAATCTGCACCGTTAAATTAAGAGGTCGGATCAAAATGAAGAGGCGGAAAATGTAACCAAGTGCCAAGTTAATTTAGTTTGAAGGCGCACACAATATTAAATGATGAAAGACAGGTTGGAAGTAAAGAATTATTGAACTTTTCTCATTTTTTTCAGGCACATCTCACTGAACATGCACTGGGATAGATTGAGTCAGAAGAAGGTTTCCGACCCGAAACGTCACCCATCCTTTTTCTCCAGAGATAATAGGCACTAGGTGCAGGAGGAGGCCATTTGGCCCTTCGAGCCATTCAATGTGATCATCCACAATCAGTACCCCGTTCCTGCCTCCTCCCCATATCCCCTGACTCTGCTATCTTTAAGAGCTCTATCTAACTCTCTCTTGAAAGCATCCAGAGAAGCGGCCTCCACCGTCCTCAGAGGCAGAAAATTCCACACTGACTACTCTCTGTGAGAAAAAGTGTTTCCTCATCTCCGTTCTAAATGGCTTATTCTTAAACTGTGGCCCCTGGTTCTGGACTCCCCCAACATCGGGAACATGTTTCCTGCCTCTAGCTTGTCCAAACCCTTAATAATCTTATATGTGCTGCCTGGCCCGCTGTGTTACTCCAGCACTTTGTGTCGATCTTCAGTATAAAACAGCATCTGCAGTTCCTTCCTGCACATACACGTTCTGAGTTTGAGTGGTTCACACTTACTCTCGTGCTCTGCAGACAAGCCACAGCTCGTATGTCTCCAGCTGTTTCCCGAGTTCACAGAAGTCAGGCACGAGACCAAATGTCATCTTATGGTGCAAGAAGGAACTGCAGATGCTGGTTATACGCCAAAGATAGCCACAAATGCCGGAGTAACTCTGCGGGAGAGTCAGGGCGGAGAGAGTCTAGAGATATGGAAGGGTGAGATGTGAAAATGACAGATCAAAGCAGACGATGATAAGGAAATGTAGATTGGTTCATTGTTAGCTGAGAGGAAGGTGACAAGGAGGCATGCAATCTGTAAAATTAATATGAGATACTCCAGCATTTTGTGACTATGACGTTCATCTTGTGGTAGCGGTGCATCAACTGCTAACAGGGAACACCGCTCTCCATGGTGCTCGACGATGGGTCATAGGTCATCCATCGAGGGAGGCACTTTAATTTCTAGGCTACAACTTATCCATCATTGCCCCCAAATGTGGTAACCTGTCCACAAGGTAGCAAACAATGATCTCTCACTTCTCTTCACCAGTTACTGCTGTTCTCGAATTGCACAGGCAGAGGAGCATAACTAAAAGCAAGTGTGAGATATAGAGCCTCTCAATGATAGGCACAAAATACTGGAGTAAATCTGCGGGTCAGGCAGCATCTCTGGATAAAAGGAACAGATGATGTTTCGGGTCGGGACTCTTCTTCGGAGTGACTCCAGCATTTTGTGTCTATCTCCAGTATCTGCAGTTCCTTCCTACACAATATTTATCACATGGTCACTGAAAGGCTCTGGGATTATTTTGTCTGGTTCATGATTTCTGTGCACTCTGCACACAACCCAGTGGCAATGTGCACCTTTAAATTAAGTTTGCACCATCATTACACCACTACATTAGGTGACGTTTTGGGACAAGACCCTTTTCCAGAACCTCTCAAGTCTGCTCTGGCATCTGCTACATGATACCTTGAGTTGCCGTGTGTATAAAAATCGAACTCTCCAAGTGTTCATGCTCAACGAATGGATTCACACCTCCCACTGACATGGAAAATTCAAATAATTTACAGAAAAACAGCTCAAAATGTCCCAGGTGGATGACACCCTAAACGAGGACAGTGCCGCTTTCCTAAACTCTACAACCCGAGAAGAAGTCACTCCTCGCTAATCGTGATGAATCTCGTATTTAATTAAACCACCTCTTGCTTCAAAGTTATAAGTTGAAGTGACTGACGGCCAAACTTGGACAGTCCTTTCACAGAGGACAAACCATCAGCCGGGAAACAATTCAGTGAATCTATGTTGCATTATTGCCAAAGACAGAATAGTATCAGTCTGAAGATGGCTCAAGACCCAAAACGTCACCGATCCATGTTCTTCACAGATGCTGTCTGACCCGCTGAGTAACTCCAGTGCTGTGTATCTTTTCTTGTAAACCAATATCTGTAGTTCCTTATTTCTATAGTATATTTATCCTTGCACATGGAGGCTGATACGTAGCGCAGCCATAGATTTGCCGCATTACAACACCACAGATCCGGGTTCGATCCTGCTTGCGGGTGTCATCAGTTCAGTTCAGTTTAGATTATTGTCACGTTTACCGAGGTACAGTGAAAAACGTTTGTTCTGTACCGAGTTTGTACTTTCTCCTCATGATCTGCGTGAGTTTTTACCACGAACTCTGGTTTCCTCCCACACTCCAAAGGCGTTTAGGTTTGCAGGTTAATTGGCTTGATAAAATAGTAAATATTGTGCCTAGTGTGTAAGATAGTGTTAATGTGCAGATCAGCACGGACTCGGTGGGCCGAAGGCCTGTTTCCGCACTGTATCTCCAAACTAAACCCATTCCCAAATCCTCCCACAAATCGAGGCATGTTCATGCCAATAAAAACCTAGATACCAGAAACACTTAACAGGTTAGGCCACACCTGTGAGAAGAGAAATGGAACTAACACTGCCATTAATAGTCTTTACCAAAGCCAGTCAAAGGGCATTCATCTTGAAACGTTACCACTGTTCTTCTTCCCACAGATACAGTCCGGCCTGCTGAGATATTTCCTACATTTCCAGTCTTCATTTCAGATTTCCAGCATCTGTAGATTTTTTATTTTTCATTGCCACATCAAAGGCGGCAATTGCACCACGATCTCCTCGCTCCTCAAAACCTGGTGCCCTCGAAGCCACCCTGGGAGACCATTCTCAGAAATGTATTTATGAAACTATTTCCCTTGGCAAAATAATATTGATCCTGCCTGAACATACGACTTTCTAAGTATCCGGCTATGATATACTTAATCATCAGTGCCAATATTTTTACCTGTAACTGATGTCAGGTTTACAGTTTTATAGTTTCCTACTTTTGCTGTCCTCTCTTGAATGGTGTTGTTATATTTGCTCTCTTCCAATCTGCTCTAACCATACTGGAATGCAGGGAATATTTAGAAGTTGTTCCTTAAATGATTGGGAAATAATTGTATCCTCTTCAAAGTGATAGCAAAATATTAACACATCAGTTATTCCCAAGCAATCCTTTACGTGGAATACTGATGTGTCTGTGTCATCTCAATCAACACTCAATGCTTTCTGTGTGGAAATTTATCCCGAATTGCCAACTGGATCTATTTGTGACCCTCTTAAAGTTATGGCCCTCGTTCTGGTCTCTACCTATAACCCATACTTCCTTCATCTTAAAAGGTCCATCTAGTCACCTCTGCCTTTTATTCACTGAAAGAAAAAGAGTAAAGCCTGAGATTGCATAACTATTTCAAAAGATGGGCAACTTCTTAACTCCAGTAGCATCCCTATGAATCTATTTGGTATCTTCACTAGTCTCTCATCGCCCAGGAACAGAATGGCTCATGATGTTTCAAGTAATCCCCAAGTTTAACAAAGTCTTTTTTCAGACCTTTTCGAGATGCAGCGTGAAAACAGGCCCTTTGGCCCACCGATCCCGCGCCGACCAGAGATCAGCCTGTAAAGTAGCACTTTCCTGCACACTAGGGACAATGTACAATTTACAGAAGCAAATTAACCTGCAAACCTGTATGTGTTTGGAATGTGGGAGGGCACCAGTGCGCCCAGAGAAAACCCGCACGGTCACAGAGAGGACATACAAACTTCATACAGACAGCACCTGTAGTGAGGGTTAAACCCAGGTCTCTTGCACTGTAAAGGGCCTGTCCCACTTACGTGTCCTTGGCACGCAAATTACGCGACTTCGTGGTCGCGTTGAGCCACGCCGGTCCCGCGAAGGTCGCATGTGACATCATTTGAAGATGGACGCTAAATGCCGGAGTAACTCAGCGGGACGGCAGCATCTCTGGAGAGAAGCAATGGTGATGTTTCAGGACGAGACCCTTCTTCAGTCTGAAAGAAGGGTCTTGACCCAAAATGTCATCCATTCCTTATCTCCAGAGATGCTGCCGTCTATCTTCAATTTTCTTGGCCCCACTCTGGGAGTAGAAGTGGGGGCTGATCCGGACCGCCACGGCCGTGAGCCCCAGGCCAAGTTCGGCGATCGTTTGCCTGCTTCTGCTGCTGTTGGAGGTGAGACGTTGCGTCGTGCCAGGGTCTTGGGCCTGTCTCAATTCCTCGACAGGCCGTTGGCGTGCGAAGATTTAGTTCGCTACAATAATTTCTGAGCCTCACGCGATGTCGCGCACAACTACATTCCCCTCCGCGCTTCTCAGTGGGACCGGCCCCGCGCGGCCATACGATGCCCGTACGCCTCAACGCGACCACGAGGTTGCATAATTTGCATGCCAAAGACATGCAAGTGGGACAGGCCATTAATAAGGCAGCAACTCCATCGTTGCGCCACTGTGCTGCCGAAAGTATTTGTTTTCATTTCCCTTATTCAATAAATAAACTCCATTAAGCCACACTGCTTTGTTCATCTGTAACAACGTTTAATGATTTGTGATTCTGTACACTGAGATCACCCTATACGCCGTGCTAAATGTCCAGTTGCATTTAGATATCCAAAGACTACATGGCCTCATTCCATCCATCAAAACGTACTGCACCAAGTTTATATACACTGAAGTGAATTTATCAAATACCTGGCCATACTGTGTTTATTCATCCATCCTTGCATTTTAATCAGTCCTCAACTGCAATAAACAATTTCTCCATTGCCTGCTCAATCTGAAATTGTACCTCTAACAGAGTCAATAGACAATAGGTGCAGTAGTAGGCCATTCAGCCCTTCGAGCCCGCACTGCCATTCACTGTGATCATAGGTAGACAAAAATGCTGGAGAAACTCAGCGGGTGAGGCAGCATCTATGGAGCGAAGAAATAGATGACGTTTCGGGTCGAGACCCTTCTTCAGACTGATGTGGGGGTAGGGGGGTGGGGGGGCGGGAAGAAGAAAGGAAGAGGTGGAGACAGTGGGCTGTGGGAGAGCTAGGATGGGGAGGGGAAGGATGGGAGAAAGCAAGGACTACCTGAAATTGGAGAAGTCAATGTTCATACTGCTGGGGTATAAACTGCCCAACTGGAAATATGAGGTGCTGCTCCTCCAATTTGCAGTGGGACTCACTCTGGCCATGGAGGAGGCCCAGGACAGAAAGGTCGGATTCGGAATGGGAGGGGGAATTCAAGTGCTGAGCCACCGGGAGATCAGGTTGGTTAATGTGAACTGAGCGGAGGTGTTGGGCGAAGCAATCGCCAAGCCTACGCTTGGTCTCACCGATGTAGAGACGTTGACACCTGGAACAGCGGATGCAATAGATGAGGTTGGATGAGGTGCAGGTGAACCTCTGCCGCACCTGGAAAGACTGCTTGAGTCCTTGGATAGAGTCGAGGGGGGAAGGTAAAGCGACAAGTGCAGTTGCAGGGTAAAGTACCAGGGGATGGGGTGGTTTGGGTGGGAAGGGACGAATTGACCGGGGAGTTACAGAGGGAGCGGTCTCTGCGGAAGGCCGAAAGGGGAGGAGATGGGAAGGTGTGGCCAGTGGTGGGATCCCGTTGGTGATGGCAAAAATGTCAAAAAAATCTGTTGTATGTGACGGCTGGTGGGGTGAAAGGTGAGGACAAGGGGGACTCTGTCCTTGTTACGAGTGGGGGGGATGGGGAGTGAGAGCAAAGCTACGGGATATAGAGGAGACCCTGGTGAGAGCCTCATCTATAGTCCTAGAGGGGAACCCCTGTTCCCTAAAGAATGAGGACATCTCCGATGCCCTGTTTGGAACACCTCATCCTGGTTGCAGATGCAGCGTAGGCAGAGGAATTGGGAGTAGGGGAAACATTACAGGAAGCAAGGTGGGAAGAAATACTTCCCTGTGATCATGGCTGATCATCCACAATCAGTACCCCGTTCCTGCCTTCTCCCCATATCCCTCGAATCTGCCATCTTTGAGAGCTCAACCCAACTCCCTCTTGAAAGCATCCAGATTGACCTTCACTGCCTTCTGAGGCAGAGAACTCCACAGATTCACAACTCTCTGGGTGAAATAGTTTTTCCTCATGTCCATTCTAAATGGCCTACCCCTTATTCCTATACCCTTGGCCCCTGGTTCTGGACTCCCCAACATCGGGAACATGTTTCCTGGTTGGCCATCCTTGACTGGTTGGTCAACAGTGACCCACACATGAATAACTATGGAATACGACTTCCCACCTTTTCCCCCATCTAGCCCTTACCCCAACAGTTTTCAGTTGTGCAGTCAAACTGTATCCGCGCTGCTCCGAGTTCCCAGGCTGAATGCTTCTTGTTCTTGCATCAAGAGTGAGAACATAAACAGAAGCAGCAGGAAGTCACTTGGTCCCTGATGCCTCTCCCTCATCCATAAGATCACGACTGAACCTTCTGCTCTGCACCAGTTTCCATCACACACCAGGGACATTTTATAGTTATATCAGGCAAATTAACCTACAAACCTGTATGTCTTAGGAGTGTGGGAGGAAACTAGAGATCCCGGAGAAAACCCATGTAGGTCACGGGGAGAACATACAAACTCTGTACTGACAAACACCTGTAGCCTGGATTGAACCCAGCTCTCTGGCGCTGTAAAGCAGCACCTCTACCGCTGCACCACTGGGCCGCCCTTCGAGAGTGGCAGGCTTGTGCCAGGTACAATCATCTCAAAAAGCGGGCCACATTGGGCAGGCTTGTTAACTCGAATGCCAGCACAGAACAGTGTAAAGCTCTATGAGTAACATTTGTTTTTTTTTCAAAACACAAAGAAAATGGCAAATTTCACACTGAATCCATATTTTAATTTTGCTGTGCTTCTCAAACATGAAAAGATAAAGAAACAAACTGATACTCAAACAATTTGATCCATTTTTGTTTAAATATCTCCCCCCGGGACAAAAAAAATCCTTGTTGACTCTGCGGTTTTAAATTTAAATATTAAAATTTAATTTAAATATTCCAAATATTTATAGACTGGAGATCTACAGCAGCTGCATTGGGAAGCTCCCCATTTTTAATTAAAAAAATACACAATAATAATGTGAATTTGTCAAAAAGGAATAGAAACTGTCAACATTTGGAAGGTCACAGAAACAGTGTTAATGTTTCAGGCTGATAACTAACTGAAGGTCACCAGCCTGATGCATTCATTCTTATCTATTTCTGCACAGAATTTGTCTGATTTGTTCAACAATTACAGAACTTTTGGCTGAGGTTTATCTTTTCAAATTTCGTTTAGTATAGTTTAGAGATACAGCGCGGAAACCAGCCCTTCGGCCCACGCCGACCAGCGATCTCCGCACATTCCGACACGCTTGGGACAATTTTACATTAATACCAAGCTACGTAGCCTGCAAACCTGTACATCTTTGGAGTGCGAGAGGAAACCGGAGAAAACCCATGCAGGTCACGGGGAGAATGTACAAACTCCGTACAGACAGCAGCCATAGTCAGGATCGAAGCCGAGTCCCTGGCGCTGTAAGGCAGCAACTCTATCGCTACACCACTGTGCTGCCCTTCTCGAGAGTGGCAGGCTTGTACCAAGTAATTTGATGTGTGGGTTTGGCATTCCCAATACCATCCCCAATGCTCCTTCTCCATTATGGACCGGAGATGGCAGGAGTCAGTGCAGATATTGCATTTCTTCAAGGAGGCTTTCACACGTTCTTGAATCCTTTTCTCTCCTCGGTAATCCCTACCCATGTTAGAATTCGGTATCTGTGTTGGTTTGTTATTGTCACTTGGACCAAGATGCAGTGTGATAGAGTCATAGAATGTGGAAACAGGCCCTCTGAACCTGTCCTATCCATGTACCTATCCAATGGTTTTATAAATGTTACGATAGTCCCCGTCTCAATTAACTCCTCTGGCAACTCGTTCCACGTCCTTTGTGTGAAAGATTTACCCCTCAGATTCCTATTCAATCTTTCACCCATCACCCTTCATCCTTAAACCCACTTCCTCGTTCTCAATTCTCCCACTCTGAGCAAGAGACAGTACATCTACTGTACCTGATCTATTCCTCTTCTGATTTTATACACTTCTATAAGATCACCCTTGCGCTCCAAGGAATATAGTCCCAGCCTGCTCAACCTCTCCTTATAGCTCAGACCCTCGAGTCCAGGCAACATCCTCGTAAAGTTTTTTTTGTGTGCTATCCAGGCAAATCCTACCATCCACAAGTGCATTGGGGCAAGTCAGCATTTGTGCTTTTCAATTGGAGGATAGTAAGGAGAAAATTTGGAGGACAGTAAGGCGAAGATTTACACCAATATAAGAGTTTGTTCTGCTTTAGCCAGTTTCAAAGCTGCATCTCAGAGTAGAACTACCAAACTCGTAGGAGATGCAGAATAATATCTGGACTGAAGTAATTCAATTATTAAGTCATAAGTTAAATTATGAAGTTATGAAGAAGCATATTGGACTCATTTTGATGGCAGGCACTAACCTAAAACATTAATGATTTCTCTCTCTCTCTCTAGATAATGTCTACTAAATATTTCTGTCATTTTCTGCTCATTTCAGATTTTCAGTATTTATTACGTTTGTTTGACCAAACCTGTATCCCTTTGAGCACGAAAGATTAAGGTGTGATCAAATTCATGCAATTGAACAGCAGGCAAAACAGGCTATTCAGCCCAACTTGCCCATGCTAACATATGGGCACCCTTCCGCATTAATTCCCTCTCTCAACACTTGGTCCCAGCCCTCCATGTCTAAGCGATGCAAGTATCTAGATGCAACTAAAATGCTGTCAGCAACCCAGCCTCCAACTACTCTTTAAGGTAGTGCATTCCAGATACTTACCACTCAGTAAAAATACTTCCCTCAAATCTATTCCCCATTACCCCAAATCTATGTCCTTTAATTTTAACAACCTCTGATAAAGGAAAATGTTTCCTGACGTTTATCCCACCTAGCCCCCCTCATGGTTTTATCTGTCATGTCCCCTATAAAAGTGAGTACTCCGTGTGATTTAGTTTTGAATTCCCTTTGGTGTGCTCTTGAGGCTGGGGCCAACTCAAAACTTTGCCACACAGGATTGTGTCTGTTACAAGCTTTCCAAACGAGGTCTCTAAACAGCACCAAGGTACAGATTCCATCGTAATCAAAGTGGATGAACATTAATCGAATAGTGAAAGGCTTGGATGAAGTCGATGTGGAGAGGATGTTTCCACCAGTGGGGGAGTCTAGGACTAAATGTCATAGCCTTAGAATTAAAGGACGCTCCTTTAGGAAGGAGAGGAATTTATTTAGTCAGAGGGTGGTGAATCTGTGGAATTGTTTGCCACAGAGGGCTGTGTAGCCCAAGTCAGTGGATATTTTTAAGGCAGAGATTGATAGATTCTTGATTAGTATGGGTATCCGAGGTTATGGGGAGAAGGCAGGAGAATGGGGTTAGGGAAGAAAGATAGATCAGCCAAGATTGAGTGGTGGAGTAGACTTGATGGGCCGAATGGCCTAATTCTACTCCGATCACTCATAGAAACATAGAAAAATAGGTGCAGGAGTAGGCCATTCGGCCCTTCGAGCCTGCACCGCCATCCAATATGATTATGGCTGATCATCCAACTCAGTATCCCGTACCTGCCTTATCTCCATACCCCCTGATCCCTTTAGCCACAAGAGCCACATCCAACTCCCTCTTGAATATAGCCAATCTACTGGCCTCAACGACCTTCTGTGGCAGAGAATTCCAGAGACTCACCACTCTCTGTGTAAAGAATGTTTTCCTCATCTCGGTCCTAAAGGAATTCCCCCTTATCCTTATGACCTTATGGTCGGTAAGATAGGGGATCTGCACCAAGAAGATCCCTGTAGTTCAGACACTCAATGGTTGGCTTGAGCCTAGGTACATAGAACCAAGGTGTTAATAGCAGATGCCCTTAAAACAGCTTGTGCGCTATATCTGCCAGTCTGCCAAGTAGGTGCATAATACCCAATCAATGGCATTTTGGTGAGTGAGTGTGGTCAATCAGGTTCTGCTGACTAATGTTCGCTCTGATAAAGTATTACCAAAAGAATGACATAGTGTTGCAAATATAGAATGATGCAGCAAAGTGACTGATCGTTAGACACAAGGAATTTGGGATAGAGTAAACCCTTGCAATAACAGACCTCTATATAGAGGATTTTGGTTGGAGGGGACAGATGCTCCTGTTGCCCAAGTGGGCTGAATGGCCTGTTTCGGGGAACTAAATACAATGGTTAATTTCGTTCAGTTTAGTTTAGATACAGCACAGAAACAGGCCCTTCGGCCCACCGAGTCCGCCCCGACCAGCGATCCCCACTCATTAACACTACCCTACACACACTGGGGACAATTTTACTTTTACAAGCCAATTAACCTTCAAACGTGTATGTCTTAGGAGTGTGGGAGGAAACTGAAGATCTCGGAGAAAACCCACGCAGGTCATGGGGAGAACGTATAATCTCCGTGCAGACAAGCACCCGTAGTCAGGATCGAACCCAGGTCCCTGATGCAGTAGCTCAACTGATACGCCACCGTGCCGCCCAAATGTCCTTCACAGTGAACCTGTCCACATGGAACTCCAACTGATCATTATGAATTAACCCTAGATCTTCAAAGCAACTCAAAATTGTCAATTAATATTGCCCATCAATATTATTCTCATCCACAGAACAATGAGGGACTAGCGTTTTAATGTCATAATATAATATAAACTGAATCTGAGACTGTACATACTATTATTCTGAATGGGAACAGCTTTTCTGTTTAAAGTTTACCACGTCAAATCTGCAAGCCAATATTTTTTATTTTTTAGGGAGTTTCGAGTTAGAGATCATCAAGGGTCTCATCCACATATAAATCCAGCTGCTGCTGAATTAACAAGCAACTGTGAATAATAAAATCTGGACATGAAAAAGCTCAGAAACCAAATAAGTGTCAAAATGCTTATGTCGATGAATTATCTTCAAAACATCCAAGAGTTCAAGGCGGGGTCATGCTGTTTATAGCTTTATCGTGTAACATGCTGCAAATGCCTAAAATGGTCACAGGCATCTTTTAATAACTCCTTTAAGTTAAAATGCTTATATGTCTCTTTCAGCGCCCCTTACCTCCAAATCGTAGCTAAACATTGAACATGGGTTTACATTTCAACGAGTATTGAAGGACTGCACGTTTGAATGAGAAGCCGAACACAAAAACCATGGAGTGAAAAAACAAGGTACACTCGTGCCCTCCAAATCCCTTGGCCCTTAACCCTAAATCTATGTCCTCTTGTTTTACTCACCTTTGATAAGGGAGAAAGATTCCTGCAGTCTGTCTACATTATCTATGCCCGCTCATTATTTTAGGTACGACCAGCAGCGTTTAGTTTAGAGATGCAGCACAGAAACAGGCCCTTCGGCCTACTCAAGTCCCCACGGGTCAGCGATCCCCGTACACTAACACTATCCTGCACACCAGGGACAATTTACACCAAATCCAATTAACCTACAAACCTGTACATCTTTGGAGTGCGGGAGGAAACCAGGTGCTCCCAGAGAAAACCCACGTGGTCACAGGAAGAACATGCAAACTCCGTACAGACAGCACCTGTAGTCAGGAGTGAACCCGGGTCTCTGGCGCTGTATGACAGCAACTCTACCCCTGCGCCCAATGTGGTTTGAAAATAAATTGCCACCTCCTCACCAATAAGGGAAGAGCAGTGTTTTGGTTTTATTTACAAGTCCGCTGTTGCCTCAGCTGGCAGTAGCTAACAAAGACAATGCTGGGAAAAGTGAAGGCATGAATGGAGTTGCGAGCAATTTGGGAGCATAGGTAGCATAGGAGGTCGGTCACTAGTATAATAGATCAGAAGAAGCTGATTGGAACTAAGTAACAAACTCTTCGACTTGAAGCCAAGATAAAGGATACAGAGGTACAGATCGGAAACGTCACACATTCATTTTCTCCAGAGATGCTACCTGACCCGCTGAGTTACTCCAGCATTTTGTCTGCTGTACATGTGGATAATAGCCCGACTCTCCTGACCATGTCTCCAAAGGACAGGATAAAGTAGAGGAAGTAAATAAGATTTACCAGAGGGAAAAGAAAGCTGATCACCCCAAACCTTGATAAGTTAAACATTTGTTCTTGACTTTTTATTTTAGAGATACAGCGCAGAAACAGGCCCTTTGGCCCACTGGGTCCGTGCCACCCAGCGATCCCCGCACATTAACACTATCCTACACATGCTAGGGACAATTTTACATTTATACCAAGCCAATTATTTGGCTCTGGCAATTATTTGACTCTTTGAATCACTTCCCTCTGAAAGGCGACTCCGGATTGTCAAAGCTGCCACAGCCAGACTGAAAATTGATTTTTACCACGCGTAGTAGCTCTACTCAATAACCGAAAATCTGTAGCTCCTTTTGTTCTAGTATTTTATTTAATTAACGTGTTTAATCAATAATGTTTTATTATTATTGTTTAATGTTATGTATCATGCTTAATTGTCACTGTATGTCATGTTGTCACTTGCGGGCAGAGCACCAAGGCAAATTCCTTGTATGTGAATACTTGGCCAATAAACGTATTAATTAATTAATTCATTCATTCATTAATCTACAAACCTGTACACCTTTGGAGTGTGGGAGGAAACCGAAGATCGGAGAAAACCCACGCAGGTCACAGGGAGAAATTACAAACTCCGTACAGACAAGCACCCGTAGTCGGGATCGAACCCGGATCTCCGATGCTGCATTCTCTATAAGGCAGCAACTCTACTGCTGCGCCAGCGCTAAACCTAAAAATCTGCATGAAACTTCAGTCTTTGACACTGCACTGCAGATAAGGATGCGAATAATAAGTTTCAAACCGTTCACCTGACCAATTCCTTCACTATTACACATACCGTAAACTTTTTTTATTTGGGGTTGCATGATGGTCCAGCGATAGAGTTGCTGCCTTACAGCGCCAGAGACCCAGGTTCCATGCTGACTACGGGTACTGTCTGTACGGAGTTTGTACGTTCTCCCCGTGACCCGAGTGGGTTTACTCCGGGGTTTCCGGTTTCCTCCCACACTCCAAAGAGATACAAGGTTTGTAGATTGGCTCGGTAAAATCATAAATTGTCCCTATAATGTGTTGGATAGTATTAGTGTGCGGGGATGACTGGTCGGCGCAAACTTGTTGGGCCAAAGCGCCTGTTTCCGCGCTGAATTTCTAAACTAAACTAAATTGCAATCCATACAATACCCATCCTAAAAGATTCTCCAATTATGTTTAAAGTGAACGACCTGTGAACTTTGTGAGATAAATGGGGTTGTGCCACAGCTCTGGGGGAATCTGGTTTGATCCTGATCCTTGGTGCTGTCTACGCGGAGTCTGCATGTTCTGCCTGTGATCACATGGGTGTCCTCCAGGTAAACCCAAGGCTGGTTGTTTGACTATGGCCTTGTCTGGATACACTAGATATTTAACAGAAAGAGGCGGAAAGCTGCTCAAAATGAATCTTGGGCCTACTTCAGTCTCACATCCCACATCCAGGATGTTGTGAGGAACACATCCCACTACAAAGTTAACAAGATAAAATAAAGCAAGATGGGCTTTCCCCAGATGCCATGCTTATACTTATAACACTATGAGGCCATTCAGCCCATTAGGTCCAGGTCAGCTCTCAAGAGAGCCATCCCATTAGCCCACTTCGTATTTTCCACGCATCCCTGCAACTGCGTTATCTAAATACGATTATTTGATAATTCATTAACTGGCAACCCACACAGAGGACGGATTAACAAAAGGCAATTAATCCATCAGCACATGTTCAGCACTTGGGAAGAAACTTGGACAAAATATTTCGAGGAAACCCAAGAGCTCGCAGAGCGAACAGAAACTTCACACTGACAGCACCAACAGTCAGGATCAAATCCCAGTTCCTGGAACTGAGAGTCTGTGGCATTCATCATGTGTTGCCATGTTGCCAACCAAATATGGCTCAGGATTTTAAATACAAGGTCTTGTTCTTCATTTGGACTTAGGATCACTCCAGCAATCCAACGCACACGGATCCAGCTGATCTGTTTTTGAGCAGTGCTTGGCCAGATTATGGCCACCATTCCAAACGCATCTCATGTGACTTTCCCTCCCAACCCAGATGACTCTGTGCACTGGTCACAGACGCGGATCTGCCATCACGCATTACAATCACTCCACTCTTTAAATTCCTACAGATTCACGTTATTCCTTTTCGCATGTGTCTGCACACTGTGAATGGCTCGATTGTAATCCTTCAGCAACAGACTGGTTCCACCAAGATGCAGGATAGAACCACCCCCACCCTTCCCCCCCACACCCCCCTCCCAATCTTTGCACATCCCCGATCCTTTCCACTCATCGCTTTAATTTCACGTTTCATGTATTTTGTGTTTTTATGACTGTTGGCAGATCAATTTCCCTCCTGGGATAAATACAGTTCTATCGTATCGTATGTATTGTCTTTCCACTGACTGGTTAGCATGCACGTGACAATTAACTAAACTTCTAAGGAGGACTTTGATTTAGCAAATTGAAGATTTTTTGAAAATGCCAATTATCATGTTTGCCAATTTTAGTGTAGATACCATCCCTTTACCCCAAGACAAGCTCAGATACTGGGGAAATAGAAGATAATTCAATATCTGACGTGCCACTTGGCTGTGGCTCTGGCAGAAAAATTGATGAGAAATAATTAAAGTGAAAGGCTGTTTTTCCCTTCCGTGGTTTGGCTCTTTAAAAGGATTTGGCCGAGTCGTGCTGAAAATTGATGAAGCCAATTTTAAATTAAACCAAGGTAAAATTAAAAGCTGTCTGTCTTGATATTCTTTTCCGTATTCCTTTAAAGTTAAGTACATTAGAAATCACTTCTGATTCAATTGATTACTTCTCAAAGTTGTGGGTTCAAACTCAACTCCAGAGACTTGAACATTTCTGCAGACACTCCAACTGTTGGTGGAAGACTATAGTCAGAGTTAGCCCCAGCTGTCCTTCCAACCTATGATCCCAAAGTACTTAGGGCGGCAAATGGCACAGCGGTACTTTTTGTGTCTATCCAGTGGCAGCGCTGCTGCTTCACAGCGCCAATGACCAGAGTTCATCAATCCTGACTACGGATGCTGTCTGTGTGGGGTTTGTACGTTCTCCCTGTGACCGTGTGGGTTTTCTCCAGGTGCTCCAGTTTTCTCTCAAGCTCCAAAGACATTCAGGTTTGTAGGTTAATTGGCATCGGTGTGTCGGAGAGCATTAGTGTATGGGGTGATCGCTGGTCAACCGAAGGGCTCGTTTCCATACTGTATCTCCAAATAAAACTAAAGTATATATATTATAATGTGAAAGCATCTTATAGTAACTGACACTTGCAAAATAGGGTCTGCACAAAATAATCCCACAATAGGAAAGGTCCCAGAGCATGACTTCAAATGGGAAGGCAACTGATGCCTGGTATCCTGCCTTGCATTCCTACTGCTGAAGTTTGTACATCATGAAGTAAACCAAAACCAGACAGACAAAATGCTCGAGTTACCTTTGCCAAAGTTTCATCTCCATTCCTTGCCCTACCAAATATAATCCTCAATTGCCCAGTTCTTCATCCATTTTTAACTGGCCTCATGAACTTCAACTAATACATTCCACGAGTGCAATTTACTCCTCGGAATAAAATGCTGACATGACAGTTGATGAAATCTCAACAGAAAATGTATGGTGCAAAATAGGCGGTTCCGCTCAGAAGATCTTTGCTGCCACCCACCCGATGTCATTGAAGACTTCGAAAACTATTAACTCTGCGGCACGGTGGCGCAGCGGTCCAGTTGCTGCCTTGCAGCGCTAGAGACCCGGGTTCGATCCCGACTACGGTGCTGTCTGTACGCATTTTGTATGTTCTCTGCGTAACCACGTGGGTTTTCTCCGAGATCTTCGGTTTCCTCCCACACTCCAAAGACGGACAGGTTTGTAGGTAAATTGGCTTGAGTTTGTATACTTGGTATAAGTGTAAATTGTCCCTAGTGCGTGTAGGCTTGTATTAATGTGCGGGAATCGCTGGTCGGTGAGGACTCGGTGGGCCGAAAGGGCCAGTTTCTGTGCTGTATCTCTAAACTAACCTAAACATGTGCTCTGAAGAAGGGTCTCGACCCGAAACTTCACCTATTCCTTCCCTCCATAGATGCTGCCTCACCCGCTGAGTTTCTCCAGCATTTTTGTCTACCTTCAATTTTTCCAGCATTGCAGTTCTTTCTTAAACATGCGCTCTCATTCTTTGCTGCCTCACATACAAATCCAGCCTAAATGCATCGTAAATGTATTTGCGCTTTTCACCTTAGCCATCGCAAACGTTGGCAAGTTCCATATTCTAACAGGTCTGGGTGAAGAAGCTTTTCCTGAATTATACATTTGAGATGATCTTATATTTCAGGCCCCTAGTTTTAATCTCCACCCGAGTCCTCTGCTGAACTGAGTGCAGTCTGAATTAATAAATACTTGCAAAATGACTCAAGCAGCAAGTCAAAATAATTGCATCTCAAGTCAGAAGCCTGTACAACTGCAACAAATATTTCAGGAAAATAGCCCAAGACAAGGAATTTTTCATTATTTACCTGAGCCAATGAACACATATCAATTTCCAATAACTGACAATTCAGCAGACTCCAGCTTCACTACACACAACTTTCAACCCCAATTAACAGAACTACTGCACAAATTGCTTGATGGGTGCCAAGGCAATTAGTGCTGTGGCTTCATAACTCCTGGGTTTAGGATTTATCCTGATACTTTGTAACTCTGTCGGTGCCCTTTATGTGGTGACTATTCGCATACCTTGGGTATGCAAGCAAAGAATTTCACTGTGATCTGTCACATGTGACAATTAAATATTAAATTACATTAAATTCAATTATCCCAACAAGGGATCTGGGTGAGCAGAGTTTGCACGTTCTCTCCATAACCTCGTGGATTTCTTCCAAATGCTGTGGTTTCTTCCCAAATCCCAAACATATTCTGGGAGATTGGCTAATTTCTTAGTCATCCTCAGATTAAGTTGATTAAAGGGATAATCAAAAGGGAGGTAATGGACAAGTGTGCGAGATAGAAAATAGCAGGGCTACCGAAGAATATGAGAATGGGACTCAGTAAGAATTTAGTAAGAATTGATCATGAAGTCCTGTTTCAATTTATACCTGGAAACATGAGTATCATCATGAAGTGGCTGGTCCAGGTATTGAGAGTGTCTAAAGAGTGATTGGAATTGGGACCATGATGTTCTAGCTCACAGCTGCAAGTTACAGGACTCTGCAATCTATTGCAACTTGCAAAACTATTCCCATGAAGCAAAAGGGAACAAGTTTAACCATAACATCTTGCGATTGATAACTTGAAAACTCACGTTCATCAGTTTTGTTTTGGCAGAGGTTACTTTCAGTTTGGACTCGCCCTATGTCTTTTCTTGCATGTCCTTTTAATGTCTCATGAACAACCCATTCCTTCTCTCCAGAGACGCTGCCTGCCCCACTGAATTACTCCAGCATTTTGTGTCGATCTTTGGTGTAAACCAGCATCTGCAGTTCCTTCCTACACAACACCATCAAATAATCCAGATGATCCAGAGCGCAACAAAAGACCACCATATTCTTCTTATTGCTATGATTTCTTTCATAAGCCAATCTACGAGAAGTCTACCCCAATCTTTGTTTCAATGAAAAAAAACACAAGTATGATGCAGCCTTGCTTATTTCCAATGGTGGTGCTGAAACCCTCTGTCATATGGGCTGTTCCAAACTTGGGAAGAAAGATAAGATGCAGAAAAGTCAATGTAAACATTATCAATGACAACCCGTCCTTTAACGCAGCAAGTAATAATTTGGTCATTGGACACATGAACAAACTCATAGCTGAGAATCTTCAACCTCAGTGAGTTGTCAGTGGGTTGTCATATGCATCAGAGCCCTTGAAGCACACAACAAGAGTAGCACATAGTGTTAAAGAAGGAACTGCAGATTCTGGAGAATCGAGGGTTACACAAAAGGCTGGAGAAACTCAGCGGGTGCAGCAGCATCTACGGAGCGAAGGAGATGGGCAACATTTCGGGTCGAGATCCTTCTTCAGACTGGATAGGGATCAGGGAAATGAGATATAAACGGTGATGTGGAGAGATAAAGAACAGTGAATGAAAGATATGCAAAAAAGTATCGATGATAAAGGAAACAGGCCATTGTAAGCTGTTTGTTGTGTGAAAATGAGAAGCTAGTGCGACTTGGGTGGGGGAGAGATAGAGAGAGAGGGAATGCCAGGGCCCCGAGGGCTGAGGGAGAGGTGGGAAGGGGAGGAGACAGCAAGGGTTAACAGAATTGAGAAAATTCAATGTTCAAGCCCAGAGGATGCAGACTCCCCAAGCGGAATATGAGGTGCTGTTCCTCCAACTTGCGGTGTTGCTCACTCTGGCCGTGGAGGAGGCCCAGGACCAAGAGGTCAGATACGGAATGGGAGGGGGCACTCTGAAGTGCTGAGCCACCGGGAGGTCGGGTTGGTTATTGCGGTACATAAGTCAGAGATCTGTGAAAACGAGTACAATGAAAGATCATAGGAAGTTAAGCAACTGAACCAAAGGTCAATTGTAAAACCTTATTCTAATCATCACTAATGAGATTGTGACCAGGGAGATGTGTGCACTGCCACCACACTGGCCACATCCAGCCCCAATGTGCTGACAGCAACAGGTCACAATAGAGTCATAGATTAATAGTGTGTGGAAACAGGCCTTTCGGCCCAACCCGCCCACACCAGCCAACAATGTCCCAGCTACCCTAGCCCACTTGCCTGCATTTGGTCCAGAACCCTCCAAACCTGTCCTATCCATGTACCTGTTCAATTGTTTCTTAAACGATGGGATAGTCCCAGCCTCAACTACCTCCTCTGGCAGCTTGTTCCAAACACCCACCACCCTCTGTGTGAAAAAGCTACCTCTTGGATTCCTATTAAATCTTTTCCCCTTCACCTTGAACCTATGTCCTCTGGTCCTCGAATTCTCTACTCTGGGTAAAAGACTCTGTGCATCTATCCGATATATTCCTCTCATGATTTTGTATACCTCTATAAGATCTCCCCTCATCATCCTATGCTCCATGGAATAGAGACCCAGCCTACTCAACCTCTCCCTATAGCTCACACCCTATAGACCTGGCAACATCCTTGTAAATCTTTTCTGAACCCTTTCAAGCTTGACAATATCTTTCCTATAACATGGTGCCCAGAACTGAACACAATATTCTGAATGCGGTCTCACCAACGTCTTATACAACTGCAGCATGACCTCGCAATTTCTAAACTCAATACTATGACTGATGATGGCCAAAGTGCCAAAAGCCTTCTTGACCACCTTATCTACCTGCGACTCGACCTTCCTGGAACCATGCACTTGTACTCCTAGATCCTTCTGCTCTACAACACTACCCAGAGGCCTACCATGTACTGTGTAGGTCCTCACCTTGTTCGACATCCCAAAATGCAACACCTCACAATTCTCTCATAGACGGGAATAAATGTCCCTTTCCATCTGCATGCAACAGTGGCATCACAGTGGTGACCTGAAACATCACATTTTCCTTTCCTCCTGAGATGCTGTCTGACCCGTTCAGTTACTCTTGCTTTTTGTGTCTATCTACAGTGGCAGAGCTGCTGTAGACAGTGCCCAAGACCCGGGTCCAATTGTGACCTCGACTGCTGTTTGTGTGGAGTTTGCAGGTTATCCCTGTGACCGCGTGGGTTTCTTTCGAGTGCACAACCTCACTGCATGTGTTCCCCCATTCACATTCTCTGCCCCCCACCCCCCACCCCCCACCATACCAAACCCCAAAGAAGCTTGCTTCACCTAAATGCACATTCACAACAGAAAAATCAGGTATTTAATAATTCACTCATCATCATTGAAAGCATTAGCGAAGCAGTGGTGCTGGTTTCCAACTGGAATGGGTTCAGACGCACCACACATCTCTGTCCTCCAGTTCCTGCGGACTTCCGCCGCTGGAAGTATATGATTTTGGTGTGTGTGCGCTTTATCACCAATCCTTACAATGCTCTGTACGACAGTGATCGCAGCGTCTACTGAAGTGCGGATGGCCGTTGGCTCACTAGGAGCTCATCCGCCCTTTGACAGGTCTTGTTTTTGGTCCCGCTGGGGGTCCACAGCCCCCTCCTCACCTGGCAAGCCAGGTGGGGGAGACAGTTTAGTTGCCGACTATCCGGCCATTTAATAAATGGATTCTAAATACCCAAGTTGTCTTACAGGCAGAAGGAAACATGCACAGCCATGAAACTGAGTATAAGGATCCATCGGTAATATTTAAAAACAGATCCATGTTCTTCGACTCGACATACCTTGGCAGAGACTGATGTTACTTTTGAAGTTGACAAAGCGCTGTTAATGTTCCAACAGCTACATATTTTATTTACATTTATTTTGCATAACTTGGCACTCTTGTGACTGCCTCTGGCGTCCCCATAGCTTCTATTCCAGAAGCAGAACTAAAGGGAAAGCTAATGAGAATAGAAGTTGTAAACAGAATTGAAAACACGCTGGGAAGGGGGCGGAGAGTGGGAGCAACTCCACTGGCCACCTTTTCAACACCTGCCCTGGTTTTAATTCGCTGGTTAAGCACCTCCCGAGCTTAATAACCTTCCCCATTATGAAGAAAAACAAAATCCCCTAATTTCTCCTCTCATCCTTTTGCGTGATTCCTGCCAACTCCCAACCCACTGACAGGTGGATTTAGCTTTCCCTTATTTACCTTACCAACAGCTCTCATCACCTTCAATAAGAGCAGGATCCATTACAAACTCTACAGTATATTGCCACGACTTACATTTTCCATTTTAGTAACTGTAGTCAATTTCTGACCAGTAATCCCCAATGCTGCAAAGATGACTGATTAACACATCGGAGTTATTTTTGCATGAACCTGTTTTATGTTATAATTGCCCCCAGCTCCGTATTTGCCAAGTGCTCCACACTAGCTCAAGATTCAAGTTACAGCTGAATCACTTCGATTGCCGTGAATGAACTGTTTCTAATACATGCCCTGAGATTAAACCGAGGGTTAGATAGAGCTCTGGGGGCTAGTGGAGTCAAGGGATATGGGGAGAAGGCAGGCACAGGTTATTGATAGGGAACGATCAGCCATGATCACAATGAATGGCGGTGCTGGCTCGAGGGGCCGAATGGCCTCCTCCTGCACCTATTTTCTATGTTTCTATGTAAACCGTTTCCATCAAGGATGGTGTACATTTGATAGCCAAACCTTGCATCCTGCTCACCCATTCAATGGTAATTAAAGTCAATATTGTTTCCATTTAGTTGTTCCATGGATTGACTACAGGTCCTTGGCTTGTCCCAGCTTGTTTGCATTGTTTGCTTCTTAAGGACTAGGCCATGTAGCACCAATACGTTAGACAGAAACAAAAATGGCTGATGGAGTAGGCGATTCAGCCCTTCGAGCCAGCTATTCAATATGACCATGGCTTATCATCCAGAATCAGTATCCCGTTCCGGCTTTCTCCCTATATCCCTTGATTCCATTAGCCCTAAGAGAGCTATATCTCTCTCTTGAAAACATCCAGTAAATTGGCCTCCACTGCCTTCTGTGGCAGAGAATTCCACAACTCTCTGGGTGAAAAAGCTTTTCCTTATCTCAGTCCTAAATGGCCTATTCTTAAACTTTACACGAAAATAATTCATCTCTATGTGGAGTTTGCACGTTCAACCTGTGACCTTTGGGTGGCCTGGTCTCTTCCCACATCCCATAAACATATGAGTTTGTAGATTAATTTGCCCCTGTAAATCATCTCTAGTGTGTAGGGAGTGGATGGGAAAGTAAGATAACATAGAACGAGTGTGAATGTGTGATAGATGGTGGGTGATGGATCGGTGGGCTGAGGGCCTGTTTCCAATGCTATGTCCTTCAACCCACCAGTTAAACACTTTTGTAATTATGTCAGCCAACGAGGGAGCAATTCTGTTCCCTAAATTATATATCAGAGGAAATTTCAACTGTGATATAAAACATTTCATCAGCTGACATAAATCTCTGGTTCTTAATAGAGCCTCCTGTAAACTATAGCAAGTGCAAAGGTTCCAGGTGACATTCAATGAGAAGATCAAACATGGCTTTTATTCACATATTCACGACCTACTACACACTGGTGACATTAGTATTTGCAATATTCAAAAAAAGTAAGTCACATTACCCAAATAAATTATTTTGGGGAAAAAACTAAATTAATTTTGTTACCTCCGCGTGGTATGAGGAGAAGGCCACGTTGCAACCAGCCGCACCATTCAATATGATCATGGCCATTCTATCCTGGCCTTAACTGCTCTTATGTGCAAGTTCCTCATAGCTATCAATTCCTCAATCTATCAAACGTTAATCTAACTCCATCCTTAATACTTGCAATGATCTAATCTCTACCACCCAGAGATTACTGACTTCAGGGTTAGGGTTAGGGAACAAATGTATCTGCACCTCAATTTTGAATGACTGGTCCCTTATCTTGTATCAGGGTCTGCTTGTTCGTGACTCTCCCACTGGTGAATGACTGACCCCTTATCTTGGATATGTGTCCTTTTGTTCATGGTTCCTCCACTCATAAAAACATCTCAATATTTACCCCTATCAAGCCCACTTAGGATCTTATGTAAGAAGGAACTGCAGATGCTGGATTAAACCGAAGATGGACACAAAAAGCTGGAGTAACTCAGCAGGACAGACCGCAACGCTGGAGAGAAGGAATAGGTGACGTTTCGGGTCGTGACCCTTCTTCAGACCTTATATATCTTATATATTCAGGATCTTACATCTTTGAATATACAAGGATCTTATATATTTGAATATATAAGATCATTCTTCCGAGCTCCAAAGAATACAAATCCAAATGATCGCTGGATGGGACGAACCTCTTATCTCAGGAATTAGCTGGCAAAACTCCTTGGATTGCTTCTAATGCTGGTACATCCTTTTTAAAGTAATGGGACCTCTTCCCCCATTTCCACAAGCAGGGCTTTGGAACATCTACTGGATCTACTGAAGAGGAAGACCAATGCTGGGGAGAAATCTTTAAATGTGTCAACATCTATGATAAGCTGAGTGGCAGTGAAGTGCTTCCACTGACTGAATACCAAAGGGACCTCCTTTAAGAGAATTACAAAATGTACGGTAAAGGAGGCACAAGCAAAGAAAATATACAAAAGCTTACAATAATTCCTTTGCCAACCTTTCTAATCTAAACTTAATGAGAACTAATTTGAACCTTCTAACAAAAACATATGCCCAGAAATTACACTCCCAGAACATTAAGAGCGGCATGGTGGGGCAGCGGTAGAGTTGCTGCCTTATCTCTATGTCTTCCGCTCCCCTGACTCTTGGTCTGAAGACCCGATGCGTTACCCCTTCCTTCTATCCAGAGATGATGCCTGTCCCGCTGAGTTACTCCAGTGTTTTGTGTCTATGATTCTTAACCTTATTGATTCGGGGACTATCATGGATGGAGAATAAATGTTGGCCTCACCAGCAACTTGCCCACTATCTGAATAAGTACAGTGCTAAAAACCCTGAATCGGAGAGCATTTAAATGCTAACTGTCTGTGAAGCAGTTGCAGAGAATAGCAATAAGCTTGAAGATAGAAACAAAATTCGGGACTAACTCAGAGGGACAGGGAGCTTCTCTGGAGAGAAGGGATGGGTGACATTTCAGGACAAGATCCTTCTCCAGGCTGATGTCATAGGAGTGGGCGGGACAGAGGTAGAATGTAGTCGGAGACAGTGAGACATGTGGGAGAACTGGGAAGGGGGAGGGGATGGAGAGAGAGGGAAAGCAAAGGCTATTTGAAGTTAGAGAAGTCAATGTTCATACCGCTGGGGTGCAATCTACCCAAGCGAAATGTGAGGTGCTGTTCCTCCAATTTGTTCTGGGCCTCACTCTGACAATGGAGGAGGTGCAGGACAGAAAGGTCAGATTGGGAATGGGAGGGGAAGTTAAAGTGCTGAGCAACCGGGAGATCAGGTAGGTTAAGGCAGACTTAGCGGAGGTGTTCAGCAAGCCTGCGCTTGGTCTCGCCAACGTATAGAAGTTGATATCTGGAACAGCGGATACAGTAGGTGAGGTTGGAGGAGGTGCAAGTGAAACACTGCATCACCTGAAAAAGACTGTCGGGGTCCTTGGATGGAGTCGAGGGGGGAGGTAAAGGGACAGGTGTTTCATCTCCTGTGGTTGCAGGGGGAAGTACCTGTGGAGGGGCAATAAGCTTGAGGTGGATGTAATAGGTAGGCAGAGGCATAAAGTTCACTGGCATACCCAGTGCTTGCTCTTTGAAAAGATGTAGGCATTATTAACAAACCCAATACATGTGCCCATCACTAATCACTGTCCCTGAAGTAGACAGTGATGGACCACCTTTCTGAACCTCAAGAGTGTGGGGTGGGGAGTTCAGAATTGGACCCTACAGTCATGAAAGACCAGGAATGTATTTCCAAGTCCAGATGGTGTGCAACCTGGAAAGATAGCTGGATTGGTGGCACGCGCATGTGCCAACCGATTTTACAGGAGATAGCAGAGGCCATGTGTTGAAAATGTTGTCAAAGCAGCTTTGGCATAAATGCCAAGACAATTTCAAAAACAAGAGCTCTGCAGGCATGATAAAAAACATTTACGAGTGTTGTCTCATTTAAAATTGGGTAGAGTCATAGAGTGATACAGTGTGGAAACTGGCCCTTTGGCTCAACTTGCCTACAACAGCCAACATGTCCCTGCTACACAAGTCACACCTACCAGCATTTGGTCCCACACAGGAGATTAGTGGGCAAAATTAGGGCACATGGCATTGGGGGTAGGGTATTGACATCGATAGAGAATTAGTTGGCAGACAGGAAACAAAGAGTAGGAATAAACGGGTTCCTGTCAGAGTGGCGAGTGGAGTGCAGCAAGGCTCGGGGTTGGGGCCGCAACTGTTTACAATATATATTAATGATTTAGATGATGGGATTAAAAGTAACACTAGCAAATTTGCAGCTGACACAAAGCTGGATGGCAGAAGGTGAACTGCGAAGAGGATGCTAGGAGGTTGCAGGGTGACTTGGACAGGTTGGGTGAGTGGGCGGATGCATGGCAGGTGCAGTATGATGTAGATACATGTGAGGTTATCCATTTTGGCGGCAAAAACAAGGAGGCAGATTATTATCTTAATGGTGTCAGATTAGGAAAACGAGAAGTGCAATGAGACCTGGGTGTCCCTGTACATCAGTCACTGACAGTAAACATGCAGGTACAGCCGGCAGTGAAGAAAGCTAAAGGCATGTTGGCCTTCATAACGAGAGGGCTTGAGTATAGGAGTAAGGATGTCCTTCTGCAATTGTACAGGGCCCTGGTGAGACCACATCTGGAGTATTGTGTGCAGTTTTGGTCTCCTAGTTTGAGGAAGGACATCCTTGCTATTGAGGCAGTGCAGCATAGGTTCAGGAGGTTAATCCCCGAATGGCGGAACTGTCATATGAGGAAAGATTGGAAAGACTGGGCTTGTATTCTCTGGAATTTAGAAGGATGAGAGGGGATCTTATAGAGGACTGGACAAGCTAAATGCAGGAAAAATGTTCCCAATGTTGAGGGAGTCCAGAACCACGGACCACAGTCTAAGAACAAAAAGGCCATTTAAAACTGAGATGAGAAAAATATTTTTCACCCAGAGAGTTGTGAATTTGTGGAATTCTCTACCACAGAAGGCAGTAGAGGCCAATCCACTGGATGAATTTAAAAGAGAGTTAGATAGAGCCCTGGGAGCTAGAGGAATCAAGGGATATGGGGAGAAAGCAGGCACGGTTTACTGAATGTGGATGATCAGCCATGATCACAATGAATGGCAGTGCAGGCTCGAAAAGGCCAAATGGCCTCCTCCTGCACCTATTTTCTATGTTTCTACGTTTCTATCAGTGATAGGAACAAAATTAGGCCATTCGGCCCATCAAGTCTACTCCACCATTCAATCATGGCTGTTCTATCCCTCCCTCCTAACCCCATTCTACTGCCTTGCCCCCGTATCCTCTAACACCGGTACTAATCAAGAATCTATCTCTGCCTTAAAAACGTCCATTGGTTTGGCCTCCAGAGCCTCTTATGGCAGAGCTTGCAATCACATCTCTTCTGACAGATGGATGACAAATCTAATTACACCATTCTGTCAGAAGTACCACACTATTCACAAACCAAGGACCTTCAAAGCACTCAATTGTTTGCAGTTGAATAAAAAATGCTGTCCTTCCCCCGGAAGGCCGCAGTTTGAGTTATCTTAGCACCAGGAGCTCCATGGGCAACTATGTACATCACTAGCGTGGCTGCTGGTAAGACCACTCTCTCCACAACTCCTTGGTTCACTCATCCCATCGCACCCAACCCGACCCCTCCCAAGGCAATTGCAGGAGATGCAACACCTGCCCCTGCACCCCCTCCATCACTCCTATCCGGGGACCTCAGATTGGCGAGCGAACCGACGTCCCTTTCCTCGCCCGGCCATCTTTGCCTCATGTGGCCGACCTTAAACTCGTAGGCAACAGAGATGTTTTCCCTAATTTGAGATCCCCCCCAAGTGTCATTCCAACTTTTCCATCTGCTCCTTCCCCATTACAAACTTGCTTTAAACCATTATCCCAATCCTAATCCCCGCCACACATCACAACTCATCCGTCTAGAATGACGCCAACATGGCTTGCTGTCGGTGACGTGGGTTTGCAATGTTTGGCGGCTCATTGTGTAAAGCTAAAAACCTAGAGGTGCTTCGTTTGCCCTTGGACCAGAAACCAAGATCATAGCTGACACGATTCTTATTTCAGTTCGGTGCTACACGAGCCAGGCAGCTGAAAGATCAACTCTCAAATCTCCAAGGGAGAAATAAAGGAAGTATCAGGATTCTCTCTGCTCTAAATTTAATTATTGAACAATAACCTCTTCACCTCCTTCCTCTCCCTAATCTCCATTATTCGAACCGGCTCCAGCGATCACTCAACAAGCCCCATGGCCGACCTTTGATGTATGAAATGTGGTCTCAAGTATGGCAAACTATTTAAAAATCTCCCAGGCATTTCGGAGATGGGATGTGGGGATGATGAGGGAAGATGAATGAACGGCGTAGCAATATCACTAAATTACTCATCTTTTATCTGTACACCCTTTGATGTTCAGAAAGATGTAAGATATTTGCTTTGGGGGCTGGGTTCGCAGAATGGTTTTTTTCCCATTTCAGTAATCGTCTCAGACAGTTTTAACACTCTGAATGTCAATTTATACAGAGTCTAGCCACAGTTTCTCAGATGGAAGAAACAAACATTACTGTTGATGAGATCATTGAATTTCTTTGCTATTAATACTCAAATCTGTGAAAATACAATCCAATGATTCACAATGCTCCCTCACGACAACTCTTAAGATCATAACACATATGAGCAGAATTAGGCCATTTGGCCCTTCGAGTCTGCTCCGCCATTCAATCATGACTGGTCTACTTTTCCCTCTCAACCCAATTCTCCTGCTACCCTCAACCTTTGATGCCCTTACTAATCAAGAACCTATAAATCTCCGCTTTTAAAATACCTAATGACTTGGCCTCCACAGCCAACTGTGGCAATGAATTCCACAGATTCTCCATCCTCTGGAAAAACAAATTCCTCCTCATCTCCAATCTATAGGTACATCCTTTTATTGAGGTTGTGCCCTCTGGTCCTAGACTCTCCCATGTATTTATCTTCATTCATTCAGCTTTCCCTGATTCACTCATCTTCGCCCTTTTAATCATTACTGAATGTATTTATTCAACTCAGTTTCATGTAGGGTTATTTCACTAACACACAAAAAACATAGCCACATTTCTAGGCATCTAAAGACCACTAATGTTCAACTACTTCTGCAAAAAGAGAATTACATCTTCAATCACTGATTGCCTATTGTGTATTCAACTTCATGAAAGGAATTTTATGTCTAAAGGTGCATAGTGCCTGTAAAATACATTGTGGTATCCCAAGGTTATGAAGTGCATTTTGTAAATGCAAGTTGCTTGGCAACCACCGAATAGTGAAAGGCTTGGATAGAGTGGATGTGGCGAGGATGTTTCCATTCGTGGGAGAGTCTAGGATCATTGATCATCGTCTCAGACCTCAAGAACGTTCCTTCTGGACGGAGATGAGGAGGAATTTCTTTCGTCAAGAGGGTGGTGAATATGTGGAATTGTTTGCCACAGAAGGCTGTGGAGGCCAAGTCAATTGATATTTTTAAGGCAGAGATAGACAGATTATTGATTAGTACGGGTGTAAGGAGCTGTGGGGAGAAGGCAGGAGAATGGGGTGAGGAGGGAGAGGTAGATCAGCCATGATTGAATGGCGAAGTAGACCTGATGGGCCTACTTGTGCTTATGATCTAACTGCAGAGTTTCCTTCCACCCTTATTTCAAGACATCCTTGCCCCACAAGACATCCTCAACAGCAAGATAATGGCTCCACAAATTCTGCTGTAAAGATGAAATTATGGATCCTTTCTGAGACGATATAACGTGGCTTCATTATTAATGCAATGAAGATGACAGAAGAATGGATCTTGATGAAAATTGTTTGAGAATAAGATTTGTGAAAAATACCACAAAATGGTGTGAAAGGTGGGAAACCAAAACTTTAAAAAACTAAATAACATAGCATGCACTGAGTACTCAGCAAGCCAGGTAGCATCCATGGAGAAGGGGCTATGTGGAGAAGGCAGGAGAATGGAGTTAGGAGGGAGAGATAGATCAGCCATGATTAAATGGTGGAGTGGACGTGATGGGCCGAATGGCCTCATTGTAATCCTATCACATGAACTAATGAGGAGGGATAAAGTTGGTTTAAAAACACGAGAATAAAGATGAACTGACGCAACATTGATTCAGGCACCGGATTCAGACACCGCAGAGTTGCACCCACCTCCGTCAATGTTGTGATACTTCCTCAGAAATATCCGAGGTTTTCACTGAACTCTGGAGAGCAGCGGAACTCTTCAGAGTAGCAGCAGACTATTGACAACAGTCTGTGTGAAGTTGCCAAACTGATTGTGCAATTCTGTCAATGTCGCTTACTTCTCAATAGACAACAGGTGCAGGAGGAGGCCATTCGTCCCTTTGAGCCAGCACCGCCATTCATTGTGATCATGGTAGATCATCCACGATCATGGCAGATCATCCCCAATCAGTACCCCGTTCCTGCCTTCTCCCCATATCCCCTGACTCCGCTATCTTTAAGAGCTCGATCTAACTCTCTCTCTTACCTCTCTGCCACTACCTGTGAGTGTCACATAGGCAGAACCATCCTGCTGGAGGTATCCTGCGGTTGTATAGTTAGGAAAAGAGAAAACCCCCAGACAGTCAACATTAACTTTGAACCTCGTAAGGTTGCACAGCATCAGACCAAACAGACCAAATCAGGCCTGGAAATTGTCTGTTGACTATGAACTGCTGTCCTCCCTCAGCTGATGAATCTGTTCACCTTCATGGAGAGCAATGCTCAAAACAGAAAGAACAGAATAAATTGGGGTCATGGGCGGCACGGTGGCTCAGCGGTAGTATTGCTGCCTTGCAACGCCAGAGACCCGGGTTCAATCCTAACTACGGGTGTGTCTGTATGGAGTTTGTACGTTCTCCCCGTGCGTTTTCTCCGGGTTCTTCCCACACTCCAAAGACGTACAGGTTTACAGAATATTGTGGCTTGGTAAAGTTGTAAATTGTTGCAAGTGTGTGTAGGATAATGTTAATGTACGGGGATCACTGGTTGGTGTGGACTCAGTGTGCCAAAGGGCCTGTTTCCGCACTGTTTCTCTTAAACTAAAACCAAAGCCATCACGGAGGGTTGGCTCAGAAACACCTATACAGGTCTTGAAGGACTGTAATCTGCAGCTGATGAATGAAATGACTGCAGGACACATATGAACACATTTGTTGACGCAAAAAAACTGCAGATGCTGGTTTAAAAAGGAAATGAACAAAGTATTGGAGTAACTTAGCAGATCGGGTAGCATCTCAGGATGACGTGCGTGGGTGACATTTCGGGCCAGGACTCTCGATCGGATTCTGTTCAACCGACTTGGTGAAGAAGGCTCTCGACTTGAAACGTCACCTGCCCCTTTTGTTCCAGAGATGCTGCCTGACCCACTGAGCTACTCCAGCTTTTTGTGTCTATCTTGTTGCAGATAAAGCTCCATGACAAGGTTGGTGACAGAGTCCCGGCCATATTGCATGTAGAACTGAGTGCATTTCATTTTATTAACTGGTTTTGTAGTATGCCATTGTGCTAACAAGTTGGATGCAAAAATGGAGCTCAGGATTGAGCTACCGGATGCAAGGATGTTATTTGCAGAGGAATTGCACTGCACCTCAACCTGCAATTTAATAAACAGGCATATATCCTTCACTCTATCATTAAAATCAAGGCAGAGGGTAATTGAGAGTGCAGCAATGCATTCCAGGAGCAGGACTAATGAAACTACAACACGGAACAATATTCGTGTACTCTCTAAACCACAGCCCAGCATGTGAGAGTTAAAAAATATCCATCTGAATTACTCCAATATCTCGACCATCGCAGAATCCAATCTGCAAATAACGTGATTCACTCAACACGTCGACAAATGGTGTCGTCGGATGCAGAAAGGTTCATGGGACGAGCAGAACCCTGGCTCCAGGTCGCTAGATGTAATTCAGAAAGAGCAATATTTCCAGGCAAATTATTCCAGTGCAGCTACAGTACTGACATCAACTTGAAAATTGTCCAAGTATTTCCATGGAGAAAAGCAACATCTAATTTGGCTAATTACTGTCCAATCAATCCACTCACAATCACCAGGCTAATGAAAAGTGTCAACAACTGTGCTATCACATTTCAATTACCTCAACAATGACCTTTGTCTCAATAGAGTCTCGACCCGAAACGTCACCCATCTCCTTCGCTCATTAGATGCTGCTGCACCCGCTGAGTTTCTCCAGCCTTTTGTGTACCTTTGCCTCAATGTTTAATCCAGCTTCTGCTGGAACTCCTCAGGCCAGATGGACCTTATTGCAGCCTTGATCCAAACATATTAATTGAGGCTTAAGCCAAGGAGCAAGTTCAGTGGATCCACTGAAGCAAGTGGACTCAATTGGAACAAACACAAGGCACCTCTGTGCCTTGATTTCCCCCAAAAATTCAAAGAAAAAAAAATCTTGCCAATGGGATACTTCCAGTTACAACAAGCTGTAATTGTTGGGAGCCAATCATCTAGTGTTGGGTTGTAGACCTGCCTCAAGACAATGCCCGAGCTCTCAAATATTACTCCCCTCCCCCCTTTCAATAAAATAATAACTAAGGGGGTGGGGGGGGGGTAGGTAAAGAACAAATTGATGGAGGAATTCAGCAGGTCAAGCAGCATCCAACAGATACTTAAATGGATTAGAACTCTCATCTTGTTTGTTTGCGTGCGTGATATTCCAAAACCCCACCAAAACGGTACACGATAGCGCTACAATTTTTGACCCACCTTACTGTCAAGTTTCGTTCAAATTGATGGTATATTTTACAAGTTATTGCCATTTTAAACTTTACAAAACCACTTTACAAACCACTTTTCCACTTGCCCTGCCCATCAGCCGCATTCAACGTCATCACAATGATATCACAATGGGATTCCGAATCTCATTTACATTTTTTTTAAATCGCGATTTTCAAAAAAATTCTGTTCTAATCTAATGCTTTCGTTTTCATTGCGCGCTAACATTGGGTTTAGATTTTTTTTTTAAACATTGCAATTTTCATTGTGTGGGGGGGGTGGGATATGGGGGAGGTGAGGAGTGGGGGAACATGGGGTAGAGGGAGAGGAGGCGGTTGGGAGGGAAAAGTGGGGGAGGTGAGGAGGGAGAGTGGGGGAGGAGGGGAGGTAGAGGGAGAGTGGAGGAGGTGTGGAGTGGGGGATAGAGGGAGAGAAGGGTAGTGGGGAAAGTTAGGAGGGAGAGTAGGGGAATGGGATAAGGGGAGGTGAGGAGTGGGGGAGCAGGGAGATAGAGGGTGAGGAGCGGTGCAGGGAGGGGAGGCAGGTTATGGAGGGAAGGATGGAGTGACTGAAGGTAGGGGAAAGGAGAGGGAGGGAGAGGTGTGGAAGGGAGTGGGGAGGGGAGGAAGAGAGGGTAAAGAGGGAGGGAGAGGGAGTGCTGGGGGATGAGGGGGAATGGAGGAGGATAGGGGTAGGAAGAGGGATGGCGAGGCGCAGTTGGGGAGGGTTGCTGTGACTTGCGTCACAACGGTGATCTCTGGCGTCACAACGGGAACCACTCAGCCGCGCATGCACAGTTGGGGGCTATGGGTGAGTGGTGGAATATTGTGTTGGGGGACGAGGCCCAACAGGTCCGCACCTGGTCAAGTTAATAATTTTAAAAATGCGGAGTAACTCAGCACGTCAGGCAGCATCTCAAAAAAGTAGACACAAGGCCCTGCAGATAATTTAATTCCACAGTGGAAATGTTGGAGATTACAATTGGAGAGAATTAGATTTATCCTAGTGGATAAACCTGAGATTTTTGAATAAATATGGTCTCCATTCACTGATTATATGAAGGGGTAGCTGGGCTCAGCATCGAAACTGAATGAGTACCAGGTGGAAAGATCAAACAAAAATGTTTAAGATCAGATTTATATACTTCTCTCTATATATTATAATTAGAAATTGTTCCACTCATTGATAAGTTGTATACTGTTTTCTTTTCCACAAGTATTTTTTTTTTTTGGTTTTTGTTTTTTGTTTTTGTTTATTTTATTTTTTTTTTTCTTCTCTCTCTTCTTTATATTAATCAACTATTATCATACTCTTATTATTATTCACTATTCTTTCTTAAGAAATGGAATCTACAGGACATTTTAAATGGGAAAGTAGTGGGCAGAAAGGCATGTCATGCTTGGTTTGAGGGGCAAAAACTTGTAGTTTACAATGCCAAACATTGAAAAGTTGAGGAAAAACAAGGTGTACAGAGTTGCTTATTGGTTACAATCTGAGGAGTACGATGATGCTACTGATTATGATATGCCAATGTCGGGGGAAAGGGAAATGGGAGATATAGACGGTGATGTAGAGAGATAAAGAACAATGAATGAAAGATATACAAAAAAGTAACAATGATAAAGGACAGAATACTCTGCACTTGCCTGAATACGCGCAGACCCAACACTAAAGCTGCTCAATAACCATTTTGGAAAAGCAGTTGATTAACATTTCCTCTCCTAAAAAGCACACTGTGCCTGCAGTATCACCATCCATCAGATGCACTGTTGTTGCACACCTATGCTACTCAGCCAGCACATTCCAAATCAACAACTTTGACCACCTGAGAGGGCAGCAGTTGGATGGGATACCATTTGCCCAAAGTCCCCTCATGTCACACATCATTCAGGCTTGGGTGCATATCGCTCTTCATTATTATCGAGTCTAAATCCTTGGAGTCCAACTCTGGGCACTATTGGTGTATCTTCACCATAGGACAAACTGCTCACGGGCAATCAAAGACGGAGATGACAATCCAGCGCTTCGCGTTCTCCCATCAAAACAAGTAAACAAGTCAAAACAAGCATATGATAAGCGTTTGATGGCACTGTGTTTGCTTGAGTTTAGAAGGATGAGGGATACCCTCTTTGAAACTTACCGAATAGTGAAAGGCTTGGATGACGCAGATGTGGAGAGGATGTTTCCACTGGTGGGAGAGTCTTGGCCTTAGAATTAAAGGACATTCCTTTAGGAAAGAGATGGGGGGGGGGGGGGGGAGTTTTTTTTTCGTCAGAGGATGGTGAATCTGTGGAATTCACTGCCCACAGAAGGTTGTGGAGGCGAAGTCAATGGATATTTTAAAGGCAGAGATAGAGTCTTGATTAATACGGGTATCAGGGATTATGGGGAGAAGACAGAAGAATGGGGTTAGGAGGGAGAGACAGATCAGCCATGATTGAATGGTGTTTACTTGATGGGCCAAGTGGCCTAATTCTGCTCCAATCACTTATGACTTATAACCCAAACTGCACAGAAAGAGAAGAGGGACAACAGTGAATAAGCAAAGTGAGGAACTAAAGAGAAGGTCTGTGATAAGGGGAGGTAATGGAAAGGGCAAGTAACAAAGAGATGCAAATTCCAGCAGAGAAGCAAACTATGGATCTAGAAGAGGTGAAAGTTTTAACCGGAGAGCCATTTGGTGAAATAATTAAACCCAAATCAAATGCAAAATTCTGCACATGCCAGAAATCTGAGATAAAAACCTAACAAGGGCATCATTCAGGAGGTCAGGCAATACTCTCCGTGAGCGAAATAAAGACCCGATTTCACATTGACAATCTTTTTTGCACCACATTTCACAAACGCCCGACTTGCTTCTAAGATTTATTTTAATTTTTATTATTGAATTGAGCAACTGTAATGTGCCTGGTCAGGATGAAGTGCTATTCCTTGCGTTTCGACCAGTGTGGGAGGCCCAGGACAGAGAGATCAGAGGGGGAGACACAAGGAATTTCAGGTCAGCACTTTGAGTTTTAGATCAGAGGGGGAACTGGATGGAGAAATTATTTTTAAAAATAACATGAATGTCGTATCGCATTAACCCCGTGCTGTGGCAACTGCATTGGCTGCTCAAGATGCATTGACCCAAATTGAAAGTAAGAAAGAAAGAGTCATTTCACACAGTAACTTGAAGTCTGGCAGTATAAATTATCAAGCTTCCTTTTCATAATCCAACATAATAAATGAGAACTTCTACAGGTGCACGGTAGAGAGCACAATGACTGGTTGCTTCGTGGCCTGGTTCGGCAACTTGAACGTCCGGGAGCGGAAAAGACTGCAAAAAGGTGTGAACACTGCCCAGTCCATCACCGGCTCTAACCTTCCCACCATCAAAGGGATTTATCGGAGTCGCTGCTTCAAAAAGGCAACCAGCTTCATCAGAGACCCACACCATCCTGGCCACACATTCATTTTAGCCCTGCCATTGGAAAGAAGGTACAGGAGCCTGAAAATTCTAACGTCCAGGTTCAGGAACAGCTTCTTCCCTACAGCCATCAGGCTATTAAACACTACAACCTCAAATAAGCCCTGAAATTCAATAGACTATTATTATTGCACTACTATTGCTTGTATTTTGTGTGTACGAATGTGTGTAAATAAGAATTTCATTGTGCTATCTGGGACACATGTCAATAAAACACTATTGACTCTAATAAACCAAATTCCTCAAACATTAGAGGTAAAAAAAGTTTGAAAAAATTAAGAGGATCTCCATAAAAAGAAACAACAAACAGCCACAGATTGGTGGAGGAATTCACAAACGCTCCGTTTCAGTTCAGTTTGTCGTCACGTGTACTGAGGTACAGCAAAAAGCTCCTGTTGCATGCCAACCAGCCAGCAGAAAGACAATACATGATTACAATCACAGCGTACAGATACATGATCAGGGAATACTCCTTGCAACGAGGTGAAATCAGAAGACATTAGACCCAGTGTTGAAGTCCATGCTCCCTAAAACCTTTGGAGAAGACAATGTCTCAGAGATCTCTCAATAATTTCTGTCAAGAATTTAGCTGTTCACGGCTATCTTCTTTTAGTGATAAATAACTTCATTTCAAGACAGTGCAATATAGAGATGTACAACTTCACAACAATACTTGGCGGATGGGCATTTTCATTTGGAAGAAATTCAGAGTGTCCCACATGTAATTTTCCATTTGATTCTTTATCCTTCCAATAATTCCTTGGATCCATTCCCATGTATTTAACTTTCAATTGCAGCCAAATGGAAAATGAGAAAATACAATGGTACCAAGCAGCAGCACGACATCTCAATTGGTACCAAAAAAAAATGCAGTCATCTACTCCCTGAATTAACTGTCTAATTCTTCCTTCATTCTTTACTCTCTGCTGCTCTCCCAACCGCTCTGGAAGACCCAGCACTGCTTCCCCTCCCCTACCTCCCCCTCGCCTCTTCCCCTACCCCACACTAGTGTGGGCTCCGCAGGCTAGAAATCAAGGACGTTTTCATGGTCACACTAGGTCAGCGAGTCCCCTGTGAAATGATTGAATGGCGAGCTTGTAAAGGCTCGAAGTAAGCAAAGTAATTTTCAATGCGTCATCCAGTGAAAGTTCTTACTCTCCAAATGCAATTAAATATCTCATCAAAGCCGAACCAAATTGATTTCTGCCTCATTCCAAGAACATGACTGTTACATTTCAATTTAAAGCACTTGTTGTACAACCATTTTCTGTACTTTGTACATTCTCCCTCTCACGATGAACGACTCCGTGACAGAATGAGTACTTCAGAGTAATAATAAGCAAGTAATTTTATATCCATCGGAGAACAGTATCAAAATAGACCTCATTGCACATGACTAAAACTGTCACTATGTAGTATCCAAGTCAAGTCGAGTTTATTGTCACATGTACAAATATGGGGTGGAGCAGGTACAATGAAAATCCTGCTTGCAACAGCACATTGATTCAGACAACACACAAAAAAACCCATAAATTGTACATAAATTGTACAAGATAGGAAAAAAAAAGACTGTGCGAATAAAAAACATGATTGCAAAAATATACATTTGGAAATAAGTCCATGGTAATGCAAGAGGTAATCCATAATGTCAATAGTGTTTTATTGTCATATGTCCCAGATAGAACAATGACATTCTTACTTGCTGCAGCACAACAGAATATGTAAACATAGCACACTATAAACAATAAAATAAACGAGAGAGAAAAAAATTCAGTGTGTGTATATATATATATATTCACAAGTACACACATATAAATATGTTTACATATACACCTACACACGCACGTATACACACACAAAAACAATAGTACTGCAATAATAATAACAATAATAATAGTCTATTGTAGTTCAGAGCTTATTTGTTGTCGTGTTCAATAGCCTGATGGCTGTAGGGAAGAAGCTGTTCCTGAACCTGGACGTTACAGTTTTCAGGCTCCTGTATCTTCTTCCTGATGGCAGGGGCGAAATGAGTGTGTGGCCAGGATGGTGTGGGTCTCTGATGATGCTGGCTGCCTTTTTGAGGGAGTGACCCTGATAAATCCCTTCGATGGTGGGGAGGTCAGGGCCGGTGATGGACTGGGCAGTGGTCACAACTTTTTGCAGTCCATTAGTGAAGCTGAATTGAGAAGGGACTTGATAGAGGTATATACAATTATGAGGGGTATAGAAAGGGCAGATTAGAGATACAGCGTAGAAACAGTCCCTTTGGCCCACCGAGTCCATGTCAACCAACGATCACACGCACACTAGTTACATCCTACAAAGTAGGGACAATTTACAGAAGCCAATTAACCTACAAACCTGCACGCCTTTGGAATGTGGGAGCAAACCCGAGCACCCAGAAGAAACCCACGCGGTCACAGGGACTTATAACCTAAATACATCAGTACCAATAGTCAGGATCGAACCCGGGTCTCTGGCGCTGTGAGGCAGTAGCTCTACCATTGCACCACTCTGCCGCCCAATGCAGATAGCTAGTGTTTGTTCCCTACAGTAGAGGTATCCAGAACCAAAAGGTAAAGATTTAAGGTGAGAGGTTTAAAGGGAATCGGAGGGGTCGTTTTTTTCCCCCAAACAAGAGTAGTTGGTATCTGGAATGAGATGCAAGAGAAGATGGTGGAGGCAGAAACTGCAACAACATTTACTCAGCATCTTGACAGGTACTTGAAAGAGCAAGGCACAGAATGATATGGAACTCGTTAATGCTCGCTAGCAGGATTAGTGTTGTCAGGCATGTTGAGTGACATAGACACGGCGGGCTGAAGGGCTTATTTCTAAGTTGGACAACTTCAACCATGGCAGGATATCTGGGCATTGGCAAGCAGCGAAGTTTTATAATTCGCAAATCCACCTGCATCTTTAATACTCCATCCATTTCCATTGAGCACAAGATATTCAAGCAGTAGATCTGACTCGTTGATCTACATTTGATCTGCAGATCAAAGAGTCACAGCACTCCAACCAGCACGAGTCCCGAGCTGAGAGGCTGGGGAATGAGCAATTCTGTCTGAATGATTCAAGTGACAAATTGCAATTTAACTTGGCAGCAACAATGCCAGGTGGCCAGTAAGAAAATGCGTAGGAAAGAACTTCAGCAGCTGGCTTAAAGCGAAGATACACTAAATGCTGGAGTAACTCAGCAGGACAGGCAGCATCTCTGGAGATTCTTCAGAATGAAGGGTCTCAACCCCAAATGTCACCCATTCCTTCTCTCCAGAGATGCTGCCTGTCCCACTGAGTTACTCCAGCATTTTGTGTCTCGCCGGTAAGGAAACACTGGCAGCGCCTTAGGACGAGGATTGGAAGCAGAAGACATAATTGTTCTCTCCGGGCCACTATTACATTACCTTGAGCTCCTGTATCGTAGTTTACGAATGTATTAACGTCCATATTTTGTGTTAGGTGATTAAATGGTATCTTCACGCCAATTCTATCAGACATTGCTCTCGATACCTCGTTGCACCAATATATCGCTGTTTAGTTCTCAGTCACTACCTTCGAAAATAACTTTCTGATGATAACTCTACCGTTGTATATTTGCAAACACCAACACAAAGGAACCTACAAGTACAACACTTCCAAACATTAGGGTCTTGAACTTGTTCCCAGGCAAGCTCTAAATCTTTATTCATTGCCCAACTAACCATTAGCCTGGGCATCAAACTCCATTCATCAAGGGGCCACTGAACAGGCAAGTCTGAGTTCATGGAAGAGTCATTATAGAAGAGCAAGTTAAGCCATACAGGTTAACCAGAGGTTTTTGTTTTGAAGTGGACACTGGCCTGGTGAACAGAAGCGCTAAGGAATGTTATACGGACTCCTGAAGGTGCTTGATAAATGTTCAGCACGACATAAATTCGAATTTGGAATTAGAGATACATCTTTGAACAAGGTGGTAGATGGGATGTGGAGAACAAGGTTTGTCCTGCAACTAGCAGAATGTAACAAGTGGTGCCACCTACAGACCAGTGCAGTGAAAGACACAAAGTGCTGGAATAACTCAGCGGGCCACGCAGCATCCCTGGAGAACATGGATAGGCGACGCCTTGGGTCGGGACCCTTCTTCAGACTGATCAGTACAGTGAGCAGCTTGAAATTATATATATTAATGATCTGGAAGAAGTAGAGGTAGGTAGAGTCTCAAAATTCAGCTGAAGCTGGGTGGAAGCGAGCATAAGAATGACTTTTTCCACATGAATGACAGTGGAAGCAAAGTTCTATGTCCATGTTTACAGATAACACTAAATTACAAAGTCAAGCCTAGAGCAGACAGAGTTCAATTTGACACTGTAGGGTGGCAACAACATTTGTTTTGAGTGAACGACATTAAAACCACAGAAGGGAAACGCATGCACCACATTCCAGAGCAACCATTACTTCTGAAGGAAAACAAAATCAAAATGCTGAACACAGATTAGACAGCATTTTTTGAAGAGGTTAACAGTAAATTCTTACTGGAGACACAAGGAACTGCAGATGCTGCTCTACAAAAATATAGACAAAGTGCTGGAGTAACTCAGCATGTCAGGCAGCATCTCTGGAGAAGACGAATAGATGATGCTTCTAGTTGGAACTCTTCAGACACAAGGAGTTTGACAAAGGATCCCGACCACTGATGTCGCCTATCCATGTTTTCCAGTGAATTTTTACAGATGCTTCCTAGCCTGAAGAGCATTTCCAGCACTTAGTTTTTTTTAAATTAGAATTTTGCTTTTCAACTTAATTCATAGAACATCTTTTACAATTGCATATTATATATCTTTTGTTGGGAAACGAGAAGATGTATTTTTTATTGCCCATAGCTTGAAACCAAGATGTAGTAATTTGGAAATATGAGAAAGGGAAATTAAGTGGCCCATTGATATGACATTTTAAAAGAAATGAAATTACTATTTGGCTACATGACTCTTCCTATGTGTAGGAAGGAATTGCAGATGCTCCTTTACACCGAAGATAGATACAAAATTCTAGAGTAACTCAGCGGGACAGGTAGCATCTCTGGAGAGAAGGAATGGGTTGTTCATGAGTCATTAAAAGGACATGCAAGAAAAGACATAGGGAGAGTCTAAACTGAAAGTAACCACTGCCTAAACAAAACTGATGAATGTGAATTTCCCAAGTTATCAATCACAAGATGTCATGGTTAAACCTGTTCCCCTTTGCTTCATGGGAATAGTTTTGCAATTCGCGGAGTCCTGTAACTTGCCGTCGAGACTCTTCTTCCTATTCTCAGCTGTAATAGCTACTCACTCTTGGATCAGAGAGTCACTGAAGATTTGTTGTTATAAGTCAATCATTACCACTGCAAATAAATTCTAGTGTCAACCCTACCAATCAGTGTCCTTGTAAATAAGCTACACTTCCAGTTGCCAAGCACAGTGAATGAAACCCTTAAGTCTGCCTTTACTGCAACGTCTCTCCTCCAGTGTCGGGTTTTAGACGCGTACAAGGGCTCTGTATTCAATGCAGAATTCAATAAGTGTGGGACACATGGTTTAGGAGAGGTTCTGTGGTATGCTAAGTATTTCGTTTCATTCAAAGAGTGATGGAATTTTGGAACTCGCCCCCTCAACAGACTCAAAGCAGAAGCCGTTACTGATGTGGAAAGCGAGCACTTTAAGTTGCTTGAGCTACCATGTGGAAATAATGTAAATAACCTTAAATAATAAATTAAGGTGTAACAGGAAAATAATGGAAGGTGGCGAAGCTGTGGAATTATTTGCCGCAGAAGGCTGTGGAGGCCAAGTCAATGGATATTTTTAAGGCAAAGATGGATTCTTGATTAGTACGGGTGTCAGGGGTAATGGGGAGAAGGCAGGAGAACGGGGTTAGGGACGAGAGATAGATCAGCCATGATTGAATGGCAGAGTAGACTTGACGGGCCGAATGACCTAATTCGGCCCCTATCACTTACCTTATTTAATAGGAATCTGAGGGGGTACTGAGGAGGAACAGTGGTAGAGTTGCTGCCTCAGAGCTAGAGACCTGGGTTTGATCCTGTCCACGGGTGCTGTCTGTACAGAGTTTGTACGTTCACATCATGACCTGCGAGTGCTTTCTCCAAGAAGTTTGGTTTCCTCCCACACTCCAAAGACATACAGTACAGGTTTGTAGGTTAAATGGCTTGGTATGAATATAAAATAAAATTGTCCCTAGTGTGTGTAGGATAGTGCTGGTCGGTGCAGACTCGGTGGGCCGAAGGACCCGTTTCCATACTGTATTTCTAAACTTCCAACTTTTTCCACACAAAGGGGGGTGGGTGTATGGAACAAGCTGTCAGATGAGACAAGGACTATTGCAACATTTAAGAAACAATTAAAAAGGATACATGGATAGGACAGGTTTAGCAGGATATGGGCCAAATGCAGGCGGGTGAGACTAGCGTAGATGGGACATGTTGATCGATGTGGGCAAATTGGGACGAAGGGCTTATTTCCACATTGCATCACTCAATGTACTCTTTTCCCGGTTCTTGTCCAAAGCGGCTAAATAGCCTCTTTGCACGCTGTAAGTTCCAATCAGTTTCAAATCATTGAATCATTTGCAATATCACGTGCAGGATCTGTGCACAAAACAGCAAGATTTATTACACCGTTTGGGTAAAGCTTTTGATTTATTTCAAATTGAGCAATATAAATAAACTGGTGATCATATCAAGCACTAGATCCAGGAATCAAATTTTTTTTTGTCATGCCTGAAAAATAGCACATGGAGTGCTAAAGTTTATTTTGTATATTAATTTTCAGTGGTAAAGTTAACTTTGCAAATTAAAGGAGTAAGTAAAAGGACAATTTAGTTAAAAACAAGGAAATTCAAGGAAATCTCGTTTCTGGAATAGTCAACTGGACCTGAACATTTTGTAAAATGTCCTCCACGTGTGGAGGTAGGCACGGTGGCATCATGGTAGAGTTGCTGCCCTACAGCGCAAGAGACCAGGGTTCGATCCTGACTACGGGTGCTTGCCTGTACGGAGTTTCTACGTTCACCCCGTGGGTTTTCTCCAGGATCTCGGGTTTCCTCCCACATTCCAAAGACGTACAGATTTGTAGGCTAATTGGCTTGTAAATTTTCCCTAGTGTGTGTAGGATAGTGCTAGCGTGTGAGGATCGCTGGTTGGCACGGGACTTGATTTCCGCGCTGTGTTTTTAAACTAAACCAGCCTGACACTGTGCAATATGTTGAAGTGTTGCAATGAACATCAACTGAACTCAAAATTGAAGAAATTAGAACATCATTCAATGCAATCCACACAGAGTTTGGCTGCATGCTTTATGAAATATCTTCATCATGGAATGCTTCCCTGGGACAGAGAACAGTGGATTCCCATCGACGTCACCCGGAGAAAACCCACTCCATACAGGCAGCACCCATAGTCAGGACGAACTCGGTTCTCAGGCGCTGTTAGAGAACTCTACCGCCCCACATAATGAAGTGGAATACATTCTGCCGTTCTTTTTATTTAGTACTTCTGATGGCATTTCTAAAAAACCCTCTTAGATGATGCAACAAACCTTCCAACATATTAAACGATTCTAACGCACAAAAATCAGAAGTGATCGTTTGAAGGAAATTCTAACAAAGCTATTGCAATGCCATCAGAAGTTATATGGATAGGTCAGGTTTGTAGGGATATGGGTCAAACGCGGGCAGGTGGGACTAGTGAAGCTGGGACATGTTGGTCGGTGGTGCAAGTTGTGCTGAAGGGCCTATTTCCATACTGAATCACTATGGGTATGACCCCAAGGAATTGCAAATACAGCAGACTTTTTAAACAAACCAGAGCTTGGGTGAAGAAAGAATGGCAGTGCTCCTTTCTTCCAATGCATGCTTAAATGAACATGACAAAAATATATGACTACGACTTTAAATAAGCAGAGACTGTAATCACAGCAGATTTGCAATCTTTCACAACAGCCTTTATTTTAACATGTGCACTGTGATGCTTGAAAGCGTTCCAAGCTGCAATGCCTACACAGTGTTATGAGAACAAGAAATATCTCTCGGAGGTAGACACAAAATGCTGGCGCAACTCAGCGGGTGAGGCAGCATCTCTGGAGAGAAGAAATGGGTTGTTCATGAGACATTAAAAGGACATGCAAGAAAAGACATAGGGCGAGTCTAAACTGAAAGTAACCTCTGCCAAAACAAAACTGATGAACGTGAGTTTTTCAAGTTATCAATCACAAGATGTTATGGTTAAACTTGTTCCCTTTTGCTTCATGGGAATAGTTTTGCAAGTTGCAATTGATTGCAGAGTCCTGTAACTTGCAGTTGTGAGCTAGAACATCATGGTCCCAATTCCAATCACTCTTTAGACACTCTCAACACCTGGACCAGCCACTTCATGATGATACTCATGTTTCCAGGTATAAATTGAAACAGGACTTCATGATCAATTCTTACTAAATTCTTACTGAGTCCCATTCTCATATTCTTCAGCTAACATGTCCCAGTTACTAGTCCCACTCGCTTGCATTTGGCCAATATCCCTCCCAACCTGTCCTATCCATGTACCTATCCAACTGTTTCTTAAACGATGGGGTAGTCCCTGCCTCAACCACCTCCTCTGGCAGTGTGTTCCATACACCCACCACGCTTTGTATTGATTCTTAGTTGAAATGTTTTTATATCAGTCAGAAATATGAAAGTGAGGAAACAATTTTGGAAATGGGGGGGCGCAGTAAGGTAGAGTTTCTGCCTTACAGCGCCAGAGACCTGGTTCGATCCTAACCGCAGGTGCCGTCTGTACGGGGTTTGTACGTTCTCCCCGTGACCGCGTGAGTTTTCTCTGGGATCTCCGGTTTCCTCCCACACTCCAAAGATAAACAGGTTAGTAGGTTAGTTGGCATTGGCATCATTGTAAATTGTCCCTAATGTGTGTAGTGTTAATATACGGGGATCACTGGTCAGTGCGGACTCGGTGGGCCGAAGGACCTGTTTCCATGCTGTATCTCTAAATTAAACTAAAATACAAATGTAAAAACATCTGTAAATATTTTTGACACAAAAAAAGTTGGCTTAAATTTGAAGATCACAATTCAGAACATACACAGGGAAAGCACCCAGTCAATACAGAGCAAGAACAGGCCCTTCCATCCGCAATGTATGTGATGCCAAGTTAAACTAAGCTCTTCCTGCACGTGATCCACATACCTCCATATCCATGTGCCCATCCAAAATCATCTTAAATGCCACTACCATATCTGCTCCACCACCACCACCACCACTGGCAATACATACCAGGCACCCACTACCATGTAAAGTACTTGTCTAGAGATCTTCTATTGCTCCTCCCACATTAAAGCAACACCCTCTAGTCTTTGACATTTCCACCCTGCTGAAAAAGGTTATGGCCGTCTACACTGTCCATGCCTCTCATAATTTTATATATTTCCATCAGGTCTCCACCTAGCCTCCGGTTTTCCACTGAAAACAGATGTCATCCTTAAGCATTGGTCACAATATTTAAGAGAGAGTTGGATAGAACTCTCGGGGTTAGTGGAGTCAAGGGATTATGGGGAGAAGGCAGGCACGGGTTATTAGAAGCATAGAAACTAGGTGCAGGAGTAGGCCATTCGGCCCTTTGAGCCTGCACCGCCATTCAATATGATCATGGCCGATCATCCAATTCGGTATCCCGTACCTGCCTTCTCTCCATACCCTCTGATCCCCTTAGCCACAAGGGCCACATCTAACTCCCTCTTAAATATAGCCAATGAACTGGCCTCAACTACCCTCTGTGGCAGAGAGTTCCAGAGACCCACCACTCTCTGTGTGTGAAAAATGTCCTTCCGATCTCGGTCCTAAAGGATTTCCCCCTTATCCTTAAGCTGTGACCCCTTGTCCTGGACCTCCCCAACATCGGGAACAATCTTCCTGCATCTAGCCTGTCCAACCCCTTAAGAATTTTGTACGTTTCTATAAGATCCCCTCTCAATCTCCTAAATTCTAGAGAGTATAAACCGAGTCTATCCAGTCTTTCTTCAAAAGACAGTCCTGACATCCCAGGAATCAGTCTGGTGAACCTCTGCACTCCCTCTATGGCAATAATTTCCTTCCTCAGATTTGGAGACCAGAACTGTACACAATACTCCAAGTGTGGTCTCACCAAGACCCTATACAACTGAAGTAGAACCTCCCTGCTCCTATACTCAAATCCTTTTGTTATGAAAGCTAACATACCATTCGCTTTCTTCACTGCCTGCTGCACCTGCATGCCTACTTTCAATGACTGGTGTACCATGACACCCAGGTCGCGCTGCATCTCCCCTTTTCCTAATCGGCCACCATTTAGATAATAGTCTGCTTTCCTATTTTTGCCACCAAAGTGCATAACCTCACATTTATCCACATTATACTGCATCTGCCAAACATTTGCCCACTCACCCAGCCTATCCAAGTCACCTTGCAGTCTCCTAGCATCCTCCTCACAGCTAACACTGCCCCCCCCAGCTTAGTGTCATCCGCAAACTTGGAGATATTGCCTTCAATTCCCTCATCCAGATCATTAATGTATATTGTAAATAGCTGGGGTCCCAGCACTGAGCCTTGCGGTACCTCACTAGTCACTGCCTGCCATTGTGAAAAGGACCCGTTTACTCCTACTCTTTGCTTCCTGTTTGCCAGCCAGTTCTCTATCCACATCAATACTGAACCCCCAATGCCGTATGCTTTAAGTTTGTATACTAATCTCTTATGTGGGACCTTGTCGAAAACCTTCTGGAATTCCAGATACACCACATCCACTCGTTCTCCCCTATCCACACTACTAGTTACATCCTTGAAAAATTCCACAAGATTTGTCAGACATGATTTACCTTTCGTAAATCCATGCTGACTTTGTCCAATGATTTCACCACTTTCCAAATGTGCTGCTATCCCATCTTTAATAACTGACTCTAGCAGTTTCCCCACTACCGATGTTAGACTAAGTGGTCTGTAATTCCCCGATTTCTCTCTCCCTCCCTTCTTAAAAAGAGGGGTTACATTTGCTACCCGCCAATCCTCAGGAACTACTCCAGAATCTAAAGAGTTTTGAAAGATTATCACTAATGCATCCACTATTTCCAGAGCTACTTCCTTAAGTACTCTGAGATGCAGCCTATCTGGCCCTGGGGATTTATCGGCCTTTAATCCATTCAATTTACCCAACACCACTTCCCGACTAACCTGGATTTCACTCAATTCCTCCTTTGACCCGCGGTCCCCTGCTATTTCCGGCAGATTATTTATGTCTTCCTTAGTGAAGATGGAACCAAAGTAGTTATTCAATTGGTCCACCATATCCTTGTTCCCCATGATCAACTCACCTGTTTCTGACTGCAAGGGACCTACATTTGTTTTAACTAATCTCTTTCTCTTCACATACCTATAAAAACTTTTGCAGTCCGTTTTTATGTTCCCTGCCAGTTTTCTTTCATAATCTATTTTTCCTTTCCTAATCAAGCCCTTTGTCCTCCTCTGCTGGTCTCTAAATTTCTCCCAGTCCTCTGGTATGCTGCTTTTTCTGGCTACTTTGTACGCATCATCCTTTGCTTTGATACTATCCCCGATTTCCCTTGTTATCCATGAATGCACTACCTTCCCTGATTTATTCTTTTGCCAAACTGGGATGAACAATTTTTGTAGTTCATCCATGCAGTCTTTAAATGTCTTCCATTGCGTATCCACCGTCAACCTTTTTAGAATTGATTGCCAGTCAATCTTGGCCAATTCACGTCTCATACCCTCAAAGTTACCTTTCTTTAAGTTCAGAACCATTGTTTCTGAATTAACAATGTCACTCTCCATCCTAATGAAGAACTCGACCATATTATGGTCACTCTTGCCCAAAGGGGCATGCACAACAAGACTGCTAACTAACCCTTCCTCATTACTCAATACCTAGTCTAAAATAGTCTGCTCTTTCATTGGTTCCTCTACATGTTGATTTAGATATCTATCCCGCATACATTCCAAAAAATCCTCTTCCTCAGCGCCCCTGCCAATTTGATTCCCCCAATCTATATGTAGATTGAAGTCACCCATTATAACTGTTTTGCCTTTGTCGCACGCATTTCTAATTTCCTGTTTGATACCATCCGCAACTTCACTACTACTGTTAGGTGGCCTGCACACAATACCCACCAGAGTTTTCTGCCCCTTAGTGTTTCGCAGCTCTACCCATACAGATTCCACATGCTCCAAGCTAATGTCCTTCCTTTCCATTGCGTTAATCTGCTCTCTAACCAGCAATGCTACCCCACCTCATTTTCCTTTCTCTCTATCCCTCCTGAATATTGAATATCCCTGGATGTTCAGCTCCCAGCCTTGGTCACCCTGGAGCCATGTCTCCGTGATCCCAACTATATCATAATCATTAATAGCTATCTGCACTTTCAACTCATCCACCTTATTACGAATACTCCTTGCATTGAGACACAAAGCCTTCAGGCTTGTTTTTACACCGCTCTCACCCCTTATACAATTATGTTGAGAAGTGGCCCTTTTTGATTTTTGCCCTGGTTTTGTCTGCCTGCCACTTTTACTTTTCACCTTGCTCCCTACTGTTTCTACCCTCGTTTTACACCCACCTGCCTCTCTGCTGTTGTACCCATCCCCCTGCCACATTAGTTTAAATCCTCCCCGACAGCACTAGCAAACACTCCCCCAAGGACATTAGTTCCATTCCAGCCCAGGTGCAGCCCGTCCTGTTTGTACTGGTCCCACCTCCCCCAGAAATGGTTCCAGTGCCCTAAAAATTTGAATCCCTCCCCCTTGCACCATTTTTCAAGCCACGTATTCATCTGCAATATCCTCCTATTTCTACTCTGACTAGCCCGTGGTACTGGTAATAATCCAGATATTACCACCTTTGAGGTCCTACTTTTACGTTTATCTCCTAGCTCCCTAAATTCACCTTGTAGGACCTCATCCCTTTTTTAACCTATAACGTTGGTGCCAAAATGCACCACGAAAACTGGCTGTTCACCCTCCCCCTCCAGTATGTTCTGCAGCCGTTCAGTGACATCCCTGACCCTTGCACCAGGGATGCAACATACTATCCTGGAGTCTCATATGCTGCCGCAGAAATGACTATCTATTCCCCTGACAATTGAATCCCCTATTACTATTGCCCTTCCCCCCTTTTTCCCCCTATCATGTGCTGCAGAGCCACCCATGGTGCCATGAACTTGGCTGCTGCTGCATTCACCTGATGATACATCTCCCTCAACAGTATCCAAAATGGTAAACCTGTTTAGTAGGGAGATGACCGCAGGGGACTCCTGCACTATCTGCCTACTGCTTGGCTGGCTATTGGTCACCCGCTCCCTTTGGTGTCCTCTTACCTTTTACCTGTGGTGTGCCCAACTCGCTGTACGTGCTATCCACGACTTTCTCCGCATCGTGGATGCTCCAGTATGAATCCAGCCGCAGCTCCAATCGTTCAATGCGGTCTTCCAGGAGCTGCAGCTGGACACACTTCCTGCAAATGTAGTCACCAGGGACACCGACAATATCCCTGATCTCCCACATGTTGCAGGCTGAGCAAACCATGGGGTCAATCTCTACTGACATATCTTACTCCCAAATTACTCTGTATTAAATATATATATATATAGATATATTTTTTGTTATTAAACACAAAACTTTATCCTTTAAACTTTACTAATAAATACTAAATCCCTAACTCCCAGAATCCTTAACTCCCAGAATCCATAAACCTGAAGGCAGAAATGTAAAAATGTAAACCCCAGGTTGCACCCAATCAGCTGCTTCCTCTGGTCGGACAGCGTAGGAATAAATCTGATAGCGGACGATCAGCAATGATCATGTTGAATGGCGGCGCTGGCTCGAAGGGCCTCCTCCTGCACCTATTGTCTATGTTTCTAATATGCAATTAGAACTGTTATTTACAATAATTATCTATTTATCAGAGGACAACCTGAAACAATTACAATGTAAATAGAGTAATTCCACCCCCAACACTCCCAGATAGCCATCCTTCCCAAGGTTACAAGATAGGGTGGCACGGTGTTGTAGCAGTAGAGCTACTGTCTTATGACGCTGGAGCCCCGGGTTCGATCCCGACTAAGGGTGCTGTCTGTATGGAGTTTCTACATTCTCCCTGTGACCTGCGTGGGTTTTCTCTGATATCTTCGGTTTCGTACCACACTCCAAAGACAGTGGAGGTTTGTAGGTTAATTGGCTTGGTATAAATGTAAAAATTGTCGTGTGTGCGTCTGCGTGTGTGCGTCTGCGTGTGCGTGTCCGTGCATGTGTGTGCGTGTCTGTGTCTGTGGGATAGTGTTAATGCGCAGGGATCGCTGGTCAACGCAGACTCGGTGGGCTGAAGAGTCCATTTCCTGCGCTGTCCCTCTAAAACAAAAAAAAACCCAATATATTTCTCTCCACACAGCCATTACCATTCAATTCTATACCGTATTATTTGGCTCAGGAATATTTTAATTATCATTTATCTTTTCAAGTTTATATTAGATTGGAGACTGTAGATCGAATAAGAGCAAGTCATGAGATTACAATTATAATAGGATAATCGATTAAAGAAGTGTATTGCCAAGCTCTGTTTAGGTCGGCACGGTGTCAGTAGAGTTGCTGCCTTACAGCACCAGAGACCCGAGGCCGATCCCGACTATGGGTGCTGTCTGTGCAGAGTTTGTACATTCTCCCCGTGAGCGCATGGGTTTTTGCCATGTGCTCCGATTTCCTCCCACGCTTCAAAAATGTACTGGTTTGTAGGTGAATTGGCTTCAGTAAAATTGCAAATTGTCCCTCGTGCGCAGGACAGTGTTAGTGTGCGGGGATTGCTAGTCATCGCGGGCTCGGTTGGCTGAAGGACCGGTTTCCACAATTTACCTCGAAACTAAACTACTGTTCTTGAAACAAAGTAAGCAGCAAACATAGAAAATGCTGGGAAAAATTAGCAGGCCAGGAAACCAGTGAAGAGGTTAATGTTTCAGATCATTGTCTGAACTCTGCTCCTGCCTCCACTAATGCTGTCCAACCAGCTGTGTATTTCCAGCAATTTTTATTTCACAAGATCTCTTGGTAGACAGAAAGCCAGTTGTCTCTGTAGCAATTGGTATTTTGTTCCAAAGCAAGGCAAAAGAACAAAATATATTTGAACAATGGCGCAAGAGATTTAAACAATGTGGTGATACCAAACCCGACTCAGAAGGATCAAGGTGCAATCATCAGCTCCAATTTTCAAATAGGACACATTTAACGTACAAGTTCCCCGAAAGTATCACATTTGAAAATCTGGTACTCTCACCCCAAAATCATTGAGGCCAAGTCATTTGAAATTTTCAAAACAGATTGATAAATGTCTCTTTAGACAAGAGGGGAGGCAAGATATGTAGATATGGTTCAACTAGAAATCAGACAATCTCACTGAACACTGAAAAAGAGTCGAAGGTCTAAAAGGCTTACTAATGTTCCTATCCCCCTTAACATCTGCCAATAAATGTCCCAAGGATCCTTTTTAAACAGCTGAAAGCACAATTATGGATGGATAGGGTTTCCCTTATAAGCATCTCAATTGCTACTGCTTTCTTGAAAATGGCTCTTTTACTTTGTTCCAGTAATTAGGCACACTACCAGGAGTGGGTGGGTGAGCTAATATGTCTCCAGTAGGTTCATGGTGGAATCAAAGGATACATTTTCAGTGAAGTTCACTGCAACCTCACCATATCAGTGGTCACGGAATTGAGAGAAACTGTTGGGAATTAGCATTCCGTTTTTACTCATGCTCTGACATTTTTCATCATGTTAGAAAAACACCCCGACCTACTTGATGCCACGAGTACCTACGACTAGCATCACGGCCTACAACCTCGTGCTGACCATGTTGTGAGTACGAGTCAAGGGCAAACTCGGCAGAGGTTGTGAATTAGGTCGCGAAAATGGGACAGGCCCTCTACAGAGCCAGAGACCAGAGTTCAAACCCGACTTGGGGTGCTTGTCTGTACGGACTTTGTACATTCTCTCCGTGACCTGCGTGGGTTTTCTCTGGGATCTCCAGTTTCCTCCCACACTCCAAAGATGTACAGGTCTGTAGGTTAATTGACGTGGTATAATTGTAAATGGTCCCTAGTGTATGTAAGATAGTGTAAGTGAGCGGGAATCGCTGGTGGTTGCGGACTCGGTGGGCTGAAGGTCCTGTTTCCGCGCTGTATCTGTTAGTTAAATTTAAAAAGTCAGGCCTGTCAAGCCAAAAACTTTGCAGCCCACACTGTCTCTCAGAATCCTCCATTTTGAACCTTGTGTTGACAATGGCGATGAACTGGTTAACACCAGTGTGCATTACCATTGGGACAAGTAAAGGAAAGTGGACTGCTGGTGATCAGAAGGGAATTAGATTTACTTTAGACTTTAGAGATACAGCGTGAAAATAGTCCCTTCGGACCGCCGGGAATACTGACCAGGGATCCACCCATGCACGAGCACTATCCTACACACAGGGGACAGTTAGGGACGAGGCTCATCGCCTCGGTGGCTGGACCTCGGCAACGGTGGGGCCTCAGCGGTGGGAGCCTCGCGAGTAAACCCACGGTTGGCGGGCAATGAGGGCGCGGAGGAACAACCGTGAAGGGGGGAGGGGCAAGACCAATGGATAACCAGGAATGGGGGGGGGGGGGGGGGGGGACCTGCAGGGAGGAGGGAAAGAACAAAGGAGGAGCTGACAGATGCACTTTGTAACTTTGTCAGTGCCATTTATATAGCGACTATTTGCATACCTTGGGTCTGCAAGCAAAGAATTTCACTGTGCCTGTTCCATTTACAACTTTTGCCAATTAACCTACAAACCTGTACATGTGGGAGGAAGCAGAGCACCCGGAGAAAACCCACGCGGTCACAGGGAGAATGCACAAACTGCGTACCGACAGCACCCGTAGCCAGGATGGAACCCGGGTCTGCAGCGCTGCAAGGCAGCAACTCTACCGCTGTGCCACTCTTGATCTAGGATTTGAGCTCCTGGATACAGTTCAGGTTTTACCCCCTATCCCATCGTCAAATATATACAATGCCCTGGCTGACAAATAACAAAACGGTCCAAATATGCTACAATCTTAATCTGCAATTTCACTTCGCAAAATTTGCAAACCACTAAAAGCTGCCAAATGGCACATTGAGAAATGTCACTTGTACATCGTAAATTCAGATAATGCAATTCATGATATGACTACGTCATCTTGCGCGTACAAAATCAAATGGCAAGTTTTAATTACATCTGAAAGCAGATCACAAGAGCAAAGATCAACAGAATATTCATCAGCCCAACATGCGACTGAGGGCCCGAAACATAAAATTCCATCGATATCACAAATCCAACACAGACTGAAAACCACAAGATCGTAAGATAAGTGATAGGAGCAGAATTAGGCCATCCGGTCAATCAAGTCTACTCTGCCATTCAATCAGAGTAGGAGTGGAATGGAAAATAGTGAGTCACTATTGTTGACTGAACCAAAGTATATCATAAAGAAGTCATGCAAGTTATGCTCCATAAGTTCTAGGACCAAAATTAGGCAATTCGGCCCATCGAGTTCACTCCGCCATTCAATCATGGCTGATCTAACTCTCCCTCCTAAACCCATTCTCCTACCTTTTCCCCATAACCACGGACACCCATACTAATCAATGTACAGGTTTTCATCATCATCAAACTGATGAAAGCATCTGGGAGGTCAAGGCCACAACCCCTTGGTCGGGAGTTAAATTATAAGGGTGATGGTTGCACCTTTTAGAAAGGTTTAGAAAATTGAGCGGTATTTAAAATGATTCGAAAGGTTGAGCAAATCCATTCCCTTTGGTCGGCACATCTAGAATAAAAGACCTGAAGCCTTGAAATGGAGCCAAACCATTTAAGAGAGAGGTCGCTTGGACAGCTTACAACCCAGCAGTATGATTATAGATTTCTCTAACTTGAAGTAACCCTTGCTCTCTCTTCGTCCCTCCCCCGTCCTAGTTCTCCGACTAGTTCTACTGTCCTCCCGATTAAATACTACTGACTACATGCCGTGTTGTCACTTTACTCTCCGCTAACAATGAGCCATTCTACATTCCCTTATCACCATCATCTGCTTTGATCTGTCGTTTTCACAACTTACCCTTCCTCATCTCTGTGCCTCCCTCTCCCGAGTCTGAAGAAGAGTCTCGACCCAAAGCGTCACCCATTCCTTCTCTCCAGAGACGCTGCCTGTCCCGCCGAGTTACTCCGGCATTGTGAGTCCATCCAAGAGTGATATCAGGAAGTTACTCGACATCACAGACTAGCGGGTTGTTAAATTCATTATCCCTCCAATCTGGAACGCCCACCCCAAAATTCTATTGAAAATATCAATACTATGATTGTTCAGCAAGAGTTTTGAGTGAAGGAACTGAGATGGGTGAATGAGGTTGAGATACAGATCAGCAATTATCTAAATGAATGATGGAATACATTTCCAAGGAGTGCCTACCTTCATCCTGTTTTATTATTTTTTATTTTTAAAGATACTGCGCAGAAACAGGCCCTTCGGCCCACCGAGTACACATCGACCAATGACCCCCCGCACATTAACACTACCCTACACACACACGCGGGACAATTTACAATTATACCAAGCCAATTAACCCACAAACCTGCAGGTCTTTGGAGTGTGGGAGGAAACCAAAGATCTCAGAGAAAACCCACGCAGGTCACGGGGAGAACGTGCAAACTCCGTACAGACAGCACCCATGGTCATGATCGAACCCGGGTTCTGGCGCCGCAAGGCAGTAGCTTTACCACTATGCCACCATGTTCCTGTGTTCCCAAGGACATTTAGACCATGAGGAGTTAACCTAGCATTATAAAATGTTCAGAAAACCAACCTAGTTTCCTTCTGGTGTCCTGAGATGTCACATATTTCACAGATGAATCAGGTGACCTTTGCCTGGTTTATTTTGAGGACTCCAGTCTCTAAATGCATCTTTCAAGATGATCTGTCTCACAAAGATAACCCGGAGTCCCAGACTGTACTGTATGCCTTTGACACAAGAGCAAGCACCAAACAATCTCTTTCCACAATGGTGTCATTCAACGATCAAAAGGCATATTCACTTAGACATCACACTATGATAAAAATCATGAAAACAATTACATGGTACGGGTAGTTCTGTTATAACGCAATAGTTGCCTTCTTAAGAAACCTTGCACTGTAAAAAAAAATCACATTGTGAACATAATTATGTCATTTGGAAAAATAGGGGGTTGGGGGTAGAGTGTTTCAGGCTCAAAGTTTTTTCTCCCTCCACAGGATTTTCAAAAATAAGTCTTTTTGATAGCTATGTTTAGTTTTGTTACTGCGAGCTAAAAATATTAAAAGCTGTGCATCACATTGTTAAATAAAGTATCATTGCACAAGAAGAAGCGATTGCTTGTCAATTTCAATGACCACCTGCGGTGAAATTGACAAACTGTGTTTTTAAAGAGTCAATGGTATCAGAGCAATGCAGGGAGGTTACAAGGAAAGTGTTTTTTTTTGTTATTATTCCTGCAAGACAGCTTTTTTTCTGCTTGTCAATTTGCATAGTAATTTCTAAGTGAATTTTTGGTTTCCCATCAATATCATGTTATAATCAATCTGGCTCCACGATTTGTTCCTGAATTCATCAATCAAAAATGAAGACGGCTGGAGGAACTCAGCAGTTTGAGCAGCATCTGTGGAGGCATCGTCAGTGCTTCTTGATGGACCATTCATCAGGACCTAGTGTGTGAAGGAAAGATGGCCAGCGCAAAGAGGTACGGGGGAGGGGGATACATTATCAGGAAAGTACAGGGATAATGGGCAGATGGTGCTTGATGGAGGACGGCATGAGCAGGGTTAGCCAGGGAAGAAGAAACTGAAGTAGAAAGGATATGGGTGATGGAAATGCAAGAGGTAAACAGTGGGAGGAAGAACCCTGATGGACTGGGGAAGGGAAGCAAAGGGGTCTAAGTTAACTGAAATTGGAAAATGTGTCTTCCAAAGTGAAAGGCTTGGAAAGAGTGGATGTGGAGAGGATGTTTCCACCAGTGCGAGAGTCTAGGACTAGTCATAGCCTCAGAATTAAAGGACTTTCTTTTAGGAAAGACATGAGAAGGATTTTTTTTATAGTCAGAGGGTGGTGAATCTGTGGAATTATTTGCCATAGAAGACTGTGGAGTTCAAGTCGGTGGATATGTTTAAGGTTGAGGCGAGGACTGTGGGGGGGGGGGGGTGGGGGGAGAGGATGGTGGGGGATGGGCATATGGGTGGGGAGTAGTTGAGGCAACCCAGATTTTTAAAAAGGGGAAGACACGATGGAATCATTACCGAGGTTCCCTGTAGGGGGCGAGCAGTGGAACCTAGGGAAGTCAGTGATGGGTGGATACAGGTGAGAGGGGTTTTGTTTGGCAGGTAGGCGGACAAGGGTCAGAGATGGATAGATGTAAGGAGAGAAAAGGGGCGATGGAGATGTGAAATACGAGTAGTCCCAATCCATAAAGTCATCTCTCCACGTCCTCCAGAGATCCTGCCTGAGTTACTCCAGCGGAGTGTTCCCAGCACAATATAAAACCAAAGGGAGGGTTATACATGGAAGGAGACTTGTTGGGGAGAAGGGGGAGCATGATTGTTAAATAGAACTGGGTATGGTTGAGGGGTCACAGGTTGAATGGTCAAATGTTACCTAAAATTGTAGAATTCCATGCTCGTACCATTGAGTTCAAAGCTTTACAAGCCGAATACAAGTTGCTGGTCTTTCTTATTGGACATAGACACAAAAAGCTGGAGTAACTCAGCGGGACAGGCAGCATCTCTGGAGAGAAGGAATGGGTGATGTTTCGGGTCGAGACCCTTCTTCTCCAAATGAGACAGTTGTTTAATAACCTGTGCTATCCAGTTTCAACCTCTTTCTAGGTAGGTTACTTACTCCCATGGATTAGATATTGGAGAGAAGATAATTGCATTTAACAGAGCTTTGTTACATCTTTAAAGAAGATGGGATAAGAGATATGCAGACTAAAGAAAGAGGTAACCAGCTCTGCTGCCCGCCCCGCTGAGTTGCTCCAGCATTTTGTGTCAAACTGCAGAACATACTTGAGAGTACAGACCGATTTGGTAGAATTGTTGTTTTCTCATTTTAGATATTATACTAAGTTATACTATTATATTATACTAATATTATATTATTCTAAGTAAGGCATAGCCAGGCTTAAAGTGCATCAAATGTTAAGAAATCACAGAACAATGATTAGTACAGGTGTCAGGTTAGGGGAAGAAGGCGGCGGCAGGAGAATGGGGTTAGGAGGGAGAGATAGATCAGCCGTGAATAAATGGCGGAGTAGGCTTGATGGGCCGAATGGCCTAATTCTACTCCTCTCACTTATGACCTCATAACAATAGGCCGCGTGACTCAACGAGCGTGATCCTTCCATCGACCACTTGGTCTATTATGAAAACCTTTTGGTCTAAATTTATACCCGCAACTAAATCGGCCTCTGTCATTAACCTTAACTAGCTGATTATTCCTCTCTCTGTGTTGCCTGTGCCCAATTGCCTCAGTGGCCAGAAGGTACAGAAATAGGAAGGTGGAGGGTTAATGCACATCATGATATTAACAATCAGTCTCACAATGGGTCTGTGCAAAATCCTTATTCAATTAAATCATTAGTTATTGTCTGGAAGTTTCACGGAGAGTCTAGAACAAATTCAAAGATTTTTTCTGCCATAAAATACTGGGAAAACTAACAACAGGACTACAAAGTGCACAATTGTAAACACTATTGCACAACATTGACCGAAAATTCTACTAATGTAAACAACTAGTAGGGAATAACTTTTCTGCCTGTTAGAATCAACAGCCAGAAGATTGAAATGCCTACATAAAAGCCACACCCAATGTTTGACATGGTGTGAAGAGACTAACACATTTATGATGCACAATGTTATCTGCGCATCCAGATATATTAACAAAGACACAATGTGTCAGATAACATGGATATTAATCAATTATCTCTCTTCCTAATGAAAAAAATGAACACGATGCAAGCTTCCACCTGTCTATTGTTTGCATTACCAAGAACATGCTGACGGACTGAGGCACATCTCGAAACATATCTCCGAGTTACAAAAAAAACTGGGGGGGGGGGGAAATCCAAGGAATGTATGCCATCTTTATTGAGGTAGAAAATTGGAATCATCCAAGTTAATAATAAATTAACCCTTGAACCTACAATAAAAACCCCACCTTAGAAAACTTTCCTCCATTTCTCTTTGTTCATTATCACATAGTGGATTTCCCTAAATTTATTTTACAACAACATTGCAAAGAAAATGATGACCTGTGTGCATATGTGTGTATATACATATATATATATTTTAAATGGGGAAAATCCATCATTGACTGAGCCCAAAGAAAACACACCCACCCAATTGCTGACTTTCCTGGAAGATTTAAGGTTAATAATTCGATGGGTAAAACATGTCATCCTTTGCAAGAGCACTGGAAACATCCAACATACAAATACGTCCGCTTCCCACCTAGAGGACACAGGTGGAGTTTTTTGACTCTGGGATGGCTCGAATATTCGCGAATTGCGAACAATGAGACGACAGCGATTCTTCACCATATTGATCAGGAAAAATAAATCAATGGGCAATGTTGGACAAAAGAGAGGCTGGGAGGCTTTTGGTACTGGATGTGTCAAGGTACAATAAGAAACGTTATTCGAATACATCTCGTTTAAAGAAAAAATAAACCCTGTTAAGACACACAGACTCCGAATGCAGACCGACAGATGGAATAAACTCGAAGGACGAATCTTCCAGTACCTTTGTCTTCTCTGGTCATTAACCCCTGACATACCGACTTTGCACATTGTTCCTCAACTCAACCATCTGAGAAACAATACATTCCGATCAAACAGCTTCATTTCGTTTCCCACGCTTTAAAAAAAACAATGCAAATAGATGACGGGGCAAAAAAAAAAAAATCTTAGTCTACAATTTACTTTCACTTTGCTTCGACAAAGATAGAAGCTTGCTCTCCCATGAAACATTGTCATTTTCCAATATGGATATGAAACGTTATCAAGTCAAGAAATAGCAAGTGCCAGCAAAAGTGGGTTTGGTGAACAGGTGAACACTGTTGCTTTGGCTTCATTGCTGGTGAAATGAGAATTGTAGACGGGTCCTTAACGCCGTTTCACGTTGGTGCCATTCTCTCTGAAGTCTTATTTAAAAGCCCTTCGCCGAACACACCCATCAGCACCAGACGAAAACAAAACCAGCTTCCATTCCCAGCAGTTTCTTTGCCTCCAATTTCTATTGAATTAACCAAACGCTTGCTTGATTCAACGGGCAGGCAAATGTGGACAATTAAAAACAGAATATTATTTTTTTCTTTTTCCTATTCAAAAACAAAAAGGAAACTCCCGTTTACCTTTTTTCCCCTCTTCTTCCTGTGAGCAGGTTTTGAACCATTTTTCTTTGCTTCCTCGCTCATCTTACGTTTAGTCTATTAAAAGACGCGAGCACACTCCGGTTAGTCCGAAACACGGGGCTGTTGGCATATATTCGAGATACCATCAAAGACTCAATCCATGTGTCGACGTCTCGGAGACAGATAAATGCATAACTGCTGGTGAAACCACAGCTCCGGGTCGACTGGCACCGCTGGCTCAGATTTACGGTCTCTCGCTCCTTCCTGCCACGCCAGAATTTCTCTGCTCCAAACTCAAAAATAAATTAGACACCACTTTTCCAAAACAAAAAATAATCAGTATCCCTACTTCATTTTACAACGAGATGCTACTTATTTCTCTCCCTCTCCACTGCTCCGTAATCCACGGTGTCCCAATCTCATCCAGGAATTAAACTGGAGACAGTCGATACAATCTCTGAAGCTTTTCCTAGTCAATGAATCTCTGCCCTCGCAGCCAAGTAGAGGGGAGGAGGAGGAGAGAGAGAGAGAGAGAAAATAAATCTTAATCCCCTGTTATTCCCTCGCAGCGCCACTAGGTTGAGACCAAGTAAAACCCCGAGTCAGGTTCCGTGGGAAAAGAACGCTGGAATTAGAAACATACTTAAACATAGAACATTAGGTGCAGGAGTAGGCCATTCTGCCCTTCGAGCCAGCACCGCCATTCAATATGATCATGGCTGGTCATCAAAAATCAGTACTCCGTTCCTGCTTTCTTCCCATATCCCTTGTTTCCTTTAGCCCTAAGAGCTATATCTAACTCTCTCTTGAAAACATCCACTATATTGACCTCCACTGCCTTCTGTGGCAAAGAAATCCACAGATTCACAACTCTCTGGGTGAAAACGTTTTTCCTCATCTCAGTCCTCAGTGGCTTACCCCTTATTCTTAAACTGTGACCCCCCCCCCCCCGGTTCTGGACTCCCCCCAACATCGGGAACATTTTTAGTGGTGTGGGATTGGGTTCCAATCATCTCAACTGAGGGCACTTCTATTAGTGCGGATGAGTCGACAAGAAATTGCTGTCATCCAAGATATGAATTAAAAATAATAATAGAGAACATTGTTTTAATGCACTTGTTCAAAACAAAACAAAAACACCTTGTGTGGCACAAACGCTGAACTAGAGGTTATTTCCAACATTTAAATATTAAATAAAAACAGTTGTCTGTTTTTAATTTTCAACTTAATCACATTAAGCTGATCCCATCAGCTAATGTGCCCTCGGTAATCAATACAATAAGCAATTAAGCGTCTAATACATTAGGGCAGAAACTTCTGAGCTGGCGCATATGGAAGCAACAATGCCTAGGCTTATCCATCACCTGTCAGTACTCCTGCACACATAATCATGTCGTTTTAAGACCGCTTTAAACTCCTGGTTGAAGACAGCAGATGAGCCGTTTTGAAAAGATAGTTCTCGCCTCTCCAGCTGCTGCCGGTCGCTGTGAACTTTGCCCTGCACTAACCCTCCCCCAAACCCTTCTGGAAAGTGATCTGGCTGGAACATGGCGACTATTTAATTTGTTCCCTGACCATAAGAAATGACCTCACATTTTAAAAAAAACAATCGGCCACTCTATCGGAAAACAAGCAAGCATATACATTCCCAAGCATTCGCCTCTTGTGCATTCTCCGAAATAACACTGGGGATATATCAACAGGTCAGTGTGTGTAACTCCAAGTTGCATTCGATTCTGATGAAAATCAACAAGTGATGTTACGGTGAGGTTCTATGGTGGGTTATTCAATGTGACGTGCAGAGAACAATACCATTGCCACTCGTCGCGTACCATTGAGATGCGCAGCTCACTTAGCTGCAGGTGCACCGCTAGTTGGAGGCAAACCAGCGTGCCTTTTAAACAAACTGCACCACGCCGTTTGTAAACCAGCCCCTTTTACTCTATGCAAAACAACGCAAATTGCAAACAAACACAAAAAAAATCTCGCTGATAGCTGCCAAAAGTCAAAGCAATTCTGCAATAATAGATTAAACCAGAGGTACTTTCTTTAATCTAACTTCACAGGGACACTTGAAATAATTAACCAAAGGAGGTGGGAAAACAACTTCAGTACACAGATAGCTCATTCATTTTGAAAGAATAGATGATTGCCACGAGGATTAATCTATTGTACTTTCACAGAAGGTCAAAAGTTCAACACTATAATTCACACAGAAGAAATAAACCATATTTTATGTGACTGTTCCCCTGAGCTTGATCGTTAATGTACCAAGAAACCTCCATCTTGTGGCTGAATATCCTCTAGCCAAAGCCAAGTATTTTAATGCACCAAAAGCTGGATGCCTAGACATTCTGTTGTGCAGCACTACATTTTGGTGCAGTTCACAAAGTAATTCAATCTGAAAAAATTAAATGCAACTCAGTTTGGCTCTTACTGCATGGCTCTTGTGGAATGCTAAAATTGATTGTAGCGTTTAAGAGGATTTTGGCTCTGCACACGTATTAGCAGGGAATGAAAGGATATGGATCGTGTACAGATAGATGAGAATAGTTTATCTTGGCACAATGTTCAGCACTGACATCGCAGGCTGAAGGGCCTGTTCCTGTGCTGTACTGTTCTATGTTTTAGGTCCTTTGGATTTATGAAGCACTTTTGCAGGACAGTGACTGATCACAAATTCCCTTCACTTGCACATAGAAACATAGATAATAGGTGCAGGAGTAGGCCATTCGGCCCTTTGAGCCAGCACCGCCATTCAATAGGACCATGGCTGATCATCCAAAATCAGTACCCCGTTCCTGCTTTCTTCCCACATCCCTTGATTTCTTTAGCCCAAAGAGCTATATCTAACTCTCTTGAAAACATCTTGAATTCCACTGATTCACAACTCTCTGGGTGAAAAAGTGTTTCCTAATCTCAGTCCTAAGTGGCCTACCCCTTATTCTTAAACTGCGACCCCTGGTTCTGGACTCTCCCAACATCGGGACAATTTTTCCCGCATCTAGCCGGTCCAATCCCTTAAGAATTTATATGTTTGTGAATTTATATCCCTTTATATGTTTCATCCTGCCATCTTTCTAAATTCCAGTGCATATAAGCCGAGTCGATCCATTCTTTCATCATATGTCAGTTCCGCCATTCTGGGAAATAACCTGGTGAACCTACGCTGCACTCCCTCAATAGCAAGAATGTCCTTCCTCAAATTAAGAGACCAAAACTTCCAGCTGCGGTCTCACCAGGGCCCTCTCCACTGCAATACGACCTCCTTGCTCCTATACTCACATCCTCTCGCTATGAAGACCAACATGCCATTTGCTTTCTTCACTGCCTGCTGTGATATGACCATCAGTTAGCACGGGCCAATCATACAGAAAAAGATACGGAGCAGGACTGACTCAACAGGTCAGGCAGCATATCTGGAAAACATGGATAGGCAACGTTTCAGTTCGGGACCCTTCGTCAGACTGATTGTTGTTGGGGAATAAAGCTGGAAGAGAGGTGTGGGCGGGACAAAGTCTGGCAAGTGATAGTTGTGTATAAGTGATGGGAGTTTGATGGGTTAGAAACATAGAAAATAGGTGCAGGAGTAGGCCATTCGGCCCTTCGAGCCTGCACCGCCATTCAATATGATCATGGCTAGGCACAGGGCAGAGATAATAAGACAAAGAGTGTGAGCTGAAGAGATAAGGGCAGAAGAGGTGCGAGATGTGTAGCCACAGGAAGGAATATAGATGGAAGGGGTCCAGCGTGGGGGGAAGGGAAAGGGAGAAGTGGTTTGGGCATTCAGGTGGTGTAACAAGGAACCCAGCAGTCCTTCCAAGTGAGACAGAGGTTCACATGCAACTTCTCTAACCTCATCTGCTGCATTTAGCGCTCCCAATGTGACCTCTTTTACATCGTCGAGACCAAACGTAGGTCTGGTGATTGTTTCATCAAAGCATGTGCTCAGGTTTGCCCAAACTCTGCTGGAGTTTAGAAGAAGGAGTTGGGATTTGAAAGAAACGTGCCCAGATACAGTGCGTCTGAAGCCAATATTTCCTTGTGGGAGAATTCATAACTAGGGAGTAACTATTTAGAAATTAGGGTCACTCATCCTTTCACTCAGAGGTCGAGTCTTTGGACTGCTCTCTTCCAAACGATGTTAGATGCAAAATCTTTTGAACATTTTTAAGGCAAGTGTAGAGACATCCCTGATGTTCAAGGAGTGAAAGACTGTCGGTGGGTAGCCAGGAGATCAGATATGAGGTAAGAATCAGATCCGACATAATTTTATTGAATGGCAGAGCAGGAGTAAGGGACCAAGTGCCCTATTCCTATTTGCAATTCATAGCATTATCCAAAGTTTTGAGCAGAGATTTCACTTGTACAGTGGCCGCTCCCTGACCTCTTCCTCATCCCACATCTCTTGGCTCTTCTGGAATTTGTTGTCAGAAATGTTATCCAAGATCCAGTCTCGGATGAGCTCCAACCTTGTGCAGGTCAACAACAGGGCAACCAAAGTCACCATCTTCTGCCTCACAACTTTCTCTGAACAATACGGTATTGAAGAGAGTCGGATAGAGCTCTTAGGTCTAACGGAATCAAGGGATATGGGGAGATAGCAGGAACGGGGTACTGATTCTGGATGATCAACCATGATCATATTGAATGGTGGTGCTGGCTCGAAGGGCCAAATGGCCTACTCCGGCACCTATTTTCTATGTTTTTTATGTTTTCTAATAGCCTAGTTATTCCATCCAGTTCACAGCCACCGTCTCAGTTACAGTTTATTGTTCAGTTTATTGTCACGTGTACCGAGCTACAGTGAAAAGCTGTTGTTGCGTGCTATCCAGTCAGCGGAAAGATAACATATGATTGTAATCGAACCATTTACCGAGTACAGATACGTGATATGGGAATAACGTTTAGTGCAAGGTGAAGCCAGCAAATTCCGATTAAGGATAGTCCGAGGTTCACCAATAAGGTAGATACTAGTTCAGCACTGCTCTCTGGTTGTGGTTGGATTATTCAGTTGCCTGATAACAGCTGGAAAGAAACTGTCCCTCAATTAAACAAAACTATTTGCAATCTTCCTTTCAATTTCCACAATATCATTTCCATTGCACTTCTTTGTGATGCTGCTCAGCTATCTGCTGGATTATCTTTATCCATGCCTTTTATTCCCCACAGAAGGCCACAGTTTGACATTTTACACTTGCGTCAGTACCTTAGTAAAGCTGTCACATTAATCCTACCCACTACTTTATTTTTCATTATCTGAAATGTTTCAGCCTTTCACCTATTTAACTAATCAACAAAGATTTCTACCCCACCACCTCTGTGCTTCATTTTATGCCTTGACAAGAAGTGGGCATCTCTGATGAAAGCTGCATTTAGTTACCGAGTCAGACAGCACAGAACGAGGCATTTCAGCCTATCACGCCCATGCTGATCTTCATGCCCCATCAAAGTAGATCCCATTTGCCTGCATTTGGTCCACATTTCTCTGAACCTTTCATAGAAACATAGAAACATAGAAAAATAGGTGCAGGAGTAGACCCTTCGAGCCTGCACCGCCATTCAATGTGATCATGGCTGATCATCCAACTCAGTATCCCGTACCTGCCTTCTCTCCATACCCCCTGATCCCTTTAGCCACAAGTGCCACATCTAATGCCCTCTTAAATATAGCCAATGAACTGGCCTCAACTACCTTCTGTGGCAGAGAATTCCAGAGACTCACCACTCTCTGTGTAAAGAATGTTTTCCTCATCTCGGTCCTAAAGGAATTCCCCCTTATCCTTAGACTGTGACCCCTTGTTCTGGACTCCCCCAACATCAGGAACAATCTTCCAGCATCTAGCTTGTCCAACCCCTTAAGAATTTTGTAAGTTTCTATAAGATCCCCCCTCAATCTTCTAAATTCCAGCGAGTACAAGCCGAGTCTATCCAATCTTTCCTCATATGAAAGTCCTGACATCCCAGGAATCAGTCTGGTGAATCTTCTCTGTACCCCCTCTATGGCAAGGATGTCTTTCCTCAGATTTGGAGACCAAAACTGTACGCAATACTCCAGGTGTGGCCTCACCAAAACCCTGTACAACTGCAGTAGAACCTCCCTGCTCCTATACTCAAATCCTTCCCTATCCAGAACAAGGGGTCACAGTCTAAGGATAAGGGGGAATTCCTTTAGGACCGAAATGAGGAAAACATTCTTTACACAGAGAGTGGTGAGTCTCTGGAATTCTCTGCCACAGAAGGTAGTTGAGGCCAGTTCATTGGCTATATTTAAGAGGGCGTTAGATGTGGCACTTGTGGCTAAAGGGATCAGGGGGTATGGAGAGAAGGCAGGTACGGGATACTGAGTTGGATGATCAGCCATGATCACATTGAATGGCGGTGCAGGCTCGAAGGGCCGAATGGCCTACTCCTGCACCTATTTTCTATGTTTCTATGTTTCTATGAATGCTAACATACCATTTGCTTTCTTCACTGCCTGCTGCACCTGCATGCCTACTTTCAATGACTGGTTTCATGAAACAATGACACCCAGTTCTCGTTGCATCATACCTGCCTATATACCTGTTTCAACAACTCAATGGTTCACTGGTGCTTCATTTGTCACATGTGCAACTGAATAGTGAAACCCTTTTTGTGTATTTGCACATGTAGGGGCCGACATGTTTTGTTGCTATTTCTAAAGTCCGGTCCAGCCGCGGACTGGAGTGATTCCCGAACCAGGTCATCCGTCGCCTTTGACCAGATCGGCCCGCCGACCGACGTCCCTCACCTTGCCCGGCCATCTTTGCGTCTCAGGGTGACTACTGCAGCTGACCTTGAAGGTACTGGAGTCTTTACCCCGGTTCACTCTCCCAGCGGCCCTTGTTCCTCGCATCCGACGTCTCCAGCCACCCCATCCTGGTATCGCTGTCCACGAGTCTTCAGGTACAGCGGGCGGATCCCCTTTGTCCCGTTTTCACACCTGACACTTCCTTATCTGTGTATCTTCCTCTCTCCTAACATCCGTCTGAAGAAGGGTCTCGACCCGAAACATCACCCATTCCTTCTCTCCAGAGATGCTGCCCATCTCACTGAGTTACTCCAGCATTTTGTGTCTATTCCGAGTTGCATGATCCGTTAAACCATTGTGGCCACGACACCTCAGGAAGACATCTGTTTATCTATTGTTCCTGCCTCAACTACTTCCTCTGGCAGCTTGTTCCATGTACCATACCGTATACCCACCAGCTCCATGTGAAATGGGGGGTAGGCCCTCATGTTCCCATCAAATCATTCCCCTCTCACCTTAAACCTATGCCCTCTTGTTCCTGATTCCACTATCCTGGGAAAGAGAATCTGTGCATGCACCCTATCAGTCTCCCTCGTGACCTTCTGCACCTCTATAAAATCATGAGGGGAATTATCTATTTATGATTTATTCCTATATGTCGGAGAGAAGGTAGCAGCAAACTGCTTTCTTGAATTGCTGCCATCTTTCTGGAGAAGGTACTTCACTAGCCAACACCAAGCTTGTTGAGAAGGAGCTGTGAGATTTAAAATCTACAATGACAAAAGAACAAAGTTGTTTTTCCATGCTACCATAGTGTGCAGTTGTCTCTGCTGGGTGTGCTTTTGCTTGCCTTTTAAAATTAAACTACTTTTTTTTCAAGCTGGCACTTGTCTGTCTGCACCCGACTATCCAGCTTCATCCACCTATAGTCAGGGAATCATAGTCAGTCATACAGCACTGAAACCGGCCCATGCAGCCCAACCTGTTCAAGCCGACCAAAATGCCTCATCCAGCTAGTCCCATTTGCCCACATTAGGCCCATATCCCTCTAAACCTTTCCTATCCATGTACCCGTCCAAGTATCTTGTAAATGCTGTTATAGTACCTGCTTCAACTACCTCCTCTGGCAGCTCATTCCATATACCCACCACCCTCTGAGTCCAAAAGAGTTTGACAAGTAAGTCTCAAAGGAAGGACCATGAGGAAGAGGTTAAAGAACAAGGTGTGACTGATGGACTAAAGTGTGTTTTATTTCAATGCAAGAAGGATCATGAATGAAGCACCTGGAGTATTGTATGCAGTTTTGGACTCCAAATTTGAGGAAGGACATTCTTGCTATTGAGGAAGTGCAGCGTAGATTCACAAGGTTAATTCCCGGGATGGCGGGACTGTCATATGCTGAGAGAATGGAGCAATTGGGCTTGTATACTCTAGAATTTAGAAGGATAAGAGGGAAATCTTATTGAAACATGTAAGATTATTAAGGGTTTGGACACGCTAGAGGCAGGAAACATGTTCCCGATGTTGGGGGAGTCCAGAACCAGGGGCCACAGTTTAAGAATAAGGAGTAAGCCATTTAGAACGGAGACGAGGAAATACATTTTCACACAGAGAGTTGTGAGTCTGTGGGATTCTCTGCCTCAGAGGGCGGTGGAGGCCGGTTCTCTGGATACTTTCAAGAGAGAGCATGATAGGACTCTTGACGATAGCGGAGTCAGGGGATATGGGGAGAAGGCAGGAACGGGGTACTGATTATGGATGATCAGCCATGATCACATTGAATGGCGGTGCTGGCTTGAAGGGCCGAATGGCCTACACCTGCACCTATTGTCTATTGAAGCAAACAAACTTAGCACATGGAGCAATGATTTTGTGGCTATTACAGAATATTATCACAGGCAGATGCGGTGGGCCAAAGGGTCATTGGCACATTGGTCTTCATCAGTCAGAGTATTGAGTATAGAAGTTGGGCGGTCACGTTGCAGTGGGCAAGGCTGCATTTAGAGTATTCTAACATTTGTCCGTGAGAGGGAGAAGATTAGCTGCTCAAATGTTCAGGGCTTTGATGTTTGAGATCTGCTCGAGAGGAATGTAGAAGAGTAGGGGAGTTGCTTTGCTATTCAGGGCAAATGTCTCAGCTGCACTCAGAGAGAACATATGGAGGGTTCATCCACAGGTAGGGCTCAAAAATAAGAAAGGTACAATAATTCTGATGGTATTGTACTATAGCCTCCCAATAGTCCGTGGGAGATGGAGGAATAGATATGTAGACATAAAAAGCTGGAGTAACTCAGCGGGACAGGCAGCATCTCTGGAAGGAAGAAATGGGTGATGTTTTGGGTCGAGACACTTCTTAAGACTGGTGTTTGGGTTTAACCCAGCATCTGCAGTTCCTTCCTTCACAGATATGTAGACATATTAGGGAGAGATCTAAAAGCAAGGAATTATCCCAGAAAGTGTCTTTAACTTTCCCCAATATTGACTGAGACTTTCTTAGTGCAAGAGGCTTAGGCAGAACAGAATTTGTTAGGTGCATCCAAGAGGATTGAAAGAGTTTTTTGGTTAATCCAACTATTTTAGGTGCCATACTGGACCTTGGAATGAATAACAAGCTTAGCCAGGTGGCTGGCGTTTGAATGAGAGCATTTTGGGAACAGTGATTACACCTTCGTAAGTTTTAAGCCAATTATGAATAAAGATATTCCCAGCAGTATGAATGTTGAGTTCTGTAATTTTAAATAACTTTGACTAACACTCTCCTCCCCGTCTTCCACCCTGGTCATTTAACCAGTTCCACAGTTAACCACATTGTAGCCCTCTTGAGAATACACCTTCCTCAGCCAGCCAGGGCCAACCAGGGCACCTCCCTGCCTGAGGTCATCTGTTGTCGGTCCTGATTGTCCTGGCCTTTCCTAACCTCCAGCTCCTCAACCACCCACCTCCCCACTTTCAGCCTGAAGAAGGGTCCCGACTCGAAACGTCACGTATCCTTTTCCTCCAGAGATGCTGCCTGACCCTCAAAGTTACCCCAGCACTCCGAGTCTATCTTTGCTATAAACCAGCACCTGCAGTTCTTTGTTTCTACATGAATAAAGATACACCTAAACTTTGGGGGAATGTACTAAATTAGGGGAGGGCAAATTATAACATTACCTGGCAGGAGCTAGGGTGAGTTATTGGGACATCTGTAAGTGCACATCAGTCATGTGGGAGATGTTTAAAGAGCAGCTGATCAGAGTTCATGATCAGCATGTTCCAGTAAGGAGGTGGATAAGGTTAATAAGGTAAGGAGGGAACCTTGAATATCCAGAAAGGTTGTAAATTGGCCAAAGCAAAAAAAAAAAGCAAGGTTTAAGACGATGAAATCAGTCAGGATTTCGAGGAGCTTTTAAAGCAGGAAAGAACTAAGTGGGGCACTACAAAAGCCAAAAGAAGCATTGAAATGTCCTTGGAAAGTAGGATTAAAGAGCAACCTACGACAATTTACGGATCTATTAAAAACAAGATGAAGTTTGTTAATATTTCCCCACAGCTATATTACCACGTTTTATGCCAGCTCCAATCTTTAATTTTTTTTAACACAGATCCAGGTAATTAATTTAGATATGCTGAATAATTGTTTCCAGCATTTTCTGTTTTTTGTTTTATTTCTATATTAAATACATTCCACTTGAAAATTCCAAGGTACACCCTCTATCCCATGTCCCGCAAGGACACAGTTTACCGGTCGGTTGCTCCTTACGTCGCTGAGCAGTTCACCTGAACCAGGACAAGACTGAGGTGGACAACCTTCCACACAGGGAGCACCAATGGATCCCTGGCAGAGCAGAACCTGCACTAATCCAATCTTGCTGCTAATGTCTTTAGCTGCTGCTTTTGTTGAAAGTGTTTCTCTTGCAACACACTGAAATAAATCAGTCTTGAATTACAGTCAGCTGACAGTGAGTGATATCGAAGGTACTTTGCTTCTAATATTAATTCGAGCTCTCGACACAAACCAGAATCCTGTGGATAGTAATTTAACAAAATGCACATGCATCTCGCCTCACAAGCATTCCCAGATAGTGCTGAGGAAATTACTAATAATATAGTTGGCATGCGGCAATCCAGCTACTTCTCTCCTCCTCTTCAAGTTCTCTGCATTGATGTCTATAATTACATTTTCTATTTATGAGTTAAAAGCTCTCCAGCCATTTGGGTTTGTTCTTTCTCCAAGGTGTCAGCTATTGCACAGTCATAACATTGGTAGAAGGCTTAGAGTTCAAATGTCAGTCTTTACGTAATCTGGGCAGACATTCATGGCAGTGAATTGCTACAGGTGCCTTTCGAAAGAAACCCTGAACCATTTCATCTGTCATTCCACGTAGATGTTAAATGTCCCTTGTTGATGCTTGGAAAAGGAGCAAGAAATTTCTCCCAGGCATTCTGTTAACTTATTCATCACCAAGGCCAATAAAATAGACTCTCTGATGATTGATTTATCATCTGGGGAATGCATTGTATTTAAATTGGTTGTCATATTTCCAATAATACAATAAATGACTTTGGAATGCCCCAAGAAGAAAAGTTCCATGTAAACGTAAGCCTTTTGCTGAAACTAGACATAAATAGAAACATAGAAACATAGAAAATAGGTTTATGCCAAATGGCCCTTCGAGCCAGCACCGCCATTCATTGTGATCGTCCCCAATCAATAATCCGTGCCTGTCCCTTATCCCGTAGCTTAGACGTATGACTATGCTATAGTTGGAATCACGGAGACTTGGCTCCAGGATGACCAAGGTTGGGAGCTGAACATCCAGGGATATTCAATATTCAGGAGGGATAGACGAAAAGGAAAAGGAGGTGGGGTAGCGTTGCTGGTGAGAGAGGAGATTAATGCAATAGAAAGGAAGGACATTAGCGTGGAGGATGTGGAATCGATATGGGTAGAGCTGCGAAACTCTAAGGGGCAGAAAACGCTAGTGGGAACTGTGTACAGGCCACCTAACAGTAGTATTGGAGTTGGGGATGGCATCAAACAGGAAATTAGAAATGCGTGCAACAAGGGTAACACGGTTATAATGGGTGACTTCAATCTGCATGTAGATTGGGTGAATCAAATTGGCAGGGGTGCTGAGGAAGAGGATTTCCTGGAATGTATGCGGGATAGTTTTCTCAACCAACATGTGGAGGAACCAACGAGAGAGCAGGCTATCCTAGACTGGGTATTGAGTAATGAGGAAGGGTTAGTTAGCAGTCTTGTTGTGCGTGGCCCCTTGGGCAAGAGTGACCATAATATGGTTGAGTTCTTCATTAGGATGGAGAGTGACAAAATTAAGTCAGAAACAAGGGTTCTGAACTTGAACAAAGGTAACTTTGAAGGTATGAGATGTGAATTGGCCAAGATAGACTGGCAGGTGATTCTTAAAGGGTTGACAGTGGATGTGCAATGGAAGGTATTTAAAGACTGCATGGATGAAGTACAAAAGTTGTTCATACCAGTTTGGCAAAAGAATAAATCGGGGAAGGTGGTGCATCCATGGATAACAAGGGAAATCAGGGATAGTATAAAAACAAAAGATGAGGCATACAAATTTGCCAGAAAAAGCAGCCTACCGGAGGACTGGGAGAAATTCAGAATCCAGCAGAGGAGGACAAAGGGCTTAATTAGGAAAGGGAAAATAGATTATGAAAGGAAACTGGCAGGGAACATAAAAACTGACTGCAAAAGTTTTTATAGATATGTAAAGAGAAAGAGACTAGTTAAAACAAATGTTGGTCCCTTGCAGTCAGAAACAGGTGAATTGATCATGGGGAACAAGGACATGGCAGACCAATTGAATAACTACTTTGGTTCTGTCTTCACTAAGGAAGACATAAATAATCTGCCGGAAATAGCAGTGGAACGGGGGTCAAATAAGATGGAGGAACTGAGTGAAATCCAGGTTAGCCGGGAGGTGGTGTTGGGTAAATTGAACGGATTGAAGGCCGATAAATCCCCAGGGCCAGATAGTCTGCATCCCAGAGTACTCAAGGAGGTAGCCACAGAAATAGTGGATGCATTAGTGATAATTTTTCAAAATTCCTTAGATTCTGGAGTAGTTCCTGAGGATTGGAGGGTAGCTAATGTAACCCCACTTTTTAAAAAAGGAGGGAGAGAGAAAGCGGGGAATTACAGACCAGTTAGTCTAACATCGGTAGTGGGGAAACTGCTAGAGTCAGTTATTAAAGATGGGATAGCAGCGCATTTGGAAAGTGGTGAAATCATTGGACAAAGTCAGCATGGATTTACGAAAGGTAAATCATGTCTGACAAATCTGATAGAATTTTTCGAGGATGTAACTAGTAGAGTGGATAAGGGAGAACCAGTGGATGTGTTATATCTAGACTTTCAGAAGGCTTTCGACAAGGTCCCGCATAAGAGATTAGCATACAAACTTAAAGCACACGGTATTGGGGGTTCAGTATTGATGTGGATAGAGAACTGGCTAGCAGACAGGAGGCAAAGGGTAGGAGTAAACGGGTCCTTTTCAGAATGGCAGGCAGTGACTAGTGGGGTGCCGCAAGGCTCAGTGCTGGGACCCCAGCTATTTACAATATATATTAATGATTTGGACGAGGGAATTCAATGCAACATCTCCAAATTTGCAGATGATACCAAGCTGGGGGGTATAGTTAGGTGTGAGGAGGATGCTTGGAGGCTGCAGGGTGATTTGGATAGGCTGAGTGAATGGGCAGATGCATGGCAGATGCAGTACAATGTGGATAAATGTGAGGTTATCCACTTTGGTGGCAAAAACATGAGGGTAGACTATTATCTGAATGGTGGCAGATTAGGTAAGGGGGAGATGCAACGAGACCTGGGTGTCATGGTACACCAGTCATTGAAAGTAGGCATGCAGGTGCAGCAGGCAGTGAAGAAAGCAAATGGTATGTTAGCATTCATAGCGAAAGGATTTGAGTATAGGAGCAGGGAGGTTCTACTGCAGTTGTACAGGGTTTTGGTGAGGCCACACCTGGAGTACTGCGTACAGTTTTGGTCTCCAAATCTGAGGAAAGACATCCTTGCCATAGAGGGGGTACAGAGAAGATTCACCAGACTGATTCCTGGGATGTCAGGACTTTCATATGAGGAAAGATTGGATAGACTCGGTTTGTACTCGATGGAATTTAGAAGATTGAGGGGGGATCTTATAGAAACCTACAAAATTCTTAAGGGGTTGGACAAGCTAGATGCTGGAAGATTGTTCCCGATGTTGGGGGAGTCCAGAACAAGGGGTCACAGTCTAAGGATAAGGGGGAATTCCTTTAGGACCGAAATGAGGAAAACATTCTTTACACAGAGAGTGGTGAGTCTCTGGAATTCTCTGCCACAGAAGGTAGTTGAGGCCAGTTCATTGGCTATATTTAAGAGGGCGTTAGATGTGGCACTTGTGGCTAAAGGGATCAGGGGGTATGGAGAGAAGGCAGGTACGGGATACTGAGTTGGATGATCAGCCATGATCACATTGAATGGCGGTGCAGGCTCGAAGGGCCGAATGGCCTACTCCTGCACCTATTTTCTATGTTTCTATGTATAACCACTCTCTAGCCTTGGTCATTATCCTGACACTTCTCTTTCTCCCTCGCCAACCAAATTAACTTATTTATCTATCAACCCATCCTCACCTGGACCCACCTATTGTAAAATGACATTTGTAGGAAAGGAACTGCCGATGCTGGTTTCAACCAAAGATAGACAAAAATGCTGAAGTAACTCAGCGGGACAGGCAGCATCTCTGGAGGGAAGGGGTGGGCGACATTTCGGGTTGAGGCCCTTCTTCAGACCACCCCTCACTTGCCAGCTCTTGTCCCTCTCTCTCCCCTCACTTCTCCATACCACCATCTCCCCTCAATTCCAGCAGTCTGAAGAAGCGGCCTGGCACAAAATGGCGTCTGTCCATTTCCTTCCAAAGATGTATCAGATGCTGCTGGACCCGCTGAGTTCCTCCAGCAGATTGTTGTCACTTTCACAACACATGCAAAAAACCTCAGCCACATCACTGAATGAATGGCGGTGCTGGCTCGAAGGGCCAAATGGCGTCCTCCTGCACCTATTTTCTATGTTTCTATGTTTCTATTTATGTCTTAAGGGGTTGGACAGGCTAGATGTCACCCATTCCTTCCCTCCAGAGATGCAGCCTGTACCTCTGAGTTACTCCAACTTTTAGTGTCTATCTTCGGTTTAGACCAGCATCCGCAGTTCCTTCCTACACATCCCCTTAATCCTTTTCCACAACTTTTCTTGTGCTCATACCATCTACCTGAAATAGATCTCTAATTAGTTATATCTGGATCATTATGTTCATCTCCAAAAAGAGCCAATTTGTATATTGTTCCATTCTACTCTTACCCACACACTATCATCATCATCATCGTTGAAAACATCAACTTGCAATGCTATGTACGACAGTGATCGCAACATCCACTGAAGTGTGAATGGCTGTTGGCTCGCAAGGAGATCATCCGCCCTTTGACAGGTCTTGTTTTTGGTCCTGCTGGGGGTCCACAGCCCCCCTCTCCACCTGGCAAACCAGGTTTAGTCGCCGACTATCCGACCATGGAGCAGGTAGCACAGGATTACATGGTACCCGTGGCTGGGGGAACTACAAACTAAATTTATGTTTAAGAAAAAAATCCAATTCTCTTTTAAAGGATAAATAATCTGTACTCATCTAACAAACTCTTTGCCTGAATAACGTTATCCTTAAAGATATGGGTGATGATCTTCATTTTAAAGATAGACAAAAATGCTGGGGAAACTCAGCAGGTAAGGCAGCATCTATGGAGCGAAGGAAATAAGCGACGTTTCGGGTCGAGACCCTTCTTCAGACTGATGTGGGGCTGGGGGGGGGGGGGGGCGGGAAGAAGAAAGGAAGGGGCGGAGACAATGGGCTGTGGGAGAGCTGGGAAGGGGAGGGGAAAGTAGGACAAAGCAGGGACTACCTGAAATTGGAGAAGTCAATGTTCATACCACTGGGGTGTAAACTACCCAAGCGAAATATGAGGTGCTGCTCCTCCAATTTACGGTGGGCCTCACTCTGGCCATGGAGGAGGCCCAGGACAGAAAGGTCGGATTCGGAATGGGAGGGGGAGTTGAAGTGCTGAGCCACTGGGAGATCAGGTTGGTTATTGTGAACCGAGCTGAGGTGTTGGGCGAAGCGATCGCCAAGCATACACTTGGTCTCACCGATGTAGAGCAGCTGACACCTAGAGCAGCGGATGCAATAGATGAGGTTGGAGGAGGTGCAGGTGAACCTCTGCCGCACCTGGAAAGACTGCTTGGGTCCTTGGAATCAAGGGGGGAGGTAAAGCGACAAGTGTAGCATTTCCTGTGGTTGCAAGGGAAAGTGCCAGGAAAGGGGGTGGTTTGGGTGGGAAGGGACGAATTGACCAGGGAGTTATGGAGGGAGTGGTCTCTGCGGAAAGCCGAAAGGGGAGGAAATGGGAAGATATGGCCAGTATTGGGATCCCGTTGGAGGTGGCAAAAATGTTGGAGGATTATTTGTTCTATGTGACGGCTGGTAGGGTGGAAGGTGAGGACAAGAGGGACTCTGCCCTTGTTACGAGTGGGGTGGGGATGGGGAGTGAGAGCAGAGTTACATGGTATAGAAGAGACCCTGGTGAGAGCCTCATCTACAGGAGAAGAGGGGAAACCCTATTCTCTAAAGAATGAGGACATCTCCGATGCCCTGGTTTGGAACACCTCATCCTGGGTGCAGATGCTGCATAGATGGATGAATTGCGAGTAGGGGATGGAGTCCTTACAGGAAGCGGGGTGGGAAGAAGTGTAGTCCAGATAGCCATGGGAGTCAGTGGGTTTGTAGTAGATGTAGGTCAGTAGTCTGTTACCTACGATGGAGATAGTGAGGTCTAGAAACGGTAAGGAGATGTCGGAAATGGTCCAGGTGTATTTGAGTGCCGGATGGAAGTTAGTGGTGAAATGGATGAAGTCAGTGAGTTGTGTATGGGTGCAGGTGCACCAATGCAGTTGTCGATGTAGCAGAGGTAGAGTTTGGGGATAGGGCCACAGTACACCTCGAACAAGGATTGTTCGACGTACCCTACAATGTACCCATGTATGTGCCAATAGCTACGCCTTGGATTTGGAGGAAATGGGAGGAGTCAAACGAAAAGTTGTTAAGGGTAAGGACCAGCTCCGCTAGGCAACGGAGAGTATCAGTAGACGGTGATTGGTTGGTTCTGCGGTCGAGGAAGAAACGGATCCTGGTGGAGTATGGAGATGTAGAGTGACTGGAAATCCATGGTGAAGATGAGGGAATGGGGGCCTGGAAAACGGAAGTCATGGAGGAGACGAAGAGCGTGTGAGGTGTCTTGAACATAGGTAGGGACGGATTTAACCGGGGGGGATAGGATGGAGCAGAAGTATGTGGAAATAAGTTTGGTGGGACATGAACAGGCAGAAACAATGGGTCAGGTTTGTGGATTTTGGGGAGAAGGTAAAATCGGGCCATTGGGGCTGGGGAACAATGAGGTTAGAGGCTTTGGAGAGCCGGAAGTGATGAAGCCAGTGACAGTGTTAGAGATAATGGCCTGGTTCTCGTCTGTGGGGTCATGGTCCAAGGATTTATTTTTAAAATAGTATTATAAGGAGGAAAGTTTAGGAGGCTTTTAGATAGTCACATGGATATGCAGGGAATGGAGGACATGGATTAGTTTAAATTGGCATAATGTTCAGCACAGATACTGTGGGACAGAGGATCCGTTCCTGCTCTGTATTGTTCTATGTTCAAAGTTAGATAGCTGTAAAGATTTAGGGAGGGAATTCCAAAACTTTGAGTCTACGGAGCTCCAACCAGTTATCAAAAGGTGGAATGAAAGAAACAAAGGAAGAGATGGACACAAGGAATGCATTTTGTGCGAAGAGTTAATGTATGTTCTGCTTACAGGTATTGAAGACAGTATAGTGTTATATTGGTGAGAAGTGACACACACCAAGAAGTGAGCATTCATGGAATGGAATGTCTGCAAGAACTTAATGGCACACGTTCTATTTAATATTGAGAATACGTCTAATCGCTGGTATTTGAAACTTATGAGTTTTGTTGCCAACTGTACATATGTTGTATTTCTGCAAAATGAGAAATATTTGCATGGGAATTTTTTAATATAGTCATATATTAAAAAATATATGCATCAGGTCAGAGTAGAAGAAGGTTCCTGGAACGAAACGTCACCTTATCCATGTCCTCCACAGATGCTGCTTGATTCGCTGAGTTACTCCAGCACTTTGTGTTCTGGTACACGAGATCCAAGTTGATGCGATGGCTCCAAGAGCCAGCGGAGACTCGGCAGTCTGAATGGTCTCCGGCAATCCTTTGCTCTTCTTTAGCTGCAGGCCTCAGTTTTCAAAGACTTTAAAATCCTTGCATTGCTTCTTCTCTTCCCTACCAACCGAATTTAGTTTAGTTCAGAGATACAGTTTGGGAACAGGCCCTTCGCCCTGCACACTAACACTATCCTAAACACACTAGGGACAATTTATAATTTTACCGAAGCCAATTAACTTACAAACCTGTACGTCTTTGGAGTGTGTGAGGAAACAAGTGCCCCCGAAGAAAACCCACACAGGTCACGGCGAGAAAGTACAAAATCCGTGCAGACAACATCCCTGGTCCGGATTGAACACGGGCCACTTTCACCACCTAATTCACAACCTTTTTTACTCGTGGAGATTTTTAATCAGGCTAGAAAAAAAGCCCCGACCTACTTGATGCCACGAATACCTACGATTAGCATCACGGCCTGCTACGACCTACCTACGCCCTCCTACGACCTCGTGACGACCATGCTGCGAGTATGAAGGCAAGGGCAAACTCGGCAGAGGTTGTGAATTTGGCCGTGAAAGTGGGACAGGCCCTTAAGGCAGCGACTCTACCACGTTGGCACAGTGCCATCACAAACAAGTTTGCAAACAAGTTTGAGTCTTTGAAAACTGAAGCCATTTGGCAATAAAGTTAATGTCGGACAAATGATGATTGGGTGTATCGCATTTCATTTCATATTCTTTTTCAATGACATCGGAGGCAATTTGGACCCATTGAGTCTTTGCTGGCTTTCAAAACCTACCCATCATTCCAATTAGGTGGAGGCCCAGAGAGGGTAATAAGTAGAGAACGTGAAGCAAAAAGGATGACCCATAGGTAAATAGTATTTCAACTTCAACAAGTATGGAAGACTTATCAAGGTGGCAAATAATAATTTACATTAGATTCACACGTACACCACAGAAGGTCTGAGACGTTACATCATATCCTTCTAAGATCATATGTAAACGTGGGATGAATTATAATAGCAGGCTGATTGAAACTGATAGCTCCAGAAAAGCTTTTAACCTGTCAAATATTACACCTTTCAGTGAAATATCAGAGCGCCGTCTGATAATTGTGTGGGCGGCCAATGTTAGAGCTGGGACTCCGGATCATTCCATGATTAACCGCATGCTGGCTGCTAACTTGGCTGCCGTCCACTCCACACTGTTGCCATGATGAATGTGGTAGCGGAGGAATGGGGCACAACTTGGGCAGCCCCAGTGCCAATGCAAGAGGTTGCAGCTGGAATGGTCTCCGCAGCCCTCTCGTGTTCTCTCGTGGTCTCTGGCACCCACTGCTGCCTTCTCCCAAGTTTCCGTGCGGACTGATGCTTTGAGCGGCGTAATTCTAAAGCCACTACCAGGGTAATAGGACCCAAGGAGGGAGAGCGGAAAATAAATAACAGCAACACACCTATATTTAGCCACAGCGTCTAATGAGGGAGATTGCCAAAAGCTGTTTTTGAACGGGCCCCAAAGTATTTTAACCCGTACAGGTTTACAAACACAAGCACGCAACATTTTTTTTAATTGCATGCATTTTTTGTTGGACTACGTCAGCTTTTGAGCAGATTATCCAAGGTGTGCTGAACGTTGGTCTAGGAACCTGTCAAATATCCCGCGACCCCATCTTTCGAGGTGACGAGATGTGTTCCAGGTACGTTGATGCCCCTGAATCAAACAAAAAGAGTAAAGCAGGGACAAGAATGCCGCGGATGCCGGGGCCTTGCGCAAAAAAAAACATTGGGGGGCACGGTGGCACAACGGTAGAGTTGCTGGCTTACAGCGCCAGAGAGCCGGGTTCAATCCTGACTACGGGTGCTCACTGTACGGAGTTTGTATGTTCTCTCCGTGACCGCGTGGGTTTTCTCCCGGTGCTCCAGTTTCCACCCACATTCCAAAGAACAACAGGTTTGTCGGTTAATTGGTAAGATTGTAAATTGTTCCCAGTGTAGATGGTGAATGGGATCGGTGGTCGGCGTGAACTCGGTGGGCTGAAGGGCCTGTTTCTGCGCTGTATCTCTAAACCGAACCAAACTAAACTCAACGGGTCAGGAGGGGCCCATCTGTGGAGGGAAATGGACAGATGCCATTTCAGGTCCGGAGACCTTCTTCCGGCGGATCTTTGAATTAAAGCAATTATCAAAATCACCTAACCATTTTGATTCCTGAAATTATCATCTTATTTATACCAAATCTTGTCCCTGAAAAGTCAGGATGCAAGGTGATGTATTTGATAGCTCAACATTCATTTCTTTGTCTTCATAAGAGATTTGATCGTAATGTATATTCTCACGCTGAGAAGAGATGTCACAATTATGATCTTGGATGTAAATTAATGTGCCTTTTCCCCCACATCTCATCAGATCCAAGGCTTTGCCAAAGACACTGATTCACCGATTAAATGGTTTCTGTTCAGAGGGATCTTACTAAAGCCTGGAAATGTTTAAAAAAAAACACTCACACTAAACATGATGCTGGCACATAATGTGATTTGATAATTTACACAGGTCAGCGTGATCTGCTTCCCACACAAGGGCTCAAAGCAGATGATCAAATCATTTACCACAGCATTATTATTGCTTAGCCTTGGGATGTGAGCATCACTAGCAAGCACTTATCAGGCATGAGTAGTTGCCCGAGACATGAGAGTGATGAACCATCTTTGTGAATTGCCGCTGTCTGTGTAAATGACGTACTCAGTGGAGTGGTTGGGTAGAGGTTAACATTTGCACTAGACTCTCGCACTAGTGGAACCAGTCTCTCCACAACACTCCATCCAAGCCTTTCACAATTCGGTACACCATTAAATTAATTGGGGTGCCATGCAATTTGACGGGGAACTAGAAGGGAGATTTTTGTCCTTTGAGATGGTGGCATTAATTGAGCATCCATTGTCTCTTAAGCTATCAATTGTGAAATCAATAGACAATAAACAATAGGTGCAGGAGTAGGCCATTCGGCCCTTCAAGCCAGCACCACCATTCAATGTGATCATGGCTGATCATCCCTGTTCCTGCCTTCTCCCCATATCCCCTGACTCTGCTACCTTTAAGAGCCCTATCTAGCTCTCTCTTGAAAGTATCCAGAGAACCGGCCTCCACAGCCCTCCGAGGCAGAGAATTCCACAGACTCACAACTCTGTGTGTGAAGAAGTGTTTCCTCGTCTCCGTTCTAAATGGCTTACCCCTTATTCTTAAACTGTGGCCCCTGGTTCTGGACACCCCCAACATTGGGAACATCTGCTGCCTCTAGCCTGTCCAAACCCTTAATAATCTTATATGTTCCAATAAGATTCCCTCTCATCCTCCTAAATTCCAGAGTATACAAGGCCAGCCGCGCCATTCCCTCAGTAATCTTGAACACATTGCCCCTCAAGTTAATTTACAGTGCATAGGACGTGCTGGAGATATAAGGGAGGATAGAAAATCTAAATCATTCTCCCCTTCTAACCCCCATTGCTTTTTCCCCACCTCTGCTATTTTAAAACGGTTATCTGTGGGAGTGTTTATTGTGGAGTGACCCATAAATTACAATGTTGCATCTTTCAAAGGTGTTTGCTTTACAGAATATCCCTCTATTTCACATTTTAAACAACACTGAGTCAGCTCCTGGTTTCCTACGTTACCAGGTACAACACAGGAGAAAGACCAGCTTCATCGCCATGGCAACAAACCATTCCGATTCACATTTGTGAAGGAGACGTCCCCAGAGGCATTTTGTATAAATAGTTATGTTAAGCTATTACAAGATTCCTTGTATATCAGATGTTTCTCTTTTAGTTCCAAAAAAAGCACCGAGATCTAAAGGCATTTTTTTTTTTTTTTAATATCAGTTTATCCTCGTTGTTCAACAATGAATGAATAAACAGACAGTTTCTGACTACAAATTGACACACAGCTTTTCCTCAAAAAAATGTTCTGTGTTCAGTTCCTGGGGATTGTCAAGAAGGATACAAAGGTATTAGAGCTGTTGTATTTTCGTCATTTATAAATATCTATAAAAATTGCAATAGCCTTGATATATTTTTTTTAAATAGTCACCAACAATAATGAACCAACAGCTCTTGAACTTTCATGATTCCTGCAATCATGACCTTTCACGAGCACAGAAGGAAATTATTCCCTCAGCTCTCCAGTCAGTTTAGGTCAAATCGACATGGCCTGCGTCAGTGTACAAGCCTTCTTTTGGAGAAGAACAAAGCCTTGATTTAATGGTGACATTACCATCTTCAAGTCATGAGGGTTCAAACTCCACACCACCACTGACGACAACTAGAGACTGAACTTCAGTTCTGAAATCTAGATTAGCAATGAACAATGTGCAGCCTTCAAGTTGTGTGCCGTACCAATGGACTTAACGCCATGAGAGGTTCGAAGAACGGTGGCATGGTGGCGCAGCAGTAGAGTTGCTGCCTTTCAGTGCCTGAAACCCAGGTTCGATCCTGACTGCGGGTACCGTTTGTACGGAGCTTGTACTTTCTTCCCATGACCTGCATGGGTTTTCTCTGGGGGCTCCGATTCCCTCCCACACTCCAAAGACTCCAAATTGGCTTGATACAATTGTAAAATTGTCCCTATTGTGTGTAGAATGGTGTTAATGTACGGGGATCGCTGGTCGGCATGGACCTGGTGGGCTGAAGGGCCTGTTTCCGCGCTGTATCCCTAAACTATACTAAAAACAGCACCCAAAGCACACAGCTTCCTCAGCACTGCATTGGAGAGATCCCAGTTCTCCCACCATCCCTGTTATCCTGTTCCTTTTTCCTACTTTCATTCATCTCCCACCCCCCTCATCTTCAAAGCCCAGTTTTCCATTTCATTCCCGTCCTCAGATGCTTCCTGATCCGCTGAGTTCCTCCAGGTCCTCCAGTGACGAGTCGTTTTCACCTGGGTCACAGCTGACAATGACCCATTTCCTTTATCATCATTACTTTTTTGCATATCTTTCATTCAATTGTTATACATCTCTCCACACCACCGTCTATATCTCTCGTTTCCCTTTCCCCAGACTCACAGTCTGAAGAAGGCTCTCGACCTGAAACGTCACCTATTCCTTTCCTCCAAAGATGCTGTCTGACCTGCTGAGTTACTGTAGCTTTTTGTGTCTTTCTCCAGTGTTTGCTCAACCTTGTACCTGCTCCTTCTTGGTATTTTGGGGAGGGGTTTCAATTTAATCTAGCACAATAGAATAATGCAATTATTCCCATAACTGAAATATTTGCCAGTACAAGCCAACACACCTTTGTTTTACCTTCTCATTTCAAGGAACAGCAGCTCCAATGACAATCAATGCTGCACTGGAGTCAGTATCATGCCTCCAAATGCAGGAGCTGTTTATGCTCAGGCCTAAGCATAGGTTGGATTGGAGGCCAGCATTTCATGCTTAAAATTCAAACACGTAAAGAGTGTTCATGAAGATGCGGCATTTTGGCCGCAGCGGTAGAGTTGCTGCCTTACAGCACCAGAGTCCTGGGTTCAATCCAAACTACGGGTACTGTCTCTACTTTCTTTCCGTGACCTTTTGCAGGTTTTCTCTGGGTGCTCCTCTTTTCTCCCACACTCCACATACGTAGGTTAATTGGCTTGGTATAATTCTAGATTGTCCCTCGTGTGTGTGTGTGTGTGTGTGTGTGTAGGATCGTATAAGTACGAGGGGATCGTTGGTAGGCGTGGACTCAGTGGGCCGAAGGGCCTGTTTCCGCGCTGTTTCCCTGAAACTAAAACTAAAAGAACAAAACTAACACCTTGAAAAAACGGCAACTGCTTTGTAGAATAGAAGTGTTGGAGCAAAGAGAAGACGGAAACTATCACAATCTGAAACAAAGAAACAACAGCCACAGTATTTGCCAAGTCTGGGTTTCTCAACTTTATCTATGTAGTTAAGACCAGCCCTAGACTACTGTAGTGGAGATCCAGTATAAAGGTAATATGCGATTAAAAACATTGTACCAAAACATTCTAATCTCTGCCAATCAATAGACGGTGCTACACTACAACCCTCAGCGGGTACACATTGTGTACCGTTAGGTTTTTGGTGTTGAATTGCTCCAGGCACTCTTACACTTTGGGTAACAATCAGGATACAGTTGGGTTCTTTACCTTCCTTTAATCAGAGTAGCAGGTAACTCAACATGCAGTTGCCACGTGTCCTCCAGGGGACTTGGTATTACACAAAATAAGTCCCCAATATAATAATTGCTGGTAGAAACTAAAATTAAGGTGGTGTGTAACTGATTCACAAAAATCTTATGCAACAGCAATAATATTTATCTAATTAACAATGCAAATAATAACAAAATTGTCTATATTAATCGTTGAAAGGCATATATTGATTATATTGACAAGTAGTAGCAATGTTACAAAATTTTGAGATTTTAAAAATCAAGTCTGCAATTTATCCCATCAGATAAAGCATAACAAGAAGTTTAATTTGACACCTAATTTACTTTCATATCTTCAGTATTAAGACAGTTATGGCCATTTTCATGCTCGGAAATGAGTATCTTGCTTCCCATTGCCTTTCAATTGACTTAACTCAAAAGCTGTGATCTGGAAAAATTAAAAGCCCATAACTTTATTAAAAATTAAGAGAACTCAATGAAATTTTCAGTCATTATAGATTGAAGCATTCTGAAACAAATATTAAACAATCTTACTTGGATTACCTGAAATTAAAGTATATAATTAGTTAGTTATCTAATTGTAGCTAATTACAAAATTCAATGAGTAGATCTAAACATCTATGAATTTCTTAAGAAAAGATAAACTTTTTTTTAATTGCCTAAGTGTCCAAATAACATTCACACAATAATCCACAATATAACATAATTTTTAAATCTCATTTTCATGAATTTCTGGGCCAAATGGAAGGAATTTAGTGTTTTATGCTGTAAATTAATGGCCATTTAAATCAACTAGCGAGTGGGTTTTAGCGGAATGCGGTGGATTGGAACGTTGCGGTTAGCGGTGAAGTCGGGGGGGAAAATACTGGGGGTTCATACATTTTTTGGGGACCCCATTTCGCAACATAAAAATAGTATTTATGCCTCCCGAAAAACCAACTTTTAATAAAAAAATAAAGTATTTACCTTTTTTTCTCCCCTACGGAAAATGCTTCCGGTGGTCTGCGGTCACGGCTTTTGAAGGTGATTTTTAAATTACTCTAGTTAACAAATAACTTAGAGTAATTTAAAAATACCTTAATGGATGAAATGTCGGAGCGATTTTTCTTCCGCAATTAAATCGCCCGACATTCATCGATTATCCTGGTCTGGTGAAAATCGGCACTTTAAGCCCGCCCCCCTCTGACAGGCGCTAAAGTCGCGCACACGGGGAGCGGCAGAAGTGCACCGCCGCTAAAGGTAAGTTTTGTAACATACCTACAAGTAGGAAGGAACATCAGATGCTAGTTTAAATCAAAGGTAGACACAAAATACTGGAGTAACTCAGTGGGACAGGCAGCATCTCTGGAGAGAAGGAATGGGTGACGTTTCGGGTCGAGACCCTTCTTCAGACTTCAGTCTTGACCTGAAACGTCACCCATTCCTTCTCTCCAGAGATGCTACCTGTCCCGCTGAGTTACTCCAGCATTTTGTGTCTACCTTTGAATACATTGATTCTTTTTTATTTATTTATTTGTATTTAAATATAGATATATTATTATATTCTGTTACTATCATCCATGCCTATCCTTCGGTTAATTTATTTATTGTGTTGCACAGGGAGCCAAATGCAACGTAATTTCGTTTGGAACTGCATTATATATCAATGTATTTCTAAATGACAATAAAGTTTGTTTGACTTTTGACTTTTGACTTTAACTATTAAATATGTAAAAAATTGTATGCATGTACAGCATAACATTCACAGTATTCTGTCATCTTTGACTGTTAATTATATGTAGCACAGTAATATGGCATACTCATTAAAAAAAGCAAATCTTGATTACAAAATATACTGTGATCTCCGGCATACAGGTTACGTGTAATTTACTATATTGCACATAGAGTCTTCTCAACTGAGTGTTGAGAACAGAATATTCCATTTGGATAGACAGCTACCCAAAGTAAACAGCGTGTATTGATTATTTCTGTGGTTACCCGATTATAAATTTGATTACTTCACTCTCCCCCAGAGCACTTTGTAAAGGAAATCAGTCACTTGAACCTATTTTCAAGTGGGTTATTGCGCAGAGTAGACATCGAGCAAGTTGGATCCAGAAGTGTGGCACCTAGAACTTGGATATGAATTGAAGACAAGGCAAGAATAATCTCAAGCAAGTAAAATAAAAGGTCCCTCAGCAAAACTGCTGTTTACCTTGTTTCATCATATTGACTTCTCCGCAGGCTGATTTAGAGAGAGTGCCAGAGCAGCAACTGTGATAGCGTGAACAAATGTGCTGAATTTGCTCAATAATGACAGAGACGGACTTCAGGACCACCGTTCCAGCTGCAACAAACTCATGCTGATGACAACCTTGGCAATGCCTTGCACACCTTGAAGATCAGAACTGGGCAAAAAGTAGCAGTGGCTCAGCTTGTTACACTGTGTTACACAAAAAGCTGGAGAAACTCAGCGGGTGCAGTAGCATCTAAGGAGCGAAGAAGATAGGCGACGTTTCGGGTCGAGACCCTTCTTCAGACACTTGTTATACAGTGTGTTCTTAGCTGGACGAATTGGAAAGGAAAAAACTTCTATCAGTAACCTGTGCTGTGATACGGTTTTGGCTCCAACATCCCAGATTCGAGATGATGACAATCCCTGATGATTTAGAAACGAAAGAGGTTTCCAACATGTGGCTCTTAAGCGAGGATAAGATCAGGCTCAGACACTGATCTCACAAACTCAAAACGGCTTACAGCAAGTAAAAGGATATCCCCCCCCACCGTTTGCTCCAGAGGATCCCATTGCTGCAGGCTGGCCCGGGCCTAAGAAAAGATTCCTCTGACTCGCATTCAGCAGAGGATACATGTGAGTAACGCGTTGGACGGAACTGCCTACAGAAAGGCCAAAGGAAAGCCCCATGAGGGAGCAATGTTTCTTTACCATTCCTTCATGTTACTATTTCCATAATAACTGGACTCTCCCAACTGGAAAGTTAAAAAAACATTATGTTGCATACCCGCCACATGTTATTTTAATTTAGTTTAGAGATACGGTGTGGAAATAGGCCCTTCGGCCCACCGAGTCCGTACCGACTATCGATCCCCGCACATTAAGACTACCCTACACACATTAGGGACAATTTTTTACATTTATACCAAGCCAATTAACCTACAAACCTGTACGTCTTTGGAGTGTGGGAGGAAAGAGAAGATCTCGGAGGAAACCCTCGAGGTCAATGGAAGAACGTACAAACTCCGTACAGACAGCACCCGCAGTCGGGCTCAAACCCGAGTACAAAAAATACTAGAAATAAAAATATAAACAGGATGTTCAGGGGGTGTGCCTCAGGATCGGAACCCGAGGCATGATTCTTCTCGTGGCCTGCTTTACCACACGAGATGCAATCAAGCCCCAAGATCAACTGTAGACACAAAATGCTGGAGTAACTCAGCGGGTGAGGCTCCAACATTTTGTGTCTTCGATTTAAACCAGCAGCTGCAGTACTTTCTTACACTCAAGATCAACTGGTTCCACTGAGCTGTAAAAGTGCATCCGGAGCAAAAGCCCAGGGGACCAAAGGATACATGTTCCTTATTCCCAGAGCTTTTTCTGTAAACAAAAAGGTGCCAGCATGCATCTATAATAAATATGGCCAGAAAACAATATAATTATGCAGTTTAACTTTTTCAAAAAGGTAGCAGCAGGTAGCATACTGTTTATTCCTACTATTATTTAACCCTCAGTTATATTCTGCATTATCAACAACCAGAGAAGCTACGATCTACCTCATTGAAGACCCTTGGACTATCTTTAACTGTACATTATCTTGCATTAAACATTATTCTCTTTTTCATGTATCTGTACACAGTGGACGGCTCGATTGTAATCATGTATAGTATTTCCGCTGACTGGGTAGCACACACCACAAAGCTTTTTACTGTACCTTAGGCCATGTGACAATAAATTAAACTAAACTAATCTTTGTTTTAACATGCATTTCCGAGCATTCAATTAATCCACAGGATTACAACATGCTGGCTTCAAGGATGCTGACAGGTAAATCCTATGACTTGGTGCAGGTTACGGCGTGGTAAGTGTGTTTAGTTTGGTTTAGTTTAGAGATACAGAGCAGAAACAGGCCTTTCGGCCCACTGAGTCCGTACCGACCAGCGATCCCCACACACTAAAGGCCCTGTCCCACTTTCACGACGTCTGCCAAGTTTGCCCTTGACTCATACTCGCAGCACGGTTGTCACAAGGTCGTAGGAGGTCGTAGCAGGCTGTGATGCTGGTCGTAGGTACTCGTGGCATCAAGTAGGTCAGGGCGTTTTTCTAGCATGACGAAAAATGTCAACGAGTAAAAAAGGTCGTGAATTAGGTCGTGAAAGTGGAACAGGCCCTTAACACTATCCTACACACACTAGAGACAATTTACATTGACACCAACCCAATTAACCTACACACCTGTACGTCTTTCGAGTGTGGGAGGAAACCAAAGATCTCAGTGAAAGCCCACGCAGTCACGGGGGAAAATGTACAAACTCCGTACAGACAGCACCCTTAGTGGGGATCGAACCCGGATCTCTGGCATGTAAGCGCTGTAAAGCAGCAACTCTACCGCAAAGCGACCACTGTCAATTAGATAATTTGGTATTTAGCTTTTTTTATTTTTTATATTCATTTTATTAGAAGCAACTGTACAAGGAGAAAGTAATCAACATCACAATTATACAATTTTCGTACAGCTTCCATTTTAACATTTTATGAACTAATAACTAAATCGGAAAAAAGAAAAAAGGAAAGGGAAAGGAAGAAGAAAAGAAAAAGAAAAGAAAGAATTTCGATAAAGACACGAAAGAGAAAAAGTAAAAACCCCTGAACTAACGAAGAAGTGAAAAAAGTGGAGATATATCCCACTACCCTTCCCTATGCCCGCTCACCGGACCCTAGCGTCGGTTTTGAATTTGTGTTCAACCATTATATTGCTGAAGAAATTCAATGAAAGGAGACCATATTTTGAAAAATGTATCTGGTTTGTCAGACAAAACAAGCCTTACTTTTTCTAAATGTAGTGTCTCGGTCATTTCTGTGATCCACATCTTCAGTGGGGGTCTGTTACCTTTTTCCAGAATTTAAGTATACGTTTTTCCGCAGTTATTAAACCATAGTCAAGGAAGCGTCTTTGGAATATCGTTAATTTAGGGCAGCCCTCTGACATTCCTAATATTATTAGTTTTGAATCTGACTCCAATTGAATTTTGAGTGTTTTAGAAATGATATTGAATATTCCCGTCCAGAAGTTTTGTATTTTCATACAGGATACAAAAGAATGGGTTAGGGTGGCTTGTTGGAAGTGACATTTATCACAGAGAGGAGAGACAGTTGGGAAGATCTTATTCAATTTTGTCTTTGAGTAGTATAACCTATGCAATACTTTGAATTGTATCAGGCAATGCTTGGTATTTAAAGAACAGTAGCGTATGTATAGTAGGCTTTCCTCCCATATATCTTTCACAATGGGTGAACCCAGCTCGTCCTCCCATGCTCGCCTATAAATCTCAAAGGGTGGGGTGTCAATATTTAGAAGAGTATTATAAATGTAAGATTCAACTTACTTGTATCGGCATGTCTATTCAAACAATCGTCTAATATATCTGGACCCATAAGAGGAGAGACTTGTGTATATGTTTTCACATAATCTCGGATTTGAAGGTATCTAAAAAAAATGGTTGCCATTCAAGTGATATTTCTCCTGTAGTTCTTGAAAAGAAGAGAGTGCCCTTCTCATAGACGTCTCCCACAGTATTGATTCCCAGGTTCTTCCATTGAACAAACACCATATCTAAAGTAGACGGTTTAAACGAAGGATCATTTGCAATAGGAAGGAGAGACGTATTTGTATTTAGGTTTTCTGAACCTAGATCACATTTAAACAAAGATTGAAGAAGGGGGGGGGGGGTGACAGATGAGGAGGACAACCCTGGTCAAAAATACCTACAAGACACAATAGAGAGTAAAAATAAAACGGTTGCCAAGATAACACTTTAATATCTGTGAGGGGCTTATTTAAATAGGAGCAGCTGACCCTGATGATTCCAGGCCAGTTGGACAGCTGATTTGTTCTTATTTTTGTGGTAACAGAAATTAACTGATTTCAACCAAGTCGAATCACATTCAGCTGTTTTGGGGCCAATGTGCAGTGGGTTTGTCATGCTTTCCTTAAAAACATCTGTTTTGGTTTGTTGAAATCTTTGCAATGTAACACAAGTGCATCAGAGGGTATGAGTAACAGATTAGCATGAAGAACCAATCAATGACATGGGGCATGACAATCATTGGTGACTAGGTGATGCGTCATTTGTCGGCTTTTTATTCCTCCTTTCATTTAGCATTTCTGAATTGTGAAATTTTATCGTGTTAAAGCTACGCTTTCAACAGGTAAAAGTAATCTATGGGAGTGGATAATTGCATTGTTCAGACACATTATTGACATCCCCCCTGTGGCGACCCATTGGTGTTCAACATATAGAAACTAATCCGATCATCTCATCCATGTTGTGTCCTTGACATTTTCTTTCTTTCTCCATTTTGTCATTTCCACGTGATGTTTATCTTGCTGTGTGCCCGCTTTTAGATTACATTTATGACCCAAACCTAGTGTTGTGACTAAGATAGGCACAAAATGCTGGAGTAAGTCAGCGGGTCAGGCAGTATCTATGGAGAAAATGAATAGGTGACTTTTCGGGTCGAGACCCTTCGTCACCTACTCCTTTTCTCCAGAGATGCTGCCTGAACCGCTGAGTTACTCCAGCTTTTTGTGTCTAACTCTTGGTGTTAGGAAGAGAGAACATGTCTGATTCCTGGGATGTCAGGACTTTCATATGAGGAAGGACTGGATAGACTTGGCTAGTACTCGCTAGAATTTAGAAGATTGAGGGGGGATCTTATAGAAACGTACAAAATTCTTAAGGGCTTGGACAGGCTAGATGCAGGAAGATTGTTCCCGATGTTGGGGAAGTCCAAAACAAGGGGTCATAGTTTAAGGATAAGGGGATATCTTTTAGGACCGAGATGAGAAAAACATTTTTCACACAGAGAGTGGTGAGACTCTGGAATCCTCTGCCACAGAAGGTAGTTGAGGCCAGTTCATTGGCTATATTTAAGAGGGAGTTAGATGTGGCCCTTGTGGCTAGAGGAATCAGGGGGTATGGAGAGAAGGCAGGTACAGGATACTGAGTTGGATGATGAGCCATGATCATATTGAATGGCGGTGCAGGCTCGAAGGGCCGAACGGCCTACTCCTGCACCTATTTTCTATGTTTCCATGTTCTCTCATGGAGGGCCCGGCGTGGGAGGGCTGCCATGAGGGATGGATGGGGGAGGAGGGGAGGGGAGGGGGGAGGAGAACAAAGGAGGACCTGACGCGAGATGCTTGATAACTTTATCAGCACCCTTTACGTAGCAACTATTTGCCTACCTTGGGTATGCAAGCAAAGAATTTCACTGTGACTTATCACATGTGACAATAGCATATTCAATTAAATTCAATTTATTTCAAACTAAAGATAGCATTAACTGAAAGTAGAGTTACAATTTAATTGCTGACGGATTAGCAGACATTGAAACAAATCGTTACTGATCTTCAACATTTTCTTGGTTCATGGTTCATCTCTACGAGATTTCATCTCTCTACAAGAAACTTTTAGTCTGATTAACTCTGCCACTGGGGCAAAAAGTTGAAAGGATTCATTCCCTTTTAGATCAGTTCAACACACAAAGCATCTTTTTAAACTGCTGAACTAAATGTAGCACCATTAAAGGTTGCCGAAGGCTATCCAAAATATTACTGCTATACAATCCCAAACTAAATTAGCTGCTTATATGACTGCTTGGTAAATCATGCATTTGGGCGAGGAATTTTTCCTGGTGTTCTATGAGGGGTCAGTGCATGGAGATCACCAAAGGGCTGATCAAACATGCCATACTGACAACCAGCGAGGCTACCACTGAAGATGGCAATTTAATTTAGTTTACTTTAGAGATACAGCCCGGAAACAGGCCCTTCGACCCACCAAGTCCTCATCGACCAGAGATCCCCGCATGCTTACACTGTCCTACACACACTAGGGACAATTTACATTTATACCAAGCCAATTAGCCTACAAACCTGTATGTCTTTGGAGTGTGGGAGGAAACCGAAGTCTGTCTGCCATGTTCTCTCAAGCAGGTTTGACAAGCCTTGGTTATAAAAGGATCTCCTTCAATTCTCAATTTACAACAAAGCACCAGATTGAGCTTAAAAGGTAAACAGACATTTATTATACTGAAGAATCTTTGCAATGCTGTTTTCTATAATCTCTCCATATAACCATATAACAATTACAGCACGGAAACAGGCCATCTTGACCCTTCAAGTCCGTGCCGAACAACTTTTTTCCCTTAGTCCCACCTGCCTGCACTCATACCATAACCCTCCATACCCTTCTCATCCATATGCCTATCCAATTTATTTTTAAATGATACCAACGAACCTGCCGCCACCACTTCCACTGGAAGCTCATTCCACACCGCTACCACTCTCTGAGTAAAGAAGTTCCCCCTCATGTTACCCCTAAACTTCTGTCCCTTAATTCTAAAGTCATGTCCTCTTGTTTGAATCTTCCCTATTCTCAAAGGGAAAAGCTTGTCCACATCAACTCTGTCTATCCCCTCTCATCATTTTAAAGACCTATAAAAATATAGGAAACTGGCCAAAATATTGAAAGTGTGAGAGGTTCAGAAATCGACCAAAATGTCTCCACTCAAATATTATTCCACAATACGCAGCAGATGGTATTAAACCTAATCAAGTCACATATTTGGATGACACGATTATATAATGTATGATCAATGGAACACAGAATGGGTCATACCTCGGGTATTGTTTGTGCATGGGATTGAACTATGGGCCTAAATCTACAGACATGTCCACATAGTGAGACAAAAGGGCATTGAGTTATACAGTTGGTTATCAATTCTACACGGGCAAGATCGTACAGTAGGTTGTTGACAATACTGCATAATTCTAACAACCACTAACATTGCATAGACTAGATATTACAATAGATTCCTGACATTATACAGTCAGGATTGTCAGGTGGATTACAGACAGTACAGAAACTTTGTTTAGTTTAGTTTAGAGAAACAGTGCGGAAACGGGCCTTTCGGCACACTGTGTCCGCACCGGCCAGCGATCCCCGCACACATTAACACTACCCTACACACACTAGGGACAATTTTTTACATTTATACCAAGCAAAATATTTTACAAACCTGTACGTCTTTGGAGTGTGGGAGGAAACCAAAGGTCTCGGAGAAAACCCACGCAATTCATGGGGAGAACAAACAAATTGCGTACACAGACAAGTACCGGTAGCCAGGATTGAACCCGGGTCTCTGGCATTGTGAGGCAGTGCCTCTAGTGCTATGCCACCGTGCCACCCAAATTATGGTAGTTATTGACGATATACAAGCAGGATTGCTTCGTGGGCTATGGACAATAGATAAACCAGATCACACAGTGGATTAGTGACAGTATATAGACTGCTTTTATAATAGGTTATTGACAACACAGTGGATAGTATGACGTGCAACTGGAGGATTGAATGGGAAATGTTTAACATATTCATTCTTTACCTTATTGGGCATGCAGTTCTTGCTGAGTAATTTGCTAGATGGATTGACCTTATTTCTATCAATCACACCCACGAGACAATAATCAATCTACATACTCACACACTATCCATATCTGTAATATCTTGATTAGTACGTGTATCAGGGGTTATGGAGAGAAGACGGGAGAATGGGTTTAGGAGGGAAGGATAGATAAGTCATGGTTGAATGGCGGAGTAGACTTGATGGGCCGAATGGGCTAATTCTGCTCCTATCACTTATGAACTTATCGTCAACTGACTATTTACCCCAGAACATAATCCTGTCCAAGCTGAGAAAAGTTGAGTAAATCACAGGTCCACACACAAAAAAATAAATAAAGGGTAGAATTCTAATATTTACTCTTGCACCGAGAATTGGAACAGATCGAAAACAATCTTCAGCAAAAGGCTGGACTGGGGAGAGAAAAGGAAAATGGTTGTTTAAATCCTTTGTTTGTAACCATTTCCGGCTCGATTGTCCTTTACATGCTTTGTGTGAAGGACCTGTTAGGACATCCCTGAGTCATTGACATTTATGATCAGTGTCAGGAGGCAAAGGCAGCAGATAAATTGCATGAGACACATCACAAGGGACTATTGTCATAGCAACAAAGCACAGTAGCATGGTTTCGCCATGGAAACCAGTCATCCCTGGGAATACTAATACATGCCAGCACAACACAACATTAGAAGGAGGGAAATAGTAAAGATGATAACCTTGCGTGAAAAAATATATTACTTCCCACTTAGTTCCATTTAATATGAAATCATTTACTGAAGTTGCGAGTGCTCTTAGAATTTTTGTGTGCTTTATAAAAAACACTCAAGCATTTTATAGACAGGAAAATTTACGGAGGCAAAGGGAAGGAGCAATGAAATATGAGTTATCAGATAAATAACTGAAAGAGCTGGCAAAGCACAAGGCCCAATAGACCTCATAAATGAATAATGGTGACGTTTTAGATTAGGAAAGTGTATTCCCTAGAAAATAATTCTCAGTCGGTAGCACAAAATGTATGTCTTTAGGTGCATTGATGAGCTGCATGCTACCTTTAAATTTAATTCCATTGATTATAAAGCATTGCATTTCGGAGACAAGGTACAATGAGCAGACACTGAGATGTACATCGTTTTGTGCAAGTCACCAGGGATGTCTGGGCACAAATTCCTTACATCAACATTTATCACAAAAGGCATTCCCTTTAATGGAGACGTGTCAGATTCATAAATCAATTAATACCAGTTTGTTTTCATTTTTTAACAGTTCATCTTCCATTGAACACCTCTGGTGGAATAGGCAGACTCGTCACATTTTAGACAACAATTTCATCCTGTCCTATCATTAACATTGAATCAGTCTTTCGCTGTGTTAGCTTCCAAAGTATGTCCATTTAATTGTTTATTTTGATTGGGATAAGGTCACCTTCATCAAGACAATGCCATTGAGAAAAGCTTACTCATCCGTCCTAAATCCACTAGTCTGATCATAATTCCATGCGTTTATTTTGTTCATGTCATAGTAGCAGAATTAGCCAATTCGGCCCATCTAGTCCACTCTGCCATTTTATCATAGCTGATCTAACTTCCCCTCTCAACCCCATTCTCCTGCCTTCTCTCCACAACCTTTGACAGCTTTACTAATCAAGAACTAACGAATCTCTGCTTTACAAATACTCAATGACCTGGCCTCCACAACTGTCTGTGGCCATGGGAATCCTGCACCAGCACTCCCAAGTACCTTTGCAGCTCCAATTACTGAATCCTCTCCCCACTTAGAAAATAGTCAATGCCTTTATTCCTCCTACCAAAGTGCATGACCACACACTTTGCTATGCTGTATTCCATCTGCCACTTCTTTGCCCACTCTCCCAACCAGTCCAAGTCCTTCCGCAGATTCACTGCCTCCTCTACCTGTCCCTCCACCTATCTTCACATCATCTGCAAACTTTGCCACTAAGCCATCAATTCCATCGTCCAAATCATTGGCATACAACGTGAAGAGTAGCAGATCCATTACAAACCTCTGCAGAACACCACCAGTTATTGGCAGTCAACCAGAAAAATACATTTTTAGTTCCACTCTTTGCCATTCAGCCAAACTTTTATCCATGATATTACCTTCCCTCTAATACCATTGGCTCTCACCATGTTTCGCAGCCTCAAGTGTGGCACTTTATCAAAGGCCTTCTGGTAATCCAAGTAAACAACATCCACTGACTCTCTGCTATATACTTCCTCAAAGAATTCCAACAGTTTGTCAGGCAAGATCTCCCCTTCACAAAACCCTGCTGACTTTGGCCTACTTTATCATGTGCTTCTAGGTACTCAGTTACCTCATCCTTAATAATGCACGCTAAAATCTTACCAACCGCTAAGTTGGGCTAACACTGGCCTTTTGATTCCTCTCTCGTGCCTCACTCCCTCCTTGAACAGCGGAGTAACATTTGCAATTTTCCAGTCCTTTGGCACCAATCCCGACTCTCGTGATTCTTGAAAGATCACGAATAATGGCTTCACAATGTCTAAAGCTACCTCTTTCAGAACCCTGGGGTGCAGTTCATCTTGTCCATGTGACTTATCTACCTTTACACCCTCAGGCTTCCCAAACACCTTCTCTTTAGTAATAGCTCAAACTTCTGCTCCTTGACTCTCTTGTGTTGCTGGTGCCTTCTGCTGTGAAGACTGATGTAAAAAAGTTAATTGCCATTTCTTTATTCCTAATTCCGGTGTCAATTTTCAGTGGTCAAATGTCCACTTTTGCTCTCTTTTACACTTTATATATCTGAAGAAGCTTTTGCTGTCCTCTTATATGCACGTTTCAGAGGTTATGGGGAGAAGGCAGGAGAATGGGGTTAGGAAAGATAGATCGGCCGTGATTGAATGGCCGTGTAGACCTGATGGGCTGAATGGCCTAATTCTGTTCCTATCTCATGGTCTTGTATTATTGGCTAGCTCAACTTCATATTGCATCTTTTCTCTCCTTTTAGTTACCTTCTGTTGGTTTTTAAAAGCTTCCCATTTATCTTTGCAATATTATATGCCTTTTATTTTAGTTTTATGCTGTCTTTGCTTCCTTTGTCAGCCATGGTAGCCTCATTCTCCTCGTTTGTTTGAAGGACATTCTGATATAACCTCCAAATTGATCTTCTACTTGTCAGAAAAAAAGTCTCTCTTGCCTTGTGGTTTCACATAATATTCTAGATTTATCTTGTCCACATAATTGTCCACAGGGGTGGCGTAGCTGTGGAGTTGTTGCCTTATAGCGCCCGACACACGGGTTCGATCTTGATCATGGGTGCTGCCCGTACGGAGTTTGTACGTTCTCCCCATGAACACGTGGGTTTTCTCTGGGTGCTCCGGTTCCCATCCACATCCCAAAGACGTGCAGATGTGTAGGTGAGTTGGCTTCTGCAAATTGACCCACTGCCCACAATGACATTTTCTGGAGAATTTGCAAGTGGTCATGTTCTTGCATGTCGACTACCCAGAGCCTAGATAGAGGAAGTTGCAGGTTTGGACAGACTTATCCAAGCATGGTATGGTGCTGCATGGCATCCATTAGGCAGCACATACACAAGACACGGGTGAAGATCTGGATGACTAGGCTAACAATTTATTTTGTGAAATTACCTCAAGTGTTTTTCTAAATTTCTGCGTGCATCAAGTTTTGTAAGATTCTCAAATTCATTAAGGTTATCAGGCAGGTGCCAGCATCAACATGAACAACATTAAGCCCAGACAATGATTTTAACCAGTGCAGAACCGGTGAAATACCACTTGGGGCAGCTTTGTCCAGCACCTGAAGATTTAAACTTCCTTGCTGGGAATAGAAAGACTCAGGGAGCATCTCTGGAGAAAAGGAACAGGTGACATTTCGGGTCGAGGCCCTTCTTCAAACTGAGAGTCAGGGGATAGGGAAACTAGAGGTATGAAAAGGTACAGAACAAAAACAAATTTTGGAAAGACTCCCAGATAGAGGAAATGTAACTAGAATAAAGCACATTGGTTGAAAATGTTGCATTTTCTAGCAGTTCACTGCAGAGTAGGGCAAAATATATTTCCAGGCTTTTTGTTTATTGCAGACTCAAAAATTCACAATTATCCATTTGAACCCACGAACCAGCAAAATGAAGTCACACAGGGAGGGAAAACTAGCATTTAAGTGTGATAATCTAGCAGCCAAAGATACTGCAAAATACAATAATTTGCCAGATGCCACAGTAGGTCAGTCTGTACTTAGTGATAACCACCGAACAACACAAAGACACCAACTAGTTTACGTCATGAACAAGTTGCAGTCAAATGACTTTAAATAATTACATCATGGTGATTGCAAATGGAGGTATTTAAGATTTGTTTTTAAAACACAGTTCAAGAGATATTTTGGATTCAAAACACAAAGTGCTGAAGGAACTCAATGGGTCGGGCAGCATCTGTGGATGGAATGCACAGACGGCTTTTCGAGTCAGGACCCTTCTTCAGACTGTGTCTTGTGTCTCCATGTTCTGCATTCAATCTGATATCATCTGCGGGTGTATTCAGCAGCAGGAAATAAAGCATTAGCAAAAAGAGATAAATGCAGAGGTGACAGAAAGTTTGGTCTGAGTACAGGGGCTTTGGGAAATTCTGAAGAGAAGTAAGTGGAATCAGAGAAGGTGAGGAAATGCCCCTAAATGACCCACGGCACAGCTTGCAACATTGCCGCAAAGAAAATAAATGATTGATAAGCCAGCTTTCTCAAAGGATGGAGGACTATATAGAAAAAATAAACAAATTTGCTGGAGTAACTCAGCAGGTCAGGCAGCATCTCCAGAGAACATGGATAGGCGACATTCTGTGCAGGAAAGAACTGCAGCTACTGGTTTGAACCGAAGATTCACACAAAATGCTGGAGTAACTCAACGGGTCGGACAGCATATAGGGTATATGAATAAATGGTATTCATTTGTTCGATATATCTTGTTTCCCCGTTCCCTTGACTCTCAGTTTAAAGAAGGGTCTTAAACCGAAACGTCACCTATGTCTTTTCTCCAGAGATGCTGTCTTACCCAATGAGTTACTCCAGCATTTGTGACTATCTTAGGTGACCTTTCATGTTGGGACCCTTCCTCAGACTGATTGTGGGGGTGGGATAAGAAAGTTGGAAGAGAGGAGGGGCAAGGCAGAGCGTGGCAAGTACTAAGTTGATGCAAGTGAAGTGGGGGGGGGGGGAGGGGAGGGGGGGGTGCGGAGCAGATGGTTGGACAAAGGCCACAGATGAAAACAAAAACACAAAATAAAAGGATTGACGAGTTGAAGGTATGGAGATGTGTAGGAATGAGGCGATGTTCACAGGGATGAGGATTTTACATTTGGAACAAGAGCGAAATGGGAGCCAATGGTTTTGTGGAAGGTTGCTGACACAAACATTCCAGAAAAATACTGGGATAGTTGGAAAAAAGCTGGAACCCAGGTCGCAGGCACTCGAGTAAGAGTATAGTTTAGTTACATAGCGCGGAAACAGGCCCTTCGGCCCTGCACACGTTAACACTATCCTACACACTATCGAGTCCTGCACATGTTAACACTATCCTACACACACTAGGGACACACTTACATTTCTACCAAGCTAATTCACCTACCAACCTGTGGGAGGAAACCAAAGATCTCAGAGTAAACCCACGCAGGTCGCTGGGCGAATATAAAAACTGCGAACACAGCACCCACATGTAGGATCAAACCCAGGTCTCTGGCGCTGTAATGGGCCCGTCCCACTTAGGCGATTTTTTTTCGGCGACTGCCGGCGATTGTCATAGTCGAAGCAGGTCGCTGAAAAACTGCCGACTGGGGACCCCCGATGACAATGTCTACAACAACTTACCACCTAGTCGACGTCAAGCTATGGCAAACTACTGACAACCGGCGACCAATTAGGACGTCCGCCTACGACCACACCTACGAGAACCTATAAGCACCTGCGACAAGGTACGACCCTGTCGGCGACAACTGGAGACAACTGTAGACAATTCAGTCGCCGGTAGACGTAGGTTGACGTAGGTAGTCGCCAATGGAATTCACCGAAGTCAGCACCGGCGACAACCTGCGTCATCCTGGTGACAACCTATGACAAGCCAACTGTCATCAAAAAGTTTTGAACATTTCAAAATCCAGCGGCGACCAGAAAAATGCTTCTTTGGGCGACTGAGGAGACTACTCACGACCATACAAACGACACCCCGGCAACCATGTGGCGACAGCCTAGTCACCTGTAGTCGCCTGAAAAAAAAAATCGCCTTTAAGTGGGACATGGGCATTAGGGAGAGGAATATGCCCTGGCCTCCCGTGAGTAATTCTTTGATCCCGATAGACTGTTCAATATGTTCAACATCCAGCCTTTCAAGTGAAGAGTTAATAAAAATATAATCTACGTCTTGGTAGCTGCCACCCAGAAAACATAGATAAGGAACATCTAAAACCATGACAGCATGTAATACTCAATAAATTCATGTGAAGCGAAAAAAGTGGCCCGCATCCAGCATCTTGAGTCAAAATTTTGCAAGGGAATACTGCCACCTCCTGGACAAACAGCTACTTTTCCATTTACATTGAAAAGCAACAAGCTAACAAACCAAAAATCGAAACTGCTGGAGTAAATCAACATCTGTGGAAACAAAGGGATGATCGGCATTTTAAATCAAGCCTCTGCAAAGAAACAAATTGCTTGTACAAATGATCAAAGAACTGAAAGTGTGGGGGGGGGGGGGGGGGGGATGGGAGGATGGGGGGGGGGGGGGGGGGTGAGGCGAGGGTTAAAAAGTATCAGTGGCCTTGAAGGACTTAAAGGTGAATAAATAAATGGCTGGGACACAAACTGGTGAATCCTAAAACCTTGGGGGATGCAAGGGGAGAAATTACTGAGGCCCTGACAGAGAGTTGGTCATATACAGCGAATGGCAGGGCCCTGGGGAGTGTTGTTGACCGGAGACACCTCGTGGTACAAGTACTAGTAACTTGCAGTTCCCTGCAAGTGGCGACACAGGTAGACTGTGCTGATGAAGCAAGCATGCCATTTGCCTTCATTGGTTGGGGCATTAAGTAGCGAGGCATCGTGTTAGAGCTGAACAAGATGTTACGAGTCTGCACTTGGTGTATTGTATGCAGTTCTGGTGGCCATGCTATAGGAAAGGTGAGATGCAGCTGGAGAGTGTAGGACATAAGGATAAGCAAAGGAAGCCGAGAGATGATCTTACTGAGTTTGCAACAATCGTGAGAGAAAATGAAAGGCACACAATCGTTCTCCCAGGAAAGGGGAGTCTAAAACCTAGAGTGCATAGATACAAGACGAGAAAGGAACGATTTTAAGGGGATCCCCGAGGCAAGTTCTCACTTTGAGGGTGGTGGGTTTATGGAACAAGCTGCTAGAGAGGGTGAATAAAAGCAGGTACAACCACAACGTTTAAAAATAAATGTGTCTTTTATGTACATGGATAGGAAACGTTTGGACCAAAGGCAACTTAGGAAGGCACCTTGGTCAACGTAGATTTGTTACATTGAAGGGCCTGCTTCTCCACTGTATAACTCCATGGAGGTCACCCCGCACCTTTCTCATTTCAAGAGAATGATGAATGCAATCAGGTAAAATAAAATGTCAGATATAAATCAAGAAGAAAACTTGGACCTTGAACAGAGTTGAAATGCAAAATGTATTCACGGACCACCGATATATCTCCTGATATGAGAAGAAAAAGGACTATAAAATCTTGTGCCATCATTTCTCATCAAATTCGAACATCCGATACCAAAGAGCTTACAATATTAAATTATAACAAACTTATTACCGGGCTATAATTCTCTCAACTTCCAATGGGTTTGAGGCTTGCCAGCACTCAGATGGAGCCCGCTATTGTTTACTAAAGCTACCAACTTGTACTTAGCTCCAGTGAGCTCACTTTGCGGGCTTCTCATTGGCTTGAGCTCTGTATGGCCTGCAAACCACAGTGGCCTGTTGGAGCAGATTCCAACAGGCCCAAGCTCACGGTGTAGCTCATTAAACAATGAGCTCACAGGCTGGGCTGTCAACAGTCAAAAATTCACAGAGCAATGTTTTAAAACAATGGTAAACTCAAGAGCAACTAACAGACTTAGTTCAGAATGTTTCTGCGTTGGATTAGACTCTTTCGTTTATAAAAGCATTTGATCCATTCACTGATCAACACCGAAGTTTTAAGGCTCACCGGTTCCTAATTATCTTTAAAGTGGCTTCTTTATTTACTTTCCCACTCATCCCAATCCCACTTGGCTTTAGAGGCTGTGGGTGTATGGAACGAGCTGCCAGAGCAATAGTTGAGGCAAGTAGAATAACAACATTCAAAAGAACAGCTAAAGCAATAGAAAAGGTTCAGAGAATTATGGGCCAATTCCAGGCAAAGAGATTTAGATGGGGCATCTGATGGACGAGTTGGGCTGAAGGACCTGTTTTTATGTTCTATGACTCTGGTCTATGAGCATAATGCAAGATGTCCATTTTACGTGAGAGGCAGTTTGTCTTAAATCCAAAAATAAATCCTTTGTAATCGGAGATTCAAGTGAATCTCATATGAGAGCACTTCAGAGCACATCTTGCACCCATCATCCTCTGCCAATTCACAGAGGTGCCCCATGCCGATAAAATATTTAGTTTTGTTTAGCGGTATAGCATGGAAACAGGCCCTTCGGTCAACTGAGTTCATCCTGGCCACTGTTCACCAATTCACACTAGTTCTGTTATCCACTTTCTCATCGACTCCCCACATACTAGTGGCAATTTTGAGCAGTGAGTCTTAGTCTCATCAGTAGAGCCAGGGTTTTGCCATAAATGTCATGTGCCTTTTCATGCCTTTTTTGATGATTTCACCAAGATAATGCCTTTTTCACAATTGAGTGCCTACATCAGCCTTTTTTTGCCATTTTGATGAAAGGTCGTGCTATTTTCTCTAATTGTAACATAGAAACATAGAAATTAGGTGCAGGAGTAGGCCATTCGGCCCTTCGAGCCTGCACCGCCATTCAATATGATCATGGCTGATCATCCAACTCAGTATCCCATACCTGCCTTCTCTCCATACCCTCTGATCCCCAAAAGGGCCACATCTAACTCCCTCTTAAATATAGCCAATGAACTGGCCTCAACTACCCTCTGTGGCAGAGAGTTCCAGAGACCCACCACTCTCTGTGTGAAAAAATTCCTTCTCATCTCGGTGTACCGTGACTACAATGACATTTTCTATGTTAACACGTTAATATTAATAAGTTATTATTAACGTGTTAACATAATATAACTTAGAAGAAATTTTCCACCACCGGGACAAAACCAGGGGCGTCACTGTCGGTCATTCATTCGTTCGTGCCGCTGCCCGCTGGTTCAGCCTTCTCCAAGATCTATCTACGAAAGAACTGCAGATGCTGGAAAAATCAAAGGTAGACAAAAAATGCTTGAGAAACTGAGGCAGCATCAATGGAGAGAAGGATCGAGATCGTTTCAGGTCGAAACCCTTCTTCAGACTGATGTGGGGTGGGGGGCAGGAAAAAGGAAGGAAGAGACGGAGATAGTAGGGCTAGAAGGAGAGCTGGGAAGGATGAGGGGGAGGAGGGAGAAGACAAGGGCTATCGAAAATTAGAGAAGTCAATGTTGATACTGCTGAGGTGTAGACTACCCAAGCAAAATACCCAAGCTTGTCTCCTCACTACATTTGCTGCTGGCTCCAGTCGCAAATCGGAGTTTTCGAGTGATCTGTGCAAGGCATTCATTGATGCTAGGATTCCACTGTGGAAATTGGAAAACAAATCTCTCAGAGGTTTTTTAGAGAAATACACAGAGGAACATATACAAAGCGAGTCATTACGGAAAAAATGTTGGCAGCAATTTCAACATTGTTGTGCAGAAAATTAGAGATGAAGTTGCATGCAACAAAATATGGATCTCAATAGACAAGACAACCAATGCTGTGAGGAGATATGTTGTCAATGTGGGCATCGGTACACTGGACGCATGTCAACCATCAAAGGAGTATTTGTTGACATCGGAAGTATTGGAGAAGTCAAACAGCGCAACTATTGCTCAGTTGTTTACATCTTCACTTGCTGTACTTTGGCCAGAAGATATAAAACACGAGAATGTTCTTCTGTTTGCGACTGATGCAGCTCTGTACATGAAAAAGGCTGCTCGTGCTCTTAAAGTTTTATTCACCAAAATGTTAGTATTGATCAGTATTGATGTGGATAGTATTGATGTGTTAGTACTAATCAGTATTGATGTGGATAGAGAACTGGCTGGCAGACAGGAAGCAAAGAGTAGGAATAAACGGGTCATTTTCAGAATGGCAGGCAGTGACTAGTGGGGTACCGCAAGGCTCAGTGCTGGGACCCCAGCTATTTACAATATATATTAATGATCTGTATGAGGGAATTGAATGCAACATCTCCAAGTTTGTGGATGACACAAAGCTGGGGTGCAGTGTTAGCTGTGAGGAGGATGCTATGAGTCTGCAAGGTGACTTGGATAGGTTGGGTGAGTGGGCAAATGCATGGCAGATGCAGTATAATGTGGATAACTGTGAGGTTATCCACTTTGGCGTCAAAAACAGGAGGGTAGACTTTAATCTGAATGGTGGCCGATTAGGAAAAGGGGAGATGCAACGAGACCTTGGTGTCATGGTACACCAGTCATTGAAAGTAGGCATGCAGGTGCAGCAGGCTGTGAAGAAAGCGAATGGTATGTTGGCATTCATAGCAAAAGGATTTGAGTACAAGAGCAGGGAGGTTCTACTGCAGTTGTACAGGGTCTTGGTGAGGCCACACCTGGAGTATTGCGTACAGTTTAGGTCTCCTAATCAGGGTAAAGACATTCTTCACCATAGCAGGAGTACAGTGAAGGTTCACCAGACTGATTCCTAGGATGGCAGGACTTCCATATGAAGAAAGACTGGATAGAGTCGGCTTGGACTTGCTGGAATTTAGAGACTTACAAAATTCTTAAGGGGTTGGACAGGCTAGATGCAGGAAGATTGTTCCCGATGTTGGGGAACTCCAGAACAAGTGGTCACAGTTTAAGGATAAGGGGGAAGTCTTTTACGACCAAGATGAGAAGATCATTTTTCACACAGAGTGGTGAGTCTGTGGAATTCTCTGCCACAGAAGGTAGTTGTGGCCAGTTCATTGGCTATAGTTAAGAGGGAGTTAGATGTGGCCCTTGTGGCTAAAGGGATCAGGGGGTATGGAGAGAAGGCAGGTACAGGATACCAAGTTGGATGTTCAACCATGATCATATTGAATGGCGGTGCAGGCTCGAAGGGCCGAATGGCCTACTCCTGCACCTATTTTCTATGATTCTATGTTGCATTTGGCATGCTTAGCTCAAGGACTTCATGGAATTGGCAAGCACATACATAGCTTGTTTACAAATGTCGATCGCTGAGTTTCCAATGTCAAGAAGATCTTCTTCAAAGCACCGTAACGTGTGCAGTTGTTCAAGGAAATGGTACCCGAGATTCCGCTACCTCCTCAGCCCGTTTTGACTAGCTGGCGTACATGGCTTTCTGCTGTACTCTACTACTCTACAATCATCAACTGTTTTGAAGAAGGGAATCTGCTGCAGTCTGTATCGTCAGTGAAATAATGCAGAAAAAGTCCCTCCACCACGATCTTGTGTTTATTAGTTCCAATTTTGCAAACTTCCCACAGCTATCACTTTCCTTGAGACCATGGTGAAATATTAGTGAATAACTTGCAGGTTTTCAACAAAGTAACTGACAATATCCGTAAAGTTCCTGGCGATGTAGGTAAAGATATACAAGGAAAATGTGAGAGAGTGATTTTAGCTAACAAAGATCTTAAAGAAATACAAAACATGGCTTAAGTTCTCAAAGGTAGTTGTAATGCACAAGATATCGACATGAATATAGAGTCAGTAGCTTGTTTTGGGTATGCACCAGTGACCTCAGCTGAGGTAGAAAGACGGTTTTCACAACTGAAGCATATTCTGTCTGGCAGACGGCAGTTTAACACCAGATAATTTGAAATAATGCTAGTAATGATGTACAACTAGTCAACTTTGGTCATTTAATGGAGAATACCTTTATATTATCATTTTTAACCATATTTTGGTGGTGGAAATACATGCCTTTTTATGCATTTCTTTGTCAATAAATGCCTTTTTCGTGCCTTTTTTGTAATCTCATTATGCCCTTTTCCCTGCCTATTTCAGAGTTTTTTAGTGCCTAAACATCCTGACTCTACTCATCAGTAATGCTTGCACCTCAAACAATCAACTTAAAACAGAATATATCAGAAGATTTACTAGTTGTGGACAGCATCTCAAACCTCTATCATTTATAATAAAAATCTTGTTTAGTACATGGATCAAAAAAGCAACTACATAAAATAAAAGTGTAACTTTTCTACTATTTTCACATTTCACAAAATAAACGAGCTCGTCAAACAACAGAAAATTCCAACAAGAAGCTTTACATGAAAAAATACGCAAGCACATGGGACAGACTGATCAGAACAAATGGGGAAGAAAATTTCACTGTCTGTGCGGTATTTGTACACTCTCCCTTTCACCATGTGGGTTTTTTCCGGGTTCTCCGGTCTCGTCCCACATTTCAAAGGCAAACGGATCATAGGTTAATAGGCATCTGTAAATTGGCCCTAGCGTGTAGGATAGAACTAGTGTACAAGTGATCGCTGGTTGGTGCGGTCTCAGTGGACCGGAGGGCCTGTAGCCATGCTGTATCCTAAATTCTAAGAAAGACGAAAAACGCGCCATACATGATCATTTCATGCAAACAGAACTGAACCTCCCTTCCTCCACTAAAAGTCCCTTAACCAGTTCCACAGTTTGCAATGATGTATCCCTCTTCGGCTCACACCATCTCTAGCCAACATGCTGCCTCTCTGGGAACCTCCTTGCCTGATGTCGTCTGTTGCCGGCACTGATTTGTCCTGGCTTTTTTTCCCGCTCTTACAGTCCCTCCACCCACAACGATCGGTCCGAAAACATCACCTATCCATTTTCTCCAGAGATGCTGCCTGGCCCGCTGAGTTCCTCCAGCATTTTGTGTCTAAACTGAACTTGGGTTCCTGAAACATGGGAGTGTATTTATTCTGTGCTAGTCGTGTGGGTGGGAATTGTTTTTTTTGTTTCAGAACAATTCTGCAATAATGTCACCTTGCACCTGAAGTAAGGACCCAATCCAACAACTGCACTATAATGGAGGGGATTCAATCTAGCTATAAATTAAGGATCAGTATTAACCAACAATCACTTTGCAACAATGCTAAATCTGTTCTTCTTGGTTCTTGGTTACTTGGTCCTCCAAAATATTCCAACTGGAATTTAAAGTGGAGGTGGTGAAGGGAGGGGTGAAGCCAGAGAGGGTTATTGGGAAGAAAGTGCCACTTTAAATTTAGTTGCATCTAGCTGGGCAAACGTGATTTTGTGGAGATTATTCCATGCTTTAATAGTGCGTGGGAAGAACGAATTGCTGAACACATCTGTCTTTGTGGCTGGGACCACAAATTGGATCGAATGCCCTGGCCTGCTTCTAATTGGTTTGGGGTTGGTGTAGGTCTTGTGATCTATGTCTAGCTGACCATTTACCATTTTGTAAAAACAGGTCAAATGGTGAGCTTCACGTCTGTTTTGGAGAGGGTTCCACCCCAGAAAATTCAGAAGTTTGGTGACTCTCGCTTCTCTCTCGTAGGTGTTAGTAACTTCAGATTTGCAGATGATCCAATGACCATCTAGATTGTGGGCTCAGGCCCAAAGAACCTCAACACATGAACTCCCATCTCAAGGTCAGGGGACCACCACACTAGTCAACTCGCCACAGTGCCGAATGAACAACTGAAACCTTGAAAAGCTGGAAAAATCGGTCAAAAATATTGTCACTGGCAGGAAATGCTAATCCTTGGTAATTAACCAAACAATGAACTATACATCTCAGGGGGTTCTACATATGAAAGCACCATAAAGAGAATTGTTTTTAAAAAGTAGCCTTTCCGAAGAGAAGGGATTTTTAAGCATCATGGAAAGGTTGTGTGGTAATGATCAGTGAGCTGTACAAACATTTCTCAGAGCTACAATGGATGGACTTTGTATCAAATTTGATTCCCCTTTCAATGTAATTTACGCTTTGTCTTTGTAACTTAATGTAGGATCTCCTTCATGAACAGTGGTCCTTGTGTCTATCCGATTCACAGTCAGACTGGCCTTTAAATCATTTGGATTTGTCTTCGCCAGGCATTTTGCTGTAATTCTACTATATAAACAATAAATCTTATTAATGAATGGTTTTGTTCACTTAACTACAGTATCCTCTCAGCCATCCAACATCCATGGGGAATGGTGGGTGCTTGTTGCATGAGAATCGTATCAGAAACATCATTGTACATCACAAACTAGTTCTCTATCCATAAACCTTTCAATAAATTACTGAACTATATTTTAATACTGAGTTCATGAAGAACTTCAAGCAATGCATTTTGAGATTTAATATCATAACTCGTTAAGGAATCAATCTTGAAGATTTTTCAACAGAATGTTATAATTTTCATAAGATCATAAATGATAAGAATAGTATTAGGCCCCATCAGGTCAACTCCGCCATTCAATTATGGCTGATCTATCTCTCCCTCCTAACCCCATTATTCTGCCTTCTCCCCATAACTTCTGACACCCGTACTAATCAAGAATCTGTCTCTGCCTTAAAAGTCTCTACTGACTTGGCTTCCACAGCCTTCTGTGGCAAAGAATTCCATAGATTCACCACCCTTAGGCTAAAGAAATTCCTCATCTCCTTCTTATAAGAACATCCTTTAATTCTGAGGCTATAACTAGTCCTAGGCTCTCCCACTAGTGGAAACATCCTCTCCACATCCACTCTATCCAAGTCTTTCACTGTTCTATACGTTTCAATGAGGTCCCCCCTCATTCTTCTAAACTCCAGCGAGTGCAAGCCCATGTCAAACCTTATTCACCTTGTTCCAGTCTTTTTCACACTGTTGATTCTGCTTTATGCATTGGCTGGGAGGATTATTTTCCAACATTGTGGATAGATTAAATGGGAGAAATACTGTCCAATAGTTTATGAGACACAACAGAACTCTCCTGCCTCTTGTAAACATGAAGAACTGAGGGCAGTCAACTGTGCCGGAAGCCAATGAGAGGTTGCACCCGAACTAAATCACATTGGAAACTTGCACACCAACATAAAATTTACATTTTTGAAAATATTTTATATAATTGCTTAATATGCTTAAAAATTCTTGCCAGTTGTACAAGAATTCTAGGTGAATAAATACCAGACAATTGAGGCCACATCGGTGCTCTCATTGTGGCATCCTTTACATGCGGTAGAGCTACTGCCTAACAGCGCCAGAGACCCTGGTTCGAATCGGACTGCGGGTGCTTGCCTGCATGGAGTTTGTACGTTTTCCCCATGTCCTGCGTGGGTTAAAGAGGTTTTGTGTACTTGAGCAGCATTAGAGTACTTACAGTTTAGTTTAGTTCAGAGATACAGCGAGGGAACAGATCCTTCGGCCATCCGAGTCCGCGCCGACCAGCGATCCCCGCAGACTAGTACTATCCTACACACACTAGGGACAATTTACACTTGTACCAGGCCAATTAACCAACAAACCTGCAAGCTGTCAAGGGGAGAATGTGCATATTCCGTACAGACAGCACCTGTAGTGAGGATCGAACCCGCGTTTCTGCCGCTGAAAGTGCTGTAAGGCAGCAACTCTACCGCTGAGCCACTGTGGCGCCTTGATATTTCAGATACTTCTTCTGTCATCAGTCGTTGAAGAACTTACTGAATGGAGAAAGCTGTATCGCTATCTACTGAATGGAGAAATAATGTATCGCTATTCATTATTTTAGAACATTTACACAGGAAGAGCTGTGTTTTGTGTTGTATTACAGCACAGACCTTGTTTACAGATGACACCAAATACATTTGTGCAGAATTCCTTGTTCTGTATTTTAAGACAACACAAAACAGAGCTCTTAATACAGGACACTCAGAAATGCTCCCTTTCAGTTAAGATAATGAACTGAAGAGATCTTTAATTGACTTGAAATATTAACTGTTTCTCTCTCCACCAATGCTGTCCAGTTCAATTAGTATTTCCAATACGTCAAATTTCCATCATCTATTGAATTTAGTTTTTTGATCATTGATAAATTAAATCACCTCTTTTGTAGGAATGGCCATTTGGATAACATTTCTATTTGTCTCTTTTATCTTGTTTACGTTAATTGGCTTCTATTTCCCTTCCCAGTTTAGATCTGCTATTCACCAAAACCCTTCTATGACCATCCCGCTTATTGTCACATTAAAGAACTTTCCCCTCAATTCCACTGAAACTACTAGCTGAAAAGTGTAACCAGTGGAACCATTTGAGTCCAAGCTGTACCAGAATCTTATTTTGTTGTACTGGGATTCTTTTTTCTTGGCCTACCAAGTTCAACTCTTGCCTCCTTTTCTGATACAACAATGATTGCTTTGATGTCGCATGCAATCCCACACAGAATTAGAACGTTTCATCCCTAATCCTGTCAATTTCCTCCCTCTTCTCACTTCCATAGAGTTCATCTGATTCTTCCATTTTTCAACCATGCCGTCTTTACTTCAGGGGATAGGTTAGCAAACAGCATCCAAATGAAGACAATGGAATCCCATAGAATGAGTGAATGAATGAATACGTTTATTCGCCAAGTATTCAAATACAAGGAGTTTGCCTTGGTGCTCCGCCCGCAAGTGACAACATGACAGGCTGAATTGCCTTGGTGCTCCACCCGCAAGTGACAACATTCGACGGGCCGAATGGCCTACTCCTGCACCTATTGTCTATTGACAAACAGTTTCAGTTAGGAATGACACATAAAACATTAAACATTAATAATAAAACATTATCGATTAAACATGTGAATTAAATAAAATACCAGAGCAAAATAGGTGACTTGATGACACTTGCATCAACTCTGTTTCATTTATGAACTGTGTTACCTATTCCTGAAGTCTCCTATTCTGGATGGATGTTGCCTCTGAAGATGCCATCCTCCAGACAGGTCTTTGTCCCCCTCAACCGAAGATAGACACAAAATGCTGGAGTAACTCAACGGGTCAGGCAGCATCTCTGGAGAAAAGGAACAGGTGGTGTTTTGGGTCGAGACCCTTCTTCAGACCCGCTGAGTTACTCCAGCTTTGTGTCAATCTTCTGTTTAAACCAGCATCTGCAGTTCCTTCCTACACATTTGTTCCCCTCAACCTTGGCTTCCACACCATAATCTCTCGATCCAATCTGTTCCATTTCCTACAACTCTGCTCTCTCATCTCCCTTACGGAACAAGGATGGCATTCCTCGTCCTGAGAATCGAAGCACCAGTTTTCACATTTAACTGGTTGTCCTCCATAATTTCCAGCAAGTCTTATAATGATGACGACACATCATCCCTTCCCTTGCCTCCGTTAAACATTCTTATGGGATTTCTCCTTTAAGTATTCTGACGGGACTGTTACCTCTACAGTGGGCTGGTTCCACTTCTCCATCTTAGAAGCATTTTAGAAGGATGAGAGGGGATCTCATTGAAACATATAAGATTGTTAAAGGCTTGGACACACTAGAGGCTGGAAATATGTTCCCGATATTGGGGGAGTCCAGAACCAGGGGCCACAGGTTAAGAATAAGGAGTAAGCCATTTAGAACAGAGACGAGGAAACACTTTTTCTCACAGGGAGTGGTGAGTCTGTGGATTTCTCTGCCTCAGAGGGCGGTGGAGGCAGGTTCTCTGGATGCTTTCAAGAGAGAGCTAGATAGGGCTCTTAAAAATAGCGGAGTCAGGGGATATGGGGAGAAGGCAGGAACGGGGACTGATTGGGGATGAACATCCATGATCACATTGAATGGCGGTGCTGGCTCGAAGGGCCAAATGGCCTACTCCTGCACCTATTGTCTATCGTCTATTATCTTCATCAAGGACCATTGCCCTTTCTCAACACCTTCCCAGACGATTGCAGGAGATGCAACTCCTGCTCCTTTACATGCTCTTTTTCAACCATCCAGTGACTATTCAGGTGACACGGTCATTTACTTGAGAATAAGATTATTTATATTGATACAACTATTTGGAATACGCACATTTAAAAGTCTGCATTTGGTGCTCACAGCACGGATCTCTTTACATTGGAGAAATCAAGCATAAGGGTGTCAGGGGTTATGGGGAGAAGGCAGGAGAATGGGGTTGAGAGGGAGAGATAGATCAGCCATGATTGAATGGCGGAGTGAACTCGATGGGCCGAATTGCCCAATTCTGGTCCTAGAACTTACGGAGCATAACTTGCATGACTTCTTTGTGATATACTTTGGTTCAGTCAACAATAGTGACTCACTATTTTCCATTCCACTCCTACTCTGACCCTCTTGCCCCCCCCCCCCCCCCCCTCAGCCCCCTCCACAGTTCCACTTCCATTCAACACAAGGGATCAAAGAATGTCAGGTTTCCTTCCAACTAGACACACTATAATATTCTTCGTACTACAATGAATGCAACAATTTCAGGTAATCAGTCATTCTAAAGATAGACACAAATCGCTGGAGTAACTCAGTGGGACAGACAGCATCTCTGGAGAGAAGGTATGGGTGACGTTTTGGGTAGCGGTACTTCGTCAGACACTGAAGGGTCTCGACCTGAAGCATCACCCATTCCTTCTCGCCAGGGATGCTGCCTCTCCCGCTGAGTTACTCCAGCTTTTTGAGTCTACCTTTGTTGTAAACTGGCATCTGCAGTTAACTTCCTACACAATCAGTCATTCTACCCTTGTATCTAATATTTCCTGTCTTCAAATCTTTCTTTCCCCTCTCCTTCTGGCAATTTCATTCATCATTAACCTTATCCTCCTGCTGCCTCCCCCAGATACATGTTTGTTCATCAGTATTCACCACCACCTCCGCTATTCAATCTGCTCCCTAGAGACCTTGGATTCCAACACTTTTTAAATTTGTAACTTTTCTCATAGTACAGTGTTATCAGTCTTCAATGTTAACTCTGTGTATTGCCCAGGTACTCTGGTTTCCTCCTACACTCCAAAGACGTACAGGTTTGTAGGCTAATTGGCTTCAGTAAAATTGTAAAGTGTCCCTCGTGTGTGTGTGTGTAGGATAGTGTTAGTGTGGGGGACCCCTTATCGGAGCAGACTCAGTGGGCCGAGGGACTTGTTTCCGTGCTGTGTCTCTGAACTAAACTAAACTAAAATAGCGCCAGATCTGTAGAGGATTTAAAACTCTATATTTTGTCGCGAAGCTTTATGTTTGCCTTGAAAGGACTGGCAGAATTTCACAACGCTGGGCCAGATATTAATCAGCACCTCCAGAAGTGGAAGTAGATCATTGTTTTGTTTCATTTCATTCTAATTTGGAGTTAGGTAAACTAATTATGTTTCCGTAATCTGGGAAAGCACCCAGTAATTTGGAGTGTAATCGCATGATTATTAGTTTTATTCCAGCACTCCCCGCCGTAGCATTGCTTCAAATGAGTCACAACAAAAACTCGGAGTGTTGCAAATTCATTGCCAAGAAGGTCTGAAAAGGCAGCTTCAAAGTACATTTTTCCTAACAGTTGTTTTGGGTCAAAACCATTCTTCAGACACATATAGAACTACCTGTGAATGGCAAGCGCGGGGAGAATCAATCTCGGCTGTGTCTATATTTGTCTCTATTCTTAGACGTGAATGGCCTGGATGCGAATATTAGATTATCAACAAATTAATTACATATGTTGGCAAACCTCAATGTAATGATGCAAACTCAATATATCTGAAACCAAAGCTCAAGAAGAGTTGGTATAGGCACAGGCAAATGGAACTAACCTGCATGGGGCATATTGTTCAGATGGACAAGTTCATAAATTGGTATGACCTGCATGGGTATTCCCCGAGATCTTCGGTTTCCTCCCACACTCCAAAGACGTACATGTTTGTAGGTTAATAGGCTTGGTAAATGTAAAAATTGTCCCCAGTGGGTGTAGGATAGTGTTAATGTGCGGGGATCGCTGGTCGGCGAGATTTCCGCGTTGTATCTCTAAAACTAAAAACAAAGAAACATAGAAAAGAGGTGCAGGAGTAGGCCATTCGGCCCTTCGAGCCAGCACTGCCATTCAATATGATCATGGCTGATCATCCACAATCAAGTCCCCGTTCCTGCTTTCTCCCCATATCCCTTGATTCCATTAGCCCTAGGCGCCAAATCTAACTCTCTCCTGAATCAGTCTACAAAGTTATTTAATATGTTTAGCTTTATTTTCTTAACTATGTGTTTGTTTACCGTATTTTCAGACAAATATTTTTGTCCAAATTTGCCAATTGATTTTGAAAAATCACAAACTCAATTTTCACAAATAATAGTAAAATTAGCAGATGCCAGGAATAAAAATGGGGAATCTATGTATCTACAAAACCTTTGTGGGATAACTGACATAGTTTAGACTTTCACATCACACGAAGAAGAAGAAAGGGTTATTTTGTGGTAGAGTATAAGAATTGCAGCCATAGTCAATGGAAGTGGCCAATCCTCGTAGAGTATAATATTTAGAGTATAATATTATACAGCATGGAATCATTTACATTATTATCTCTATACACATAGATTTAGATTTCTGTCGGTTCTATCTGGTGAATGCTGAGTGCATGAAAGGCCTGTCCCACATAGGTGACTTTTTAGGCGAGTGCAGGAAACTCTGCGCTTGTCATATGGTCGCCACATGGTCGCCACATGGTCGCCGGTGGTCTCTGGTGAGTCTCCTTCATGGTCGCGAGCGGTTCCCGCATTTTCGGAACTAGTCGCGGCCTCAGGATGGCCGCAGCAAAATTTTCAACATGTTGAAAATCTGGTCGCCATGGAGAAAATCGATACTTTTGTAGTCAGTCTTACGTGCAGTGGTAGTGGGGTCACCATGTAGTTGTAGGTAGTTGAGGTAGCCATAGGTAGTTTTAGTTAATCCCCTTTGCTGACCGGGCATTTTCATTGGCTCATTGGGGGAAAAAAAACGTAAGCACGAGTTTTCAGAACCAAGGAAAACCAACCGGTAATGTTAAATGCCCGCCAAACTTCACAGCTGTGTACCACTGGCTTATTAAACATTGTCTGGCTTCTTAAGAGTGTCACCACTGCTTCTCCCCCCTTCTCCCCTCCCCTTCCCCGCTCTTTTAAATAACTTACCGTACACTGTGCTAGCCGTCTTAACCTTCCTATTCACCGCGGTGTGTGTCTGTATTAACTTGGCTTTGTACCATGTGAATTTCAGACATCGCTCCCCCGCTTTCCCTGGCCCCCTTCTTTGGGGGGCGGGTGGAAGGAATTTCAGGCAGCGCTCCTAAGTGGGACAAGCCCTTGACCAAGGTTGATATCTCAGTGCTGTGTTGCAGTAAACATGAAACATTGAAATAAGACCATGCCATTATGCTGAAGTGGACGTTAAAAAATCCCCTGGATTTAATCAAAGAGAACACCAAGTTCTTTTGATATCTTGGCCAACTTTCCTTTATCAATACTTAACCAGTCATTCATCCAAGAACACAAATGCAAAGATAAACTTGAATTTTTTTCTGGCTGCTTCTGTCTAAAGAGAGGAAACTACAAAGTGCTTTGACTGAGCTTTTTAAAGTTGTGAAGGGTTAGACCAAAGAGGAACATGCTTCCCATGGTTGAAGGGCCTGGAATAAAAGAACATTGATATATAATTAAATGCAACAGAATAGCACGGTGGCAGCAGTAGGGTTGCTGCCTTACAGCGCCAGAGCTTCTGCCCTTACAGCGCCAGGGACCAGGTTTTGTAGATTGGTTACTTAACACTAACCAATTGTAGTGTTTATTACGGGTGCTGCCTGTACGGAGTTTGTACGTTCTCCCAGTGACCTGTGTGGGTTTTCTCCAAAATGTTTGGTTTAGTCCCCCACTCCAAAGACACACAGGATTGTAGGTTAATTGGCTTGGTATAATTATAAATTGTCCTGGTGTGATAGCGTTAGTGCGCAGGGATCACTGGTTGGCGTGGGCTCGGTGGGCCGAAGAACCTGCTTCCGCACTGTCTCGCTGAATTAAATTAAACTAAAAAGACAGAGAGAATGAAAAATGTATTCATGGATTGAGGCAGAGTCTATGTCAGCATTTAAGAATGAGTTAATTAGCACATGGAACAATAATCATATAAACGTACAAACACCTGAGAGAATAAACAGTAACACGGAATGTTACAATTCCAATGCTGTTTGAGGATCCGTGTGATGTGAATTAGCTGCCACAGTTCACGTAATTTAAATCATATCGTCACCCTTTCAGCCCTGATTGCTCATTGGTTCTAGGTGCAGAATTGAGCCATTCAGCCAACAGTCAAGCCTGCAGTCTTTGCACGACGCAAGACAAAAAAAGCTTCACCGTCTACCCGTTTGGGCATTACTGTACTTACATCTTCTGCTCCTAAGGAAAATAAAGATGTCAAGCAAAGTTTTACAGTGCTGGGCATCTGAACCATAACCCACGGCCAACCTTCAGCTGCACCCAGGACATTACGCGGCTCCATTGAACCCTTCTGATGGTAGTTCATAATAATCAGGAGCAGAATTAGGCCATTCGGCCCATCAAGTCTGCTCTGCCACTCAATCACGGCTCATCTATCTTTCCCTCTCATCCACATTCTCCTGCCTTCTCCCAACAACCCCTGGCACCCTTACTAATCAAATGCCTAATCAAATAGCAATGTAGATTGCTAACCTACATGTCTCAGTTTGAAATTTCAATTTTTGTTTTAAAATTCACTCAAATTCTCGTCCAGTTACATCTTTGCAAATTGCCCCCCCTGCCTTACACCACTCCAGGATATCTTGTTCTCTTTCAATTCTAATCCCTTGAAACAATGCCCTTGAATATCAATCTTTCTGGGTAACAAGAGCCAACTAGGATTATTTTCACTGGGGAATATCACAAAGTCTAAAAAGTGCCCAGATTTAAATTACTCCATTACAAAGTTGGCCAGCCATTGTTTTCATTGCCAAAGCTTCAAATTTTTTAATTTCCCCAAGCAAAACCTTGTTGTCTCTCTTCCCCACCCACCCTCGTACGTTTCTTCCTTTAAAATGCTCTGAAAAGCACACCCCTTTAAAAGTCTGAAGAAGGGTCTCGACCCGAAACGTTACCTATTCCTTCGCTCCATGGATGCTGCCTCACTCGCTGAGTTTTTCCAGCATTTTTGTCGACCTTCCCCTTTAAAATAAAGCTTTTTAGGCATCTGAACAAATCGGTCTCAGGTTGAAGCAGTTTAACACACCGTAATACTGCCGTGAGTTGCTTTTATTACTTTGAAGCTGCCATGTAAATAGAATTTGCTTTTTCAGTCTATACGTCAGAAGACATTTATTGCCTGCTTGGTTCTATGAATGTTTGCATTACTTTCTAAATACAAGCTTTTTCTTAACCTTATTTTTTTATACTTAGTTTTGTTTCTGAATTGGTCACACGTATATTCTATTGTACTGAAATGTCCAAATTCTCCCTCAGCCCAAAAATAAAATATATTCCTATATGGCAGCAAGGATGCTTTGAGATCCAAAATGAAGGCCCTGGAAAAATTACAGTCCATAAGAGTTCCAGAAAAGGAATATCATAGCTAGTTCACAACAATAACTTTACAGGAAATTCTTTCTCAAAGACATATTCACACAAAGTTGGTAATTAAGATAAAGATACTCAGAGAGGTGACAAAAAAAATGATGAGACAGAGAGTTTATGAAGGGTATCTTAAAGGATTGAATGGTGGATACATTTTGAGCAGGGTTCAAGGTGTATGAAGAGTGGTGGAGATGGAGCCACAGAACAGCAGATTTTGAGGTAGGTGGCTTTTTTTGTCAGAAGGGAAGGGGATGCTGCAGGACTGGAGATTGCTAAAAGGAAGAGGCATCGTCGCCGGTGGCTCTAAACACAAAGAATAAGAATTTGATACTGGGTGCATTGGGACTGGGAGCTTATACAGGTCTGTTAGGACAAGGCCGATAACGCCCAGGACTTGAAGGAAATAAGGCAAGAGTGGCTACCCAAGGCAACGCTGAAGTGGTGAAGCATTTTAGTCTGAAAAAGGGTCCCGACCCAGAACGTCACCCATCCTTTTTCTCCAGAGATGCTGCCTGGCCCGCTGAGTGAATCCAGCACTTTGTGTCTATCTATCTTTGGTATAAACTTCTGCGGTTCCTTTCGACACACTGAAGTGGTTCGCTCTGCCATTGATCATGGCAGGAGGTACAGTATGAGAAGGTAGTTAGAGACGAGATATTTCCCGTTGCATGAACACAAGGGCAAAAAGCTACACCGATGGTTAAGTAGGTAACTGAGAATGCTTTATCGGGGAACAGAAAAAAGAAATGGAACCAGAGTCAATGAGAGAGGATTTGATGCAAGAGGCTGAGACACAATCAAATTGGTAAAGAGAATTTACATGCTTGGGTTTTCTCTCAGCTTGAGAAACCACAGTCCAATTTACTTGGCAACACTCCCACAGGCTTTTCTCCAGCACTGCAGGGGTAATAAACTATTGCCCCTGCCAAGATCTGACAGGCAGTCACAAAAGACCAGTAGCTCAGAAACACTGTGCTGAAAGCCAAACTCCTTCACAAAGTGGGAAACCTTCTTTAAAAAAAGAATTAATTCTTTGCACAGAATTATCACCTCAGAGGGGGAAAAAAAATAAGTCAGCAGTTCAACAAGAGTTCAGCAGCAAATGATTTCAAAGAAAGGAGAATGATCCCTTCAGTGTAAGAAATGTTAATGTTTATTAATCAGCAACACAGGCATCAGTCTCAACCTTCTTATCCGATAAGAAGCACTTTCACCTTAAATGTTTGGAAATTACAAAACTCTTTTCACTATAAAAGACCAAGATTACAGGTTTCCGTTGACTCAATGTGGATGCTGTTTGGAGTTGAGGGTCTGAGCACAGCATCAAACTTCAGAGGATGCTCCTAACACCTGGAACGTCAGCTTCCAAAATGATCTTTCTTATGCCCATTGGGACACGTGGATGCCATTTGTAGTTGGTCACAATGGGTTACAATCTTACCTCCATTTACCCTCTTTGTGGAGACGGACCCTTCGGCCCACCGAGTCTGCGCCGACCAACGATCACCCCATACTCTAGCACTATCCTATACACAAGGCACAATTTACAACTTCCAAAAGCCAATTAGCCTACAAACCCGTATATGTCTTTCGAGTGCGAGAGGAAAATGGATCACCTGGTCACAGGGAAAACATACAAACTCCGTATAGACAGCACCCAGAGGCAGGATCGAACCTGGGTCGCTGGCGCAGTAACTCTACCACTGCACCACTGTGACCACACAACTATCAATCCCAGTATTTAATTTTTTCCGTTGATTCAGAATTATTTAAGAAAAGATTTTAATTAATCCTCATAGAAAGTGCTTTCCCAGATCATTCATGAGTGCACGATAGGTGGGGCACCTTGAACAGCATGGGCAAGTTGGGCCGAAGGGCCTGTTTTCATGCTGTATGACTCTATAAGCGGTAGAACTCTAGGATTATTTCATCTTGCTCTGGCCTCAGAGTAGTGTTTCCTTTCTTTACATTATTAACATTAACTTCATTGAATCTTAACTTTTTCATTGGGTCACATGCCATTTGTGAGGGTTGTGGGTCTTGTAGAAATCATCAGTAGATGGCATGCATTCATTTTCAAATACTTCACAGTACCAGCACAGGCCTATCTTGGTGTTAAAGAGTGCTTTCTTGAAACCTTCATTTCTCACCCTACACAATATCCATGGAAGCCATCCAGGTGGATAGGCACATTGAAATGTCTAATGACATTTCCCCAAGTACATGAAAGTACAAAATAGAATAAAAATGACAGAGCCAAAAGGAAAGAGAAACATTGTGCTGGCCAAAGGTTTGTTCATAGAGGCAGTTTTAAAGGTCTTAAATAGTAACCTCAGAGGTGGAGAAGTTCAGGCCGAAACCTGCAGCATACAAGCTCCAAAACATCGCAAATTAATTTTATTCACATTATACATGTTTTGTTGACTTGCATTACCACATCCATTCTGCGAACCAGCTATTTTAAAGATGCAACAGAGTTTGAGGTGGGAAGAGTTGGTGGTGAAATGTGCCCCATGTTGGGGAAGTCCAGAACCAGGGGTCACACAGTTTAAGAATCAGGGGTAGATCATTTAGGACTGAGATCAGATAAATCTTTTTCAGCCAGAGAGTTGTGAATATGTGGAATTCTCTGCCACAGAAGGCAGTAGAGGCCAATTCACTGGAGGTATTCATGAAAGAGTTAGATTTAGCTCTTAGGGCTAACGGAATCAAGGGATATGGAGAGAAAGCAGGAACAGGGCACAGTTTCTGGATGATCAGCCATGATCATATTAAATGGCGGTGCTGGCACGAAGGGCCGAATGGCCTACTGCCGCACCTATTTTGTGTTTCTATGGTGGACGATGTGAAGGATCCACATCAGGTCATTGTCATTTACTGTGGACAACCAGACACGTTGCAGGCTGTTTATAGCCTAAAAATAACCTCAAAAGGTCATTTCTCACATGGCTGATTAATGAAGTTACATGGGAGTACAGCTCACTGTTCACTGCCTGTCAGTGGAGCACTGGGCCATGCCAAGAATTCAGTACATGCAAATGGTTTACTTTCTGGTGTCAATTATAAATAGACTGTTTTTCTTTAACTTCACACTGGGCAAAAGGGCGGCCTTGGCATTGAAATGCCAACATATTGCCACTTCAATCACGGACCACAGGTCCCATACAATAAAATCCTCACCTCAAATCCCCAGCTGAGTCTTAGTGCTTAGAGTTTCATCTCCCAGAGGGATAGTGAAGGGCTCAGGTTTTTCTGCATGAACTCACAACCTTGGGCAGGGCCATCTTAACGCATGGGGTCCCCATGCTAATCTAGGTATTGTAGATTTTGTAGATGTATCTTTATTCTTTGGAATGCAGAAGGTTAAGGGGGGACTTGATTGAGGTCTTTAAAATGATGAAAGGGATAGACAGAGTTGACGTGGATAAGCTTTTCCCATTGAGGGTAGGGAAGATTCAAACAAGAGGGCATGACATGAGAATTAAGGGACAGAAGTTTAGGGGGTAACATGAGGGGGAACTTCTTTACTCAGAGAGTGGTGGCTGTGTGGAATGAGCTTCCAGCAGAAGTGGTGGAGGCAGGATCGATTTTAACATTTAAAAGTAAAGTGGATAGGTATATGGACGGGAAGGGAATTGAGGGGTATGGGCTGAGTGCAGGTAGATGGGACTAGGGGAAAATAAATGGTCGGCACGGACTGGAAGGGCCGAGAGGACCTGTTTCCATGCTGTAATTGTTATATGGTTATATGGTTATTGTAGAACATGAAAACGGAGAAGAACATCGCAAGTGCAAGACGGCATATTTGATTCGGCATAAAGAAACTGGAAGTGTAGGGGCCCCAGTGCACTGCTTTGCCCGGGGGCCTATAATGCTGTTAAAACGGCCCTGACCTTAGGAATGTACAGAGTAGGGTCTGACCTTCCTTCCATCGAGGGGATTTATCACAGTCGCTGCCTCAAAAAGGCTGGCAACATCATCAAGGACCCACACCACCCTGGCCACACACTCATCTCTGCTACCTTCGGGTAGAAGGTACAGGAGCCTGAAGACTGCAACAACCCGGTTTAGGAATAGCTACTTCCCCACAGCCATCAGGCTATTAAGCCTGGCTCGGAACTCTGAACATTAATATCCCTCCATCTGTTATTTGCACTTTATTAATTTATTAATTCATGGGTGTAATTATGTATAGAATTGTAGTCAATGCCTTCTATGTTCTGTTGTGCTATGCAAAGAAAGATTTTCATTGTCCTGTCAGGGACACATGACAATAAACTCTTTTGACTTTTGACTTTGAGTATATATTCAGTATGAAGGATCCCCACACGAAAAGCGTCACCTATCCATGTTCTCCAGAGATGCCGCCTGACCCGCTGAGTTACTCCAGCACTTTGCAACCTCTCTTGTCAACCAGCATCTGTCATTCCGGGTTCCTGAATATAAGCAGTGTTTGGAATCCAAAACCCCCTCAGGAAACCTCTCCTCATCTGAAGTCTAAGTCACGGCCCCCCTACTCTAGGACCATGACTCTTAGTTCATGAAGTAGGTGATGACCACTCAGGGGGATGTGGGTATATGGAACAAGTTGCCATAGGAGGTAATGGAGGCCGGTACCATAACAATGTTTAAAAGACACTTGGACAGGTGCATGGATAGGAAAGGTTTTCGAGGGATATGGTCAAAACGAGGGCATACGAGACCAGCTTAGATGGGGCATCTTGGTCAGCACGCACTCAGAGGAATCGTATACAAACTTCCCCTCTTGTCCTGGCCAAATTCAACCCTAAGCCAACACCACTGGAAACGGAACAATTGATGGCATTTCATTGCTAGCTATTGTACTTCACTGTAAGCAAATTGGCTACCTCGTTACCTCAGAACACACCACTGACTGCACTTGAAAAATATTGATGGAAGATCACCGACCTGAAGCATGAACTCGGTTTCTCTCCAAACCCACTTGCCTTCCAAGCATTTCAACAAATTGGTTTTATTTCAAAAATACTTCATAGGTTGCAATACACAGTGGGATGTTTTGAATGCATGTGAAAACTCCTATATCCAATTCTATTTGGAGCATTGTTGAAAAAGATGTTGCTGGACGCTTTCCTTTGATAACAAAATGAAGAGGCCCGACATAGTAGTTGTTGCCATCAGTTACCAATATGCAAGTGCCAAGAAGATCAGAGCACAGTGGAAAGGGGCAAAAAAAAAAAGAATGTTTAGTTTAGTCTAGTTTAGAGATACAGCACGGAAACAGGCCCTTCGGCCCACTGAGTCCGCACCGACTGGTGATCCCCACTAGGGCCAAGCACACAAGGGACAATTTTACATTTATACTAAGCCAATTAACCTACAAACCAGTACGTCTTTGGAGTGCGGAAGGAAGCTGAACATCTCGGAGAAAACCCATGCAGGTCACGGGGAGAATGTAAAAACTCCGTACAGACAGCGCCCGTAGTCAGGATTGAACCTGTGTCTCAGGCGCTATAAGGCTCTACCACTACAGCACCATGCCGCCGTGGACCTTTGAACATAGGAAAGGAAATAACTAAGGCATTTGCTCACGCCATCCAAGGGTCAGAGAAACCCACAGCGCTTCAAAGCTGCTGCGCTGCTTTCAGCCAGACGCGTAGGTTAGGTGGCGTGGGAAGTGGCTAAGTCATTTAAAAATCACACAGCAACTTCTTCCTGCAAACTGAAGCCAAGTAGCATGACTGGTCAAGAAAGAAAGTCGGAAACCCCCTCCTCCATTCTGAGGCAGCAGCAATTCATGCGTGTTCACTGATAATCAAAACAGGCCTGAACGAGAACAAGTATTTTGTTAGCAGAATTGGCATTGCGCAGATATTTGAAGTTTGAAAAATGCATTAAAAACAGTGACAAGGTAAATATATTGGGTTATAGCCACAGTAGGCAGCTCGTTTCAAGTTGTCACAATGAAGAGTGTTAAAATAAGATTTATATCAGATACTCCCTATGCCACCATACCAATGTTTTACAACCAACTGTATACTCTTTAATTTAGCCGCTGCATTTCTTACTGATTATTACAAAGTCAGCAATTTTGAAGGATTTATTGGGCTAGAAAGTATTCTGGATTATTATCAAAATAATAAAAGGAGGGATTAGATTATTTCTCATGATTTGGGCATCACTTAGAGGAGGTACTATTTGAACCAGTTCAGTTTAGTCTATTGTCATGTGTACCGAGGTACAGTGAAACATTTTTGTTGTCAGCAGAAAGACAATACATGATTACAATCGAGCATCATTTACAGTGTGTAGATGCATGATAAAGAAATAACGTTTGGTGCAAGGTATAGCCAGCAGGGTCCGATCAAGGATAATCCGAGGGTCACCAAAGAGGTCGATAGTAGTTCAGCACTGCTCTCTTCGTTGTGATAGTTGCCTGATAAGAATTGGGAAGAAACTGTCCCTGAATCTGGAGGTGTGTGTCATGCAGATCATAGAGACATCAAGTCATACAACGTGGAAACAGGTCCTTCAGCCCAACACGCTCACGCCAACCAACATGCCACATCTGCTTCATCTACAACAAGATGTGAAGAAAGAGGCCATCTCAGATATCCTAGTCGAGGTAGTTCTCTTGCAGTTTCTACACAAACAGAAGCTAGTTTGATCCAGCTCAACCAAGTTACAACTGGCCTCAGAAGTGGGCCAGGGTCAAGTGGGCCAGTGGGCCAAGTAATCCTGGGTCACGATTTGAAACATACAGATGGATCAGGAGGTCAGATCCAGAAAGGAACCATTCAACTATTTGCCTCATTTCAAGCAGGCAGTAAAAGCAGTTTGCTTCTGCAATTGCATCCAGCAGGCAAAGCTTATTAAAAGAAAAGTGGGCACACGGGAGCAGTACAGATGACCTCCATAATCTGTACTGCCAGTCCATTTACAATGCTTGCATTTATCTAAATGTGGAATGTTTCCATGTATGCCCTGACCACACAAAACAATTCAAAGATAATCAGCTCATTAGTGAAAAGGACGGCACGGTGGCGCAGCAGTAGAGTTGCTGCCTCACAGCGCCAGAGACCCGGATTCGATCCTGACTCTGTACGGAGTTTGTACGTTCTCCCCATGACCTGGGTGCTCCGGTTTCATCCCACACTCCAAAGATGTACAGGTTTGTCGGTTAATTGGCTTTGGTAAAATTCTAAATTCTCCCAAGTGTGTGTACGATGGTGTTAATGTGCGGGGATCACTGGTAAGCGCGGACTCGGTGGGTCGAAGTGCCAATTTCCACTCTACACTAAACTACTGTACTTCAGCCCACTTTTAATCAGTAACAAAGTTGTAGAACCTGTTACATTCTAATATACAAATTATTGTATTAATTTTATAATTCTATACACAACAGTATTATTTCCAATGAGACTGGTTTGGGCTTAATCTACTCCAACCCTCCTCTCAGCCTTGATTCATACATGGATCAAAAGAGCTAAACTACAGAGCTGAGGTAAGAGTGTCTGAAGAAGGGTCTCAACCGCCGTGTGGCGCCACCAATGGTTGCCTCGCCAACAGTCTGTCTGTCCCTTTCTCCTTCGGTGTTTTTTTAGTGTGTGTTAAATGTATGTCTTTAGTGTTCTTTAGCTTGTTATATGTGGGGGGTGGGGGAGGGGGCTGGGGGAAACTTTTTCTAATCTCTTACCTGGAAGGAGATGCGATTTTTTCCCATATCATATCTCTGTCCGCACTGAGGCCTAGCATCGAGGAGTTGGAGGCCTTTGCTGGAGACCGACTTCGAGAGCTCCACCCCGGATGCCTGCGGACTTTAACATCGTGGAGCCCGTGGTCTCTGGTTAGAGACCGACATCGGGAACTCCAAGCCGCAGGAGCTTCGACTATCCTAGTCGAGGTAGTTCTCTTGCAGTTTCTACACAAACAGAAGCTAGTTTGATCCAGCTCAACCAAGTTACAACTGGCCACAGTAGAGGGCCAGGGTCAAGTGGGCCAGTGGGCCAAGTAATCCTGGGTCAGGATTTGAAACATACAGATGGATCAGGAGATCTGATCCAGAATGGAACCATTCAACTATTTGCCTCATTACAAATAGGCAGTAAAAGCAGTTTGCTTCTGCAAATCAGCTTCGATCGCCCCCGACGCGGGAGCTTCGATCTCCCCCTACGCGGGAGCTTCGACCGCCCCGACGTGGGAGCTTCGACCGCCAGCTGAGGGAGCTTCAATCGCCCCGAAAAATGAGGGAAGAAGACTAGACTTTGTAGCCTTTCATCACAGTGAGGAAAGTGGGGAATCAGCTGTGGTGGATGTTTATGTTAACTTTAATGTAGTTTTGTGTGTTTTGTTGCTTTTTTTAGTATGGCTGTATGGTCATTCGCATATCACTGTACCTTAATTGGTTCATGTGACAATAAAAGACCTTTGAAACTTTGAAACCTGAAACGTCACCCATTCCTTCTATCCAGAGATGCTGCCTGTCCCGCTGAGTTATTCCAGCATTTTGTGTCTATTGTGAGGCAAGGGAATTTTCCCTTGATGTCAAGATGGCATTTAGCCCACTGCGGTGTTCTGGACTCAAGCATCCTTCATGCATCCACCTTAAGGTCAGAATGTTCCACTGCATTTAAAATCCTCACCTAACAACACTGACTGATAGGTGGCAAGTAACATTCATGCCACTAAAGTGGAATATCTCCAATAAAGATCTAACGAGATATCCTTGATATTCAATGGTATTACCATCATGAGGCTCCCACATCATTCATACCCCAAGGTTCATCGATAACCAGACACTCTTGGACTAGCTATAAAAATGTCTGTTCAGAGGCTGGGTGTCCTGTGTAAGGAGGAACCCTAGATGCCAGTTAAACGGAAGACAGACACAAAAAGCTGGAGTAACTCAGCGGGTCAGACAGCATCTCTGGAGAAAAGGAATAGGTGATGTTTCAGGTCGAGACTCTTCTTCAGACTGAGAGTCAGGGGAAAAGTGAACGAGAAATAAAGATGGTACTTACGACAAATGAATGGAAGATATGCAAAAAGCAATGATAATCAAGGACAATAGACAATAGACAATAGATAATAGGTCCAGGAGTAGGCCATTCGGTCCTTCGAGCCAGCACCACCATTCAACGTGATCATGGCTGATCATCCCCAATCAGTACCCTGTTCCTGCCTTCTCCCCATATTCTCTGACTCCTACGGAATTGTGGAGCCCACAATGGTCCATTGTTGTCTGTGGGATAGGTGTTAACGCGTTATACCGACAGTGGAACTCAAAGGGACGACAGTAAAACTCGTACGGTGACTAGGGTGGTGGAAGGACGAGGAGAGAGAGGGGATGCAAGGATTACTTGAAAGTTAGAGAAATCAATATTCATACCTGGGTTGTCAACGAAATATGAGGTGCTGTTCCTTCAATTTACGTTTGGTCTCACTCTGACAATGCAGACAGCCCAGGATGCTTTCAAGAGAGAGCTAGATAGGGCTCTTAAAGATAGTGGAGTCATGGGATATGGGGAGAAGGCAGGAACGGGGTACTGATTGGGGATGATCAGCCATGATCACATTGAATGGCGGTGCTGGCTCGAAGGGCCGAATGGCCTACTCCTGTACCTATTGTCTATTGTCTATTGACAGAAGGGGCAGTATGGGAATGGGAAGAGGAGTTAAAGTGTTTGGCAGCCGGGAGATCTCCTGACTCCTTAAATCCTTTCCACCAGAAACAAGGCACAACTCAGGGGCATGATGGAACGCTCTATATGCCTGGCACGTCAAACTACTCTCAAGATATTGGAGAGTAAAGATAGGCAAAATGCTGGAGTACTCGTCTGGGGCACTCCAGCACTGTGTGTCTACCTTTGGTATAAACCAGCATCTGCAGTTCCTTGTTTCTACAAAGCAGAGAGCATCCAGAGCAGGACTACTTGCTTAACTGGCATCCTGTCCCCCACAGGCACACAGTGGCTGCAGCATGCACCATCTATAAAGTGCTCTGTGGTAACTCATCCAGTCTACATCAAAAGCGCCTCCCAAACCTGCAAACTGCATCACTGAGGACAAATGCAGAAGGAACAAGGAAGCACCTGCGCACTGCCCTCAAAGTTGCACATGATTCTTCCCAGCAAAATAAAAACAGCATTAATCCCCAATTGTCCATGATTCTCAATCCTGGATTTACTACACAACAGTACTGAGGAATTATTTCCACCAGAAAAATTGCATGATCCAACCAGGCTCACCAACATCTATTTTCACATGTATTATCTTTTAATTATATTTTTCTTCCAATTCAAGTAATCTTAAATCTCTTTTATTATTCTATTGTGCTTGTGTTACGGGTACTTCAAAAAAAAAGCAATTAGATGTAATTCTGGATGGAGGAGGTGGGAATGAGCATGATGATGAAAGACTGTGTTGAGATGAATCTTGTAGTTTGTAGAATATCTCCAGAGGGAGAAAAAGCATTACTTTAGAGATGCAGCGCGGAAACAGGCCCTTCTGCCCACCGAATCGGCGCTGACCAGTAATCACCCCCGTACATTAGCACTATCCTACACACTGGGGACAATTGACAATTTACAGAAGCCAATTAAGTTACAAATCTGCACGTCTTTGGAGTGTGGGAAGAAACCGGAGCACCTGGAGAAAACCCACGCGGTCACAGGGAGAATATGCAAACTCTGTACAGACAGCACCTGATGTAGTCAGGATCGAACCCGGGTCTCTGGCGCTGCAAGGCAGCAACTCTGCTGCTGTACCATTGTGCCACTACTTGAAAGCTACTGCAATCTAGTTCAGTGGTTCAGCCGTCTGCTGGTCTACATTATAGAATTGCTTTAAGCGATTGAAGTATGCATTTGCATTGTGGACATGCCTTGGCCTCCTCAAGAATGAAAATACCTGTTTTGGCTATTTGGCGTGTGGTCAGCATGAATGAAGGCCTGATGACACACTGCTCTCAGACCGCTGTCTAAAACTGTTGTACCCAAGCCCTACATGTTTGCAAATGGCTGCCAGATGTTATTTCCTAGAATATATATAATCAGATACAGGTGACTACCTGTGAGCTGATCATACTAATATTTACATTTGTCATTTCCTGGAATATCAAAATCCTTAAAATATATGTTCATGGCTAGCGAGGAATTATGCAATGTCCGTCCTTAACTTTCCTCAAGTGTTGGCTGCCGGCCACCATTTTGAAATCATGCAGTACACAGCAGTAATTGTAATTTGTGTTTATAAAATATTAACCAAGCTCTTCAGACTCAGAACTGGAGTTGCAATTATAATTTTTTCCTTATATACTAAAAGGGAAGGCCAGGATATTCTTTAAACAGTGGGTGGCAAATCTGTGGAATTCATTGCCACAGTCAGCTGTGGAGGCCGATATTGGGTATTTTTAAAGCAAAGATTAGAGTAATGGTGTGAAACATCGTGGAATCAAGACCTTCAGCCCCAATTGCCCACACCGGCCAACATGCCCCATCAGCACTAGTGCCATCTGCCCGTGATTAGCCCATATCCCTCCAAACCTGTTCTATCCGTGTACCTGTCTAACTGTTTCTTAAATATTGGGATAGTCCCAGCCTCAACTACTTCCTCTGGCAGCTTGTTCCATAAACCCATCACCCTTTGTGAGAAAAGTTACCCCTCAGACTCCTATTAAAATATGTTCTTGATTAGTAAGTGCATCAAAGTTCATGGGGAGCAGGCAGGAGAATGGGGTTGAGAGGGAAAAGTCGATCAGCCATGATCGAATGGTGGAGTAGACTCGATGGGTCAAATGGCCCAATTCCGCTCGTATGTCTTACAAGATTGACATCGTAGGTTCCCTTCCCATCATCTCTGAAATAGTATTCCAGCAACTTTCTTCTTTTTTTAACTGGCAGTTTTCTATAAATGAATAGATTTCACCTTCAATTCGATAATCTATAATGACAGGATTAGAACTAATGACTTCCGGCAAGCTTGTCAAAAGCCTTAGATAGACACAAAAAGTTGGAGTAACTCAGCGGGACAGGCAGCATCTCTGAAGAGAAGGAATGGATGACGTTTTCGGGTCGAGACCTTCCTTCCCCTCAATTACATCATTCAGTATTGTAGCTTCTTTTCCAACACAAAGACTTCAGCAATTGTTTTTCTCATTATATAGTTCCTTATATCTCATTATGCACACAAATCATAGGAAATTGGAAGACAATAGTTGTAGGATTGCAATGTGTTCTGATTTATTGCACGGACTCAGACAGTCCTAATGTGAAGTTAATCAGACGTATTAGGAGCATCAATGCATATGTATAAAGTATTCACACCTAAGGACCAACAAATGCCAAGGGGCGGCATGGTGGCACAGCGGTAGAGTTGCCCCCTAACAGCGCCAGAGACCCGTGTTTGACCCCGACTACGGGTGCTGTCTGTACGGAGTTTGTACGTTCTCCCCGTGGCCTGCGAGGGTTTTTCCCGAGATCTTCGGTTTCCTCCCACACTCCAAAGATGTACAGGTGTGTAGGTTAACTGGCTTGGTATACATTTAAATTGTCCCTAGTATGTGTAGGATATTGTTAATGTGCAGGGATTGCTAGTCGGTGCAGACACGGTGGGCCGAAGGACCTGTTTCCGCGCTGTATCACTAAACTAAACTTAGTTCAGGAATCCAAGTCATTTCAATACTCCTGTTCCAGAAAGTTTAATGGAGCTGAAAGCCACGTGTAGGAGGAGAATTCCATTTACCTCTTATCTCTCTATTTTTAATAACTCGCATGACTTGTGTAATGATCCAAAATGAAATTGCTAACAGGTTATAACAGCACGAGCAAACAGAAAATATTATAAAACACAATGTGCATGTTGGTTTGTGCAAAGAAAACACATGCTCATTCAGGATTTTCTTTTCAAGGCACCAATCCATTTTAAAGAACAGGGGGAAAAATGTTATTGACCAAGGTTTTAAAAAAGCTACAGTGACAGTACACATGGTGACTGCAGTCTAACGATAAGAATGCATTCCTTTTTTACAATTATCTTTTGGAGGCTAATGACATAAACCTTGCTAAGATCAATAGTTGCAGTGTATTCTGATTTATTGCAAGCGCCTTCTGGCCTCAGATAGTCTAAATGAGGAGTTAACCAGACGTATTAGGAGCATCAATGCATGTGTATAGAGTAAACATACCCAAGGACCAAGAAGTGCCAAAGGGGCGCAGAGGTAGAGTTGCTGCCAGATACCCGAATTTGATCCTAACTACGGGTGCCGTCGGTATAGAGTTTACATGTTCTCCATGTGACCTGCGTGGGTTTTCTCCAAGTGCTCCAGTTTCCTCCCACACTCAAAAGACGTGCAGGTTTGCAGGCTAATTGGCTTTGGTAAAATTGTAAATTGTCCTTGTGTGTCGGATAGTGTTAGTTTGCGGTGATCGCTGGTCAGCACAGACTCGGTGGGCCAAAGGGCTTGTTTCCACTCTGTATCTCTAAACTAAAACTAAACTAAACATTCTTTTAACTTATTTTGTATGTGTCACTATTCTTTGCTCAAAAAACAATTTCTACAACACATCTTGGTAGAATTGCTGCCTTACAGCGCCAGAAACCTGGGTTCGATCATGGCTACGGGTGCTCTAAGGAGTTTGTATGTTCTCCCTGTGACCAAGTGGGTTTTCTCTGGGTGCTTTGGTTTCCTCCCACATTACAAAGACGCACTGGTTTGTAGGTGAATTGGCTTCAGTAAACATTGTAAATCATGATTGCAATTTCTTTCTTGGATTTGTGGCAGTGATTCTGTCCTCCTCTGCAATTGGAAACATTCTGTCTATTCTACCAAAGAATCTTGGAGACTGACATCAGGTCACCCTCAACCTTCTCCGATAGATTATGAATGCTATTGAACACTATCTTGGATTACGAACATGTTTGATAAGATGGACAGAGAGATACTTACACTCGTGTCCACACTTGAGGTCATAAATATAATGATTGAAAATAAGAAAAGATAATATTTAATATTAAATAATATTAATATTAAATGTTTTATTATTATGTGCTTGCTTCTAATAAAAATATTATTTTAAAAAAATAAATAAAAAATAAGAAAAGCTGCAAATATTGGAGAAATGTTAATAATTCCGAAGAGGAATTCAAGGCAAAATCTTCTACCCGAAGGCTGGTTACCAATTGAAACTTAGACCACACTGCGTAGGTAATAATAATAATATTGATGCCTTTAATGGAAAGATGCTTGAGTGAAAAAAATAGGACATTTTGATGAACTGGATGTGAATGATGCTGCAACATTATGTAAAATATGAACAAAGTTCTATCAATATCATAGCAAATATACATCCTTCAACAGACGTTATAAAATTATTTCATTCTGGTTGTGCACGTTTAAACTAACAGGGCAGGGGGATGGCACCCAATGCAAGGAGACTGAGGGCCATAAAAGGAGGACAGAAGCAAAAGTTGTCGATGGGCGCTAAGAAAAACTTACCTGAAAGCTTTGTGTCTTAATGCGAGGAACATTTGAAATAAGGTGGATGAATTGAATGTGCAGTTAGTAGTTAAGGGGCATGATATAGTTGGAATTACGGAGACATGGCTGCAGGGTGACCAAGGCTGGGAGCTAAACATGCAGGGGTATTCAATATTCAGGAAGGATAGACAGAAAGGAAGAGGAGGAGGGGTGATATTGCTGGTTAAAGAGGAGATTAATGCAATAGAGACATTAGCTTGGATGCTGTCGAATTGGTATGGGTAGAACTGCGAAATTGCCAAGGGCAGAAACGCTTTTTGGAGTGGTATACAGACCACCAAACAGCAGTAGGGAGGTTGGGGGTAGCGTCAAGCAGGAAATTAGGGATGCGTGTAGCAAAGGTACAGCGGTTATCATGGGCGGCTTTAATCTACATATAGATTGGGTCAACAAATTGGTAACAATGCTGAAGAGGAGGATTTCCTGGAATGTATATGGGATGGGTTTTTAAACCAATATGTAGAGAAACCAACTAGTGGGCAGGCCATCCTAGACTGGGTATTGTGTAATGAGGAGGGATTAGTTAGTGATCTTGTTGTGCAAGGCCCATTGGGCAACAGTGACCATAACACGGTGGAATTCTACATTAGGATAAAGAATGACACGCTTAATTCAGAGACTAGGGTCATGAACTTGAATAAAGGAGACTTTGAAGGTATGAGAAGGGAATTGGCTAGGATAGACTGGCAAATTATACTTAATGGGTTGACAGTGGAGATGCGGGGTGGAAGACTGCAACCTTCACGAGGCCCGCCCTGTTTCGATTAATGCAATCAACTCGATGGGCACAAACGGAAGATCAAATAGAACAAGTTGCCCAACAGCTTTAGGCTGTGCACGCCACACGAAAGAAGAAGTGGAGATGCAATGGCGAAGATTTAAAGACCGCATGGATGAACTCCAGAAATTGGTCATCCTTGTCTGGCGAAAAAATAAAACTGAGAAGGCAGCTCAGCCGTGGCTGACAAGGGAAGTCAAGGATAGTGTTAAAGCCACGGAAGAGGCATATAAATTTGCATATCACTGTATCTTAATTGGTGCACGTGACAATAAAAGACCTTTGATACCTTTGAAATTGAATGGCCGTGCTGGCTCGAAGGGCCGAATGGCCCACTCCTGCACCTATATTCTATGTTTCTATAAAATATAGTGCAAGTTGAAAAGTGGAATGGCAACCAGAGATTACATAACTGCTGATGGAAATGCAAATAATTTGTATTGCCCACAAAGTTGTTAAGCTTGAGGAAATATGACCTGAAAAGGTGGTAGATCCAAATTCTACAGGAACTTTCCAAAAAGGCATGTCCCTCAGAAAATGTACATGTACTTCAGAAAAAAAAAGACAAAAGTGCTGGCATTACTCAGCAGATCAGGCAGCACCTCTGGAGAATGTGGATAGGTGATGTTTCAGGTCCGGACCTCTAATCAGACTGGCCTTCCAGTTCCGGCCCAACCAGGATGTACTTGAGATGTACTTGAGATGTTTGGGGAAAATAATGGTCAGGTTAATTGTCTCGCTCTTTCAAACATTGGGCACTCTCGACACAAAATGTCACCCGATCCTTCTCTCCAGAGATGCTGCATGTCCCGCTGAGTTACTCCAGCATTTTGGGCCTATCTTCGGTGTAAACCTGCATCTGCAGTTCCTTCCTAGACAAAGGACATCCATCTGTGATCCAGTAGTCGTTGATTAAAGTAAACACGGGCTACCCCAAGGTTGCATATTTGCTTTAATAATGCAACTCCTTTCTTCTACTTAAAAAGATTCAGAATACACAAAGTTCTCTTTTCCTCTGTTGAAAGCTGGTTTTGTTGAGGGACAAGAGCAATTTCAGCAGGAAACACTGATTGTCGTCGTTCTTTTTTTTTGCAAAACAAAGTAAAGCACAAAACAGCCACAAAGTAGGATGCACATAACACAGCTGGGTGTACGCCATGGACAGGGAAAAGGGTACAAGAATCAGTCCTGCTCCCAATCTTCACACATCCCACAACCAATTCAGAACTAAGCAACCTGTGTAAATCAGATGAGGAATCTGTCCTTTTTACTGAGATATTCAAATGCAAAATCTTTCGGGTATTAACAGTCCAGCCTCTCTCCCACACAGTTTGATAGAATCCCCAGTGACCCATTTTCTACGATGTACCTCGGCAAAAACGCAGAAGAGAAGTAAATAGGGGTTTCCGTCATTGTCATTTTCAGCAGGAGGCTGCTGCTGACTCTTCATAAAAACAAAATACGAAAGTCAAACGTTATTTCAATCTCTTTTGTTTTAGCGTACAATAAATATCAATGCATGTGCTGATGGCTGTGGTTTTTAAATAGGGCTGACGGCTTAACAGAGGCCAGCGGAACAAAATGACAACAGTCGTGGACAACTAAGAGCTGTCCACACGGATCAATGCTTTGTGTAAACATGGATACCACTCAGCATTTCATAATCCCCTATTATGGCAAACTGTTTTCATGAGCTTGGCCGAATTAATTGCAGAATTATTTTGCTCCGCAATTTAAAACAAAAAGTTAATTTGTTAGTGTTTTGATAATCTGCCCTCGACAGCTTTTCAAACCAAAGCAGTCGACTGGACATTGTAAATGGTAGCCAGTTTTTATTTTGTAGACACAGATTAATTGATTGTCAAACTGCGAGCCCTCTTGACAGAGCCAGAAGTATTTGCAAACATTATATGTCCCATAAAATTATCTCATAAAAAGAGCAGGGTTGCTCATCCTGGTATTGGGATCAATAATTATACCTCAACTAATGTGAAAAAGTTATACAGGTCCACCATTGATTTGACAGCACCCTTGGTTCCAGCGCCTTGCTGGATTATCCGTTTTGCCAAACTAACATAGGTCACGGCCTCCGAGAGGAGTCCAACGGCACCTGAATGGTCCGCCTCGGCCTCGATACCGGCCCGCAATGTCAGACTTGGAAGTCGGTGATGGGAACGGATTTGCCGGCTTTGGCTGGTCCGGAGCTCCAGGGCCCCGGCCGCCGGGAGCAAATTCAACCCCTAGATCGGCCACGGAAGTCCCAATGAGGTTGGGATCGACCACCTCACCCGGCCTAGGCGCCACGTTTCCGGTGGGACTTCCAGGGGGCATTTCAAGTGCACTTTCATAATTCTGTCGAGATTAAAGGAGGTGCCAGACCAACAATTACTGGAAAAATCGTTGGTGGACCTGTATTCAGTTACTCTCCCAATGGTGTGTGGGAGAGCTTTGTTACATGAAAATTAATTCAACTGCAGTAATGGCTATGCTTCAAAAGTACTTTATTCTGTGCAAAAGCATTTAGAGATGTCCCAAGGTCATTGTAGGGACTGTATAATTGAAAGAAATTAACCACCTTTCATTGAAGTCAATAATTATTGCAAGAACCAAGCTCATGTTAACACATTTCCTGCATTTTCAGGAGATAAAGATCAACTCCCTACATAATACTCTAGACAATCTGAAAGTCGTTCAGAAATGAAAAGTGATTTTCTTTGAAATGTTCGGATTCAAAAATACAAGATGCTCCTGTTTCCTCCTACATGCCAAAGGCGTGGAAATTTGCAGGTCTCTAAATTGCCCCTCATGTGCAAGGAGTGGATGAGAAAATGGGATAACAGAACTACTGCGAATGGGTGATCGATAGCTTAGAGTTACAGCGCGGAAACAGACCTTTCGGCCAACCAAGTCCACGCTGACCAGCAATCCCGTACGCTAACACTATCCAACGCAATTTACAGAAGCCAAATTAATGTGCAAACATGTACGTCCTTGGACTGTGGGAGGAAACCCGAGCACCCGGAGAAAGCCCACGAGGCCACAGGGAGAACGTACAAACTCCGTACAGACAGCCCCCGTAGTCAGGATCGAACCCAGGCTTCTGGCGCTGTAAGTTAGCAACTCAACCGCTGCACCAACGTGCCGCACTAAAAATAGCCAGCATGGTGAGCCGCAAAGCCCATTTCCATACGGTAGCTCTAAAACTAAATTTAAAAAATAATAACCTAAATGGAAAGACATTTAGTTAAAGTTGATATGTCTTTATGACTTGACAGTCACTCATCTGACCACAAAATGAAAATCCCCTGTGTTAGGGTTTCTCCAAACTGCAATCATGTGTTCCAACTTTAAATGCAAATCCAGTACATGATCTCTACAACACAAACCTTACAGAAAAGAGAGCTTTTGTCTTTGCTCCACTGCAATCTTTTGTAATGCAGGTCATAAGACTAACAGCGAGTTAGCTAGTAAAAGTAAGCTCATAGAATTGCGATTTACAATGTCTAGTAATAAAATTCCACTTGGATGCTTTGAAAGGAACAAGTAGGTTCAAGGCACTGGATTCTCACCCCAGACCCACTGTCACAACACAGGCCGTTTCTGCACAAATGTACTTTGTTACGTCAATAGGAATTATTTCTGCATCCTGCCCAAAATCTAACTGCACAGAAATAATCAATGTTCGTCCTCTTTGGAAATTGTCCCATTGGAACAGTAGCGAAATATAACAGCTGTGATGATATCAATGATTCTCTGTTACTCTCAAACATGTCACACTTGCTCAAACAAATACCACGTTTCAACCCAGAAATAAATTCCCATCTTTCATGAGATCATGATACCATTGCTTACATTTTGGGACTACAACGAACAATACACATCACTTTTGTCATTACATTTCTAAATCTAAGCCGCAGGTATAATTCTTAATTGCGGCAAAATCTGCTACCAAATATACAGACTTGAACGTGAATTAGATTCAGGATTCAAGATTCAAGAGAGTTTATTATCACGTGTCCCTGATAGGACAATGAAATTCGTGCTTTCCTTCAGCACAACAGAACATAGTAGGCATGACTACAGAACAGATCAGTGTGTCCATATACCATTATATAAATATATACACACATGAATAAATAAACTGATAAAGTGTAAATAAGCAGATAATGGGCTATTAATGTTCAGAGTTTTGTCCGAGCCAAGTTTAATAGCCTGATGGCTGTGGGGAAGTAGCTATTCCTGAACCTGAAGGTAGCAGGGAGATGGGTGTGTGGCCAGGATGGTGTGGGTCCTTGATGATACTGCCAGCCGTTTCGCTTGGGCAGTTTCCAACCCAGCAGTAACTGAAGAAGGGTCTCAACCCAATACATCACCCATTCCTTCTCTCCAGAGATGATGCCTGTCCCATGGTATTACACCAGCATTTTGTGTCCATATCCAGTGGTATGAAGGTCGATTTCTCGAATTTCACTCTGCATTCCCCCCCCCCCCCCCTCCCTCCCCTTTCTCTGCCCTAGTCATCCTACCAGTTCCACTGTTCGCATCCATGGGTATACCTTTGTTATCACCTCTTCCCCAGTCACCAATGGGCTATTATGGACTCCACATTTTCTTGGACACCTAATGCCGGCCCTGATATATTCTGGCCTCTTCATACCTCCAGTCCCACCCCCCCTTCTCACCTACTTTCAGTCTGAAGTAGGTTCCGACCCAAAACGCCACAAATTCCTCATCTCCAAAGATGCTGCCTGACTAGCTGAGTTACTCCAGCATTTTGTGTCTATCTTTGGTATAGTCCAGCATCTCCAGTTCCTTCCTATACAATTCAACCACAGTACTTTATTAAATTGTAGGCAATCTGCTACACTTTTTGTTCCTCTACCATTCCAACTTTAACCTTTAGAAATTATACTTTACTTCACATCTCAGGGCTCAAAGTTGATGGCTTTGGGGATTGAATGTGGACAATTTGATTGGAATCATGTAGTCGTTTTCTTAACCGGATAGTAGGCAAACAAAAGCTTTTCACTGTATCTCAGTGCACATGACAACTAAATTAAGCCAAAATACTACAAAACTAATATAGCAATGAGAAGAATCCCATATTTTTTTGTAAATCACAGCAAGTGATTTTAAATGGTGTCGCAGCGGTAGAGTTGCTGCCTTACAGCGCTTTCAGTGCCGAAGACCCGGATTCGATCCCGACTATGGGTGCTGTCTGTACGGGGTTTGTACGTTCTCCCCTGTGTGGGTTTTCTCAGAGATCTTTGGTTTCCTCCCACCCTCCAAAGATATACAGGTTTATAGGTTAATTGGCATGGTAAATGTAAAAATTGTCCTGAGTGTGTGTGGGATAGTGTTAATATGTGAGGATCGCTGGTCGGCGAGGACCCGGTGGGCCGAAGGGCCTGTTTCCGCGCTGTATCTCTAAACTAAAGTGATTATTATCTCAAATGCCTGAAAAGAAATGGAAGCAAATTCAATAGGCCCTTGGATATGCAGGGAATGGAAGGATATGGATTACATACAGGCACAGGAGATTTGTTTGACTTGGCATCCTGTTCAGCAGGACTTCGTGGGCTGAAGTGCCTGTTCCTGTGCTACACTGTTCAAGACCGAATTGGATACCACATTGAAAAAAACATAATTACTGGACAATGGTGAAAGAGCAAGGGTAAGGAACTAGTTAGACAACTCTTTTAGGCAGCATTCACGAGCACAATGGATTGAATGCTTGCCTTCGGAGGAAAGATCAGATCTTACAAAATGTCAACACCACACACGGGATACAAGGTAAATAGTGCAAATTCAGTCACCCGCAGCAATGGTCAAACGCAACGATTCAAGAGTCCAGACAGCAAGAACAATCGTTGCAACTTGTTCACAGACACAATATAACCTGTTATCTATTTTGCAGTTATCACTGAATAAAATGAACTCAAAATGCACTTTGACCTTTGATATAATGTTTAAGCTGTGCCCACATTTACATGCCCAGAGCCTGTGGATGTTGCAAGGTGATAGTGTTCTGTTGTAAGTATTATTAAGGGGCTGTCCCACTTCTACAAGCTAATTCAAGAGCTTTCCCGAGTTTTTAAAAAAATCGAACTCGTGGTAAGCACGTAGAATGTATGTTGTGGGTACGTCAGAGCTCGGGATGTCTCTCAGCGGCTCGTAACGCTTACGGCAGGTACTCGGGAAACGCGGTAAGCTCGGGAAGACTCGTGAAGATTTTTCAACATGTTGGAAAATGTCCACGAGAGCCCCGAGTACCTACGAGCAGCTATTACCATAATTCTCCAAGTTCAAATTGGGGAAACTCGAGAGAACTCTTGAATTAGGTCGTACAGTGGGACAGCCCCATTACCTAAATTTTTTTTAAATGACATAGCTTCCCAGCCGATCAGATTTTGCAGGATCAGATGAGCTTTTAAATAATGCGGCATCGCGAACCAAGGAATTTTATTATTGTAAAAGAGAGTCACGATGAGACATGGCTCACCTTGTGTTGGGGGCAGAGTGTAACACTGGATTTTTACATGTTGCTAGACCGTGCACTTCTTGGAAATAGAAACCTATTCATCACTTAAAACTCATTGACATTGAAGAAAGCCGTTGTGACAGTGAATGCAGTGTTCAGGTTCTGTATTTTAACTGTACATAGATGGCAGGAATTTGTTAGGGGAAGTACCGGATGATGAGAATCTGGTAGTTAAGGTGTAGTGGAATGTGAAAGGCTTGGAGCTGAGAGTTAAAGAGCTTGGAGTAATTATATTTAATCCTAATTGCATGGCCATTGTGGTTCAGACAGTCAGGACATAGCAGGGCCAGTTCTTTGCCTCCAGCACTTAAACAGGGCTGCCAACATTGGGTGAGAGTTGAGAGTGAGAAATTGCGAGGGAGCGTAGCGACCGCGGTGGGTGGGGTGGGGGGGGGGGGGGGGGGGGTATGGGAGGGGGGCGTCCCCCTCCCACGGTAAAGTGCTTTTACATTTATCAGCTTGAAATTGTGCAATCTGGTACATACTGTAGCAAGTCTTTTGACTTACACTTGGATGCAACATTTATGCTTTAAATTGGATTAGGTATGAATAAGGTTAGGCTAAATTACATTCCTAATTACATTCCACAATAGAGCCAAGCTCTGCTCAACAGGTGCAGCACATGAATGACTATATTCATGTATGTAAATCATTATATTCATGCTGTTATGCTCTCTATATATAGAGAGAGAGAAAAGATATAGAGAAACAAAGCAAAAGTCAGACTTCCATCACTGTTCTGCACAAATTAATCAATCAACCTTGTTCAAGAAGAAACTGCAGATGTTGGAGAATCGAAGGTAGACAAAATTGCCGGAGAAACATCTATGGAGCGAAAGAAATAGGTAACGTTTCGGGCCAAAACCCTTCTTCAGACGGTTTCAACCTTGCCCTTTGAATATAGAAACAAGACGAAAATAATGCCACATATTCAATCAGATATGGTTCAATTAAATTAAGATATATATGTAAAAATATATATGGAAACAGACCCTTCCGCCCACCAGGTCCACACCGATCAGCAATCTATCATACACCAATTCCATCCATCACGCCAGGGACAATTTACAGAAGCCAATTCACCTCAAACCTGCACTTCTTTCCGATATGAGAGACACCGGAATATCCAGGGAAAACCCATGTGGTGGTAAGGCAGCAACTCTACCGCTGCACCACCATGCCACCCTATTAAATTATTTTTTCTGTAATATATTTATTATGGTGTCACGTGAATAAAGATGAACACATTATTCTGATTTCTGCCCTTAGTTGGATAACACACATGTGTTTTATGGCTGGTTTTCAAACTCTTCACGCTGAAGGTCTCGACTTGAAACATCACCCATTCTTTCTCTCCAGAGATGCTGCCTGTCCTGCTGAGTTTTTCTAGTTTTTAGTGTCTATCTTCAGTTTAAACCAGTATCTGCAATTCCTTCCTACACTATTTGTTAAGCAAAACGCAAATTCTCATTATATAATTTTGTGATCAGCGTGAGAGCATGAGTATTGTGTGAAATGTGCGGGTCGCACACTCAATGCCTGAGAGTTGGCAGCCTTGCTAATAATTCAAACATTTTATGCAAGTTCCAATTGTTTGGACAAAAATCACTTATTACTGCTTTATAACAGTTAAGTTACTTTAAGACTATTTCAGAAATTATGGCAGTCAACAAAAAATCAACTAACAAATTAAAGCAAACTAAAAAAAAATAACATGTTCCCTTTCCTGACTCTACCTCATAAGTACTTTAACGCTGTTAACAGAGCAAAGGAATATTAATCTCAAGAATCAAAATGGGGAAATTGAGGGCAATTTTGCTTAAATGGCAATTCTAAGCCCATTCAGATCTGCATAGAGTCAGTTATACAACATGTACATGGCTGGCCCAATTTGTCCATAATGATCAAGTTGGCATTCTGCGTGCCCAGGTACTGGCTGCCGTTCCCAGGTCAGCTTGCGTCCCAGGGACTGGCCGCAGTTCCCAGGTCGGCTCGCCTGCAACAGAATGAGTGGTGGGCGGGGAAGGTATTGAGAGGGAGAAGAGTGGGGGGAGAAGGAAGAGAGAGAGGTTTAATTGAAGCAACTTGCAGTGAGAGTGTTGCTGTTGCTGCTGCCCGCTTGTGTTGAGGGGAGGGGGTGGTCGTGGCTTCTGTTCCAGGTTGGGACCCCCTGAAAACGAATTGAAAAAAAATACGCGTTTTTCCGGGTTATGGGCCGTGTGCCTCATTGTGGTCGTTTGGCCTCATTGTGGTCGTCGCCCCCCCCATGTTTGACAACTGCTTCACCAGGTTATTGTTGCCGGCAGCTGCACATTCGACCAAAGAGAAGAGACGTTACTCACAGAGACTCAACGTTACTCACAGCCGTCAACCGACGCACTTCCCCAGACCGCACAGATCGCTGGCAGCCGGCGCAAAGGGACAAACTGGCGCAGGGACTGAACTCAGCGTGAGAACACGGTCGTGAGTGTGAGGGCGTGAGAAACAGCTCCAAGACGTGATTCTTACGCTGAAAGCGTGAGAGTTGGCAGACCTGACCGTACAGTCAGCAGCCGTAGTAGTGATCGAACCTCTGGAGTACTCACAGTCCTGACCGATGGAGACAAGCGTGCCAAATGCTTTCTTCACCACCTTGTCTGTAATGCCCCTGTCCCAATCATGCCCGTCCCACTTAGGAAACCTCTGGAGACTTTGTGCCCCACCCAAAGTTTCCGTACGGTTTCCGGAGGTTTTTGTCAGTTTCGACCATTAGGGAGACTGATAAAAACCTCTGGGAACCGCACGGAAACCTTGGGTGGGGCACAAAGTCTCCAGAGGTTTCCGGTCAGGTTTCCTAAGTGGGACAGGAGCATAAGGCAGCAACTATACCGCTGCGAAGTAACATTTTGTAATAAATTTACAGAAACTTGAGCATTAGTTCACCGAGTTCATGCCTTTGTTTGTGATCTATGAGAAACTCCTGCAACTTCATTTTATATCACAATGGCAGTATATTTTAACATTCCTTTCTCCAAAAAGGCTTTCCGAACAAGCATTGATGCTGATTGGTGCAATTAAATTATAGGTAGCTAGTTTCACTTTCCACCACTCCCAATTAAGTTGATTCCCAACTGTATTTACTAGTGACCATAAAAGCCAACCAGACAATACAGGCCACTATTCACTTTATCTACGCCCATCTTGATACCTCTATAGGATACCACTCAACTAATAATGCCCCGGTGGGGAAAATCCCACCGATTCAGCCTCTCTTTTTAAGTTACTCCAGCTTTTTGTGTCTCTCTTTGCAACTCATGCACTTCGATCTCGCTAACATCCTCATTAATCTTCTCTGCATCATTTTCATTTTAATGACATCCTATAAATAGGCAACCAGAAATGCAAACAAAACTCCACTTGTGGTCTCACCAACATCTTGTACTCAAAGTCGTGACCGATGGAGACAAGCGTGCCAAATGCTTTCTTCACCACCTTGTCTATTTGCATCACAACTTTCAGGGAACCATGCACCAGTGCCTTGAGGTCTCTTTGTCAGACAATGCTCTCCAGGGACATGCCATTTACTGTGCAAGTCCTGCAATATTTAACGTGCCAAAATGCAGGATCTTAAACTTCCATGGTCAATCTGCCATTCTCGTCCTGCTTTTCGACTTGATCAAGATCTTGTGGTAAAATTGGATAACTTTCACTGTACATTAGACTGCCAATTTCAGTGCCATTTACAAACTTATTGACCACAACAACTACGTTCACATGCAAATGTTTAATATAGATGCACTATTAAAGAGTCGTCAATTGATATTTAAGGCAGAGATAGGTAGATTTTTGATTAGTACAGGTGTCAGAGGTCCTATGGAGGAGGCAGGAGAATGGGGTTAGGAGGGAGAGATAGATCAGCCACGATTGAATGGCAGAGTAGGCTTGATGGGCCGAATGGCCTAATTCTACTCCTATCACTTGTGACCTTATGAGCTATCCCTGACTATCACACTGCTGGTCACAAGCCTTCAATCTGAACAGCAACCCTTCACTACCACCGACTCCTACCACCAAGCCTACTGAAGGGTTTCAAAAAACATGAAAAAAATTAAAATAAATTAAATATTTCCAGCAGCAGGATCATTAATCAGAGAAGGCAATTGGCAAAATAAGCAAAGGGTTCATGAAGAATTAAGGTTGCACAGTGGTCATGATCTGGAACAAACTGCCCCAAAGGCTGTCATAACCAGAGTTAATAACAACTTATAGATGTGAAGAGAACAAATTCTTGAAGGGGAACGTTAGCGGGGTTACACGTGGGCGGCACGGTGGTGCAGCGGTAGAGTTGCTGCCTCACGGCACTTGCAGCACCTGTGACCCGGGTTCGATCCCAACCAGGTGTGCCGTCTCTATGGAGTTTGTACATTCTCCCCGTGACCTGCGTGTTTTTCCTCCGAGATCTTCGGTTTCCTCCCACACTCCAAAGACGTTCAGGTTCGTAGGTTAATTGGCTTGGTATAAATGTAAATTGTCCCTAGTGTGTGTAGGGTAGTGTTAATGTGCGGGGATCGCTGGTCGGTGCGGACTCGGTGGGTCGAAGGGCCTGTTTCCGCGCTGTATCACTAAACCAAAGAAAAACTAAACTATGAGGAGAGAAAAAGGGAAAAGGTCTAACTAGATTGGTTTTTTTCCAAAGAACTAACATGGATATAGTTGATCAAATGGCTTCAGTTATAGTGATAATTTTATGATCTTATTCATTTCAAAAAATCGCTCTTCGACCTTGAACCGTTTGAAGAACACAACTCCTTCAAATGTTTGCTGGTGGTTATTACTTCTCACTATCTAAAGGAGCGGAGGGAGAAAAATACTGCTCACTGTCCCCCCCCCCCATCATCATCAACCCAAGGCAGGTCTCCTATTCCCGAAATCATTATCCATCTGTCCCAAGGTTATGTGCCACACTAAGCACACACAATAAAAACAACGGAAAAGAAAAATTAATGCAAATAAATAATAAAATAGTTTGACTTGGCTTTTTGCCAGCAGCCAAAGTCATCAAAGATAGACACAAAATGCTGGAGTAACACAGCGGGACAGGCAGCATCTCTGTTGAGAAGGAATGGGTGACGTTTCGGGTCGAGACCCTTCTTCAGACTGAGAGTCAGGGGAGATAGGAGTCTAGAGATATGGACGGGCAAGATGTGAAAATGACAGATCAAAGCAGACGATGATAAGGAAATGTAGAATGGTTCATTGTTAACTGATGGGGAGGTGACAAGGAGGCATACAATCAGAAAAAAATAATCAGAAGGGCAGTAAAACTAGTCAGAGAACTAGGGTGGCGGAGGAACGGAGAGAGAGAGAGGGAAAGCAATGGTTAGTTTAAAGAAGGCAAATTCAATGCTGACATTTGTATCAAGAGGACTAGAATACAAAAACAGATATGTAATGCTGAGGCTCTTTTAGGCTCTGGTCAGGCCGCATTTGGAGTACTGTGAACAAATTTGTGCCCCATATCTGAGGATGTGCTGGCTCTGGAGAGGGTCCAGAGGAGGTTTACTAGAATGATTCCAGGAATGAGTGGGTTAGCACATGATGAGCGTTTGACAGCACTGGGCCTCTACTCACTGGAGTTTAGAAGGTCGAGGGGGGACCTCGTTGAAACTTACAGAATAATGAAAGGCATGGATAGAGTGGATGTGGAAAGGATGTTTCCACTGGTGGAGAGTCTTGGACCAGAGGTCACAGCCTCAGAATTAAAGGGAGCTCTTTTAGAAAGGAGGTGAAGAGGAACTTCTTTAGGCAGAGGGTAGTTAATCTGTGGAATTCAATGCCAGAGAGGGCTGTGGAGGCCATGTCAGTGGATATTTTTAAGGCAGAGATAGACAAAATCTTGAATAGAACACGTGTCAAGGGTTGTGGGAAGGCAGGAAAATGGGAATAGGAGACAGAGATCAGCCATGATTGAATGGCAGAATGGACTTGATGGGCCGAATGGCCTAATTCTACTCCTATAATCTGTGACCTAGTGAAGTTAGAGAAATCAATATTCATACCACTGGGTATGTCAAAGCCAAAGTTATCCGCTCATTTCAAATGGGAAGAGCACCAGATTTAACCTCACACCAAGTGGCGATGAGGAACAGCCTGCACCTCACGTTGTCCAGGCTCAGGTCAGTGCTGCACTGAATATGGGCTCACCAGTATCAGTAGTCACTCCCATCAGACTTAATTATTCTCACATTTAACCACTTCAACAATGATATACACCTTCCTTCTGCTGACTAGGTTCTAAACTTTGGAATACCCTTCCAAAATCACTCAATGGTGCTATATATATAGTCATGTTTATCGAGATACAGTGAAAAGCTTGTTCTGCAGGCTAATACTCAAATCAAACTATGCACGAGTACAACGGATACTCTTCTAGAGATCCGCCACACTCCAGCGCCATTTTTCCAATTTCCAAGACTCAGAAAGGTCTGAAGGTGAGGTGAAGTTTCTTGTACTCTTACCTAAAGGCCTGCAGTAAATAAGTGGATGTCGGCAAAAATAACAGGGATTTAGCTGTGGAACGTTTCTCCGCAAAGTGAAGAAATGCGGGAAAGAAAAGGCAGAGATTTTGTCAACAACAAAGTGCTGGAGAAACTCAGCGGGTCAGACAGCAACTGCGGAGGGAATGGGCTCCACAAACAGAATCTATTTCCAACTAGAAGAAAACAGAGGGATGGCCGGCATCTTGATAAACATTACCTTTTCATCGGATGTCGCCCCTCTCCTCTCATCCCGGCTAAACCTCCCCGGATAGACGCAAATTGCTGGAGTAACTCAGCGGGTCAGGCAGCATCTCTGGAGAAACAGGATGGGTAATCCTTCTTCAGACTCCTTCCATATGCCCAATCTGAAACCAGTTGGGATCTTGCACACGACTATCAAATCTTTCAACATCATCTCTCTACACGTTTGTCCCTCCGTTCGCCTCATGGACAGCGCCTCCTGCGAGTGTGGGGATCGAACACAGACAGTGGAGCACATAGTCACCAGTTGTCCCAAACACCGGCCACCGAATGGTGAACGAGGTCTGATTGACCTGGACGATGACACGTTGGCCTGGCTCGCCTCAACGACATACGTTGTAAAAGACATACGACAGACAAAGTCCCTCCTTTGGTGATGTTCGTAAAACCTCTAGTTTAGAATCAGGCCAGTGAGCTCATATGGCTAAGTGGCAAATTTAGTTTGAGAACATTTCTAAAGCTGGGCAGTACAGAAACATGCCCTTCAGCCCACCAAGTCTGTTACCTGCTTTTGGGACGTACCCTTCTGTACCCTAGTGATTCATGTGTGTGCCAGATACCCAAATGTTGAGACAGAACCAACCTCAGGCAACACAACTACTCTGCAAGAAAAGTTCCTCTAAGGGTCTTACCCTTCAATTTATTGACCCAAAACTTCACCTATTCCTTTTCTCCAGAGATGCTGCCGGACCCGCTGAGTTTCTCTAGCTTTTCGTGTCTTCCATGTAAACCAGCATCTGCCGTTCCTTCCTACCTATGCTCTCTTGTTTTTGACAGCCCTGTCCTTGGGGGGAAAGTTTTCCCCTTATCTATCTTCCTTATCATTTTGCATACCAACATCAGGCCATCACTCAGCCTCCTCAGTTCCAGGGAAAGAAAAACAAGCCGATCTAATTTCTCCTTGTATCTGAATCACTCCAATCCAGAAACATCACCCATTCCTTCCCTCCAGAAATGCTGCCTGTCCCGCCGAGTTACTCCAGCATTTTGCGTCTATCATTCTGGTGATTCTCCTTTGTGTCCTCTCTACTACAAAGCCCTGTAGTTTACTGTGTTAAGTTATCTTCATGTCTTTTCTTTATTGCTGTCAGACGATCACAGACGGTCTTTGGGATGATTAAACAAATGCGGTGCTATTTGAGCAGCAGGGAAGTATAACTCTCAAACACCAAGTCAAACACAAGGATGAAGCAGGACTGACATCCTGAAAGTTCACAAGTCGTGAATTACTTGCTGTAACTGCGCAACAATAACGCAAACAAAACTGTTTCTTAGGGGAGTATAAATAAATGCTGATACTGAGAGGGGCAACGCGTGGGTTTCTGTGTGTACTTTAGTGAGGTCCAAATACAACGGAACTCTGATTTCAGTTGCCAGGAACCAAGTGCAAAGGAGGCTTCTTCGGTTTGGCCACCGTCTGTCCACCGCGCTCTCCAAGCAATAAGTCACTGTGTTAAGTGTAGAGTACCTTTACCAGTGCTGTGTTTGCCTCTGTGGCAAGCAGGCAATATATAGTCTTGGGAAGGGAACAAACGAAAGGTGGCTATCTATTTCATCATATGAAGTTGCCGGCAGAGGAAACATGTATACACTTGCACTTGAATTCCTGAAGCTGTTTTTTGAAGACGACTTCAAGAAGTAGTCCAGTTAAAAATCAACTTTTGGTTTTTATTCCAAACATCTTTAAAAAAAAAAATCAGCACGGTGGGTGCAGTTGTCGAATTGGTGCCTGACGGCGCCAGAGATCCAGGTTCCATCCTGACTACGGGTGCTGTCTGTATGGAGTTTGTACATTCTTCCCGTGACCCCAAGGGTTTTCTCCGGGAGCTCCGGTCTCCTCCCATTCTCCAAAGACGAACAGGTTTGTAAATTAATTGGCTTGGTATAATTGTAAATTTTCCTCTGTGTGTGTGTGTGTGTGTGTGTGTGTGTGTGTGTGTGTGTGTGTGTGTGTGTGTGTGTGTGTGTGTGTGTGTGTGTGTGTGTGTGTGTGTGTGTGTGATAGCGTTAGTGTGCACGGATCGTTGGTAAGCACTGGCTCGGCTGGCTGAAGGGCCCGTTTCCGCGCTGTATCTCTAAACTAAACAGTCTGAGTTAGCAGAGCATGGATCACTTATCTTGCAGCCTGATATTCAATTTTATGTCACCTCAAAAGAAACAGGATGAGAGTGTAATAATTTCTTAGGCATCGTGTTCAGCACAGATATAGTGGGCAGAAGGGTACGTTCCACACTGCAGAGTGAAGCCCGACAATTTGCTCTGATCCTCATGAGGAAATTCCAGCACATTTTACATGTAATTAAATAAAGCAAGCAAGTTGTAATTTAGTCACGACATATACCAAAATAGTTATTAATCTGAGCCAATTAACTCCTGGGATCAAACAAAAATCAAATGGGTTGTAAAACTATTACGTACAACAGCGCACCTGGCAACCTTGACAAATAGCTTATTACCTTTGATGATAATTGTATTTATAAAGATTATTTCACTGTACTCTCAAAGTAAAAAGTTATTGCTGATGTAAAGTGAAACACATTCTCATTTGAGCAATGTCAGTGTCAAGATCCTGAACACTCATTGGAATTGGCCCAGAATCTCCGGTAAAGGCACAAAAAATATTATAAGGTGATCAGGAAGTGACATCTGGGACGGAGCAGATCTCATAAAGCTGCTCAAGCTAACATTAAGGATGCTAGGTTGGAGCTTACAGTGTCAAAGGTCTCAGGTGCAACTAACTGTAAAAGTCCCTGGTTATGGCAAATGGTTATGGTCAAAGAGAAAACTAGTTCCTTCCAGGTTGCTCATACCTGTGTTTTGCATCAGAGTGTCACACAGCAAGGAAGCAGGCCCATCAGCCCAATTCCAAGGCGTCTACCCACACTCCTCCCACATCTCTCCAGTACATGAATCTGTTCAAATATTGTCATTGCACCAATGCCTAACGGGTCCTCTAGTAGTTCATTCCACATCAACACCATTCTCTGTGTCAAAATGTTGTTGCTCAGGTTCCCTTAAAAAAAAAAAATCCACTCTCACCTCAAACCTAGGTTAATTTTAGACTCCCCCCTCCCTCCCCTCCCCCCCCATCCCAGAAAAAACACCAACCATCTGCCTTATCCCTGCCCCTCATGATTTTAAGGCCATGATTTTAAGGCCATCTCTCAACCTCCTTTCCTCTGGAGAAAACCGTCCCAGCTTATCCAGGATCTCTTTATAACTCAAGCCCTCAGGTCCCAATAACATCCTAGTGAAACCTTCCTGCACCGTCAGTAGCTTAATCACATCCTTCATATCATATGGTGACTGGAATTGCACATAATATTCCATGTGCAGTCTCGCCAATGTCTTGCACAGCTGTAACAGTGTCCCAACTCTTGTACTCAATGCTGCAGCTGATCATGCCAAGCGTACCTTTCCCACCATGGCTGCCTGTGTTGCTTCTTTCAAGAATTTTTATATTGGTACCCCACGTTCTCTCGTCCACAACTCTTCCCAAGGTCCTGCAAATTACTATCAAAGTCTGGACCTGGTTTAACTTCCCAAAATGCATCACTTTACACTTGTTCAAGTAAAATTGCACTTACCATTCCTTTGCCCACTTTCCTAGTTGGTCGAGATCTGCTATAACCTTACACTTCCTACTTTACTGTCCACCACCACACCAATTTGATGTCCTGCCACCTACATTTAAGCAGCACGGTAGCGCAGCGGTCAAGTTGCTGCCTTATAGCGTCAGAGATCTGGGTTCGATCATGACTACGTGTGCTGTCTGTACGGAGTTTGTACGTTCGCCCCGTGACCTGCCTGGGTTTTCGCCAAGATCTTCGGTTTCCTCCCACACGTCAAAGACTTACAGGCTTGTAGGTTAATTGGCTTGGTGTGATTGCAAATTGTCCACAGCATGTGTAGGACAGTGATAATGTGCAGGGATCGCTGGTCAGCGCAGACTCGGTGGGCCAAAGGCCCTGTTTCCGCACTGTATCACTAAACTAAACATTCTCATCCAAATTGTTCATACACATGACAAACAACAAGGGACCCAGCACAGATCTCTGATGCACATCACAGATTACAGGTCTCCAATCTGAAAAAAAAATTCTTTCTTTACTACCACCCTTATCCCCTTCCACCAAGTCAATTTTCACTTCCACCTTCCACGTCTCCATATGTAGATGACCACACTGATCTTGAAAGGAATCTGTCCTCAACGCTCGTCCCTACACTTCCTTCCACATCACCATCCAGGGACCTTCCAGCTGAGGCACAGGTTCATCTGGAAGGGCCGCAACCTGCTCTATTCCATTCGGTGCTTGCAACATGGCCTCTTCTACTTTGGCAAAACAAAACAAAGACGAGGCGACCGCTTTACCTAGTCAGACTGAAGAAGGGTCCCGACCTGAAACATCACCTATTCATGTTCTCCAGAGATGCTGCCTGATTCACAGAGTTACTCCAGCACTTAATGTCTCACTTTGCCAAGAGCCTGCCTGCAATGACCATCTTGGGCTCCAGATGCCAGCCATTTCAACTCCCTTTCCCATTCCGATCTGTCTACTCTCAGCCTTCCCCACTGCTAGGGCAAGGCCAAACATAAACCAGAACAACATCTCACGTCACCTGGATGGTGTACAATCTAAATGGTATGAACATTGAATTTTAGGTAACCTGTACCATCTGTGCTCATATAATCTCTTCTGATCCACCCAGTTTCAGTTCAATTTTAGTTTTTAATGTCACCTGTTCCGAGGTACAGTGAAAGGTTTGCTCAATCCCACAGCCTCCTGTTACCCAGTTACGTTCCCCTGCCCCACTGGTTCCCTCCCATATCTGGATCCACTTACTCCCTTACTGAGCAGTTTGCAGAATCTGGAACCCCTTGTAGTTCCCACTTAAGACCTTCCAGCCTCTGACTCTACCTGCATCCTCTCTTCACCCTCCTCCCAAAACCTGGCTCCATCTGCTCCTGGTTCTCCTTCTAACCTGGTCCCACTGATTGCCGACCAGCTCCTGCTTCTCCCCGTCAACTCCCCCTCTTTATGCTGGCCATCTCCACCTCTGCACTCATTTCTGATGCAGGGTCTCAACCTGAAATGTCAACTATCCCTCTGCCTCTACAAATGCTGCCAGAGGTCCTCCAGTAGTTTGATTTTTTTTTTCCAAATCCAACCTCCCATTTTGCCACCCAACTCACAACTACGTACAGGACTGGAAAGCAATTATCCCGAACTGTGGGAGCAGACATGGTTCACCCAGCCCCCCCCCCCCCAGCTTTACACTAGGGGGTGGCTACTGTATGCAATGTGACCCTCTTTGTTGGAAACGTACTGGTAGTATTTCACACGCTCCGCATTTTAATTAACCTGTAATCTGTGAAAAATGGAAGGAAATTGAAATTTAATAGCTGTGAGCTGTCAAAAGTCACAAGGGCAATTTACGAGCAGGGCCGAGAACCCCAGCGCATGAGGCACAGTCAATAGTGCCAGCATTCAAGGACAATCGAACCACGAGGCTGTAAAGGCTGCATTTATAGGAATGGAGCAGGCTGTGGGCCAAACAAAGCACGAACCAGCCCAGTGAGTTTCAGATCTGGTTAGAAGGTCATAGCTCAAGATCCCATTCCAAAAACATCAGCTTAATATGCTGGTAATAGTCCCCATTAGGGCATTTCAATGCATCCAAGGTGAGGGGGGATGGATTTAATAGGAACCCCAGTGTTTACTTTTCCCACACAGAGAGTAGTGGGTGCACGGAACAAGTTGCCAGAAGAGGTAGATGAAGCAGGTGCAATAACACCACTAGAGTTTAGTTTGGAGATACATCACGGAAACAGGCCCTTCGGCCCACCGAGTCCGCACCGACCAGTGAACCCCGTACAACTAACTACATACACTAGGGATAATTTACAATTACACCAAGCCGGTTAACCTGCAAACCTGTATGTCTTTGGGATGTGGGAGGGAACCGGAGATCCAGGAGAAAACCTACGCATGTCACAGGGAGAACGTACAAACTCCGTACATACAGCACCCGTATGTGTGTATGCAGTCAGGATTAAACCCGGATCTCTGGTGCTGTAAGTCAGAAACTCTACCACTGCTCCACTGTGCCGCCCAAAAGACATTTGGACAGATATACGGATAGAAAGGGTTCAGAGGGATATGGGTTAAACACGGGCACATGGAAGTAACTTAGTTGCAGCATTTTGATCAGCCTGGATGAGTTGGGCCGACGGGCCCATTTGTGTGTTGTAGGGCTCTGTCCCAAAGACACTGCCCTTTGTTCTGGACATCCTTCCCTTCTACTATATACTATACTCAAAGCCAGCTCTGCTGCAAAGTCACAGATCCAAAATGCTGACGGTTTTTTTCTCCACATACAATGCCTGGCTTGCTGAGTCTTACCAGCATTTTTTTGTTTCAGATTTCCAGCCTCTGCCGTTTTCTTTTAAATTGTTATCATAATGAGCGTTTAACAGCACTGGGCCTCTACTCACTGGAGTTTAGAAGGTTGAGGGGGAACTTCATTGAAACTTACAGAATAATGAAAGACATAGGTAGAGTGGATGTAGAAAGGATATTTCCACTGGTGGGAGAGTCTAGGACCAGAGGTCACAGCCTCAGAATTAAAGGGTGCTCTTTTAGAAAGGAGGTGAGGAGGAACTTCTTTAGTCAGAGGGTTGTTAATCTGCGGAACTCATTGCCACAGAGGGCTGTGGTGTCCAAGTCAGTGGATATTTGTATTTGCTGAGGCTCTGGCCGGTTTCCGGCAGGAAAGGCTGCGCCAATCCAGGTGGTAGGCCGGGAGGAGGGGGGGGGGGAAGATACGGCTCGGAGAATAGCCGCATCCTCGACCAGGAAGTGACTAAAAAAAACTGTTTCCCCCTCGCCCGACATAAAAAATACTAAAAGACCTCCAAAAACAGACAGAAAACAACAAAAAGAATGAAAGGACTGACAACAGCAGGCTAGGCAGCCACACTCGATGGCGCCACCATTCTTGATCATTGGCTCGAGTTACGCAGTAACCCTCAATATTGGGGACAATGGGGACAAACATCCTGCAAGAGTCATCTACATGACAGACTGAGAACTATTCAACCTTTGTTGTCCCCATTCCAGAATCAAAATGATCCCAACACCAATTACCAATTTAAGTACACGAATGACATCTGCACAAATGCACATTTGGAAGCCAAACCACAGATCATCGACTCCTTCACTAAGGGAGTGGCCCGTTCTCATGCAATCGCAGGGAGGGGCAATACCGTCTCTTTCACTACTTCCCTTCCCACCATCCAGGGACACAGACCTTCCCAGTTAGGCAGCAAGTAGCTGGCTCCTCTTCCAATCTGCTCTATTGCATCTGCTGTTCACAACGTGGCCTTCCCTACATTGGAGAAAACGAACTGAATTGGATTTGCAGAGCATCCACGTTTAGTGGGCAGAAGCAAGGGTGAGCTTGTGGCTGCCTGCCACTTTATTTCACCATCCCACTGACCCCCGTTTGCAGCCGCTTGCACTGTTACAACACATCACAACGCAACCTCGAAAGATAAAGCCTCATTTTTGTTCTGGGCATACTGCGGCCTGCAGAGCATATTGTTGATTCTCCAGTGATGATCCTGGAAACAACTCCGATGTCCTGGGACCCATTGTCTGGATGCACCCATGCAGAATTAACGAACTTCATTAATTGGTGGTGCCACCAGCAGTGGCTGCCTCGCCAACAGTCTGTCTGTCCTTTCTTCTTTTTCTTACTTTTACTTTGTTTAAAAGTATGGAGATGGAGGAAAGTTTTTTTTCAATTAGGTATGGCTGTATCAGTATGGCTGTATCATTGGTACATGTGACAATAAACTGACCTTGAGACCTTGAACTTCACTGCCAATTTACATCCTGCACTCTAATTCACTTGGACCATCTCCCTTCTGTTTCTTGACCTCCATCACAGGAGATATACTATCGACTGATAACTGTAATGAACCTACTGACTCCCACTGTTATCTAGACTGCACTTCTTCCCACCCTGCCTCCTGCAAAGACTCCACCCCTTACTGCCAATACATCCGTCTACTCCACATCTCCGCCCAAGATGAGGTGTTCCATACCAGGGCATCTGAGATGTCCTCATTCATTAGGGAACGGGGGTTCCCCTCTTCCATCATGGATGAGACCCTCACAAGGGTCTCCTCGATATGCTGCAGCTCTACTCTTCCTCTTCTCCCAGTCGCAGTAGGGACACCTGGGCTGGAATGGAACCAATGTCCTTGGGGGAGTGTTTGCTAGTGCTGTCGGGGAGGATTTAAACTAATGTGGCAGGGGGATGGGTACAAGAGCAGAGAGGCAGGTGGGTGTAAAACGAGGGTGGAAGCAATAGGGAGCAAGGTGAAAAGTAAAAGGGGTAAGAGCATTGTAAAAACAAGCCTGAAGGCCTTGTGTCTCAATGCAAGGAGTATTCGTAATAAGGTGGATGAGTTGAACGTGCAGATAGCTATTAATGAGTATGATATAGTTGGGATCACGGAGACATGGCTCCAGGGTGACCAAGGCTGGGAGCTGAACATCCAGGGGTATTCAATATTCAGGAGGGATAGAGAGAAAGGAAAAGGAGGTGGGGTAGCGTTGCTGGTTAGAGAGGAGATTAACGCAATGGAAAGGAAGGACATTAGCTTGGAGCATGTGGAATCAGTATGGGTAGAGCTGCGAAACACTAAGGGGCAGAAAACGATAGTGGGAGTTGTGTACAGGCCACCTAACAGTAGTAGTGAAGTTGGGGATGGTATAAAACAGGAAATTAGAAATGCGTGCGACAAAGGCAAAACAGTTATAATGGGTGACTTCAATCTACATATAGATTGGGTGAATCAAATTGGCAGGGGCGCTGAGGAAGAGGATTTTTTGGAAAGTATGAGGGATAGTTATCTAAATCAACATGTAGAGGAACCAACGAGAGAGCAGGCTATTTTAGACTGGGTATTGAGTAATGAGGAAGGGTTAGTTAGCAGTCTTATTGTGCGTGCCCCCTTGGGCAAGAGTGACCATAATATGGTCGAGTTCTTCATTAGGATGGAGAGTGACATTGTTAATTCAGAAACAATGGTTCTGAACTTAAGGAAAGGTAACTTTGAGGGTATGAGACGTGAATTGGCCAAGATTGACTGGCAATCAATTCTAAAAGGGTTGACGGTGGATACGCAATGGAAGACATTTAAAGACTGCATGGATGAACTACAAAAATTGTTCATCCCAATTTGGCAAAAGAACAGATCAGGGAAGGTAGTGAATCCGTGGATAACAAGGGAAATCAGGGATAGTATCAAAGCAAAGGATGATGCGTACAAAGTAGCCAGAAAAAGCAGCATACCAGAGGACTGGGAAAAATTCAGAGACCAGCAGAGAAGGACAAAGGGCTTGATTAGGAAAGGAAAAATAGATTATGAAAGAAAACTGGCAGGGAACATAAAAACTGACTGCAAAAGTTTTTATAGATATGTGAAGAGAAAGAGATTAGTTAAAACAAATGTAGGTCCCTTGCAGTCAGAAACAGGTGAGTTGATCATGGGGAACAAGGATATGGCGGACCAATTGAATAACTACTTTGGTTCCGTCTTCACTAAGGAAGACATAAATAATCTGCCGGAAATAGCAGGGGACCGCAGGTCAAAGGAGTACTTGAGTGAAATCCAGGTTAGTCGGGAAGTGGTGTTGGGTAAATTGAATGGATTAAAGGCCGATAAATCCCCAGGGCCAGATAGGCTGCATCCCAGAGTACTTAAGGAAGTAGCTCCGGAAATAGTGGATGCATTAGTGATAATCTTTCAAAACTCTTTAGATTCTGGAGTAGTTCCTGAGGATTGGCGGGTAGCAAACGTAACCCCTCTTTTTAAGAAGGGGGGGAGAGAGAAAACGGGGAATTACAGACCAGTTAGTCTAACGTCGGTAGTGGGGAAACTGCTAGAGTCAGTTATTAAAGATGGGATAGCAGCACATTTGGAAAGTGGTGAAATCATTGGACAAAGCCAGCATGGATTTACGAAAGGTAAATCATGTCTGACGAATCTTGCGGAATTTTTCGAGGATGTAACTAGTAGCGTGGATCGGGGAGAACCAGTGGATGTGGTGTATCTGGACTTCCAGAAGGCTTTCGACAAGGTCCCACATAAGCGATTAGTATATAAACTTAAAGCATATGGCATTGGGGGTTCAGTATTGATGTGGATAGAGAACTGGCTGGCAAACAGGAAGCAAAGAGTAGGAGTTAACGGGTCGTTTTCACAATGGCAGGCAGTGACTAGTGGGGTACCGCAAGGCTCAGTGCTGGGACCCCAGCTATTTACAATATACATAAATGATCTGGATGAGGGAATTGAAGGCAATATCTCCAAGTTTGCGGATGACACTAAGCTGGGGGGCAGTGTTGGCTGTGAGGAGGATGCTAGGAGAATGCAAGGTGACTTGGATAGGCTGGGTGAGTGGGCAAATGTTTGGCAGATGCAGTATAATGTGGATAAATGTGAGGTTATCCACTTTGGTGGCAAAAATAGGAAAACCGACTACTATCTAAATGGTGGCCGATTAGGAAAAGGGGAGATGCAGCGCGACCTGGGTGTCATGGTACACCAGTCATTGAAAGTAGGCATGCAGGTACAACAGGCAGTGAAGAAAGCCAATGGTATGTTAGCTTTCATAGCAAAAGGATTTGAGTATAGGAGCAGGGAGGTTCTACTTCAGTTGTATAGGGTCTTGGTGAGGCCACACCTGGAGTATTGCGTACAGTTCTGGTCTCCAAATCTGAGGAAGGACATTATTGCCATAGAGGGAGTGCAGCGAAGGTTCACCAGACTGATTCCTGGGATGTCAGGACTGTCTTATGAACAAAGACTGCATAGACTCGGTTTATACTCTCTAGAATTTAGGAGATTGAGAGGGGATCTTATAGAAACTTACAAGATTCTTAAGGGGTTGGACAGGCTAGATGCAGGAAGATTGTTCCCGATGTTGGGGACGTCCAGGACAAGGGGTCACAGCTTAAGGATAAGGGGGAAATCCTTTAGGACCGAGATGAGAAGGAATTTTTTCACACAGAGAGTGGTGGGTCTCTGGAATTCTCTGCCACAGAGGGTAGTTGAGGCCAGTTCATTGGATATATTTAAGAGGGAGTTAGATGTGGCCCTTGTGGCTAAGGGGATCAGAGGGTATGGAAAGAAGGCAGGTACGGGATACTGAGTTGGATGATCAGCCATGATCATATTGAATGGCGGTGCAGGCTCGAAGGGCCGAATGGCCTATTCCTGCACCTAATTTCTATGTTTCTATGTTTCTATGACACAGTTCCTCTGGTCCTTAACTTTCACCCTATCAGACATCGCACACAGCACATAATTCTCCGACATTTTCACCACCTCCAACTGGATCCCACCACTAGTCACATCTTCCACAGGGACCGTTACCTCCGCAACTCCCTGGTTAACTCATCCCTTCCCACCTAAACCACCCCCCCCCCCCCCCCATCCTTATAACTCCTCCCTCAACTCCATCAAGAACCCCAACAGTCCTTTCAGGTGAAGCAGTAATTCACATGCACCTCCTCCAACCTCATCGCCTGTATCCGCAGTTCCAGATGTGGGCTCCTATATCAGTGAGACCATGCACAGACTGTGGAATCGCTTTGCTGAATAACTTCGCTCAGTCCACCTTGGCCTACATGATCTACCGGTTGCTAAACACTTAACTACCACTCCCTTAATGACCTTTCAGACCTGGGCCTCCTCCAATGTCATTGTGAGCCAAATGAAAATTGGAGGAACTGCACCTCATATTTTGCTTGGGCAGCTTACAGCCCAGCAGTATGAATTTGATTTATCTAACTTCAAGTAATACTTGTTTTCCCTCTTGCTCTCCCTCTGTCCCTCCCCCACCTTAGTTTTCTGACAAGCTTCACTGTCCTCCTGATTCATTTTACTGTCTGTATGCCTCGTTGTCACCTTCCCCTCAGCCAACAATGAACTATTCTACATTTCCATGATCATCGTCTGCTTTGATCTGTCATTTTCACACCTTGCCGTTCCATTTCTCTAGTTTCCCTCTCCCTGACCAAGTCTGAACAACGGTCTCGACCCAAAACGTCACCCACCCCTTCTCTACAGACATGCTGCCTGTCCGGCTGAGTTAAATCCTGCATTGTGCGTCTACATTCGATGATCAGTCTTGTTTCTCTCAAAACACATTCCCAACAAATTGATTCCAAAATGGCATTATTACCAAATCACAATCAAAAATTGTTTTGAGGACTGCAATTGTTCAAATGGCAAAAATATTGGATAAAATATATATTTTTTAATAGCTCTAACAGCAACTACCACCATGACTGGGGGCAGCACAGCAGTAGAGTTGCTTGCAGCGGCAGAGACCTGGGTTCCATCCTGATCTGGGTGCTTGTCTGTGCGTAGTTGCTGCCTTACAGCGCGAGAGACCCGAGTTCGATCCTGATCCGGGTGCTATTTTTGTGCGGAGTTTGTACGTTCTCCCCGTGACCTGCATGGGTTTTCTCCGAGAACTTCGGTTTCCTCCCACCCTCAAAAAATGTACAGGTTTGGAGGTAAATTGGCTTGGTCTAAATGTAAAAAATTGTCCCTGGTGTAATGTGTGTGGATCGCAGGTCAGTGCGGACTCGGTGGGCCGAAGGGCTTGTTTCACGCTGTATCTCTGAACAAAATTAAACTAAGACTGTGTAAATGCCAATTTTGTGCTCATGGTCAGAGGTAAGAGCAGACGGACACAGCGGAAAGGGAGGTACAAAATACACTGTATACTTGGCACTGTGGGAAATCCAGCTCAGTAACAATGCCACAGACTATCTTTGTTTTGCTCTCCATTTTCTCTGGAAAATGTCCAGCCTGCATAAGAAACAGATACCTACATGGTAACCAACCGATAAACTATGTCTTGCAAATTTGGCAATCAGATATATCGTGTTTGAAAGGATCGTGTGATATCTTGTTTGTCTACTTATTCCCGCAGTGATCACCATTCGAGAAAGCTTCCAAGTCTGGCTGCAGGAACTTGTAGTCCCACCAGTCATCTTGGGGGAGCTGCAGATTCCCTATGAAGCTTTTCTCTGCAAATTAGAGTCATAGAGTGATACAGTGTGGAAACGGGCCCTTTGGCCCATCTTGCCCACGCCGACCAACATGTCCCAGCTACACTCATCCCACCTGCCAGCGTTTGGTCCATATCCCTCGAAACCCATCCTATCCATGTACCTGTCGCACTGCTTCTTTAACGTTGAGATAGTCCCAGCCTCAACTACCTCCTCTGGCAGCTTGTTCCATACACCCACCACCCTTTGCTTGAAAAGGTTACCCCTCAGATTCCTATTAATTTTTTTCCCCTTCACGTTAAACTCATGTCCTCTGGGCGAGAGACTCTGTGCATCTACCTGTTCTATTCCTTTCATGATTTTATACACCTTTACAAGATCATCCCTCATCCTCCAGCGCTTCAGGGGATAGAGTCCCAGCCTACTCAACCTCTCCCTCAGACCCTCCAGACCTGGCAACAGCCTCGTAAATCTTTCTGAACCCTTTCCAGCTTGACAACATCTTTCCTATAACATGGTGCCCAGAACTGAACACAATACTCTAAATACGGCCTCACTAAAGTCTTATACGACTGCAACATGACCTCCCAACTTCTATACTCAATACTCTGATTAAATACTCTGTATTAAATCCCATCAACCATTCCTCAGCCCACCTGGCTAATCGATCAAGATCCTGCTGCAATTTTTCGCAACCATCTTCACTATCTGCAAAACCATCCATTTTTGCATCATCAGCAAACTTGCTAATCTTGCCATGTACGTTCTCATCCAAATCATTGTAGATGATAAATCGTAACGGCCAGCACCAAATCCTGAGCCACACCACTAGTCACAGGCCTCCAGTCCGCGAAGCAACCTTCCACCATCACTCTCTGCGTCCTTCAATGAAGCCAATTTTCTATCCATTCAACTATCTCTCCTTGGATCCCAAGCGATCTAACCCTCCAGAGCAGCCTACAATGCCGACCATTGGTGAATGTCTTACCGAATTCCATGTAGAGTATACGGCATCTACATTGTACAAAAGCCCACCTTTGGCAATGCAGATGAACTTGCACACTTTATGATCGCAGATGGTTTTGATTGCCTCCATCATTAACATGTCTCCTCTGACCTGTCCCCTCCTCCTCCACAACCGGCCTTCAAAGAAAGATGCTTGGAGACATACTCGTAGCCGGTTATCATAGGCTCACGTCAGGGACGTGAACTCAGCAGTTTTAAAAATAGCCTGATATTACAAAACACAGACAGTAGAGAAACAGTTAGACGGAAACAGCTGAATGCAACACATCACAACTGCTGCACCTCCCCTCAATAGTTCAAAAGAAAAGCAATTTGATATAAATGGTGACTGAGCCTCTTGTGCAACAGCGCGATGGATATGGCCATTGTTCAGATGTTCTGCTCTGTACACTCAAAAATCATTTTATTTAAGGATGGTGGAACACAAAGACAAACATTCCAGGCCCAGGTATGAACATGATTTCAAGGTCACTGGGCCTTCAGAACCACACTATGACATAGATCAACTATTAATAACTACTGATCTTCATTCTACACAAGGACGTCCTTATCTGAAGTACGCCATCATCTTAAGGTGCTGACCATTTTTATTCGAGATTGGTGCCATCTGCCCTGGTAGATCTATTACTAGAAGAACATAGCTTTTCCAGTCACCCGATGCAAAGCCTATATTTGGAAGGAATAGAAACCTATAATCGCACAGTGCCTTCCACAAGCGTAGGACATGCCAAGTAACTTTGCGGTAATTGTAACATTTCAAAATACTTGCGATGCAAGGAATGAAACACATTTTGCACAGGGTTAAGGTGGAAGATCTGTTTCATTGATATCAATTGAACTATAAATTTGATCAGGGCACACCAATATTCCTTTTCATATGATACCAAAGATTGCTACATTTTTAAGCATCACATGGAGGAACAGTGGGAGCCCAAGACAAATAGCACACCCAGAAGTGGCAATTGTCACAATGTGGCTGGAATGAAATGTCTCCCTGGATATTCTGATCAACTTAAGATGGACACAAAAAGCTGGAGTAACTCAGCAGGTCGGACAGCATCTCCGCAAAAAAGGTGACGTTCCTTTCCTTTTCTCCACAGATTACAGAGACGTTCCTAGTCCTTTTCCGCAGAGATGCTGCCCGACTCGTTGAGTTACTCCAGCATTTTGCGTCTCTTTTCACTTAAAACCAGCTACTGCAGTTTCTTCCTACATATTCTGATCAACCCTCTGGAGTGCAACTTGAACTTGCAACTTTCTTACAGAACTTATGTGTCTCTCTGTGCTTCACTCATACAGGCTTGGATTTTGCCATATTGAAGTAATAGCACTTACCACAATGTCAGTGGTCAGCTGCTCTTACATAGATCAAGCAATACCCACGGTTTGAATATTCATTTTGCCCCTAACCCATATTTCAGTTTGGAATAAACCGTGGAGGACTCCAGGCGTCCAACAAACTACCGTATTTAGGCGAAATGTATAGGAAGGAACTGGTTTACACTGAAGATAGACACAAAAAGCTGGAGCCACTCAGCTGGTCAGGCTGCATCTGGAGAAAAGGAATAGGTGACCTTTCGGGTCGAGACCCTTCTTCAGACTGGTCTTGGGGTGGAAGATTGCAACCTTCACGTGGTCCGCCCTGTTTTGACGAATGCAATCAACTCGACATGCACAAACAGAAGATCAAATAGAACAAGTTGTCTGACAACTTTAGGCTGTGCACGCCACACGAAAGAAGACGAAGAAGACTGGTCTTGATCCAAAACATCACCTATCCCTTTTCTCCAGAGATGCTGCCTGACCCGCTGAGTTACTCTAGTTTTTTTGTCTCTATAAAATACTGTCGGCAAGTGGGCCGAGCTACCATTCATGCTTGAGATAACGTATAGGCAAACCAAGTCAACATTATTTCAACTGACATGTTAAAAGGGCATGTATTAAAACATACAGGCAAACAGTAAAAACGTCAAGTTAAAAGTAAAATATTAAATGTTTTAAAATTGAATTTAGCAATATTCATGAAGGATTCACAATTCACATTTGGTATTGCAGCAACATTTCTTGCATCACATGCTGTTTAAAAACTCACACCTTTGCTTGTACTGCCACTGCAGGTTACCATGCAGCAAGAATCTGCATGTTGGCAGGGCCTCTTCATGGCTGTTGGGGGGGGGGGGGGGGTTGGAGTGAAACTGCAACAAGACTGTCCTAAATAAAGCAAGAAAAAGTCAGCGACTGTAAATCATGCCAATCTTAATAAATCTTGACCTATTGTCTAAACAACCACTCTAAATCTTTGAATTCAAAAGACCATTTTTTCCCTAAATCTAAAAAACATGAAAGCATTTAAATTCTTCATCGGCTCTGAAGGGACGTCAAAAAGAAAAAGAAAATGTAACTGCTTAAGTGAAACCCTCAGAACAACTCTTGTTCACTAAAATGAAAGAAGCATGAAAGGGAACGACAGTAATTGCTTGGTTTGATGCTTTGAATACATATCAAAGTTCATAAGTTATTGGAGTAGAATTAGGCCATTAGGCCCATCGAATGGTCATCCTTTTTCCAAGGCAGGAGTTTGGAATTCAGAATGACTTGCTTCCACTACACTGTTCTCTCTGTTCTGGGGCAATCATGGGTGCAGAATATTCCTCCACGGATGGGGACAGGAGTTGCCTGATGGGATGAGTGGGGGAGCAGTTTTTGATAAGGTGCACTCCTTCCATACTTCCGCATGGCCACCAATGAGCTCCCAAAGCATGGAACTGAGATTCCTAATGACATCCCAAAAGCTCCTTCTCTACTTTGAGCAAACACGGACCATGGATTTGGGAACATTGCACCCTTTTCCCTCCAAAAGTGGCTTTGAGCACCCACTAGAATCCTTTCCTCCACTGACCAGCTAATCCCTTCCCATGACAGATCTTGAAATATTATCAATGCGTTTATCATCCATTCCTTCTCCCCAGAGATGCTGCCTGTCCCGCTGAGTTACTCCAGCCTTTTGTGTCTTTCTTCGGTTTAAACCAACATCTGCAGTTCCTTCCGACACTTATCGTCATTTGCTTTGATATGTCATTTTCACACCGTACTCTTCCATATCTCTAGACTCCCTCTCCCCTGATTCTCAGTCTCTGGAAGGGTCTCGACCCAAAACGTCACCCATTCCTTCTCTCCAGAGATGCTGCCTGTCCCGCTGAGTTACTCCAGCTTTTTGTGTCTATCATCGGTGTAAACCAGCATCAGCAGTTCCTTCCTACATGCTTGACATATTATGCTTGTTTGACAGCAAGCATGCAAAGCGCTGTGCAAACTGCTTGCTCAACATAACCAGCTGAATGGGCCTCATTACTGCAGATGCTGCCAGGGAGATGACACTGGCGTTGGTTCACTTCTCCTTCCAGTGATTTTGGAGGCCTCTGCATTTTTCAAATTTCACTTTTGGTTTCCCAAAGCAATGAAAGCCAATGCTGAGAGTCGAGTTTTTTTAAACTAGATTTGAGCTCTTAAATTCTTGTCATGCGATCAATGCGAAATCACAAATCCGCTCAAGTGGAGTATTTCTTTTTTTTTGGTATAAAGAATATTGGCCCAGACACCGAGAACGTCCTGCTCTCCATTAGGTAACAAACATTTTGGACGTCTCAGGCGTGCACTGGGCATGATCCAAAATCACAATTTTAGTAACTGTGGCATGTTCCAACTGGAAAAGTAGAACATTGAAAGAATATAGTGTACAGTATAAATGTGAAAGTGTTTGCTTGTAAATATAAAGATCATGCCAAAAGATAGGCGTCTGGCCGCCATTTAATATACTCCATTTTTATTCTCTTGTCGATAAAATGCATTTCATTTTTATACATTGCAAAATAATATTTACTGTTAATACAGTGCAATACTGTTGATGTTTGCAGATACTACACCCAGTTAAGATGCTGCCACCTCTCGCTCACTTGTAGATGATAATATCTCTGTATATGTATTACAAAATAAAAAGTAACAGTAATGTATCCAAAACATATTATCAACGCCAGATTCAGATTACACAAATAAACCGATGGGGCCCACATTGATGCAATTACAGGCTTGCTTTCACACTCAACATGCACCTTCAAACTCAACCCACCAATAACTGGGGAACATAACAAGCTTTCCGTCCTGGGCCTCCTCCACAGTCACACACAAACAGCACCTCATATTTCGCTAGGGCAGTTTACAACCCAGTGGTATGCTTTCTCTACGTTCAAGTAAACTACAAAGAGTACAGAAAAGATGTTGCCAGGACTAGAGGGTCTGAGCTATGGGGAGAGGTCGAGTAGGCTGGGACTCTATTCCTTGGAGCGCAGGAGGATGAGGGGTGATCTTATAGAGCTGTATAAAATAGATCGGGTAGATGCACAGAGTCTCTTGCCCAGAGTAGGTGAATTGAGGACCAGAGGACATAGGTTTAAGGTGAAGAGGAAATGGGATTCGTAGCGTGTAGTGCTAACCCATATGTTTGTCAAGGCCACAATAAGCACATTTTTAGAGTTATTTATCCTGCAAATGAATTTATACATGTGGTGTCTTAGGATAGCTTCTAAAGTACTGACTCCTGCAGCCACAAACATATTACTGGCACTACACCATCTTGTTTGCTTTAGCAGTGATCTCATGGCATCGTTTTATGCCACCGTTAGTCTCTGCAAACTTGTCTTTAAATAGTTCGACCACAGGTGCGCAGTGTAGAGGGGTGTGCAGTATGCTCTAAATAGCGACATCTTCACCACATCTGCACATGCACCAAATTTACGCAAGAGGATATTCGCCTGTATATACAGCATGCGCCGTTGCCTATAAATATCCTCATCATCTGTCATTTGTTCTGTAATAATATGCCCTAGATATTTTATCTTATTACAGACACTAAGATTGTTGTCAGTCAATTTAAAATCAGGATATTTTAGGCCTTTATCCTCTTTGGTTCTACAGACCATAACAGCACTCTTACTAGCATTATATTTAATGTCATGTTCCACACCATACATGGAACATGTAGTAAGGAGCTGCTGGAGACCAACGCTAGATGGACTAAAGACCACAAGATCATCTGCATACATAATATGGTTCACTAAAATATTACCAATCACGCACCTAGTGTTACAGGCTTTCAATTGTTTAGACAGATCATCAAAATATAGATAAAAAGGACTGGGGACAAAATTCCCCCTTATCTACACCATTGCTAACCCCAAATGGGGCTGAGACCCTATTACCCCATTTTATTTGCATAGTCTGGTGGGCATACCAGTAGACCAGAATTCTAACAATGTATTTAGGCACCCCTCTTTGACTCATTTTACCAAACAGCTTTCTGTGATTAACACGGTCAAAGGCTTTGGAAGCATCAATAAAGCACATAAGGATTGAAGAGTTTTTGCCTCTATATTTGTTTACAATCTCCTTTAGGGCATATATGCATAAGTCAGTGCCATGTTTAGCTTTAAAGCCAAACTGGTTATCTGTGGAGTGAACAAACTCATTTATTCTATCCAGCAGACTTTTGACAATATGCTGGCTAAAGCTATGGGCCTGTAATTATTTAGACTGCCTACTTTACCAGCTTTGTCCTTAATAACCGGCACTAACAGGACAGACAACATTGAGTCTGGTAACAAGCCATGAATCATAAAGCCAGTAAAACAAATAGCTAGGAGTGGAGCTATCCTCATACTCGCATACTTAAGATGTTCAGCCGAGATATGATCCAAGCCACTTGCTTTGTTGTTGGACAGCTTGTTCATGGCATGATACACCTCATGTGACATAATCACCATCGAGTCATTACTCTCAATATTGTCCACCCTATACAAGTCACCTTGGACACAGTTGAATAAAGTGCTATAATGTTGTCGCCATAACTACGCGATATTAGCTGTTCCGGAGATCCCATCTACAGTACATGGTAGAGATGTTTTGCATCTGCTAAGAGCTCTCACTTCCTTCCAAAAATCTGTAGCATTGTTACTTAGCAGCTTCTTAGCCATGGATTCAGCCCTCATAGCTTGCTCATTTTTACAGATGAAGCGAACAGCATATTTATACCTTGCATTAGTCAGCTTCTTGTGCTCAAACACAGGCCCCTGTCTGGGTCTACCTGCCATAGCCCATGCTTTGGTGGCTTCACGGGCTTTAGTATGATACTCAGCTACATACTTATTCCAGCCAGGTCTGATGTTATGTGTCTTATTTTTATGCTTGCAGTAGGGATTACTGCCTACATATAAGGCGCTTACGATATCATTATACATGTAGGTATGTTGCAAAACTTACCTTTAGCGGCGCTGCAGTTCTGCCACTCCCCGTGTGCACGACTTTAGCGCCTTTCAGAGGGGGGCGGGCTTAAAGTGCCGTTTTTCAACAGACCTGGATAATCGATGAATGTCGGGCGATTTTGTTGCAGAAGAAAAATCGCTCCGACATTTCATCAATGAAGGTATTTTTAAATTACTCTAAATTATTTATTAACTAGAGTAATTTAAAAATCACCTTCAAAAGCCATAAGCACTGACAACCGGAAGGATTTTCCGTAGGGGAGAAAAAAAGGTAAATAGTTTATTTTTATATTAAAAGTTGGTTTTTCGGGAGGCTTTAATAATATTTTTATGTTGCGAAATGGGGTCCCAAAAAATGTATGAGCAAACAGTATTTTTCCTCCCGACTTCACCGCTAACCGCAACGTTCCAATCTACCGCATTCCACTAAAACCCACTCGCAAGTTGATTTAAATGGCCATTAATTTACAGGAATCAAACACTAAATTCCTTCCATTTGGCCCAGAAATTCATGAAAATGAGATTTAAAAATTATGTTATATTGTGGATTATTGTGTGAATGTTATTTGGACACTTAGGCAATTTAAAAAAAGTTTATCTTTTCTTAAGAAATGGATAGATGTTTAGATCTACTCATTGAATTTTGTAATTAGCTACAATTAGATAACTAACTAATTATATGCTTTAATTTCAGGTCATCCAAGTAAGATTGTTTCATATTTGTTTTAGAATGCTTCAATCTATAATAACTGAAAATTTCATTGAGTTCTCTTAATTTTTAAGAAAGTTATGGGCTTTTAACTTTTCCAGATCACAGCTTTTGAGTTAAGTCAATTGAAAGGCAATGGGGAGCAAAATGCTAATTTCCGAGTATGAAAATGGTCATAACTTTCTTAATACTGAAGATATGAAAGTGAATTAGGTGTCAAATTAAACTTCTTTTTATGCTTTATCTGATGGGATAAATTGCAGACTTGATTTTTTAAATCTCAAAATTTTGTAACATTGCTAATACATGGAGCAGATATCTCTCCTATGCTTCATATCTTTACAATTAACATTAATACATGTTATTGCATCTTTAGGTAGATGAATACTGCTTAAGGATTTATCTGTATGGGCATAATAGGCTATGATGTCTTCCTTTGTAAGCGTTGACCAGTCCAGTTTTTCTGTTTTAAAGCTATTCCTATCTCTGGATACCACAGGTATGTGTTCAACATTTATTGTCATAGCAACAGGTATATGATCAGTCATTGCTGCCCCGTACAGAATGCTCATACACCCCAATGAGGCACGTGCATCAACTGTACTAATACAGTGGTCCAGCCATGATGTGGTGTGCCAGGCCTCACTAATATAAGTATAGCTATCTGTCGGTAAAAGCACTTTGCTTGACAATATTAAAGTATTATCTTGACAGAGCTGAGCCATATGATTGGCAAATAATGAGTTCCTATCTGAGATATCTGCATTCATATCCCCAATGACATATAAACTACAATAATTATTATTTTGAATGAAAGAATAGGTGAAAGCAAGTCTATTTAAAAATTCATCCTCATTCTGATGGCATTCATAGGGTGTATATACATTCAGGATAACAAATTCCTTATTGTTGCGAGTAAAGTGTATGGCAATGCACCAGTCAACATCAAGCCGAATCACATTTACTGATGAGTCAAGCTTCTTGTTCCATAGAATAGCCACACCACCTGGTATCTTACCTCTGACTATTCCCATGCCAAGGTCAGTTGTAGACTCCCCAGCCCCATGAAAGTTGTCATTGAGAGAATTGAGTTTGTCCAAGTCTTGCTTCGCTAGGAATGTCTCTTGCATACCAAGTATGTCACAGCTATCCAGGAGGTTGTCAACAACTGAGCGGCGAACTTTATCCCCTGCGCTCTGAAGGGAACTTTATCCCTTCAAACGCAGGCCACGACAATTGCACGATAGTACTCTAATGTTCATTTAGTAAGACTAGTGAGTGCCCCTATAACTCTAAGTAACCCATGCATTCTCTTTCTCTCTGTCCCTACCCTAGACATCCTGCTAGTTTCACTATTTGTATCTCTTTATCATCACCTCTTCCACAGCCAACAATGGATCACTGTGGGCTCCATCTTTCTTGTGTTATTGGTGACGGCTGGGATTTGTTCTGCACTTTTTCATAGAAACATAGAAATTAGGTGCAGGAGTAGGCCATTCGGCCCTTCGAGCCTGCACCGCCATTCAATATGATCATGGCTGATCATCCAACTCAGTATCCCGTACCTGCCTTCTCTCCATACCCTCTGATCCCCTTAGCCACAAGGGCCACATCTAACTCCCTCTTAAATATAGCAATACGTCTAGTTCATACGTCTAGTTTCCCTCTCCTCAACTTCTGAAGAAAGGTCTCGACCTGAAATGTCGCCTATTCCTTTGCTCCAGAGATGCTGCCTGACTCGGTGGAAACCAGCATCTGCAATTCCTTCCTACACATTACATCAACATATGTTCTCTTGTCCCTACCACCTGTATATTTTTCTCCAATATTAGCAGCAACACTTAATATGAAAATCACTCCAACCCAGCAGATTTTTCCTCTCAGACAGACGTGGGAAACAATAGTTTGCAAATATTATGTACAACTGTGGTTATGTCAGGGAAGTGACAATGTGTGTTGCCTTCTGTCAGAGTTATGTAAAATCATTTAGCATTTGTCATGCTTTTCATATGCAGACCTGCCACAGAAACCGGCTACTAACGAAGTACTAGTATAGTCAAGTATAACCATCCTTGCAATGTAGGATACACAGCAGCCAAGTTATTCACAAGTTCCCACAAGCACCTATGTGGCAATATCCAAATTATTTCAAGGTGCTGCAGGATTCAAAAATGTATATGATAAAATAATTCACCCAAAAGACAACAGATCAGTCAATGTGGTACTCGTCCATTTACTTGCATTTGGTGCTTGTGTCTCTGGTGTGGGAATTGAAACCCACAGTCTTTGGAGATGAGAAAATATCAAAGGTGAGATCGCTCAACGAAATTAATCAATGTTGGACAAGGCTGGCACAAATCCATCTCAAACATTCGTTCCCTCTGCTGCCTGCAGAGGGACTGCCTTGTATCCCAAATACAAAATGCACTGCACAGTTCACCCCACAGCACCTCACTCAACCTCCAACTGCTACCACCAAGGGCAAGCACAGTGTAAATTTATTATTACTGCTACCTATGCAATGATGTGTTTCGTCACACGTACCTGGATACAGTGAAATTCTTAGTTTTTGCGAACAATCAGGTAAATTCATGCAGCAGACTTCAGCTAGGCAGTACACCAAGAGTTGCCACGTTTCTGGTGCCTATAAAGTTTCAAAGGTTGTTAACACAGTCGTACCTTCCCGCGTCGGTGAACCAGGCCTGCAGCTGCACACAGCCCTCCATTCTCTTATAGTTCTCGGTGGCCCTCTGCCGGGTCCCTCTTAGTTCTCGGCAGCCCCCACCGCCGGGTCCATCAGTATTCGGCAGCCCACCCTCATGATGTCATAAGAGATAGGAGTAGAATTAGGCCATTCGGCCCATCAAGTCTACTCCGCCATTCAATCATGGCTGATCCATCTCTCCCTCCTGACCCCAATATGAGGTTTTTGAAACCCTTATTGGACACCTATAAGTGTTCCCCTCTCCTAACCCAGCAACGATGAAGGAATACTCATGATAAATCCTGAAATACCCTTCCCTTCAACGCTGTGTACATTTAAGCCCACAACCAGGGTGTGACAAGGCAAGGTGGACATAAAATGCTGGAGTAAGTCAACGGCACAGGCAGCATCTCTGGAGAGAAGGAATAGGTGACATTTCGGGTCGAGACTCTTCTTCAGACCCGAAACATCACCGATTCCTTCTCTCCAGACATGCTGCCTGTCCCGCTGAGTTGCTCCAGCATTTTGTGTCTGCCTTCGATTTAAACCAGCATCTGCAGTTCTTTCCTACACATTGATGTGAAGGCAATTAGGTATGGGCGATTAAAGATGGCACTGCCAGCAACTGACATGTTCTGCAGATGACTACTTCATTCCAGTAGTAACAGTCGACGTATGTAACATTTTGCACAACTATAAAAGCATGGCTACGCATACAACAAGGATGACAGGTAGCTTGTCAGTCGTACTCAGCCCTCCTATGCCACAACCGAGCAGCATACTCCAAACCATCATCACAATCGCATTTTCACTGCAAGTACACACTTAGCGCACTTGTTGCTATTGTAAAAAAAAACTGCAGCCTTTTAATAGAAGAATTATTGTAGTTATTTCTGATTCTAAATGGGTTCAGCAACAAGAGAACAGTTTCAATTTTTTAAAAATCATCAGCAACCATGAATTGTTATTCTAAACTGGTGATTTTAGACACTTACATCGGGTGATAGGTAATGAACCCAAATGTTTGATTTAATTTTGGCTCCCCAGTCACTGCCGAACCTAAATCTCCAGGATAATATATATTTTTTTATTTCCAACATTCATCGATTTACACAGGATTTTGGAAAACAGAAGTTATGGAGAAGATTTTTATTGCATACACAAACCCAACTCTTGGAAATTTACATTTCCCAACATGCATTGTGTTTCTTCGATTTGCTTCAGATTATTCACTAATCTTTTTTAAGAGTTTGGTACTAATTTGAAGTTGTTTTTCCATATAATCTCCCCCTTCCCCCCCCCCCCCCCCCCCCCCCCCAGTTCATTATTCATCTTACAATGGTGATTTTATCTTTATGCAGAATTCCACATCATTTGCAAATCACAAAAGTCACTGCTGAATTTTAAATCACAACACCTCCGCCTTACAAGTAGACAGATGAAAACTGCACATGCAGATAGATGTCCGCTGATACAAGGTAAATGAACACTGAATAACATGCATCCAATCGGCCGGGACACTGGCTTTAAGCATTCCACTTGGTTAAGGTCCCACAGCCAGCGAGGTCGAGACCGTGCAGGGCCAACTCTTGTTGAGTTAGTGATCTGCTTCACGGCAATAATGTAATTAACAACGAGTGGCAAACTTGTCTCCCGGAACTTGTCGAACAGCTTTTGAAAAAAACTATCCGCTGCGCTTGGGTAGTAGAATGCAGTCATACGCAAGAGTGAAGAGAGAGAAAGAGTCAAACTTTCTCTGATGGAACTTAAATAACACAGAACAAGTGCGAGCCGTGCTGTGAAAACACTGAAGATTGTCCACATCGACCAGGTTTACGCGGGGCAGAGCAGGGCGCACATTAATCCTTTAAAAAGTGGGTCGACTAGATTAATAATATGTTTTTAATTGAGTGATTTACAGCCGCGCTGTGGGGACAGCGGGGGAGGGGTTGGAAATGAGAGGACCTTATCCTGAGAACAGTTTATCGCGGAGATGGGGAAGGTTGTTGTTCTGGGGTTGCGTAATCCCAGCACCAGAGACACACACACACACCTGGATTCCCACCTAACTCCTTTCCAGGAAGCGTTTAAAAAAAAGCATGTTGCTCATAACTGCATTCGCTTGAAATACACGGCAGCCCACATCCAATGAAGATGGGTGAGAGGACGAATGGGAATTAAAACTGTTCACAAATGCATGATCCCCTGTACGCGGTGATGGAACGTAAGACTTAAAGGGAAAGCAATCAATAGTTACATTGGCGTCGTCAAGCTAAGATGTCTACTTTTTGCAACAAGAAAACCAGAGTGGAAACTTGTCATTAAAGAAAAACTTTAAAGGAAAGTTTGGGGACAGTTTTGACTTTGCACTTAGTTGATATATTCGCTGCCTAACTGAGTTAACAGCGTGTAGAGCGAGCAGACCGGTGGGGTGGCCACCACGGTACACACAGGTGGAAACAAAAGGGGGACAGCGGGTTTAAAAGAGCCCACGACCCCTTCTCACCTGTTCGGCGAGTCCGTCCATATCTTCAGTGGGGGAGGAGGCCATGTTTCTGGTCTTCAGGATCAACCTAGTCGCCTGTCTGTCTCTCTCTCTCTCGTTTCAGTTCTGGAGAATATGAAGATGTTTGGCCAAGGGGAGAAATAAAACAGAGGGGAGGGTTGGGGGAAGAGAGAAGAGATTCTTCGTTAACACACCACAAGTCCCGCGCTGAGGTTTTGAAGAGATGGGGCAGTTCTGTCCCACTGTGAATCGCCCGGCAATCACACGACATGCACCGCAGGTAACTGCACGGTAGTGCCTCCCCCTCACGCACTCACTCACTCCCTCCCTCCCTCCCCGGCAATGCCACTTCACAGACTAGATGGCAGCACCGTGCTCAGTGCAGGCGGGTTCCCAGCGCACTGGATTTCCGAGTCCCCTGGATTGAACCAATTCCCATTCCCCGGGGAATCCCCAGTATTGCGACTGACTTGGATGGGAATGAGCGCCCGGGAGAGATTCAACAGTTCCCAGCAGAGTGGGAACGGCGGTCAGATGTCACATCTGACCACAAATGTTTGGTGTTTAAGTACATGATTGCACCTCTAACCGTGCAAACCGATTGAAATTACACATTTAATGTACGATACCATAGAACTTTATTTATCCCAGGAGGGAAATTGATCTGCTAAAAGTAATAAAACACAAAATACATTAAACAAATTTGTTGTTTGAAACAAATGTCTGAAGAATGTCGACCCGAAACGTCGCCTATCTCCTTCGCTCCTTACGATGCTGCTGCACCCGCTGAGTTTCTCCAGCTTTTTGTGTAACCCTTTGAAACAAGTTTGTTGCCTGTTTCAACCGCGGGTCCGGCCTGTCATTTATTAATGAGTTAACCACCCTTTTTAATTCAGCTGTGAAATAGTCCCAGCAAAGTCGGTCACCGGATTCACTGTGTGGATGCCTGCTTTTCCTCACCGCGCCCAGCCCCACGTCCGTTCACCTGTTGCTGAACTTTACTCCATGCCGTGTCTCCCGCTGGCGACGCGACTAACTCGTCCTGTATCAGCGGGATGAAATAAAATATCAGAGTGGTTGATTCGCGTTGCGAATATCCAAACCGTGGCGGCATCAACACCGCTCTGCGCCCACCCCTCGTCATTCTCAGCTGACAATAGTTCAAAGCGTGTAGGAAGGAACTGCAGATGCTGGTTTACATCGAAGATAGACACAAAATGCTGGAGTAACTCAGCGGGACAGGCAGCGTCTCTTGGATGGAAGGAACGGGTGACGTTTCGGGTCGAGACCCTTCTTCAGTGTTAAACTTGTTGAGGACTCCGTGGTACATTGAGACCTTACAGTTAACTAGGAATCCCTGTGTGGGAAATGCCAATACACCTTGACAAATGAATTAAAACACAATTGGTGAGTTGTTGACATGTTCTGTACCCGAACTTTTTTTTCCGTTGGTTTATAGGTTGGCAGAATCAATTGTCTTTCATTTTCAGCCCGGAGAGTCTGTGGGAAAATTGCAACATGGTTCCAGGGAGTGACTGTTGAACGATAAATTAACCTAACCAAATGTCAACTGTGTTCAAGAAATTAGAGATAATTAGATTAACACTAAACTAATTTTTTTTTTACATGACGGGGTGACAGGGAAATGTTGGAATATAAGGGAATTTGTCGACATTTTTGTGGGACGTTATATTATATACAACTAAAGGTGTATACAAATTAGGTGTATACAACCTAATACAAGCCTAGTCTTTTCAATCTGTCCTGTCATATGAAGAAAGATTGAAAATACTATGTTTGTATTCACTGGAGTTTAGAAGGATGAGGAAACATATGATTTAGAAGGATGAGGAAATCTTATGGAAACATAAATTTATAAAAGGACCGGACAAGCTAGACGCAGGAAAAATGTTCCCAATGTTGGGCGAGTCCAGAACCAGGGGCCACAGTCTTAGAATAAAGAGGAGGTCATTTAAGACTAAGGTGATAAAAAACGTTTTCACCCAGAGAGTTGTGAATTTATGGAATTCCCTGCCACAGAGGGCAGTGGAGGCCAAATCACGGGATGGATTTAAGAGAGAGTTGGATAGAGCTCTAGGGGCTAGTGGAGTCGAGGGATATGGGGAGAAGGCAGGCACGGGTTATTGATAGGGGACGATCAGCCATGATCACAATGAATTGCGGTGCTGGCTCAAAAGGGCCAAATGGCCTCCTCCTGCACCTATTTTCTATGTTTCTATATTATCTGTGGTGCACGGCTGCATCTGAAGGGTCTTGACCTGAAATGTCACACATTCCTTCATTCCAGAGATACTGCCTATCCCACTGAGTTACTCCAGCATTTTGTGTCCAGTTTGTGAAGAACCTTCGGATCCATAGTAAATACAACAAATCTTCATTTGTTTGGTTTACGTGGTTCCTCTGCATTCCGTCCCCCTAGTGAACATGTACACTGGGTTCTAAAATAGACTGCAAGATACTGCAAATGTGGGAATCCAAAGTAACTCCAGTGTCCCGCAGTTCTGCCACCAGCCTGTGTATCCAACAGATCATTCTCCAACATGTCTGCCACCTTCAATGGAATTCCTTCACCAGTCACATCTTTCTAGTATCCCTTTATGCTTTCAGTAGACTACTGCCTCCACAGTTTCTTGGTTTACTCATCCCTTCCCACCCAAACCACCCCCTCTCCAGGAAGCTTTGCTGCAACAGTAGGAAAAGCAACACCTGCCCTCTACACCTCTGCCCTCACACCCCTCCAGGGGACCCAGGCAGCCCTTCCAGATTAGGCAAAGGCTCACATGCACAACCTCGAACCTCACCTATTGCATTTGGTGCTCCCAATGTGACCTCCTTTACACCAGGTGAGTGTTTTGCTGAACACTTGAGCTCGGTCCATCTAGGTCTCGCCCATTCCCATACTGGCCTTTCTGTCCTGAGTCTCCTCCCTTACCAGTGCGAGGCCATGCCAAAAGTGGACAAACAGCACCTCATTTTCCACTTGTTGGTTAACAATGCAGCAGTATGAACGTTTAGTTCTTCAATTTAAGATAACAGTCCCCTTTTTTCCCCAACTCTTTTCCTTGTCCACCACCCGAATGTGCACCCATTTCTCCCACTATCCTGCCCATGGTTTTTCTTCTTCTTCTCATCCTCCCACCTCAAAGGATGACCCCTTTTTTCTTCTTTCTATCTCTAGTTTTTTTCCCACCCAGCTGCCTTCCCTCACCTGCATTCATCTATCACTTACCAGGCTTTGTCCCCCTCCCATCCCTTTTTGAGCATCACCCCCCCCCCCCACTACATTAAGTCCAAAGAAGAGTCCTGACCATCTCTAACGATGTCCATCTGAAATGCTGCCTGATCCATAGACTTGCCCCAGCACTTCATGTTTTTATTTGTAAACTAGCATCTGCAGTTCCTTGTGGCAAAATAAATGTTCATGCTAATCAATTAATGTTCATGATGTTTAATTGTTTTGTTTATGACTCGCAGAAAACTTGGTTGACGATCAGTCCTCTGGAAAGGCAACTGCGGCTAATTACTTAAGGCACCCTTAAGGCAACTGCGGCTAATTACTTTAGAATTGGCACTTGGTCAAGGACAGGAGGGTGTGACAGCTTCAGACGCAGACATAAAGATTCAGGAGCTATTAATACAGGATCCAAAGTCCATGCACTTGTGCAACAGATATGAGATTCTTACAACCCTTGGCAATAAGTGCTGTAAGAACTGGGAGGAGGACGAGCAAAGTGGGCACAGTGGCAAGGTATAAGAAACCATTCAAGTGCGGGATAAAACTAAAGGTGAAGGAAGGGACAGTACACATGTAGGATATGTGTGTAAGATAAATTCAAAGCTTTAGTACATGAATCTTTAAAACATTTGTAGTCAGGTGTATGAATTAGTGCAATAGTGTGATATGTGTAGGAAGGAACTGCAGATGCTGCTTTAAACCGAAGATAGACACAAAAAGCTGGAGTAACTCAGCAGGTCAGGCAGCATCCCTGGAGAGAAGAAATAGGTGACGTTTCGGGTCGAGACCCTTCCTCAGACTGAGAATCAGGAGAAAGGGAAACGAGATATATGAAAAGATACTGAGCAAATCAGAGCCGGCATCGATGATCAAGGAAAGGTGGAGCTCATAAGTATCCATTGTTGGCTGTGGGGAAGGTGATAATGAATGATACAAACAGTGAAACTCAGCAGGACGACAGTGAAAGTAGTACAATGGGGAGGGAGAGGGAGAGGGAGAGGGAGAGAGAGAGAGAGACTTGAAGTTACTCTGACATCTGCGCATGGGATGTGGGGCTAATCTGCCTGCAGGGATTGAAAACTGATTTACAAACAGGAAACAGAGAGTAGGGGTGGCAAGCAATGACTATGAGGTATTGCAGTGACTGGTATTAGGATGAAGAAATCATATGCAATATGTTTAAGTTTGGTAACAAACTGAATCGGATTGTGGAGATCACAGAGGCTTCGCAGTGATTGAGAACAGCGGTTGAGTGAACAAGCAAGTACATGGCAAATGTACCATAATGTGAATAAATTAGATGTTATCCATTAGGGTAGAAAATATGGAAAGTCAATGCATCAGGTAATGTTGAAGTACCCAAGGGAGCTAGATTTCCTTATATATCAGTCATCGAAAGCAAAAATGCTTAAGAAATATAGTTAAGAAATATGGGCCTTCGTTGGAAGAGGTTGCAGGAACAAGGATTTCTTGCTATTTATGTTTAAATCTCCCCTTCTTTGCAGCGATAATCTAAGGTCTTTATTCTCTTGGCATGGCTAAAATAGCAGAATCAGAAAAAAGATAATCGGGAAGAATAGAATAGCCAATAATATTGCATTTACGGAATATTTTACCTCAGAACAACACTTCTGTACAAGTCCTATCCCCCTGATTCCTTTAAAATTTGGAAACCTAATAATCTCTTGGATATATGCCAGGAATGAGCCTCTACTTTACTCAAGTTTGGGGGCCAGGGAGAGTAAATTGCGAGCAGTTGTTATTGGGTATGTCCACATCTGACATGTAAGAATCATATGAAGCATTAGCCGGCCATAGTTCAAGACAGCATGTTCCCGTAAGGAGGAGGGATAAGGATGGCAAAGTAAGGGACCATTAGATGAACAAAGAGGTTGTACATTTGAAAAAGGAAACGGATGCAAAGTTTGGAAGGATGAAACCAGAGGGAGCCAGTAAGGACTATAAAGTATGCAATAAATAGCCCAGGCCGGCAATTAGAAGGGCCAAAAGGGACCATGAAATAACACTGGTACTTGTAATAAAGAAAATCCCAAGGCTTTTTATATGTACATTAAAAACAAAAGGGTAACCAAGGAGAAATTAGGACCACCCAGGGATAAATCATGGAAATTTATGCTTGCAATCGGAGGACGAAGGTGAGGTACTAAATGAGTATTTTGCATGTGTATCCACCAAGGGGAAGAATATGGAGGACAGTGAGATCAGTGTGGGTAATACCAATAAGCTAGGCAGTTTCAGATCAGGTGATGTTGTAGTTCTTGAAGAGCTTTAAGGTGGATCAATCTCCAGTGTCTGATGGGATTGATCCCAGGTTATTGAGAGAGGAGTGGAGATTGCAGAAGCCTTGACAAAGACCTTTGTATCTTAAGTAACAGATGAGGCCCCAGAGGACTGAAGAGTAACCAATGTTGTTCCTTTGTTTAATTAGTGAAGTTAACATAATACAGGAAATTATAAACTGGCGAGCCTCATGTCTGTGGTTGGGAAGTGCTTGGGGAGGATAGCTCTGGATAGGAGATTTGGAAGAGAATGGATTAATTAGGGACAGTCAAGGCGGCACCGTGGCGCAGCGGTAGGGTTGCTGCCCTACAGCGCTTGCGGCACCGGAGACTCAAGTTCGATCCCGACTACGGCGGCTGTATGTACAGAGTTTGTACATTCTCCCCATGACCGGGTGGATTTTTCTCCGAGATCTTCGGTTTCCTCCCATACTCAAAATACGTACAGGTATATAGGTAAATTGGCTTGCAAATGTACAAATTGTCCCTATATAGGATAGTGTTAATATGCGTGGATCGCTGGTCGGCACGGACCCGGTGGGCTGAAAGGCCAGTTCCTGCGCTGTATCTCTAAACTAAACCAAGCTAAGTATCGCTTTGTCCATGGCAGGTCACGTCTTACAAACTTGATTGGGTGTTTTGAGGAGACGAAGAAGGTGATTGATGAGGGTAAGGCAGTGGATGTTGTCTACACTTCACCAAATGCCTTTAGTAAGGCATTTGATGAAGTCCCTCATGGTAGGCTGATCCAGAAAATTAAGGTGAATGGAATCCATGTGACTTGATTGTTTGGATTCAGAACTGGCAAAGGCGATTAGTTTAAATTGGTATCATGTTCGGTACAGGCATTGTTGAACAAATGATATATTATGTGCTCTACACCTTTTTAGGAGCCATTCTGATAAATTTCCTCTGTATCCTCATCTGGTTGTTCAAATCCTACTTAAAACTGTGGTGCATAGAAGTGAACATAATACGGTATTTGAAAATTAACCCGTGCTTCAGAAGAGTTTTGCATGATTCTCTTATTTTTGAGCTCTGTGTCCAAAAATAAATATAAAAGCCTCTTAAGCAATTATAACAGCTTTATGAACTGGTTCTTCCACCTTCACACCTTTGTGTTTTCCCTTCACTCAATATTCAAGTGTAAAGAATAATAAACTGTTTTTAATTACAGTGAGCCAAAAAGTCAATTGAGAAGTACATAAACGTTGTTAGCATTTAACACAAATTTGTATATCCTCTTGCAACTGAAACGGGGCACTCCATATCTATTGCATTGAAATTACAAAATAAATATGGTTCCACATTTATATATTGGTTAAATTCCTCACAACTACTAAACCTACTGAAGCCTGGAAACAGATGCCTTTTTGTTAATAAAAAAAGATGTCCAAGAAAGTCAGTTACTTTAATTCAGTGCTATGTGAATGTAATTAGATCTTCCCCAAATTGAATTAGCAAGGATGGCCATTTCCAGATCATTTGATCTCATTACAAAACAATCTGACCAAGCAATTTCTGAAGTGACTTGTGATTGGTGCTAAACACTAACCAAATGGCATAAAAAAAATGAAAATGCTGGAGATACCCAGCACCTGTGAAGAACAAAACACAATGAAACATTTCAGGATAATGATCTTTCATCACTTCTCATGAAAGATACTGCTTGACTTGCATATTGCAACATGTGATGAGTTCCTCTTTTGCCAATTTTCAGTTTTACAGGATAAAATGCAGCAATGATTTTCCAGAGTCATTGGCAACTCATAAAGTAACTTTGTTTAACCACTCTGGAAGGATAAACAGTTAACGTTCCCGGTCAAACAACTTTATCAGTACAGAATAAGTGAGAAATGGAAATCTGAAATGAAAGCAAAGTGCTGGAAACATTTCCATAAATGTGCTTGCTGCACAGTTGTGTTATTGACGAGATCATTCACAGAGTCACTTGTAAGTTCTGCTGTCTGCTACATTTCTATCACTCTGGAAGCTGACTGCTCATTCCAAAACCCAGTGAAACTTCTAACCAGCTCCATAGTGTTTGCAGAACTTTGTAACAACCCAAGAGGAGGAACTGACTGCAAATGTGCAATCTGGAGCAAGCAACAAATGGCTTGAAGAGCCCGGCAAGTTCAGCGACATCTGTGGAGGTAAAGGAACAGTTAACATTTTGGTTCGAGACCCTGTGAAAGGACTGAAAATGCAATTCATTTGCAACCTGATCATCTGAGTGGTTGCTTGGTGTCTATCCTGTCTGTCTTGTCTGTTTACATTGTTTAATGTGCATGTAGTCTTGTGACTGGCATCTCAATTTAAAATACATATACATTAAATTGATACGTTAGTCACAGGACTATCAGGTTGCAAATACTTTTCATAAGATCATAAGAGATAGGAGCAGATTTAGGCCATTCGGCACCTCAAGTCTACTCCGCCATTCAATCATGGCTGATCTATCTCTCTTTCCTAACCCCATTCTCCTGCTTTCTCCCTATAACCCCGGACACCCTTACTAATCAAGAATCTATCTATCTCTGGCTTAAAAGTGTCCACTGACTTTGCTTCCACAGCCTTCTGTGCCAAAGAATTCCACAGATTCATCACGGCCTGACTAAAGAAATTCCTCCTCATCTCCTCCCTACACGAACCTCTCGTCCTAGACTTTTCCACTAGTGGAAACATCCTGTCCACATCCACTCTATCCAAGCCTTTCACTATTCTGTACATTTCACTGAGGTCCCCCCCATTCTTCCAAATTCTAGCGAGTATAGGCCCAGTGCCGTTAAACGCCCTTAATTTTGAACATATAACTATTTTACTGTGTGTAAACAAGGCTTCTTGAAATATCCCTATTCACTGATACCTAGTGTGTGAATGCAAAAGACATGGGAGAAAAGAACAACCCCCCCTTTGTCCTTGTTTTCCCTTTCCCTGCATCTTAAAACTTAGTTTTCTCTGACTTTTCAGGCTTAAGTACGTTTATTTATTATGACATTATTATTCTTTATTTATTGTGACTTATATTAGCAAACCATCTTACCTATATGAGTTTTAAAGTGCATATCTATATATTCAAACTGAACGCTGGTTGGTGTCAAGCATCTTGTGTCTCCAAATGCTACTGCTGGTCACTGAAGAGATTTGTTTGGAAACTGACAAGGCAATCTCTTAAGTGGCCCTCTGGCGCAAGACAACAGCTGCAGTACTCATCATTCCTGTTGAGGGAAAAACAAGCCATTAGAACGCATTTCCAAATATAACATGGTATTCAATGAGAAGTAATATTTTATCTTTCAGAAAATCATGATACATTCTGTGAACGCAGTCCTTCCATTTCGCGTAAGTTGCATGTGCTTCCAAAAATAAATATACGATCAAAGCTAAAATAGTAAATTAAGAAATGCACCAACCATTATGTGCTACTTTATCATTATTGTTTAGATGCTTTTTCACTCAGCGATCTCATAGGGGAATGCAGTTAATTTCTGAGGCACAAGGAGCCAAAAGCTGCTCAAAAGCAGCTGGTTACTCAGTCACTTTTTGATTGCTGTTTATTTAGACAAGTTAGAAGAAGGGTCACAAACCAAAATATCACCTACTCCTTCTCTCCCGAGATGCTGCCTGTCCCGCTGAGTTACTCCAGCATTTTGCGTCTATCTTCTAGTTAGCGGGGTTAGGTTGTATGTAAGTGGGAAATGCAGATGCACACTGATTGATTGCTGTGTTTCAAAGCTGATCAAAATAAAATATTTGATATTCCTGAGCATGAAGCAGGCTGAATGTTCAAGGCTCCTGTTTTCAATCCTTAGCTGACAGGTAGCAACATCAACTTGGGGAGTCGCATTCCTTGGCCTACAATCTTACTGGCACCTTGCAGCTCAACGCCATATGAAAAAAGTGTTTCTGGATATGCCAACCATGTTATCTGCTGCACACAATGGCAACATACAAACACAAAATTTAAACAAAACAGTTGATTTTAAGAGTCAAAATATGGTAGTGGTGGGGTGTTAATGAGACTGAAGGTCTATGACCTCCTTCATGGTATATCATAGGGATCGGTACTGGGTCCACTATTGTTTGTCATGCATATTAAAGAAGTTGACAATGTTATTCACATAGTTAGTAAATTTGCAGATGACACCAACATTGGTGACGTAGTGAACAGTTTATATAAGATGACCACAGGATTTTGATGACTGGAAAAATATGCCAAGGAATAGCAGGTAGAATTTAAGTGTTGCATTTTGATAGCTTAAACCAGGACAGGATTTAAGTTCATAAGTGATAAGAGCAGAATTAGGCCATTCTGCCCATAAAGCCTACTCCAGCATTCGATCATGGCTGATCTTTTCCCTCTTAACCCCTTTCTCCTGCCTTCTCCCCATAACCCCTGATACCCGTACTAGACTAAACAAGATTCTATCAATCTCTGCCTTAAAAATATCCATTGACTTGGCCTCCATAGCCTTCTGTGGCAATAGATTCCACAGATTCACCACCCTCTGCCAAATAAATTCTTCATCTCCTTCCGAAAGGTACACCCTTTTATTCTGAGGTATGGCCTCCAGTCCTAGACTCTCCCATTAGTGGAAACATGCTCTCTACATTCACTCTATCCAGTCCTTTAATTGAATGGTTGGTCTTTTGAGACTGTTGTAGAAGAGAGGGTACAGATACATAGCTCCATGAAAGAGGCAACACAGGAAGACAAGGTGGAGAGAAAGGCATTTGGCACATTTGCCTTGATCAGTCAGGCACTGAATACAGAACATGCAACTGTAGTCATTGGTGAGACTTGAAGTATTGCATGCGGGTCTGGTCACCCAATAATACAAAGGATGCCATTAAGCTGGAAAAGGTGCAGAAAAGATTCATGAGGATGTTACTGTGGCTGGAGGATTTAAGTTATAAGGAAAACCTGGATAGAAACGTAGAAAATAGGTGCTGGAGTCGGCCATTCGGCCATTCGAGCTAGCACCACCATTCAATATCATCATGGCTGATCATGAGGGGTGTAGACTAAGGAAGATGGTCACAGTTTTGCCGTATTGCAGGGAAGTCTACACTAGAGGGCATAGCTTTTAAGTAAGGATGAAAGACTTAAAAGGGGTATGAGTGGCTTTTTTTACACCAGAGGGTGGTGCATTTATGGTACAGGCTATCAGAGGTAGTTTTGGAGGAAGGTACAATAACAATGTTTCAAAGAATTTGGACAAGGACATGGATAGTAACAGTTTAGAGGGAAATGGGCCAAATACAGGCAGATGGGACTTGCTTAGAAGGACATTTTGGTCGGCATGTACAAGTTGGACCGAAGGGCCTGTTTCCGTGTTGTATAAGTCTTGAGGGAGGCAGTTGACTAACTTTTTAAAAATACATTAAATGGGACTCGTGTTATCTACCGTACTTTCTATCGAAGGGATAACTCCATTATAACTGAAATAATATTACCAGAGTGAGTATGTTATAAGAGAGTACAATATGCTTGGGTATTTTCTGATAATGATGGACAATGTTATGCACACGCCTGCCTTTTATCTAGTATCGATAACACCGTATAACTTGTACAAGTGCCCATGCTTTGAGCTGAGCTCCAAAAAAATCTTTAAGGCATTTGTATGCCATCCTGAAGATTTTGGCTGAGAACAGAATGTGCGTAAGTTTATTTTTGGATCAAACAAACTCCATCAAATTAGAGGTGAGTCTGAACATGAAGTACTATTACCTGACTGTCAATGCCAGATGGGTTCATGAAGAATGATTACTGCACTTATTCTCTTCCTGGTTCCCATAGTACAACATCCTGACTGGAATTGGCAGGCTCAATGGCTTTCACTATGACTGTTCATGCATAACCTACAAGAATGGCGGTAAAACACTGTTTCCTAAAGATCATGTTGATAGTTAACTAGGTGCAACCTCCTGAGTAATTTCACTTCAAAGTCAGGCTGATGGCAGGATATAAGGACATAAATCTGATGAGTTGAGCATGTCAAAACCAGAGATTGCAAATAAACTTTTTTCTCAAAGGGTAATAAATATAAGGAATAATCAATCAGTTGGTCACTGGAAAGAAAATCATCTCAGGTATTAAAAATACATATAATTCTACAATAGGAGGAGCAAGATCCCCATAGATGGGCTGAATTACATTTATCAATCCTTTCATTTAAGTCTCCTGGTTTGACATACAAAATCTAATTAATACTGGACTATATGAGATCATGGCATGAGCTTAAACATTGGAAGCAAAATACAATAAACCCCCGTTTTAACGGACCTCTTTAGAACGGATTTCGGTTATAGCGGATGGGCCTACCTATGGCTGCCTGTGCCACCCCCAGCCCATGCCCCTTCCGGACCGGGCCCTCACCTGCCACTGCTGACCCACACAGCTTCCTCGGCCGCTTCCATGCCTCACCTGCCGCCGCCACCACTGACCCTTACGTACACTCCGCCCCGCGGGCTGCTACCGTTCACTCCGCCGATCCTCATCTCCCCTCCCCCTTGGGTCTGTCAACTCACCTGGATTCCAGGCACTGTTCCGGACCGAGAGTCTGCAAAAGGGTCTCGACCTGAAACTCTCACCTAAACCAATGTTCTCCAGAGATGCTGTCTGACCCGCTGAGTTACTCTAACTTTTTGTGTCCGTTTGTGTATCAACCAGCAACTGCAGGTGTGTGCCTCTACTACTTAAACAATGATAATACCTTTCTCAGTTATAATGGACAAACGACAATTACGGACACCATTCTTCCCCTACCCCACCCCCAGGATGGTCTGTTATAAAGAGGGTTTACTGTGTTCAGCTGGTTCACGTGGGCTACTCCATGCTGTTGGCTCCAAGTGCTGCACGTGGATTAACTCTCCTGTATCCTACTCTGCTCCCCCCATCCAACAGGGGACCACAATAATGACACCATTGGGTTCTGTACCCGTCCCTCTGTACCAACCATAGAGTATACTTCAATACTACTCCTAAATCGACCAATGCCCCCTCCCCCCCACCGTGCACCACCCCTCATACTCCCTTCCTCTCTGAGCCCCCATCAATATTAGCTCCCCGAGCCTCCCTTCACCCTTCCTTTCCCTTCTGACCCAGCCCTTACCACTGTCAGGTTTTCAGCATCCCCCTGACCTCTGTCTTTGTGATTGAACCATCAGTCAGTCCTCAGCAGAGCCCTTATCTTTGTACCCCTTTGCCCACACCTCCACAGGTTCTGAGCCCATTATTATAATATGATCTTCTGACGTTGCTTCTGCCTATAGGCCTTTCTCTCTGGTTAGGAGTCCTCACTACCCAGTGACATTCCATTCTCCAATCTACAACATTTCTCCTCCTCATGGACTCTCCTGCCAGCCTTCGACCCTCTCTGGACCTGTTTAATTCCAACTGCTGGCACAATATCAACTGTCATGACTGTCCCACTCCCCTTACCCACTCCAACCTTGCGGATCGGAGCCCGGGCCTCGCGGGCCGGAGCTCCGAACCTTGCGAGTCCGAGGAAGAGCCTCGCAGGTCGATTAAATCCGTGGCCATAGGTGCCTAAGTCGGCACAGCCCACGGCTGGGGCCTGAGTTAGCGCCACCGAAGCATCCGGAGTGGATCCGGCGTTAGTGGAGAGTTCCGTGAGGACGGACATGCGGAAGTGAGGACGCCATTGCCGAGAGAAGAAACAAAAGAGGATCCGGCGTGGGGGGAACGCCATGAGCGTGGGGAAGGGAGGGAGGGGAGTACAAAGGGGGACCTGGCGCGGGTGTGGGGGGGTTGTTGTTTGTAAGTGTCCTTTATGGGCGTATGCAAGCAAAAAAATTCACTGTGACTTGTCACATGTGACAATAAAGTATTTGATTCAATCCAATCTAATCCCCTCTGAACACACAGCTCTCTCTCTGTTCATTCAGCAACTGTCCCAACATTGTTATTTAACCCATTCTTCAATTACTTCCTGGTGTACTCTTTAACAGAATTCAATACAATCCACACATCATGAAAAGGCCAAGTGTCAAACAAAAGCTTTGGGGATCCTGAAACACCATCTTTACTACTCCAGCTATGTTCTAGAACAAAGTTTTGGTTGTTCCATCAGGGCTGATCTACCAGTGAAGGTGCTACTCTGTTATACAGGCAGGAGAGAGTATCCCCAAGACTCTTCTCATCAATTCTAAACCCCTAAGATGCCTCAATGCCTCATCAGTTGCAACATGGTCAATGAGAACTCTAGTCATTTCTGAAGCAGGTGTCGATATGTGCTATAATCGGTCTCTTGAAGCACTTCATTACGGTAGATGTAAATGCTACCCAACCGGAGTCATTGAAGTACGTCATTGTTCTTCTGCTGGCCACCAGTACGGTGGATGCTCTTGTGAAACATGCAGGCCACTCAGACCGAATGGAGAGAGGTTGAAGATACCCTTAGATACTCCAGCAGATGCATTTGTTCTTGATGGCATTGGAAGGTGAAATTCTCATTATATAATTTAGTCTACAACTATGTATTTTGTTTGGTTTTTGCACTGTGTCAAGAGGACAATGGATTCCTCAGTGGTAGAGAAAGTGGGACAGTTGGTGATTCGGATGTTGAGAACAGACTTACAAGAAACAACTGTGAATTAATTATGCGAGCAGAGTCTGGACAAAAAGAAACTGGTCTGACTTGCATCAGATCTTTTTCCTCCTTTTCCTTGTGCTCCTCTGCCCAATTCCTCATCAGAAGGGTGGTGCCAAAAACCATCTGCTCATGTAGCATGCAGAAAATCACAACAAATCTTGGCACCCATTCAACTGCGTAGTGCAGTACTTTTCCAGATAAATCTAAAAAGCAGAAGTGTTCTTTGCACTAAATGTGCACTCGACATGGTTCCTATTATACGCCTAATGTGCATGTATGCATTGGTTCAAGGGGGAAGTCATGAGCCATGTATTTAGTTAATAACTCTTGTCAGTATGGCAGCTGGCATTCAGCCAGAACAGGCAACTGTCACAAAATGAACAAATCATGAAGGGCGACGGGATAGTTGGTATGCATAATGCGCTGCCTGTGGTCTCACTGAGGGAGTAGAATTCCTTTTGGTTCTGTTAAACTGCCAAGTTCACAAGTTATGCATAGAAATATATAGAGTGAGCTATCAATGGCACCCTGCACCATGGGAAACCCAACAAATCCTACAACTTCTTGCGCTTGCTGTAACTGTTTATGTCTGACAAGAGTTAAGTGATCAACTTATTTTTCTTCGCAGTGGATCATAGGAACACAAGAACGTTCTTTAGGCCCCAGAGGTGGATTGATATTCCAATATGATTAAGGCTGATAACTGCATAAACCCAACTTTGTCCACATCCCCATTTTTTATACTATCTGCACATAGCAGAAACTCCCCAATCAGTAAAAATAGTTTCTGTTTATTTACCCTTTCATTTCCCCTTAGAATCTTGGAAACTTCAAATAAGCACCCAATAACCTTCCAAATTCCAAAGAATATAACCCTTGACCTGTGCTTGTAATTTAATCTTTGTTCGGGTTCATTCTAGGTAACTCTATATTGCACTACCTCCAAGGAAGATTATGTCATTCCTAAAGTGCAGTGCCCAGGATTCTCCCAAGATTTTAGACGTGACTTAAATAGGATTTCCTACAACTATATAATTACTTTATGTGAAAGCAACTAGTGTGGATGCAAGAAATTTAAAATAAAAGCACAAAATGCCAAAAATACTTGTCAGGACAAGCAACATTGGTCCAGTGAAATAGAGATATGCGAAAATGACATAAAACCATGCGCAACTGATGAGGAAACTACATCAGATGTTTAAAGGTGATTTGTAATCACTGTCATAGCACGAGCATCCGGCACAATGGAGCTCCGGTAGAGTTGCTGCCTGACAGCACCAGAGGCCCGGGTTCAATCCATATTACGGGTACTGTCTGCACGGAGTTTGTGCGTTCGCCCTGTTACTGTGTTTTTTTCAGGTGCTCTGCCTTTCTCTCACGCACTAATGACGTACAGGTTAAGTCAAGTCAAGTCAAAGTCAAACAAACTTTATTGTCATTTAGAAATACATTGATACATGCAGTTCCAAACGAAATTACGTTGCATTTGGCTCCCTGTGCAACACAATAAATTAACCGAAGGATAGGCATGGGTGAAAAGGATAAATAGACACTAGTGGCAATTAGTAGGTTAATTGGCGTCTGTAAATTGCAAATTGGCCCAAGTGTGTCGGACAGTGCTCGTGTGTGAATGATCATTGGTTGAAGCGAACTCGGTGGGCCGAAGGGCCTGTTTCCACACCGTATATCGAAAGTCTAAAATCTGAAGTCAACCAGATTCATTTTTGGAGCGACATGAATGGGCAGGAGAGTGGCGCATTAGATAGTCCTGCTGCCTCATAGGTCCAGTCCCCCAGGTACAGTTGTGTCCTCCAGTGTTGCCGGCTTCCACTACACAGAAAAGTTGCAAAGTGCAGCAACACAAAAAATAAAATGCTCTCTGTCCAAACGGTTAATTTCTTCGCAGGACTTTTAATAAAATGAACCTGAGTAAATGACATACCATCTCGAATACGTAAACGAAACTACCATTGTGAATTGATCTGCTAGAAAAATCATATTTTTTATTTTAAGATATGTTATTTCCACAACAATCACTTCCTGCAAAAGGACCATTTAAGTCGAGTCCACATTATCTGAATAATGAAGTTTCCATTGAGTTGTGGTCCTTAATGCAATAATCAATACCTCTTGAAACTGAATGAAGAGAACCTGGTATCTGCAAGTCAAAAATGTATTTAATGTTCCCGCTGAGTGTTTGCAGTAATTTATTTTTTTTAAGCTCTGCCAATTCAGGGATTAGTGTCCAAATAAAGTTTATCTTCTGAATCATACTTGCTCTTTGAGAATTATTTTAATTGCAATAAAACTACAGGTAGTGTGTTGGTAAGGTTACTGTTCATTACAATTAACTTCTCTTTTGTACGTTGAAATCTGAGCATTGCTTGCAATTGAATGGGAGTCTTGGCACAACCAGCAATCATTTTAAGTTTTTTGAATTTGTCTGGTCTGAGGTAAACATCGATAAACTACTGCATATGTATTGTTTGAACCATTTTTGATTTATGAATGGACTTTGTTGCTAAATACACATGTCATAATTGTTCTTACTATTTTATTTCTGGCTCAGACCCAATCCCTATGGCTACAGCCACTTCCTGTATACAAACCACAGCCTGTATAAAGCAGGCCATGCTGAAATAATTCTTGCACTTCTAAAAGCAGAAGATGACCAGAGCCGATGAACACAGGGTAAGGGTACATATTGGAAAGTGGCCGTGAACCATGCATGATCATGAATTTGAAGTGGAAAGCATCCGCATGATTATTCCTAAAACAATTTGGATGTGGATCAAGTAACTTTTCACAGATTAAAATCCTTGCAGATTAGATGATTAAAACCATTCCTAGCACATACGTACTCTCCAAAAAAGAACTCTTGCCTACAATTTTCCAAGTTGTTGATCTCAATTTGTATTGCAGTGAGTAGGTTCTCTCATGACTTGTTATATTCTTTCAAAATAGCATGATTAATCCCTTCCAAAATTTCCCAAAGCCAAAGAATCACTTCTAAACTGTTCTAAAATATAGGCAAACAACAAATTATTTTTGCAGGGGGTTACACAAAAAGCTGGAGAAACTCAGCGGGTGCAGCAGCATCTAAGGAGCGAAGGAGATAGGCGACGTTTCGGGTCGAGACCCTTCTTCAGACTGGTCAGGGATCAGGGAAACGAGAGATATAGACAGTGATGTGGAGAGATAAAGAACAATGAATGAAAGATATGCAAAAAAGTATTGATGATAAAGGAAACAGGCCATTGTAAGCTGTTTGTGGTGTGAAAATGACAAGCTAGTGCGACTGGGGTGGGGGGGGGAGATGGAGAAGGAATGTCACGGCCCGAGGGCTGAGGGAGAGGTGGGGAGGGAGATAATTCCCTGATATGTGAAAATGACAAAATATTTATTTTGAAGCTGGTGATATTGCAATGTCATACAAATTTGGTAAAGTATCGAAAATATGTAAGATTGCAGCAATAGGTTAAAAAAGAGCTAATAGGCCTGTGTGTAGTTCATGATACTTTATATAATGATGGACATGAAGGGTCATTCAAGATAGTTAATGTCATGCACATCTAGGCAAGCCTGAGAGAAGACATGGGCTTGAGTGTGGAATACACCCCGATTAAAAAAACTGGAATACACACAAGCACAGTGTACATAGATGTCAAGGTCTGATTATGCTTTTTAGTAGCAATGTAATATGTGATCGTAGAATCATGGCAACTACCTCATAGAAAAGAACCCACCTCATCCGAGTGGCCTACTCCTGCACCTATTTCTATGTTTCTGTGCAGACAGACCATGGTGTGCCCATTTGCCCAAATTAGGCCAGTATCCCACTATGCCTTTCCTATCTGTCCAAACATCTTTTAAATACTGTAATTGTATCGGTTTCCATTACCTAACTAATTTGTTTCAGACATTCATTCTCTGTGTGTCAAACGTACCTCAGCTCTTCTTTAAATATGTCCCCTCTTACTTTACACCTGTGGCCTCTAGTTCTGCCTTGGGAAAAGACCCTGATTATCTATCTTACCAGTTCCCCTCATATTAATATTACTGTATGAACCTCCATGAAGTCACTCCTCAGCCTCCTACATTCTAGTGAGAACAAACCCACCCTATCTAATCTCTCCTTATAACCACACCTCTCCGATCCAGGCAACATCCTGGTGAATCCATATTCACCCCATAATGATGAGGAGAGATGGATTATACACATTTTTTTCCTAATCTTTGCTTTTGTTCAATCTTCAGGTTTGACGTCAAAATTTCAGTTGATGCAGCAGATGGAGGTGGTTTTACTGCTGACATTGCTAAAGTCAACAACAATCTGGAATTTATGAATAGAAATGAGGCCAGCATTTGCCCTTTCTAATCACCCATTGCAATAATTATAGCAAGCCAATTAGTTAACAAACCTGTACGTCTTCATTGCAGTTTCCCTTTTAGTTCTTCATTCTTTCAACCCCTCCCATTCCTTCCCCCGCTCCCATTTTTTCAACCTCTCCCTATATACCTGCTTGACAAAATTTACTATCCTCCACTTTGCTCGCTCTCCCTGTGACTGCAAGGCTTTCCTCCTGCTGCCAAAGTTGTGTGTTTTTTGTAGGTTATTTGGCCTCCATGAAATTGCCCCCAGAATGCAGGGAGTGGATGTAAAAGTGAAATAACATACAACTAATGTGAATGGGTGACATATGGTCGATATGGACTGGTAGGTTGAAGAGCCTGTTTTCATGCTGTATCTTTCAATTAATCAAAGGTAATATATTGGCATGGCTAAGGGAGCGGCCAACTAACAAACAATAGCCGTTTAAATAAATGACTCATTTTCCAATTTACAATCAATAGCTAATCCCATGCTCCAAGGATCAGTGCTGTTGCCTCAACTATTTATAATCTATACTAATTACTTGGATAAAAGGATAGAATCCACTGCAGATAAATTTACAAGTGATAGAAAAATAAAGAGACTATCAAGCTTCAGAAGGACACCAAGAGCTGACCAAAGGATATATAGATAGGTTATGTGATTGGACAAGTTGGTAGATGTGGGAAAATGCGAGATTACGCCTTTTGGAAAGAAGAGTGAAAAATTAATTAAAGCAGATTGAAACTACAAGATTGTACAGTGCAGAAGGATCTCAGGATAAAAAATGTTGCAATGTTGGCCTTGGGTATGTTGCAAGGGGCATGAACAATTTTACAAGTTGCTGGTGAGATCACATTTTGAAGAAGGGTCTGAAGAAGGGTCTCGACCGGAAACGTCACCTATTCCTTCGCTCCTTAGATGTTGCCTCACCCGCAGAGATTCTCCAGCATTTTTGTCTACCATCACATTTTGAATGCTACATGCAGGTTTAGTACCTATATTTACTGTGATTGCATTAGAGGTAGTGCATTAGAGGTAGTGATTCCTGAGGATGTATGGATTCAATTACAAAGAAAAGCAAAGCAGATTGGGCCTGTGCTCATTAGAACAATGAAGTATACGAAGAAACCTTATTGCGATACAAAATATTGTGAGGGTGGGTTGACAGAATAGATGCTGAGGAGGCTTTCCCTTAGTGGAAATATCTAGAACGTGGGGCATAAAGAGCTATTCATTTCAGATGTTGTTAAAGATAATTAATTTCTCTCAGAAATTCGTGAACATTTGAAATTCTGCACCTTTTAGCAACTGTGGATAGTATCATTGAATATATTCAAGGTGAATATTGACAGATATTTAAACTGCAAGGAAATTGAGGGATATGGAGAAAGAACATGAATATGGTCTTGCGTATAAGATTGGATCATCCTTTGAATGGCAAAGTGGACTAGAAGGATCTACTTCTGCTCCTTTCTGGTTCCAAAGAGCAATGATTCAAGCTCATTCCCCACAGTGCAAATAGGAATTACAACTCATTGTAGGCCATCCATAATGTAGGAATATTGCAATGAAGTTAATTCTAAAGAAAAAAAACAGCTTTTCCAGAAGAAATGGCTATTAATATCAAGGTACCTTTATTTTAGAGGTCAGCTATTCATGGCCTGGCAGGTATAGTTGCAAAACATTGCCTGCAGGCCACATCCGACAGAGCAGGCTGCAAGTGATAACCAGACTTCAGGTGTCTAAATATCCCGGTCCCACTGTTATAGCCTGTGACAGTCAAAGGCTTCTGTTACTGTTTTAAGGCCGCTATTATTTATACATTTCCAAATAATTAGAAATGCATTAAAAAGATTAGAACAAGACAAAAGATAAAGCACTATTGTTAATTTGTTACGAACATAAAGATACAGCAAAATTTAACCCAAAAAAAGAGCTATAGCTTCCTTTTTATGAAGGTAGCCAATTTCATTCAAATGAACAGAGGTGCACTTAATATGCCAGCCATGACAGACATTAAACTCGGGGAAAAGATGGAAAGGCTACTACAAAGTTCAGATCCGAATATTCCGAATATTCTGGAGCTATTGCAGAATGCTATGGCTTGGACAGTGATACAGTAGAAGGTTAAATATGCCAGCATCTGATCCCTGGTGCATTTCATACTTCTGTTCACTAATGGAAGACGAATGATTGAAAGATGGATTATATAGCTAGACACATAATTTAGTAAAGAATAAAATGTAGTATTAAAACAAGTAGTTGAATACAATTGGGAGTTAAATTAAGAAGAGAAAATAGTAAGATATAAAACAAATTCATATTGTGTAATTTAACCTGGAAGTGCTTGCCAGTGCAATCCACCGTGACTAAAGTAGAAATTGGATCATAAAGCAACCATTTTAAAGATACTAGTTAATCCTGTTTCCATGGTATTGAGCTTAAATCAGGAAACCATTTGTGATTTGTTTTTGAAAAGTAATCTGAACATAAACAAACTCTCGATTGCATGTATTCATGAAAATGACGAAGGTATCAGCATCTGGTTAAACTAATTTAATGTCAGAAGTGGATTGGACTGTTCATTTGGCTTTCCACAACAACATTATTTACTTGGAGGAAATTGGAGGAGCAGCACCTCATATTTAGCTTGGGCAGCTTACACCCCAGCGGTATGAACATTGACTTATCTAATTTCAAGTAGCCCTTGTTTTCCCTCTCTCTCCATCCCCTCCCGCTTCCCAGTTCTCGTACCAATCTCACTGTCTCCGACCACATTTTATCTCTGTACCGCCCACTCCCCCGACATCAATCTGAAGAAGGGTCTCAACCTGAAACGTCACCCATTCCTTCTCCCCAGAAATGCTGCCTGTCCGCTTGAAGGAATGGGTGATGTTTCGGGTCGAGACCCTTATTCAGAGTTTGGCTTGATTATATTCATGTATAGTATTATCTGATTTGATTGAACAACATGCAAAATAAAGCTTATCACTCTACCTCAGTATACATGACAATAATAAACCTAAGCCTATGGACATTTTAGGGCACTAGGTCCAAAGACAAATCTATTTCTTACTTCTACTCTAGTGCGATGGAATGCCACGCCAATGGTAAAAGTCGGTAACATTGAAGGCTAAAATTCTTGTAAACGTGTTAAGAACATGTAAACATATAAAGGACTGTACAGACACAGTTTGGTGTTCAAAGCCAATTTTAATCATCAATCATGGTGGTGCAGTTCATAATGTTGTTAGTCCATCTCTACCACCAGTGCAACTATGTAATATAGGAAGTGTTAATATAAAGTGTACAGTAAGGTTGAGTTCACATGCAATAACCAATCTACACCCTTCCCCGTAGAGAGAAATGTTATTCACCAGTTGTTAAAACATATGCGGTTAACATACTCGCCGTATCTGTCAGGCGGGCTGCTAACCCGACCCGAACGCGTACGGCCAAACCCTCCCCCCTCTGTTCCAGAAACGTTAATAGGGCTGGGTGGTAGAGAACCCAAGAAGGAAAACCCAGCCGGGGAGCCTGGAGAGAAACTACGGGGCGAGCTTGCATGACTTGGGGCACTGGGAATGACTAGAGGCCTCGGGGATGAGGGAACCGAACGACACGGGAACAACATGCGGGGGGTCTGGGACAGACAACAGCAGCAGGCACCTGGAAAACCAACGGTGGTGCGAAAGGACTGGATGGAGATGGTCGCGGTTCGTTCACGGGCAGTAGATGTTGACGGCTGCGCCGGTACAGGACACCATCTACGTTGACAAGGTAGGAACGAGGTTCCTTGGCTGGCCCCACAACGAAACACAGTCGGGTATGTCCAACTGCAGTCTGCAGGCGAACCACTTGACCTTGCAGTAACGGTTTGAGTGGTTTGCTAGACTTGTCATAGGAGCGCTTCCGAACATCATGTTTCTGCTGGATGCGCTTCTGGACCGCAGCTGGTTTGAGCACCTGTGGCTTCAGCAGTTGCTGGGCGACGGGAAGCTGGGCCGTGTCGTGCGAGACATCAGCTGCTGGGCAGGAGAGCCTAGAACACCATTCCTGGAAATGTTTCTCAGGTTTAACAGATCCAGGTAGACTTCGGAATTGGCAAGATGCGGACGTTCCATTAATTGTTTTGCGCTCCTAACAGCCCGCTCAGGGAGGCCGTTGGATTGAGGGTATTCTGGGTTGCTGGTTACATGCTGAAAGCTCCAAAGTCTGGCAAAGTTTTTAAATGCCTGGCTGGTGAACTGTCTCCCGTTGTCAGTTTGCAGTCGAACTGGTATGCCGTGTACAGATAAGTGTCTGAAGCTTTTGTATAACCATTTCAGACGTAATGGTAGGCAGCAGATCAAGTTCAAACCAATTGGAATAGGAATCGACCAGAACTGGTAATGTTTACCATGCCATTCAAAAATATCCGCAGAGACGGATGACCAAGATAGCTCTGGAGCGGGTTTTTGCAGGAGAGGCTGTTTCTGTTGGTGGGGTGCCAGACTGTTGCAAATGGGACAAGATGCCGTTTTTCACGTATGTATTTGGTCATTCCTGGCCAGTAAAACATGCTTTCGGCACGGGCAAACGTAGCCTCAGTTCCAGGGTGGCCGCTGTGGACTTCGTTATAGTATTCATCATGCAGGGATGAGGGAATCACAACTTTGTGACCCTTGACAATGATCCCATCTTGTAACACTAGTTCATCGCGAACTAAGAAGAATGGGTGTATATCCAGTGGAGTGTTGGATTGTTTTGCAGGCCAACCACTCTTGATAATGGAGGAGAACAGTTATGGAGGTAAATGTTTTCTCAAAGATAAAGTCTCTAAATTTGGAACATGCAAATTTGCAAACATATCTTTCATCCCATTCCAGTTGCCATTCAGCACGTCTTCATCATCGGTGAAGGCCGCGATACTCTCATACCAGCTTGATACTCCAGGCACTTGTCAGTGTTTTCCATGTTCAAAAATATCGTTTTTCAGACGCCGATGATGTCATCCTATTCATGCTCAAGACAAATTCCTACAACATTCTGTAAGCTGGATCATAGAACTGGGCATAATACATTACCTATTCTTTGATGTTACTCCAGAAGCATGATTGACATTGGAGGCACCGGCTACTCCAGAAGCATACTTGACATTAGAGGCACTTTTAGTTCAGTTTAGTTTAGAGATGCAGTGCAGAAACAGGCCCTTCGGCCCACCAAGTCACACCGCCCAGCGATCTGGGCACATTAACACTATCCTACACACACTAGGGACAATTTACATAGACACCAAGCCAATTAACCTACATACCTGTATGTCTTTGGAGTGCGGGAGGAAACCAAAGATCTCAGAGAAAACCCACGTGGTCTTCAAAAATTCAACAAAAAAATTGAAAATGTAACTAGGAAAATGGACAAGGGAGAGCCAGTGAATGTAGTGCACTTGGGCTTTCAGAAGGCATTTGATAAGGTCCCGCATAGGAGATTAGTGGGCAAAATTAGGGCACATGATATTGGGGGTAGAGTGCTGACATGGATAGAAAATTGGTTGGCAGACAGGAAACAAAGAGTAGGGATTAACAGGTCCCTTTCACAATGGCAGGCAGTGACTAGTGGGGTACCGCAAGGCTCGGTGCTGGGACCGCAGTTATTTACAATATACATCAATGATTTGGATGAAGGGATTCAAAGTAAATTTGCAGATGACACAAAGCTTGGTGGCAGTGTGAACTGTGAGGAGGATACTATAAGAATGCAGGGTGACTTGGACAGGTTGAGGGAGTGGGCAGATGCATGGCAGATTAAGTTTAATGCAGATACATGTGAGGTTATCCACTTAGGTAGCAAAAACAGGAAGGCAGATTACTATCTAAATGGTGTCAAGTTGGGAAAACTGGAAGTACAACGGGATCTGGGGGTCCTTGTTCATCAGTCTATGAAAGCAAGCATGCAAGTACAGCAGGCAATGAAGAAAGCGAATGGCATGTTGGCCTTCATAAGAGGAGTCAAATATAGGAGCAATTAGGTCCTTCTGCAGTTGTACAGAGCCCTAGTGAGACCACACTGGAGTATTGTGTGCAGTTTTGGTCCCCTAATTTGAGGAAGGACATTCTTGCTATTGAAGGAGTGCAGCGTAGGTTTACAAGGTTGATTCCCGGGATGGCGGGACTGTCGCATGCTGAGAGAATGGAGCGGCTGGGCTTGTACACTCTACAGAGTACAGAGAAGAGAAGGATGAGAGGGGATCTCATTGAAACATATAAGATTGCTAAGGGTTTGGACATGCTAGAGACAGGAAATATGTTCCCGATGTTGGGGGAGTCCAGAACCAGGGGCCACAGTTTAAGAATAAGGAGTAAGCCATTTAGGAAATGAGGAAACGCTATTTCTCACAGAGAGTTGTGAGTCTGTGGAATTCTCTGCCTCAGAGGGCGATGGAGTCAGGTTCTCTGGATGCTTTAAAGAGAGAGTTAGATAGGGCTCTTAAAAATGGCAGAGTCAGGGGGTATGGGGAGAATGCAGGAACGGGGTACTTATTGGGGATGATCAGCCATGATCACATTAAATGGCGGTGATGGCTCAAAGGGCCGAATGGCCTATTCCTGCACCTATTGTCTATTGTCATGGAAAGAACGTACAAATTCTGTACAGACAGCACAGTACATTCGGGATCGAACCCGGGTCTCCGGCGCTGCAAGCTCTGTAAGCAGCAACTCTACCGCTGTGCCAACGTGCCGCCCACTTAGGATACACTTTCTGCAGCAAGGTTAACAGAGCTTGATCAGTCCTGAAGTGTCCATGAACTGTCCCCTGACGTCTCTGTCTCTATCATATCTCTTATTTAGGAGTCATCAGGTGAAAATCCGAATAGTTTTTCCCCAAAAGATCCATGAATAATTAGATCTGAGCTGAGATAAATGGTATGCATCCTATGAAGTGCAGCCTCAAATGAAGTGGCCTCATCCTCTCCAAAGGTGCCATTGCCATGAACTTATAGGATGAACGGTGGCCCTGTGGGAAGTTATAGAAAATAAGAAAAAGAATGAAAATATTTAACAAATCTCACTGTGCACTGTTGGTTAAATCCACATGAGGGAGTACTGGAGGTAATAGGCTAGATGAAATACAATTCCATCACCTGATGAACAGGATATCCCATCCCATCTCTCGTATACATATATCTTGTCAGTCCGAATCAGGCATCATTATAACCTCATTTTACATACATCTATTAATGCCATGAACGTTTAAAGAATGTTCTTCAGGAGGTTTCCCATTGATGGCTCTCCCATTCCCAGGATACCAGAAAGTTACAATTTAGCCCATAGTTTAGACTAGGCATTAAAAACTAATGCAACTTGTCTACCCTCATCCACTGCATCCCGCATCCCTGTTGTGGTCTCCTGTACACCCTGCGATCATTTCACCGAACACCTGCACCCGGTCTGGCAAGGCCTGCGGGATCTCCTGGTTGCTAGCCATATTAATTTCCTCATCCCATTCCCTTGCTGACCATTCTGTCCTAGGTCTCCTCTATTGCCAAAGTGAAGTTTGACTGGTTGCATAGTGGCTTGGTTCGGAAAATTGAGTGCCTTGGAGTGGAAAAGACTACAAAAAGTAGTAAACACAGCCCAGTCCATCATCGGCTCTGACCTCCCGTCCATCGAGGGGATCTATCACAGTCGCTGCCTCAAAAAGGCTGGCAGCATCATCAAGGACCCACACCATCCGAGCCATATACTCATCTCTCCACTACCTTCAGGTAGAAGGTTCAGGAGCCTGAAGACTGCAACAACCAGGTTCACGAATAGCTCTTCCCCACAGCCATCAGGCTATTAAACTCGGCTCGGACAAAACTCTGAACATTAATTGCCCATAATCTGTTTATTTGCACTTTATCAGTTTATTTATTCATGTGTGTATATATTTATACGATGGTATATCAAAGGTTATTTTATTAGTCACATACACCAAATGGTGTAGTGAAATATTTCTTGCCAATGCAGCACATAAAAAAAAATACAGACATAACTATAATAAAGAGATTTTTAAACACAAAAAACGTCCCCCCACAATGGTGCCCATTATGAGGAAAGGCACAATGTCCAGCCCCATCCCATGTCCTCCCATAGTCAGGCCTATTGAGGCCTCCACAGTCGCCTTCACGGAGACCCGATGTTCGAGGCCGTTCTCGCCGGGTAGTGGTGCTCTGGCGTCGGGAGAATCCTCTCAGCGGCTTGGGACACCTGGAACGGCCACTTCCTTACCGGAGTCTGCGGCTTCCAAAACCAACAAGGCTGCGCCGGATGGAGCTCCCCCACTGGCTCCCAATGTTGAAGTCAGCGCCGCCGCCCGCAGCTGGCCACTCCACAGACCCGCAGCTCCGTGATGTTTTTTGTCGGCAGTTTTCAGCTCACCGTAGCTCCAGCACGGCGACCCAGGCAAGGCATCACCCGCTCCGCCCCTCGATGGCGCTCCAGCGCTATGCTGCTGCCGAAGCCGAGGTTCTGGGTGGTCTCCTCAAGAAATGCCGCTCCAGGCCGCGAGGAGGGGTCGGATAGGCAGCCCGGAGAAAAGCTGCCTCTCCGACCAGGTAGGACCCAGGAAAAGTAGTTTCCCTCGTTTCCCCCTTTCCCCCACACAAAAAAGAATAGACTCCAAACAAAATACTTGAATTCACTAAAAATAAAAAAAAAGAGTGAAACACAAACAGCTGCAGGCTGGGCAGCTATACCATACAGGACGGTGCCCCCTACTTGGTAAACTCCACGCTCATATGGACACACTGATCTGTTCTGTATTCATATTAAAGAAGGAACTGCAGATGCTGGAAAATCGAAGGTACACAAAAGGCTCGAGAAACTCAGCGGGTGCAGCAGCATCTAAGGAGCGAAGGAGATAGGCAACGTTTTGGGCCGCAACCCTTCTTCAGACTGATGGGAGGTGGGGGGGGCGAAAGGAAAAAGGAGGAGGAGCCCGTGTTCTGGTGTGCTAAAGCAAAACAAGAATTTCATTGTCCTATCAGGGACACATGACAATAAACTCTCTTGAAGTCACACACACGCTGGAGGAACAACACCTCATCTTCAGCTATCAACCCAACGACGTGAACACTGAATTCTATAATTTTAGGTAAAAACATTGCCTGCCCCCACACATAAACTACACCCCTTCCTCTCCCCTATGCCCCACCTGGAGTCACACCCATTTCTCCCCTTCCCCTCCATTCCTTGCTCAAGCTTCATAATTTGAAACTCTTCAATCTTTGGTCTCACACCATCTGTCTTTCTCTAGTCTTTCTCCAACCATCTGCCTATCAGAAAACCCTCCTCAACTGCATCAACCTGTTACTTCTAATCTATCAGGCTTTGTTCTGCCCCACCTCTCTTCCACCTTTCCTCCCGCCCCTTCAATCAATGTTAAGGAGGGCCACTACTCAAAATGACACATATTCGTGCTCTGGAATGCTGCCTGACCCAGTTACTCCAGCATTTTTTTAACTTAAAACTCTAGATCTCTGAGGTGAGAGTGTCCCCTACTGGACCATACAAGCAATACATTTATCTTCATCCAGAGTTAAATCTGCAAATGTAAAATATCACTTCCCTACAAATTTACGCAATAATCTTGGTTAAGGAACACAATTAGTGAAGACCTGTTGTGACTTTACAATTTGTTTCTCATACTGGTTATGTTTCACTGCAGCATGTATTGCCATCTGTTACTATTTCAGTAAACATTGTCAACTCTCTTTGTTCCAATATCCAATGAATCATCCACCACCCCACCATTAAATGAGAAGGCAGCAGTGTAAGTCTACACTTTACAAGTGTAAATGATTAACTCCTACACTGGAGATATCTGATGGAGTTGGAGCAGCAATTTCCAGGCTATATTTCCTCACTGACCTGGGGTTTCCTCTAACAGATGATATGGCTACAATGATACTAGATGCTGTAAACTGGAAACAATGTCATTCTCTCCCTCTCTCGTTACATGTGCTACCTGGCCCCCTGAGCACTTTCCAGGATTTTGCTTTACTTCTTGCAGCTTCTTGGGCATGTTTAATGCTGCACCAGCAAGTGGACCTGATAAATTGGACGGTCTTTTCTTGTCCACCACTTTCGTGTGTTATTTACCAAACTCGTTTATTCTGAGGCCGGCCTCCCTGAGTTTCACCCAATGATCAAAAATAAAGATAGACACAAATTGCTGGAGTTACTCAGTGGTTCAAGCAGCATCTCTGGAGAAAAGGAATAGGTGATGTTTCGGGTCGAGATCCTTCTTCAGGCTGAGAGAAAGGGGAGAGGGAAACTAGTGATATGGAAGGGTAAGGTGTAAGAAGGTCAGATCAGAGCAGACGATAACCAAGGAAATGTAGAATGGTTCATTGTGTTGAAATGAACTTCAGATGCTGGTTTAAACCGAAGATAGACACAAAAATCTGGAGTGACTCAGCAATTCAGGCAGCACCTCTGGAGAAAATAAATAGATGATATTTCGGGTTGAACCCGTCTGAAGAAGGGTCTCGACCCGAAACGTCACCTTTTTGTTTTTTCCGGAGATGCTGCCTGACCGCATGAGTTCCCCCAGCACTGTGTCTATTTTAGAATGGTTCATTGTTGGCTGAGGGGAAGGTGACAACGAGGCATACAATCAGTAAAATCAATCAGGAGGACAGCGAAACTAGTTGGAGAACTAGGATGGGGGAGGGACAGAGTGAGAAATCACCTCCAGATTCTGGGATAATTTCTTCCCAGCTGTTATCAGGCAACTGAAACATCCGACCATAACCAGAGATCAGTGCTGAACTACTATCGACCTCCTTGGTGACCCTCGGACTACCTTAATCGAACTTTGCTGGCTTTACCTTGCACTAAACGTTATCCATTTTTCATTTCTCCATACAATGTAAATGGCATGATTGTAATTATGTGTTGTCTTTCTGCTGACTGGTTAGTAAGCAGAGAACATGTGTCACTTCGGTACACATAACAATAAACTAAACTAACTAAATGGAGAGAGGGAAAGCAAGGGTTACTTGAAGTTGGAGACCAAAACTGCACACAATACTCCAGGTGTGGTCTCACTTGGGCCCTGTACAACTGCAGAAGGACCAATACTCAACTACTCTTGTTATGAAGGCCAACATGCCATTTGCTTTCTTCACTGCCTGTTGTACCTGCATGCTTACCTTCATTGACTGATGAACAAGGACCCCCAAATCCCATTGTACTTCCCCTTTTCTCAACTTGACACCATTTAGATAATAATCTGCCTTCCTGTTTTTGCTACCAAAGTGGATAACCTCATATTCATCCACATTAAACTGCATCTGCCATGCATCTGCCCACTCACCCAACCTGTCCAAGGCACCCTGCATTCTCACAGCATCCTCCTCACAGTTTACACTGCTTTGTGTCATGATAGGAGCAGAATTAGACCATTTGGCCCATCAGGTCTACTCCGCCATTCAATCATGGCTGATCAATCTCTCCCTCCTAAACCAATTCTCCTGCCTTCTGACCACTGACAGAGAAGGAATGGGCGACGTTTCAGGTCGAGACCCTTCTTCAGACCCTGCCAGGGAGGATGTTGCAGATCTCTGGTCGGAGGAGATATTCTTCAAAGTTGGCCTACCTAGTCTGCAGCAAAGATCCTCTAGCTATAGGATCTTTGGTCTGAAGAAGGGTGCATCTGCAATTGGAGATGCATTCATGTGTCTTATCCCGGCAGGGCAGAGAGGTGGGCCCTGCGCTCGCTGCCGCTTTGATCTCTCGCTTCGCGCCTTTCGCTCCGGACGCCCCCGAGCCCGTCGGAGGGGGCGGGGCCTTTCACGCCGCCCCTCCCCCTCTCCCGATTGGCCCCTTTGAATCCAAATGGCGGCGCGGATTGGTGGGTGGGTTTGAATCGGCGGCAGTTGGAGCGTGCCCGTGACGTTCAAACTGCGGCGGGAACGGCTGCAGCGCGCGGGCCTGAGTCGCAGTCGGTCGGTCGGTCGCTGCCCCCTCTCGTCTCCCAGGTCTGTACCCGCACCGCCACCTCGCTGGACTGGTGGGTCCGTCCCTTCCTGCGGATTCTCGAGAGTTTTTTTTTTAAGCGCGTCCTTGCAGAATTGCGAGAGGTTTTCGGCATCCGGGGGGGGGGGGGAAGAGGGAGAGAGTGAGGTGAGATAGTATTATGTTGAAGATCCACTCAAGATGCTGGAGTAACTCAGCCAGGTCTCTGGGAGCAACGGAATGGGTGATGTTTCAGGTCACGGTGACCCTTCTTCAGACAGTATTATGTTCTTTGGCGGCGGCTGAATGCCCCGAGGATGCAAGTGTGTTGTCGGCCCCCAGCCAAACGTGCGGGATTAGTCAGGGGTTATGGGAAGAAGGCCGGAAAATGGGGTTGAAAGAGAAAAATAAAGCGACCTCGGTTATGGTGGAATAGGGATGATGGGCCGAATGGCCCAATTCTGCTCCTAGAACTTACAAACTGCCGTCAGATGGGTTCAATACGGTCACTTCATGTCCTGGGCGCGGCTGAAGGTGGGCCGTGGGATTTATATCAGATGCCATGAGGCTGTAAAACTTTGCTTCACTACTTTATTCTGCTTAGGAGCAGTAGATGTAAGCACAGTAATGCCCGATGGGGTAGACGGTGAATGTGTTTTGTGTTGTGCAAAGACTGCAGCCCGGACTGTTTCCTGTGAGCCTTTAAATGGAGTACGGTTTCAGGAATGTAGCGAGCGCATTTAATACTCTAACGGCATCCATTGGATCTAGGAGACGCGACGCTTGTGGATGCATCACTTCAAATGTTTGGATTTTATTTGTGTTGACCTTTTAAAATATTTATGTTTTGGTTAATTTAAATTACAAAATCATTTATAACGTTTGGACCTTTGTAGTTGATCAATACATACTTTCTGTTTTAAAAAAAACAATCCTGACTTTTGTATGAGTACAGGAAGGAAGTTGTACTGGGGAAAAGAGTTGATGGGTGTCCTGAGTAGGAGTAAAATGATTTCCATATCCCCCAAAATACAGGTGTTGTTGAGGTCCATAGTTACACCTTTGCTGTGAAGAAATAAGAGTGAAACCTGCTGTTCAATGGGAGGTTAATTTCAGTCAAGTGGTTGCTATGTTGTTGGAGGGGAATTAGTGTGCGATAGAGATTGTATATCCAGGCTAACGGTTATTGGGGAGTCATGTAGGGAAGAGTTCATTCAAATGACAAATTCAATGGGATGGTGTGCCTTTTGGTGGAAATGGTAAAGGATGACCTTGTTGAATATGAAGGCTGGTATGTTGGAAGATGTGGACCAGAGAGTTCAATCTTCCATATGCTAAGATGTCAAGCCATAATTCAGATAGATGATATCTTGGAAATGTCAGTATGAAACGTCTCTGCATGGGCACCAGTTCCTTGGTACAACCTCTTTCCTGTACTTGAACAGAATTCAAATTATTTAGTTAATAATGAATAATCTTCATTAGTCAAACCACAGCAGGATCGTCCCAATGACTGCAAAGTATTGTAGAGCAGACGGATCTCTGCACAGCTACAAAGTTCATTTTAAGTGGTCTCACAGGTAGAAAGTGTGGTCAAGATGGCTTTAGGCATATTGGCATTTGTCAGTCAGGGGATTGAGTGTAAAAGTTAGGATGTTATGTTACAGTAGTATAAGAAGTTGGTGAGGCCATATTTGGTGGATCATGTTCAATTTTGGTCACTGTATAGGAAAGATGTTTAACTGGAAAGATGCGGAGAAGATTTATGGGGATGTTGTCAGGACTTGAGGGTCTATACTATAGGGAGAGGTTGGGCAGGTTAGGACCTGACACACAGGAGAATGAGGGGTGATCTTTGAGGTCTATAGAGATCAGGAGGGGAATAGATAGCGTATATGCGCAGTCTTTTACCCAGAGTAGGAGAATCAAGAACCAGAGGACATTGGTTTAAGGTGAGGGGAAAGATTGAATAGGAATCTGAGGGCAAAATTTTCACACAAAGGGTGGTGGATATATGGACTGAGCTGCCAAAGGAGGTAGTTGAGGCACATAATATAAAAACAACACTTAAGACATTTGGACAGGTACGCGAATAGATATGGATTTAGAGCAGTATGAGACAAACAAGGGCAGGTTGGACGCCTTGTCAGCAAAGGTAGGTTGGGTTGAAGGGCCCGTTTCCGTGCTGTACGATTCTATGGCGCAAATATAATGGGGATGGTGGAACTGGGAGGAGAGGAGACCTTGCCATAATCAGGGGGAAGTGACGAAAGAAGAGGTAGCTGTGAGAATCTGAGAGTAGTAATGCCTCTGATTCAGGGACAAATCCATAAAGGCTAGGAAAATGAAATATGGTCCATGTGAATGAGAGAGAGGGGTGCAAATTGGCAGCTAAAGAAGCTATGACTTTTGTATGAGTACAGGAAAGGTGTGGCCTGCGTAAGATTGAAACAAACTGTTCCATATACTGGATTTAATGGTAAATATTCATGGAGGAAAATAGCTATACTTCTCTGAAGAAAGTGGTGTTGATGGAGTTGCTCAATGTGGGACCAATTTCATTCCTGTTGCTAAAGGAGGAATTTTAGTGTGGGATAGTGGAAAAGGGTGATTGTACATCCATGGTAAAGATGACCCTGCTTGGACCAGGAAATTAGTAACTGTCAAAGTAGTGGAGGATATCAGATGTTGCAGATATATGCGTGAAGGGATTGGGAAAAGATGGAATCAAAGCAGGCTGAAACAATGTGACTGCTATGACACAAGGCTGCAAGCTGCAGTGGGGTTAAAAAACAGTGCCAGGGCAGGGCTGCCGTTCTGCTAATGCCAGAGTAAGGTCTCCCGTACATCGCAGGGACATCACCCCCATATTCTGTTTGGAAAGTTCACAACCCAATAGTATGAACATTGAAGGGTTCAACCCTGAAATAAGTCTCCCCATTCCCTGCACAGATGCTGCCTGACCAGAGTTCCTCCAGCATTTTTTTTTTTTTTTTACTGTCCCAGCATCTGCAGCTTGGTGGCTTCAATCATTAGTGGAGTTATGGTCCAGAGGTGGGAATGAGCATGTGGCTAACAGTGCAAGGTGGAGCTCAGCTTGCCAGGTATTAGTATGTTTAGTTGAGAGAGACAGCATGGAAACGGGCCCTTTTGGCCCACCGAATCTGTGTCGCCTGTTCCCACTAGTTCTAAGTTATCTCACTTACCCACTCCCTGCACACTAGCAACAATATAGAGGCCAATTAGCCTAGAAACATGCTTGTCTTTGGGATATGCGTGGAAACTGCAACACCCAGAGGAAACCCGTGTGGTCGTGGGGAGAACGTGTAAACTTTGCACAGACCGCATCTGAGGTCAGGATCAAACACTGATCTACCAACAACGGCTCTATCAGCCACACCGCTGGTTGCCCGCCACAAGTTCTTGGTCAAAGAAGCTCTGCAAGTTTATAAAGGGGTAGGTTAGTGGGTGGGGGAAGTGATCAGAATTGTATGAGCCGTTCCCAATGAATATTAGTGGTTATTGGAGCCCCAGGAAGATCAGGAATGCTAAAGACACAAGGAGTCCAATCCTGGTTGTACAACATGGAGTGCCCTCGGTCCTCCATGTCATGCCAATCTTCTTATCCATTTACTCTAACTACCTATTCTTACCAAATTACCAAATAAATGGTAATAGAGTTGGCTGGAAAGGTTCAACACATCAGGCTTGTAATTCATTTCAGTGGGTGTGAAGCGGAGTCATCTGGCAATCGTTACCAGAGAGGAAGGTTAGAAGTAAGTACATGGTAACGGTAAGACTATCAGGAGAGATGGATGGTCAAAGGAATGTCGGCAAACTTCTTCCAAATTTATAAGCACAATAGTCCCAACACTGACTACTTTCAATGCCCCCCCCCAACAAACTTTAAAATGCCTCTCATATAAAGCGTGCCTCTATCAAAATTGCTGAAGAATTCAACAGGTTGAGCCGTTTCTGTGGAGGTGGGATTGGTTAGCATTTCCAGTGAAGATCTGCATTGCTACCAAATGTAGAGGGAAAATTGTTGGTATAAATATACGAGCGTTGGTGGGGTGAGGCAGGAGCAAGTAGATGATAGGTGGAACCATGTAAGGAGTGAGCTGATGGTCAGAGACAGATGAGTGAGGAGCTAAGTGATGGTTGGAGACATAAAGAGAGAGAAAGAGCAGGGCAGGTGGATACCAGCATCCCAGTAATTCAGCGTGCCAGTCTTCGAAAAACCCTTGTTCATATGCAAGGACTGTACACATCCTAAGTTGGGGGGAGCCTGGAAAGGAGAGAAGGTGAGCAGTTGGAACTAGATTGGGGTGATGAGAACCTGGGTGAATCAGGAGGGAGAAAAAGGAGCATAGAGTGTGGGTTGTATGAAGTTGTATTTCCCTGATGTGATGCAGCTGGTGTGTCAGGTATAGGTCTTGTACTTATATTTTTTAAAGTCGGTAAAGGATGTATTGTGATTTAGGTGCAAAATCTGCCCTAAATGTTTTGATACTAAATAAAGAAATGCCAGGTGGAAGAAAGTGCAGTGTTCTTCATTATCCCTTTATACACTCCCAAAGCTCTATTTTCTATTTTTACTTTAAATACACAGGACAACACATTTGCTAAAGCTCATGCTGAATGGTGGCATTCCTTTTGTTTTAAAAAATTCCTTGTATTTACTGGCTGATGATAGCTCAAAGTGGTCAGAGATCATGTTTTCTTTAACCAAAACAGTGAGCAAAAAAAAGTTTCATAAGATAAAATTTGGACTATTACGGGTTCTGTAATATTGTTGTAGACTTATCAGATTCCAATTACAAAGTCATGATGTGAGGAAAACCAAGGGAGGACTTTGCAAAACATTGTTACATTATTATGTTTTCTCAAAGATGCAACACTATTTTAAAACTTAAATTTTGGGAAAGCTTCAGGTTTAGAGAAACTTGATGATCTGATGCAGAAGTGGATTGAACGTTAAAAAATGAAGCCTCTTGATTGTGCAGCATGTAATACTTTAACATCTGTTTAGTTAACAGACTGAACTGTGAACGCTATTATGGATGATTATGTGAAGATAGAGAAAATCGGTGAAGGTGAGAAACAATTTCAACACTTAATCTGTGATTTGGTATCTGAAGCAGCTTTAGCTTAAGTTTTGATTTAGATTGGTTGTACAAGTTACCGTATTTCTTCTGGCAAATTTCTCCTGTCATGCCAAAAATAAATGTAAGTTATTTTAAGTTTGTCTATTTTGTTTCAGTGCAGCATAACTCATCTGTGTGCACCTCTGCATTTTCAAGTAAATTTTAAACAATAACAGTGTCACAGCTGTGAGGGATGCTTTTCTTACAGTGCCAGAGACTTGTTCTGATCTTGACCTCGGGTGCTGTCTATGGAATTTTGAATGGTCTCCCTTTGGGTTTCATCTGCGGGGTCTGGTTTCTTTGCACATCTTGAAGATTTGCAGGTTTGTAGGTTAATTGTGTAGGAAGTGGGTGAGCAACTGGGATGAAATGGAACTCGTATAAATGAGAGATGTATGGTGACGGTGTGGACTCGGTGGGCTGAAGTGCTTGTTTCCATGCTATCTCTAAACTAAACTAAATATGGTGATATTACGGCACATGGTTTGTCAGTAACAAGGACAAAGTACGTTGAGACAGAGTGACACTGCACGGACACATTAAAATCCTTGGCATTCAAGAAGCAGGAATGGGAGTGGCACAGGTTTCAGCAGGTTGCAATACATATGCTCCTTTAACCATATGTTTGGGGAAAATTGGGCACATTTGGAAGCAGCAACACATCCAAGGACTTTAAGAAACATCTGAAGATAGGATTGCGATTTACAGGAACAGATGTGAACATAACGGGGCAGTACATCGCCCAGCGCGGCTTTAAAGGCCGTGGGACTTGCTAGCGCCCGGCAGGGGCTTTAACATCAAGACCCGGAGCGCGGCTTGCATCGCCCGGCACGGCCTAAATGGCCGCGGGACTTATTTGCCATCACCCGCCGGGGGGGGGGGGGGACGACCTTTGACTCTGACATCGGGAGGAGAATGGGGAATTGTATTGTATATTTTTGAACAATTCCATTGCAATAAATTCGATGAGGATCTACCAAGGGGATTTGGTAATATCAGTGGACGTGGGAGCCTGATAGGGGAAATTGTACACTGGAGGTCATCCTGTGAACAAAGTATGGTTGGGGAGTCTAAAAGTGGGAGCTGTTTGGGTAGAAGGAACGATTTGAATTTGTAGCAATGGAGAGATGAATAACTCAATCTTCTAGAAATTATTAGAACTTTTACTTTGACTTCACTAATCAGTAGTAGCTTTGGGTTTAACATTTTCTTGAAAAATATGTTAATTGCATTTTTCTTAGGTACCTATGGGGTTGTTTATAAAGGCCGTCATAAAGTTACCCAGCAAATAGTGGCCATGAAGAAAATCAGATTGGAGAGTGAAGAAGAAGGGGTTCCCAGCACTGCAATCAGAGAGATTTCTCTTTTGAAAGAACTACAGCATCCTAATGTAGTGTGGTGAGTGGAGTGGTTAAACCTGGACAATAGAAATCTGTATTTGTTGTGCTGAGATGTTGAAACTTCAACCCTCAAGATAACTGCATTAAATCTTTAGGAATAATTTGATGAAATCATCCATGAAGTCAAACTGAAGCTTGTTAACAAGTGCCTTGTTGAATGTGTTTCACATTTACCTGCATAATTGGCCATAATGAATTGAGTCCTGGCAGTAAGTTATAGTACTTCAGTTGGCATTTAAAGAAGGCCAAAATATGTTGTGGGAAATTGAAATTATAATCCATACCTTTGTAATACTATGACTTTGATATTTTATTACATACCTTGTGATATCAAAAAATATACTATATTTCCCAGCAATGAAGATGCACCTTCGTCGAAGGCACACCCCCATTTTGAGTTGCTAAATTTTGAAAAAAGGCTGGTGGGACAGAATCAAGGGTTTGGTTTAGTCATTGGAAAGGAAGATGTGAAACTCCTTCAATGAGGCAACGAGGACCAGGGAGCCTCCACCCTCGCCAGTCCCACAATGTGCGGTTCAGGTCTGAGGGATGGGGACTTCCTGGCTCAGGGAGATCACATAACAGAGAGAGGGCCCGGGACAGAGCAGCCAGCCTTCTGCCCAGTAGCTCCCGCCAACCACCACCTCCAGCAGTTGCACCTGTGCCAAAGGCGGGTGGGCTAGCTGAGGTGGCGGCCGGTTCCATTGTTTGGTCCCGGCGGCCACTCGCAGCCACCTGAGTTTCTGTGTAAATTGCTGGCATGATCCATGACCCCCTCCTTCTCAACGCTCCTGCCCTCCCCGCAACTTTGGCCCAGCCAAGTTTGCTACTTTGTCATGCTGACCCGGGCTAGACTCCACACGCGCTGTGGAAGGAACTCTTTCTTTTCCCACCCCCAGCAGCGGTGTCCTTTTCCAGCCACTAGACTGAGGGATAGCCAAGTCTATAGAAACATAGAAATTAGGTGCAGGAGTAGGCCATTCGGCCCTTCGAGCCTGCACCGCCATTCAATATGATCATGGCTGATCATCCAACCTAGTTATCTTTCTTGGCTAACAATCTAACCTTCGGCCTCCAAGACGCGGGTACATTTTCGGGCCTTAATTTTGGGTTAAAAAAATGGCGTCTTCTTTGCTGGGAAATACGGTAGTTAAAATGAAGAGGTTTTACATTTTGATTATAAAAGCTTTGAGATAATGCTGAACTGTTCAAGTGGCTATTTCGTCCTGAGATTTGATTGATTTACTAATGGTCCAATTTAATTTACTCCATGGTGCAACCTGGTGTTTGTAGAGATTAAATGATTTTGAGCTTCTAACTGATGCATAATTCAATTTAACCACTGATTATAAGCAATGAATGATGGATATAAATCTTGATAGCTGTGTTAATAATACAATATTATAGTGCTGTGCAAACAAAGAAGGCTTGGCTGTTTTTGCACCTCAAGAAGCAGAGAGATTTTCCTAGACTTTAGTTTGAGGGTTCTCGAATATAAAAGCAAGAATGTAATGCTGAATTTTATCAGGTATTGGTGAGGTCGCATTTGGAATATTGTGAGCAGTTTTGGACCCCAGGTCTGAGGATGTGTTTGCTTTTGAGAGTCTCTTTTGAATATGATTTGACTACGGTGAGAATTGAGATTTTTGTGTCAGTATTAAATAGGAAGGACTTTCATAATACTGCACTTGTTTACACCATTGTTTTTAATGGAGTAGTGTAGTGACTTTGATAATAGAAATTTACCCTTCCTTATCTTTTTTAGCCTTCATGATATACTAATGCAAGATTCAAGGCTATACCTTATATTTGAATTCCTTTCAATGGATCTGAAGAAATATTTGGATTCCTTGCCTTCTCGTCAGATGATGGACCAAATGCTAGTGAAGGTATCTGCAGTATACATATTGAAACCCATTGTTGGCATAGATTAGAAGATTATTACAGTATTTCAACTTAAATTAGCAAACTTTTATTGCTTAAGCACGTGCAATACCTTGCCACCGCAATTGATATAACTTGATTTCTGCATGTTCTCTGCTTTATTATTTATAATGTTATCCTTTTGTCTAATAATATTAACATGGACCCAATGGATGCTGCTGATGCCATTGTATTCACCAGAATTTCAGATATCCTTGCTTTATCCTCTGGAAAAAAATCCCTTGAATAAATTCTAAACATTTTTATTTTCAACTAAACATCTTTGCCCTTGTTAGGCTTGAATCCGATTTTCATGTTTCTCATTCCACTGCTAAGTTACCTTAAAGTTAGTTACTTTCTATTCCAAACACTTTAAATCATGAATTTTGTAAAGATTAAAGTTATCCATGATACTTTGCTTACAATCTCTGGTGTAATATAAACATCTGTATGAAAAACAATGAATCTTTAACCTTTTAATGGCTTGGTTTAAAAGAAAAGGCTGTCACTCAATCTTGAACATCTTTATGGTTGTTTTTCTTTTTGGTCATATCAGACATTTAGTTTCATAAGGTCTTCCTACCTTTTCCTTTACATAACTTTTTTTCCTGTAATTGCAGATTTGATCACTGTTTGCTTATTTTCTTAACTGTACTCTTTTCATTGGGTATCTTGCATAACATTTATTTGCCTCGGCAAACTTTCCTTATTTCAAAAACCATATAACAATTACAGCACGGAAACAGGCCTTCTCGGCCCTTCCAGTCCGTGCCAACCATTTATTTTCCCCTAGTCCCATCTACCTGCACTCGGACCATACCCCTCCATTCCCTTCCCGTCCATATACCTATCCACTTTACTTTTAAATGTTAAAATTGATCCTGCCTCCACCACTTCTGCTGGAAGATCATTCCACACAGCCACCACTCTCTGAGTAAAGATGTTACCCCTAAACTTCGGTCCCTTAATTCTCATGTCATGCCCTCTTGTTTGAATCTTTCCTACCCTCAATGGGAAAAGCTTATCCACGTCAACTCTGTCTATCCCGTTCATCATTTTAAACACCTCAATCAAGTCCCCCCCCCCTTAACCTTCTGCACTCCAAAGAATAAAGACCTAACTTGTTCAACCTTTCTTGTAACTTAGTTGCTGGAACCCAGGCAACATTCTAGTAAATCTCCTCTGTACTTTCTCTATTTTGTTGACATCCTTCCTATAATTAGGCGACCAAAATTGTACACCATACTACAGAATTGGTCTTACCAATGCTTTGTACAATTTTAATATTACTTCCCTACTCCTATATTCAATGCTCTGATTTATAAAGGCCAGCACACCAAAAGCTTTCTTTACCACCCTATCTACATGTGATTCCACCTTCAGGGAACTATGCACAGTTATTCCTAGATCCCTCTGTTCCACAGCATTCCTCAATTCCCTACCATTTACCATGTACGTCCTATTTTGATTTGTCCTGCCAAGATGTAGCACCTCACACTTGTCAGCATTAAACTCCATCTGCCATCTTTCAGCCCACTCTTCCAAATGGCCCAAATCTCTCTGTAGACTTTGAAAATTGACTTCATTATCCACAGCACCCCCTATCTTAGTATCATCTTCATACTTACTTATGGAATTTTCCACCCCATCATCTAGATCATTGATGTACATGACAAACAACAATGGACCCAACACAGATCCCTGAGGCACCCCACTGGTCACTGGCTTCCAACCTGACAAACAGCCATCCACCATTACTCTCTGGCATCTCCCATTCAGCCACTGTTGAATCCATCTTGCTACTCCGCCATTAACACCCAAGATTGAACCTTCTTAACCAACCTTCCATGGAGAACCTTGTCAAAGGCCTTACTGAAATCCATATAGACAACATCCACTGCTTTACCCTCATCAATTTCCCTAGTAACCTCTTCGAAAAATTCAAGAAGGTTTGTCAAACATGACCTTCCAGGCACAAATCCATATTGACTGTTCTTGATCAGACCCTGTTTATCCAAATGCTTATATATATTATCTCTAAGTATCCTTTCCATTAATTTGCCCACCACTGACGTCAAACTAACAGGTCTATAATTGCTAGGTTTATTCTTTGAACCCTTTTTAAACAATGGAACAACATGTGCGGTACGCCAATCCTCCGGCACTATTCCAGTTCCTAATGACATCTGAAATATTTCTGTCATAGCCCCTGCTATTTCTACACTAACTTCCCTCAATGTCTTGGGGAATATCCTGTCAGGACCTGGAGACTTATCCACTTTTATATTTTTCAAAAGCGTCAGTACTTCCTCCTCTTTGAATCTCATAGTTTCCATAGCTACTCTGCTTTTTTCCCTTACCTCACAGAGTTCAATATCCTTCTCCTTGGTGAATACCGAAGAAAAGAAATTGTTCAATATCTCCCCCATCTCTTTTGGCTCTGTAGATAGCTGTCCATTCTGGCTCTCTAATGGTCCAATTTTATCCCTCATTATCCTTTTGCTATTAATATAGCTGTAGAAACCCTTTGGATTTACTTTCACCTTTCTTGCCAAAGCAACCTCCTATCTTTTAGCTTTTCTTATTTCTTTCTTAAGATTCTTTTTACATTCTTTATACTCATCTAGCACCTCATTTACTCCATGCCTCCTATAATTATTGTAGATATCTCTCTTTTTTCCGAACCGTGTCCAATTTCCCTTGAACCATGGCTATTTCCAATTTTTACTATTTCCTTTCAACCGAATAGGGACATAAAGATTCTGTACTCTTACAATTTCCCCTTTAAATGTCCTCCATTTCTCTTCTACATCCTTCCCATAAAACAAAATGTCCCAATTCACTCCTTTTAAATCATTACGCATTCCCTCAGTTAGCCTTTCTCCAATCAAAAATCTCAACCCTAGGTCCAGTTCTGACTCTCTCCATAATTATATTGAAACTAATGGTATTGTGATCACTGGTACCGAAGTGCTCACCAACGCATACCTCCGTCACCTGACCTGCCTCATTTCGTAACAGGAGGTCCAGCTCTGCCCCTTGTCTGGTCAATACCTCTATGTATTGCTGCAAAAAAACTATCCTGCACACATTTAACAAACTCCAAACCATCCAGCCCATTTACAGAATGTTTCCCAGTCTATTTTTGCAAAATTGAAATCTCCCACAATCACTACCTTGTGCTTACTACTAATATCTGCTATCTCCTTACATATTAGCTCTTCCAATTCTCGCTCCCCATGTGGCGGTCTATAATACACCCCTAAAAGTGTTGCTACACCGTTCCCACTTCTCAGTTCCACCCAAATAGCCTCCCTAGACGAGCCCTCTAATCTATCCTGCCAAAGCACTGCTGTAATATCTTCTCTGACAACAATGCAACCCCTCCACCTCTGGTCCCTCCAATTCTATCACACCTGAAGTAACAAAATTCTGGAATACTTAGTTTCCAATCACAACCATGCTTCACTGATTGCCACAACATCATATTTCCAGGTGTCAATCCAGGCTCAAAGTTCATCCACCTTTCTTACAATGCTCCTAGCATTAAAATATACACATTTTAGAAACCCACCACCCCTTATTCTCTGTTTATTATCTTTTTCCTCTTTCTCGCCTACATTTTGGGTCCGAGTGCTTCCCTTCTCTGCCTCTTGCCCCTCACCCTATCCCCTAGCCCCCTCTACCCGAGTCCCTCCCCCCAGCCTTTCTAGTTTAAAGTCTCCTTTGCAAATCTCCCTGCTAGGATATTGGTTCCCCTCGGGTTCAAGTGCAACCCGTCCTTTATATACAGATCATGCCTTCCCCAAAGGAGGTCCCAGTGATCAAGAAACTTAAATCCCTGCCCACTGCACCAGTCCCTCAGCCACGCATTTATCCTCCACCTCATTCCATTTCTACTCTCACTGTCACGTGGCACAGGCAGTAATCCTGAAATTGTTACTCTTTTGGTCCTTCTCCTTAACTTCCCCCCAACTCCTTAAATTCTCCTTTCAGGATCTCTTCTCTTTTTCTGCCTATGTCATTGGTACCAATGTGTACCACAACATCAGGCTCCTCTCCCCCCCTTTTCAGAATCTTTTCGACACGTTCCGACACATCCGAGACCCTGGCACCAGGGAGGCAAACTACCATCTGGGTCTCCTGACTGCGTCCACAGAATCGCCAATCTGACTCCCTAACTATGGAGTCCCCTATTACAATTGCCCTCGTCTTTTTGCTACCCTTCTCAGCATCAAGGCCGTTCTCTGTGCCGGAGACGCAGCCGCTGTTGCTGCCCCCAGGGAGGCTGTCCGCTCCAATCGAACTCAAATATGAGTACCTATTTTCCAGGTGTACAGCCACCGGGGTACACTCCAGTCCCTGCCTCTGCCCCTTGCCCTTCCTAACAGTGACCCACTTGTCTGCCTCCCGTGGTCCGGGAATGACCACCTCCCTGTAACTCCTCTCTATGACCGCCTCACTCTCCCTGACCAGACGGAGGTCCTCGAGCTGTTGCTCCAGGTTCCTAACACAGTCCTTTAGGAGCCCCATCTCGACACACCTGGCGCAGATGTGGACGTCTGGTGGGCTATCAGCTTCCCTGACCTCCCACATCTGACATCCGCAACAGTACACTGCCCTGGCCTTCATACACGCCCCTTACACAGGACACAATCTCAACACAAAAATACACTACAAACAGGTGGAATCTGACTGCCAATCAGTTGCTTACTCTAGTCCCCTTCCCACCAATCAGCGGCTTCCTCAAAAACCCCCCCAAAAAAATCCACTTCACCGAATGGAATGTTATGGATTTTGGTAAATAAGCCCCGCGCTGGATTTTTATCCTTACCGGTCAGGTGTCGCTCCTTCCCCTCCTCTTCCAACGGCTCCTGTGGGCCTCTGAAAAAGCAAGTCCCGCGCCGGATTTTTATCCTTACCAGTCGGGTGTCGCTCCTCCCCCTCCTTCTCTTCCAATGGCGCCTGTGGGCATATGTATATTCACAGAGCTTATTCTTACTTATTAAGGATTACCAAAGTTTGGTCAAATGAAATATGTTCTGGTCTGAAGCTTGTGATTGGCATTTGGATATAAAATGTTTTTTGTCTCAATTGATACATGGCTTTGTGGTGTCTGTCTCATGTCACTTTTAATCATTTCAGCCTGATTACTGGATCTTTAACTTTTTCTGGCAGCAGATGTTGCTGTGCAGACCTGTACTTATTATCCATCCCTAATTGCCCCTGAACTTAATTGTTTGCTAGGTCAGTTTGCATTCAACTGGGTCAGAGTTGAATAGGCCAAGCTGGGAAAGGGTGGCTTATTTCCTGACCTGAAGGTCATTAATAAACCAGCTTTTTACGTTACCGGTAATTCAATTATTTCATCATTACTTGAATTTAAACTTTCTGCAGATGGGTTTGCATTTGTCATTGGGCGGTAGTGTAGTGATGCCATATGCTGACATTTTGTGTGTTTGTATTCATTTTTGGTTGTTTCAAAGCATTTTTAATTTTTGAAGAAAAGAAGTAGCCTTGTTATCTATGGATTGAAAATCTCTTATCTGGTAGGTATTAATGAGCATCCTTTTTTCCTTTCTAGAGTTATCTATATCAGATCACACAAGGGATTGCCTTTTGTCATTCAAGGCGGGTTTTACACAGAGACTTGAAGCCCCAGAATCTACTGATTGATAGTAAAGGAGTTATTAAGTTGGCTGACTTTGGTCTGGCTCGTGCCTTTGGAGTCCCTGTCAGGATTTATACACATGAAGTAAGTAACCATAGTTTGTCAGTTATATGTAACTGTATTTAAAACTTGTATAAGAAGGAACTGCAGATGCAAGTTTAAACCGAAGATAGACACAAAACTGGAGTAGCTCAGCGGAACAGGCAGCATCTCTGGAGAGAAGGAATGGGTGATGTTTCGGGTCGAGACCATTCAGACTTAAAACTTAGCTATGATATGTTAAGATTGCTTTAATATTTGTACAATTTAGCAGTTTAAGTTTTGATGAAATGCTGTATTAGTAACATTTGACATCTTTGGGCTAGACTGCTGAAGGTCTATGTTCCCAGTTTCTAGGGGAGGTGATATGAGAATAATTTTGCCTCCGCCACTAAGGGTTTAACTGCGACTCTGCCCCACTTTGCATGAATTCTGTACTCTTATTGCTTTTAACAGCTGATGTTGGGGATCCAATTAAACATTCTAAATTTTACAACTGAATAACTTAACCTTAAATTTGAGATCATCCTTGTGATATGGAACTTAAAATGTTTATAACTTTGTGGTACAGATATTTGTACAGTCTTAAGAACATCACGTGGAATGATCCTGGTGTTATCACTGGTCCTGTGTGGAAAATGATATATCCTTCACTTTTTGTTGCTGGAATGTAACATTAACCATTCAAGCTGAAATGTTTTGGGAAGAGAGGGGAAGGGTTCAATTTTTCGATCACATAGCTGTGAATCTTATAAGCCTGTAAGTAATTCTTAACATTACTTGACTTCATAGGTCGTGACATTGTGGTACAGGGCTCCTGAAGTACTGCTGGGTTCTCCTCGTTACTCCACTCCCGTTGATATGTGGAGTATCGGTACAATATTTGCTGAAATGGCTACCAAGCGACCACTCTTTCATGGAGATTCTGAGATTGATCAACTTTTCAGGATTTTCAGGTGTGTTTATAAAAAATAAAATTCTATCATTATCATTTTTCCCCAATCCATTCTCCATCACACCTCTAACCTCTGCCACCTTCACTGACTTTATCTTAATTGTATTTCCACTGAGATTTTTATTGATATTCCTCCAGCACATAGTCTACGGTTCAAAGTTGGATTTATGCGGGTGAAAAAAATGTTTAAAAAAATATTGTGACTGGTACTGTGGCTAGAGATTGATTTGAAGCCCAGATTTCTTCTCAACCATTGAGTTGGTTTTGGCTATTTACAAATTTCAATGTAGAAGGGGCCATTCAGTCTGATTCCTGGCTAGCTCTGGTACCAATCCAGTTTGTCCCTATGCCCTTTCACCACAGAGCCTTTAAAATTCTAACCTTATTCAGCTCACTTTTGAAAGTTACATTTGAGTTTCTCATTTCCATCCCTGGCAGTTCCTTCCATACGACAACTATTTCCTGGGTTATGAGCTTTCATCCTCTTACCCTTTTGGTTCTTTTGCTGACCGCTTCGTTCTTTGACCTTGGATTCTGAAACGCTCCATCAATGGGAACATTCTGCTATAAACCTTTGATCTTAAATACATCTGTTATATTGTCACAATCTCTCATTCTAAGGAGGAGATCCCCTGCCTTGTGTTTTTACACCAACTAAACTCTTCCCCCTCAAGTTATTTTAGTAACTTCACTATTTTTGCATCTTTCATAACAAAGCATTTTGTGTATTCTAACCGTTTTGAAGTCCTAGATCTCGTATGCTCTTTCAACTACTTTTTTCAATCTGACTTACCACTTTCAATGAATTATGCACGAATCTGCATTGATGTCAGATCTATGTTATTGTAACCTCAATATTGCTGCATGTTCTTTAACCCGAATGTAATATTTGTCACTTCATAGCATTAAATTTCATCTACCTATTGCCTCAGTCCAAAATTTCTCAAAGTCTATCACAATGCCAATGGGTTTTGGATCTGCAAATTTGGAAATTGCTGTGTTCCTTTAATTCCAAATCATAATAAAGCAACGGCCATGGTACTGATAGAGAACAGTACATCACAGGAACAAGCTCTTTGGCCCATAATGTTTTTGCCAAAAATGATGCCGTTAAATTAATCTCCTCTGCTTGCACATGATTCATTTCTCTCCATTCCCCACATTTCCATGTGGCGATCCAAAAGCCTCTTAATTGCCCCTATTGTATCTGCCTCCACCAACATCAGGCCTGACAGCAACCATCTCTTGCCTTCAAGTGGCACCTTCTAGTCTTTGAAATTTCCCCATAGGGAAAAAAAGGTTATTGCCTATCTGCCCTATCTATGCCTCTCAAATTTATATACATCCATCAGTTCTTTCAAACTCTGACATTGCAAAGAAAACAATCTAGGTTTATTCAGATTTACTTGTGGCTAATATCATCTAATTCAGGCAGCACATGGTGAACTTCTGCACCTCTCCAAAGCCTCCACATCCTTCCAGTAATGGGGTGACCAGAGTTGCACACACTACTCCAAATGTAGCCTTATCAAAGTCCTATGAAGCTACAACATAATTTCCCGACTCTTGTACTTATTGCCCCAACCGATGAAGGGAAACCACCTTCACCACTCTATGTACCTGTGTTGCCTCTTTCAGGGAACTTTGGACTTTGACCCCCACGGTCCCTCTGTACCTCAATGCTGTGACGAGCTTGGCATTAACCTTCCCCTTTCATTCGATCTTCCAAAGTGCCACACCTCTTACTTAAATTATCCTCATCTGCCCATTTCTGCAGCTGATTTGTTCCTCCTGGGATCAGACCGTCAGCCAGAATACCATCCTTCCATCGCTCTGCTGTTTATCTGCATTTGCTCTAATCACTTATGCCATGACGGGTCAAGTGCTCCTTCAGGTGCTAGTTCAATGATCTAAGAATTCTTGCCACCGTGATCCAAGCAGGCAGTGCTTTCCGGAATCTAACTGCCCTCAGTGGGGTGAGAGAAACGGGAACGGAGACTTTGACCTACCATGTCTATTCCAAACATGATGCCAAGACCAACTTTTATTTGTCTGCACATAATCCATATCTCTCCATTCCCTATATCCAAAAGTCTCTTGAATGCAACTGTTGTATCAATCTCCATCACCATCTTTGACAATGTGTTCCAGGCCCCCACAACTGTGTTTCTAAAAAAAACTTGCCTTGCACATCTCCATTAAACATTACCCTCTCACCTTAAAGCTATGCCCTCGACTAAACCTATAAAACTGCGTCATGACTACCTGATTCTTGCACTCAATGTCTTCACTGAAAGCAAGCATATGCCTTCTTAACCACTACCTGCTTGTGTTGCCACTTCCAGGGATTCATTAAGTTAACCCCAAGATCCAATAAGGAGTTCTTGCCTGGGTGCCCTCTAACCCTGTCGTCTCTAGTGTCTAATTTGAGACACTTCTAAATAATCTTCCTACAATCTACCTGAAAGTATTTTTTCTTAACTTTGAAATCATCCTGGCTTTCACTTGTGCCAAGTAAAATGATAACCTTTAATTATGACCCAAAACCTACCATGGAGTAATAGATGTCTAATTGTGTAATTTGGGAGTTTTAACTCTTAAGAGACAGAGCCTTACAATTAATGAAATACTCTTTAATATATCTGTTGTTCCTGTGTAGATTTCTAAAGTCATGTGGCATGGAATTTACTTGCCAGACAACATTAAAACCCATTTTCAGAAATGAAATGTATTTTCTCTTAATCTCAGGACACTGGGCACCCCAAACAATGACATTTGGCCAGGTGTTGAAACTTTATCAGATTACAAGAATACCTTCCCAAAGTGGAAAGCAGGAAGTTTATCCCAAGTGAAGAATATAGATCCGAATGGCCTTGACCTGTTAGCGGTAAGTGACTATTACAATTATCACGTCTCTGCTTTTCCCCAACGTTGCTCACAATTGAGAAACAGATTCATTCTACATAGTAGTATCTTTACGTTTCCTCTTGCAACCAGCTCTGAACTATATTTCTAGCCTTTTCCTTTCCTCCTATGGAGGTGATTTTTGACTGTCAGCTCATTGATGCAATCAAGCTTGAAATTGTAATTTGTCATAGTTCTAAATTCCAAGCAAGTTTGCACTGTAAAATGTAGTAATTGGAAGCAATTGTACTGTTCAAATTATTTGGCAATTTCAATCAAAACAATTTGCATTGAGACAAGGAGACTAATATTACTGGAAACAGTTTAAAGTTCTGATATCCTAAAATAAAGAAGCATCATGCTCAGGTGGGTTGCTACTGTACTCAGCAAGTGGTCATTTTCTGTGGTACCATTGTACTTGTGAAATTGGGTGCTAAAATACATTCATACTTTGCTGTCCTTGAAGTGGAACGAGAATTTCTTGTACATCTTGCACTTTTCAATTATCCGCAGTCTTATTAAATTTGGTGTACTTGGATACTTTCCTGCTTAATGCTGCTTAAAATAGTGACGCTTCATGAAATATTTTTCTAATGGATTTTTTTATTTTACCAGAAAATGTTGATTTATGACCCGACCAAAAGAATCTCTGCAAGGGAAGCTTTGCGTCACATGTATTTTGATGATTTGGATAAGTCCAGTCTCCCTGCGAATATTCTAAAGAATTAATTCCAGATGAAAGATGATGGTCTCTGTTTGACAGCAAAGCCATTCGCAATCAGTAAATGAGACTTTATATTTGGCTCCTTAAAATCTGGTTACAACTATACCTGTATTGATGTTCTGTAGATTTGTCTGTCATGTCTATGTCTTTTTTTCTTCCTGCTATCGGTAGATGCACAATTGTTTTTGTACTTGTACTTGTATAACTTGTAAATATAAATAAAAGCAGAATTTAGACCTTTTCTGGAATGTAAAATAAGACTTAATATTGTTGATGTGTGTGGAATTTTCTAGGCAAACCAAAGGAGATCCTCATTCCTTCTCTCCAGAGATGCTTGCTGCCTGTCCCACTGAGTTACTACAGCATTTTGTGTCCATCTTTGATTTAAACCAGTATCTGCAGTTCCTTCCTACACATTTTGTCTGCTCCACTGCAAAATAATGTCTTAACCTGGATTGAGATTGAATGCCTTTGTTTCATTGAACAATACAATTTTCACCTCGATCTCTGGAGTTTGATACAAGTGTAATTATTCCTCATTATAAATTTGGGAATACTGCTTATTTCAAGATTTCTGTCTTGAATGTCATATTCACTTCTGCATATTTATATCAGATCTCCCCTCAACGTCTAGCATCCCAGAGAAAACAATCCAAGTTTGTGCAACCTCTCCCTGTAGCTGAAACCTAATCCAGGGGGCATTCTGGTAAACCACCTCTGCACCTTCCAAAGCGGCCACATCTTTCCTGTAAAGGGATGCTGCCTTTACCACCCTATCTCTGCTGCCACCTTCAGTAAGCTATAAGTTTGGACTCCACAATCCCTCCGCACATCAATGTTGTGGTGCACAATGTAAAGGTCTTGTCATTAAATGTACACTTTCCTGTTGCATTCAACCTCCTTAAGTACATTATCTCATACTTGGGTTACATTCCATCTGCTATTTCTGCAGCTGATCTATATATCACTGTCCTGACAGCCTCACTATCTGTTGTCAACAAACCTACTCATCAACCCATCTACATTTACATCTAGGTCTTCTATCACAAACAGCAGAGGTCCCTGCACAAATTCCTGCTGAACTCCGCAGGTCACACCTTCCACCGCACCTTTGGATTCCATGAATAAGATAGTTCAGATTCCATACAATCCAGTCATCATGAATCCTGTAGACCTTAATCTTCTGGCTCAATCTACCATGAAGGACCTTATCAAAAGCCTTACTAAAATCCATGTATACAACATCCACTGCTCTACCTTCATCATTCCCCTTTCTCTCCAAAAAAAAATCCAAGTTTGTAAGACATGACCTGCCGCATACAAATGGGATCAAATTCTTTCCAATATTTTCCCTACCACTGACATGAGGCTCACTGGTCTATAGTTCATTGGATTCTCTCTACTTTCCTTCTTAAAGGAGCAACATTGACCACTCTCCAGTCCTTCGAGACCTTGCCCGTGGCTAAAGAAGAAACAAAGATCCTCATCAAGGCCCCCAGAATCTGCTCCTGCGACCCTTAAATATTAGTGTGAAAGCATACCACAGGAGGCACATAATTTGGATCAGCAGCATCTCATGTGCTTAGCAATCTAGAGTTTTGTAGTTTATAGGAGATACAACATGGAAATGTGCCCATTGAGCACATGTTCACATTAGTTTTATGTTATACCAATCTCTCATCCACTCTACACTGGTGACAATTTACAGAGGTCAATCAATTTACAAACCCACATGTCTTTGGGATGTTGGAGGAAACAGGACTACCAGAGTAAACCTGTGGGAGAACGTGCAAACTTCACACAGACGGCACCTGACATTAGGATTGAACCTTGCTCTGCTCACTGCCTCACTGCTGCCCAATAGTGAATTTGGAAAGGTAGAAGGGAGTATGGTTTCCTTAAAGTCAGTCCTTGAGCTCTATCCAGAACCACGTTCAAACTGCCAGGGCGGGATTTTAGATGATCGGATGAAGTAAAATGAGCAAACCAGTGTGATTTTGTCAAACGGTAAAATAAATGTAGACACTAACTCATCCTATTACCCGAGTTGTGTGGAAACCAATTTTCAGCATTTTGGGTTGTAACAATGAAGGTGATATCCATTTGATTGCTCTGAAGAGTTGAAGGTTAGTTAGTTATGGGGAGAACCAAAAAATTGTTAATGCTTTATTCCTTGGAGTAACAATGCTTCAACCCACATTTGAACTTGTTGCTGCTGTTTGAAATGTAGCCTTGAGGGCCATAGGTGAGCGTTTGAATGCCGAAATAGTGTCGTGCTTATGAATCGGTGGACTAATATTAAAGTTGGAATGTGTGTTAATGTTATTAATTTATTAACGCAGTTCTTAAATAGCAGGCACTAATATTAAGCATTATAATGTGCATGTTCTTAAAATTAATCTGCCACTGCGGTTCTTAACTCAGTGGATCAGACAGCATCGCGGGAGAAAATAAATAGGTGACGTTTTAGGTCGAGACCCTTATTCAGATTCACATTTTGTCACCTATTTTCTCCAGAAATGCTGTTTGACACGCTGAGTTTACTCCAGTCTTTTGTGCCTACCTTCAGTTTAAGATAGCATCTGCAGTTCCTTCCTACACACTGGTTCTTACATTTTAGAGTTTGATGGCTTCTCTGCCATTAATTAATCTAAAGGGTTTGTCAAACAGTTCCTCGTTGCTTAGACTGCAGTACCGGTAATTGATTTCCACATTCATGTTGAGTTCTTAGTGGAATGATGAGAACAGAAGCACTATTTGCTGTTATTTAAGTTTCTACCTAAATAAGCTGGTTCCATGCATGGGTGTGCAAGTCAGCAACTCGTTTTCTTTATGATACGGCAAAGGGAATCAAAAGGTCTCAACAAGCGATTGAATCATTTAACATTCTGGAAATCTTATTCCTTGGTTGAAGTTTAAGAATACAATAGGTGCACCTACCAAGGATGCACCTAAAATCGTCCGATCCCAACCACTACTGCAATTTCAAGGTGAGTGTTGCATTTATTAGTGGCCATGGCATTTAAATTGTATCCTCCCAGTTCCCTCACTGTTATATAAAGGAAGTCTTTTACATTTGACAGAAGTTTGCAAGTCTTCAGAGCAGTCAAATTGGTATCCTATTCATCACTATCACCTAAAATACTGGAAATTAGTACTGGATCAAACAAAATATTGGGAAAAGCTTGCGTCTTCCTCTTCCCGGACGGAAACTCACCCTTGTCTTCTTCCTTTCGTAGTGGCGTACGCAGCCTAAATTTGTTGGACAATCCAGTCTTCCTCTATTTAAACTATGTTCTTTTTTTGGGTATTCTAGCAAATATTTTCATGATTGTTGAGTAAGGAATGTTGATTAGGTGGAAGAGGAGGGGGAGATTACAAAGCAGGCAATAATTATAGGCCAAAAAAAAAAACTCAATTATGCTTTGTTTGTCTTTTGGCAAGAAAGAGATGGTAAATCAGGAACAGCAGCCAAATGTAGGTGATTAGTGGTTCAAGTAATTAGTGGTTAGCAGCACTTGGAGATAAATATTCAAAGTGGAGAATTTATTGAAAGATAGTTTCCTAAATGTGAAGGTACGGAATTATTGAGATTAACAGCTACAGAAGGGTTGTGGCAATCAGCTAGGTAATCACAGCTTTAAAATGCCATGTATAAACTACATGGGATAAAGTAGATGCCATTGGGGTGCAATAGACACCATAAAGGACATGAGGATTTAAACCTGGGGAGGAAGAATGTTGTTGGGAGAGGAGGGGGGGGGGGGGGGGGAGAAAGGGAAGAATGATAAGAAAGAAACTGCAGATGGCTGTTCTAGATGGGTATGAGAGGCTGCTTTTTGCATTGGTCTAGAACAATGGATCATGGTTTCTTCATTAAAGGGTGACCCATTTAAGGCAGAAATAAAAACAGTTGATATCCTTAAGGACTACAAATCCTAAAAATCTGCACTTGTGTTGTTGATGATCATCAGATAAGTACAGCAAAGGTTGAAATCTGAATTTTTGGATGCATGAGAGTGATTAGGTGGCAGCATCAGCCTGGTTCCTGATGGGTAAGGTAACAGGATCAAGGTCTGACTGGGTTAGTAGACTACTGTTTATGTCATCTATAAGTATCATGGAGACTAGACAGACATCAAATAATACCTGGCAATAATTCAATCTACTTTGCACTACTGTTTTTGCTAGCCCTGTATGTTTTGCTATCTTATTACGTGGAAACTAATTTTCAATAGAATCTCGTTGAAAGGTGGGAAGAAAAAGCATTTTCAGTTCTGATTTTAAGTCTAATTGACCACAAGGGGGCAGAGTAGAGCTGTAAAATTAATAAGTGTATATATTTACTTGAGTCATGGATTCACTGTAATGTAAATCGGGAAGATATGAATGAAAATAAAATCCATCTGTGGTGCCTTTTATACCTTGAGATACTCAACATGCTTTAACAACATTGTTGTATTTTTGAAGTGTAGCCAATTTATGCTCAGCAAGCTCCCATGAACAGTGACTGAAGTTTTTATAAAATACTGATGTAACTCAGCAGGTCAGGCAGCATCTTTGGAGAAAATGAATAGGTGACGTTTTGGGTCGGAGCACTTCTTCAAACTGGTTTCTTCACTCTGAAGAAAGGTTTGGACCCAAATCATCACTTTTTTTTCCCTGGAGATGCTGCCCGACCCACTGAGTTACTGAGCATTTTGAGTTTTTCTTTGGTACAAACCAGCATCTGCAGTTTCTTCCTACAGATTTAAAGTTTATATATTTTTAGTGATGATTCCTTATAAAGTGTGATAAGGACAATTAACATTCTTGCGTTAAAGCAAGACTCATCTTCAATTGACATGATGCGTTAAGATCATAAGTGATAGAAGTACTATTAGGCCATTGGGGCCCATCAAATCTACTCTGCCATTCAATCATGGCTGATCTATCTCTCCTAACTCCATTCTTCAGCCTTCTCCCCATAACTTCTGACACCGGTACTAATCTAGAATCTATCCAACTCTGCCTTAAATATATCCACTGACTTTGCCACCACAACCTTCTGTGACAAAGAATTCCACCACCCTCTGACTGACTAAAGAAATTCCTCCTCATCTTCCTAAAAGAACGTCCTTTAATTCCAAGTCTATGACCTCTAGTCCTAGACTCGCCCACTAATGTAAACATGCTCTCCACATCCACTCTATCCAAGCCTTTCAGTATTCCGTACGTTTCAATGAGGTCCCCCTTCATTCTTCTAAACTCCAGTGAATATAGGTCCAGTACCCTCAATGCTTATCATATGTTAACCTGCTCATTCCTGGGATCATTCTTGATTAAGGTTGCAATTTTTTCACTTTCCTAACAATAACACCTACAATATCCAATGGAGGTTAAGATTTTGCCACAAAACCAGAGACCAACAGCACTTGACACTGCACGTTGACACTGCAGTCGAGAAAGCACAGATGCACCTCTACTTGCTCAGATGGTTAAGGAAATACAGCAAGTCTCCAATGAATCTTAGTCATTTCTACAGATGCATGAGAAAGCATTCTATTTGGATGCATCACAACTTGGTGTGGCCACTGCACTGCTCAAGACCACGGAAGTTGCAGAAAGTTGTGAACACAGCACAGACTATCACGTAAACCAACCTGTCCCTATCCACCCCATCACACTTCATGCCAGGCATGTGCCGTGAGTAATTACTCAGGGTGGGCACTCAGTCCGCTTTAAAATCAAATTAAACCACGCATGCGCAGATTGTTCTCCATTAAATACATTAATTAATTAAAAGCAGTGACATTTCAATTTGCCCTTCCTAGGCATCATAGTCCTAGACCAATTGGGGGAACAGTTCCTTTCACAGTGTATGGAGAGTCTGTGCCAGGGGTAAAGTTGTGGGGAGGGCACCAGTGTTGAGTAGGAGGGTGTCGGGGATACTGCCAGTAACTCACTCACCGCTGCCGCAGCTCTCCGGACACGAAGCCACGCACTGTAGCTGGGGATAGAAGCAGCTCGGGGAGCTACGAGCGGCCACCGGGACTCAACAGCAGAACTGGCCGCCACTTCAGCGCCTTCTGCCGGCCCGCTCACGTTTGGCAGTACTCTCCGTCGGAACACCTGTCACCTGCCGTTCGCTGACTTAGCTCATGTCAGCAGCTTCCTGCAAATCCTTAAATTCCCACAGCCGAGTAACCTCAATCGCGCTGTGGGTTACACAAAAAGCTGGAGAAACTCAGCGGGTGCAGCAGCATCTAAGGAGCGAAGGAGATAGGCGACGTTTCAGGTCGAGACCCTTCTTCAGACCCTCATCGTGCTGTTGGAATTTAAGGACATGAGTGAGGCCAGCGAGAGGCAGGAGAGAGGTTTTTAGACGGAGAGCTGCCAGAGGTGAGCGGGGACTGCAGAAGGAGCTAAGGTGGCGGCTGGTTCCGCTGTCCGGCCCGGCGGCCGCTCAGCCACCCGAGCTACTTCTCCTCCCCGCCCCCACCCCACGTCCTCAATGCGGTGGCATTGCACGCCTCCGTGCAAGGAGCGTCGCAAGTGGCATTATCCCAATCCCCTCATTCATAACATTCGTGCCCTCCCCGCAACTTTACCCCGAGCCAGACTCCCCAAAGGCTGTGAAAGGAGCTCTCCCCCCCCCCCCCCCCCCCCCCCACTCCCACACCCAGGGAAATACAGTATTTAAAAACATAAACACAAAATGTACTTACCACATTATTGGTACACAAACTCCATTCTTCTCTCTTTGTTACCTAATATACACTTAAAATATTGACAAACCATCTTTGAAAACCCCGCCAAGAAACTTGCGCTGCGCATGCGCAGTAGAGTAATGCTGCCCGACTTACTGAGTTGCTCCAGCATTTTATGCCTATAATCAAGGACCATGTACGCCTCGGTCACTCTCTTTTCCCCTCTTCAATTGGGCAGAAAATACAAAAACTTGAATGCATGTACCACCAGATTCAAGATCAGCATCTTCCCTGCTATTATTAGGCTCTTGAATGGACCTCTGGTATGCTAAGAGGGAAAAGGATGTTTGCCATCTTTCAATCTATTTCCTTGCAGCCTTTGCACTTTTTAATGTGCACTTTACTTTCTCTGTAACTATATTCTGCACTGGATTCATTTTCTTGTTTGCAATGTCTGATATACTCATTTAGAGTATAATTTGCCAGGATAGCATGCAAAACAAAGCTTTTCACTGCATTTCAGTACACGTGCCAAACAGGTAAATGCATCCTCTGGAGCAGTGAAGCGAGAACTGCAGCTGCGATATAGGGAGATTACCATACTGTTGCTACGCTACGCCACCTGGAGTACACACGATGAACTGCAGGTAAGCACTGACCATTGTTTCCAGCGTAGCAGACCCGATAAAACCCGCCAAAATGGTCAATTTTTGCACTGTAAATAATTATGGAAATCAAGATAAGCATGAGAGACATTTATCCTAGTTCAGAATTCCAAAAGTGAGGAGAAATGACGGTAGATAGAAGCAAGATCTGTAGGGACAACAACAGCCAAAGTGCTTGGCGAACATTGGCCATGCGGATATCGAGATTGAAAACATTGGGAATTATCACGTTTGCTCTCTACATTTCATCAACAGTAAGGCATTATTAGTGTTTTTTCTTGATTCCTTTGGTATCTAAAAAGTTTCAGAAGTGATAAATCTGGCTGTAAAATGTTAAAATCGTCCATGGTTCTGAAGTGGGTTTTTACATGCAAAAAGAAAACGTTAGTGCACATTAAAAATAAAATGATCAATTTAGCTTCAGAAGCTTTTCTTTGGGAGCAAACGCGATAATTCCCAATATTTTCAATCTCGATATCTGCACGGCCAATGTTTAGCAATGTTACATAATTTTGAGATTTTAAAAATCAAGTCTGCAAATTATCCCATCAGATAAAGCATAAAAAGAAGTTTAATTTGACACCTAATTTCCTTTCATATCTTCAGTATTAAGAAAGTTATAGCCATTTTCATACTCGGAAATTAGCATCTTGTTCCCCATTGCCTTTCAATTGACTTAACTCAAAAGCTGTGATCTGGAAAAGTTAAAAGCCCATAGCTTTCTTAAAAATTAAGAGAACTCAATTAAATTTTCAGTTATTATAGATTGAAGCATTCTGAAACAAACATGAAACAATCTTACTTGGATGACCTGAAATTAAAGCATATAATTAGTTAGTTATCTAATTGTAGCTAATTACAAAATTCAATGAGTAGATCTAAACATCTATCCATTTCTTAAGAAAAGATAAACTTTTTTTTAAATTGCCTAAGTGTCCAAATAACATTCACACAATAATCCACAATATAACATAATTTTTAAACCTAATTTTCATGAATTTCTGGGCCAAATGGAAGAAATTTAGTGTTTGATTCCTGTAAATTAATGGCCATTTAAATCAACTAGCGAGTGGGTTTTAGTGGAATGCGGTGGATTGGAACGTTGTGGTTAGCGGTGAAGTCGGGAAGAAAAATTTTGTTTGTTCATCCATTTTTTGGGACCCCATTTCGCAACATAAAAATATTATTAAAGCCTCCCGAAAAACCAACTTTTAATATAAAAATAAACTATTTACCTTTTCTTCTCCCCTACGCAAAATCCTTCCGGTTGTCGGTTCTCACGGCTTTTGAAGGTGATTTTTAAATTACTCTAGTTAATAAATAATTTAGAGTAATTTAAAAATACCTTCATTGATGAAATGTCGGAGCGATTTTTCTTCCGCAACGAAATCGCCCGACATTCATCGATTTTCCAGGTCTGTTGAAAAACGGCACTTTAAGCCCGCCCCCCTCTGAAAGGCGCCAAAGTCGCGCACACGGGGAGCGGCAGAACTGCAGCGCTGCTCAAGGTAAGTTTTGCAACATACCTACAATGTTCGCCAAGCACTTTAGCTGTTGTTCTCCCTTCAGCTGTCGCTTCTCTGTACCTTAATTTCTCCTTACTTTTGGAATTCTGAAGTAGGATAGATGTCTCTCACGGTTACCCCGACTTCCACAATTATTTACAACGCAAAAATTCTAAATTTTGGTGGTTTTTAACAGATAGGAAAGTATGCGTTTCATGTATTAACAACATATACTGGAAGCTGCGATGTCCTCCAGATTGGTTGAGCGGCTCCGTGCATCAAGCCCTTTGACCCGGTGACCTTGCGTGCAACCTTCCTATACGCGATATACCTGCAAAATGTTCATAAATACCTATTCCACACTCAGCTGCAGCAATGGCTGTTGTCTCTGACCTCCTTTAGGGTTTTATGTAGAGCCAGACATGTATCATTTCCTGAATGGAAAGACACATCTCACGGCCAGCCCCAGCCAGCAGTCATGGCACAAGTTCCATGTGTCTCCATCTGAATTTTTTTTTTTGCCTCAGTGGAGTCTCGGACCACTGTAGTCCGCTTGGTGCTTGATGTCACCTGGAAACAGGCCAATGTTCTGGAACAGTGGAGATGTTATCTTGAGACGGACTGCCAGCACCCAGAGGCAGATCATTGTTCTGGAAGAGCGGAGCTGAAACTGAGAGTATATTACTGCCATTAGAACACACTGCTGCCATCTGGAAGTTTGTCACTTGCATTCCCTCCCCCTCTCTGCCTTAACATTTAAGGGAATGCTCTCTCAGCGACTCCATGATCCGCCCATCTCTCCCCACACAACCCTCCCCGTCCTCTGCCACTTTTCTCCACGACCTAGGAGGTGCAACACCTCTCCCCATACGCTTCCTTCAAACTTACCTGCTGCATTCGGGGCTCATAGTACGACCTCTACGTTGCTGAGACCAGGCGTAGATTTTGCAACCGTTTTACAGAACACCTTTGCTTTTTTGGCAATAGTCCTCCTGAGCTCCCAGTTTCATGCCGTTTAGTTTAGAGATACTGTGCAAAACAGGCCCTACAGCCCATCGAGTCCACGCCAACCTGCGGTCCCCGTCTACTAGCACTATCCTACATACAATTTACAATCTTTACCGAAGCCAATTGACCGGTTTCCTCCACACGTCTTTGGAGTGTGGGAGGAAACCTGAGCACCCGGGGAAAACACATGCGGTCATGGGGAAAACGTAGAAACTGAATAGGCAGCAACTCTGTCTCCTCTTCTCATTCCCACATTGCCACAAAGTCCTTGACCTTCTCCACTGCCAGGGTGAGTCCAAACACTAATTAGAAGTGCAGCACCTCATCTGCCTGGATTGTCTACAACCCAATGGCAGGAACATTTTTTAACTTCAGGTACTCACAATGGCTGTGCTCCTTCCTTTCTTTTTCTCATCCCCCCCCCGCATCACTCCTTTTCATCTGCCTACCCAACCCGGTTGCATTGGCCTATCACCCACACACTCCACCTTCTGGTTCTCCTATCCCCTCCCCACTTGGTTCCAGGTACCCATCATCCCTCGCTTATCTTGTCCCAATAGGGAAGTTGCACGCAGTCGAGGTCACGACCCGTGACCCGTGCTGTTTCCACGCCACGCAGCGCCAACTGGAGTACACGGGGTGAACTGCAGGTAAGCATTTACTATGGCTGGCAGCACAGTGGGCCCTTCTTCTGGCCCAGCATCCGGACTGGTTGCACACCCGCGGACCCTGGGCCGTCTATCCCGCGGCCTGGGGTGGGAGGAGGAGGAGGTCGGTGGGTGGGGGGGGGGGGGGTGGGAGGAAGAGGTCGGGGTGTCGGTGCAGCGCGGTCAGTGACTCTGGGTGGGTGGGTGGAGGGAGCAGACCGTCCCCCACTCTGCTGCAGCTGATGTTGCCCGGAGCCGCGGCCCCGCTCCATCCGGCCCCGTGTATGGGCGCTGCCGACCTACAGCCCATGACAGTGCGGCCCACAGAGGGAGACGGGGCAGAGGGCGGCCGTGGCCGGACAGCGCTGACCCCGGGGGGGGGGGGGGATGTGGGGGCTGTCCCGAGGGATGCGCTCCTTCGGCCGCTTACACTTTGGTGCTCGGGTTCAGAGCAAATACACTGATACCTTCCCGCTTTCAATGATAGTACCCACATATATTTATAGTGCTAAATGACAATTTTGACATTTTTTTATTAAGTAAGAAGGTACACGTTCCTTGTGTTAACAGTGTGTGCTGAAGCAGCCATGTCCTCCACATGGATTGAGCTGCTCCATACCACTCATGCCCTTTGACCCGATTACCTTGCGTGCAACCCCCCTATTAACACCTTCCTTATTTTCCACATCGACAGCCTCTACCTCCACCCTCCCTTTCCCCACCTGGCTCCATCTGCTTCCCCCCCCTCTCTTTTTTCCCTTCCATATCTATCTCTATCTATCACCCACAAGTTAGTGTCTCCTAATTCTTACTCTCTCTCTCTCCTCCACCTGTCTACCTTGCCTATCTGCCCGTCTCCCTCCCCTCCTGGTTCCACCTCTCGCCTGCCAGCACCTGCCTGATCCCTCTCTCTCACCTCTATCCCAAATGCAGAGTCTTGACCCCAAAATGTCAGCGGTCCTTTTGCCTCTTCAGATACTGGTGGGCCCTCTGAGTTCCTCCAGCAGTTTGTTTTTTGATGGTATGCATTGTGGATCTGCAGAGACGTGGCAAGGTTCACTGTTGTCAGCCTGACAACCTAAAGGATCCGCAAAGCCAGTCATGAGAAACAAGCTTCATTTTACACGTACGCAACCAGGTAGTGATATTTTTAGTTGCATTTATAAAGGAACAAGTTCCATAGTCTGTTGAAAGATTGAATATATTAACAGGCAGTTAAAATGTACAGCTTTATAAATGGAATTGAATTTTAATTATTAAAGCAACATAAATTTGTATGGGAAGTTATTCGGGACTAATGTGGATGTGCAGCTCTGCTACTGGAAGCCCAATTTGGGAACGACAGGTTTTATTTTTTGATCGTGCCAGACACATTACTGCTCCCCCGGCGACTGGTTGTGGAGATGAATTTGTTGCGAATTATTAAAGAGGAGGCATGCTCGTCAATGTTACATTCTGCCAAAAAGACAAGAAAACTTTAAGACAGTGAAAGAAATGGAACAGATTTCATTGTAGAAACAGGAAACTGCAGATGCTGGTTTACACAACAGGACACAGAGTGCTGGTGGGGGTGGGGGGGGCTTTGTGCTTTGTGTCAGGACCCTTCTTCAGACTGATTGTAATGGGGGTGGGGATAATGCTGGGAGAGAGGAGAGTCAGGACAAATAATGATTGGTTCCATTGCTGCGGGCCCTGCTGAAGATGGAACAACGAATAACTTCTGTTCCTACAATCACCTGAAAATCACATTGGAACCTAAATTGAGATTGATATTGAACTCATGCTGTCGGGTCAGGATTTTGCCGCATTAAATATTACCACCATTGCTCAATTCTCCACCATTAATATCCTCGGACCTCGGGTCACCATCGATCAGAAAGTACTGGACCAGCCACATACCTGCAGCAGGCGGTGGCACAGTGGCGCAGCTAGTACTTTCTGCTGCCTCAAAGCACCAAACACCCAGGTTCGATCCTGACCTCGGGTGTTGTCCATGTGGAGTTTGCACGAGGTCCCTGTGTTCGTGCGGGTTTTCTTCCAGGTGGTTCGGTGTCCTCCCACATCCCAAGGACGAGCGGGTTTGTAAGTTTATTAGCCTCTGGAAATTGCCCCGGGTGTGCTGGGAATGGATGAGAAAGTGGGATAACATAGAACCAGTGTGAATCAAAGATCCCATAGCGAGCTATGGGATCTTTGGTGTGAATGGATGATGGTAGGTGGTTGGCATGGACTGAAGGACCTGATACCATGCAGTATCTTTCAATCACTTCAAAGTAACTCGCCCTCTGGGTTTTCAACCATCTCCAAGGCAAAAATCAAGAACAATGTGGAATATTCTCACTTGCCCGTAAGTGTAGTTAACCAACATCTCTCTCGACACTAGACGGGACCGAGCAATCTGATAGGCACATATTTCATGAAGTACATTGAATATTACTTCCATCCATCATTGCCACATTATAGCTGCAGGTGCATGATCCACCAAATGTACTGCAGTTCCCTGCCTAGCGTACTCTGACAGCAGAGCTGACAATATATGTTGGTCTTGCTAGTGAAGTCCAGATCCTGATAAATCAAATAAGTAAACAAAATCTTGCATATTTTGAAAATCTACCGAGCATAATGTCTTCAATAAAATGGTGACATAATCTGAAACTGGCACATAGGTGAACCAGAACATTTCTCCATTAATGATTAAGCCATTTAGCAACGGAGATGTTGTAATAGACTGCTTGTTAATAGCATGCAAAATGTGTCCTGCTGAAGCTTTGATCTTCAAACAAAAACAAGGTTGATTCTCATGAATCTTGCGTCGGATTGAGGGAATTTTATCAGCTGAAAGATGAAGCAAAAGGACTTTACGTAAGACTCCTTGGCCACAGACGAATGCACTGACTGCTCTGTCATTGCTCAGCCGGCAGTCTCTTTATATGGTGTGACAGATGAATGCAAAGTTTATGAAACATGCGTGGGGTGGCTTCACTTCATGGACAAACAGCAGGCACAGATTTGTTCATCGAAATCCGGGATAAAATTGAACCTTTGGGTGTGCAATTGAATACATTGGTTGGCATTTTGAAAGCTTGGTCATCTTTTGTAATAGGGAAATACAATGGAATATGGATACATTTGAAGCAGTTCCTAGGTTATCAAGTGCAACAATGTCAGCACTAGTGTGCATTATCTAGTGTGGCAACAATCTTGGTTTTCGATGTGGTGAATGTCAGTGTCTCCACTGTTATCTCAATAAAATTGCGTGGCCTTAATCTAGCCAATTTCAAATGTACTTTGAGGAAATTAATATAGAGTTAATTGATGTAATTTGCCATGCATAAGTAAGGTGGCTCAGTAGATGTCTTGAAAACAGTATCGTGTTGCTGCCAGAGACCAAAACTTTTTGACGATTAAAGAAAAGCCTGTGGATGATATCTGGTTTCGTGATTCTGATTAATCCCTCGTCTGCCCTTATCTTTCTTAGAAGTAGAGGTTGTGGATTGGGGAGATGCTCTTGGTATAATATGGATGAGTAACTGCAGTGCATTTTGCATTTGTCTCCTGTGCTCATTTTATTACTGTATGTTAGTGCTTTCCTTTCTCCCAGTCTCTCAATTGTCACTTTGCCCATGGACAAGCCCATGATTAAATCTGGAGATGTCTAAAGCCAAGGTGGACAACAGTGAACAAGTTATTGGTAAATGCTGCCCAACAGTACTGTCTCAATCCAGTAAATTAATTAAAATAAAATTTAATATTGTAAGGCTAATTTAATTTTAATTCATTTTGTTCTTCAATTATCTTCTAAACTTTACCAAGTTATTGTTAGAAGTTATCGGAGTTTTCCTTTCCAACTTGTTGATAACCCATATGCTTTTGAGCCATATAAATGTAATTTAATTATGAAAATGGGTTTATATTTGAATAGTTCAAACCAAAATCAACAGCCCGTGTGGGAGGGGAGCACTTGAAGCTTGTGCTGCCCAGTCAGGCCATACATTGTGCAGAAGTTTCATAGTGCTAGTTTCCTCCGACCGGACCATTCAAACTCCTAACCCATCAAGTTTGCAACATTAGCATGAGAGGCATTGGTCCTGGCAAAGCACAGGTAGCCAGGTGGGTGAAGCAAACCTCATGTAGTGGACAGCTTGGTGGTCACTGGCAAGACAGGCAAGTACGAACCAAAAATATGCTAAAAACATTCAGGTCAATCAGTGTCCGTGGACAGAGTTGCAAAGTCAGCATTTGAGGTCAATGACCCTTCCCGAGAACATCAGTGCATTTCACTGACTGTTTCCAACCTGTCAAAATGTTTGGAATATCCTGCTTTTATTTTAAATTTAGTGCCTGCAGCTCTTCTGTGTCAGAAGAAAAGGTCTAAGGAAGTGACAGGTGCAAATGGTGAGCATGACAAGTCAAAGTTCAGTCTGAAAAAGGGTCTCGACCTACAATGTCACCTATTCCTTCTCTCCAGAGATGCTGCCTGTCCCACTGAGCTACTGCAGCATTTTGTGTATCTTAACTCAAAGGGTAAGGTGTGTTACGTCACATTACAGACATTAACATCCTGTGTATCAGCAGATGCATGCCTTTTGCTTACTTGACTGGCACTTCAGCTTGGGCATACAGTGCTCGCAATATATCAGCATCTCTCCTCTCAATGTTTCACTGGCACGGATCCCACTATATTGTTTTTTTTTAATATTAATTAAATTTCTTATTTTGTTTATTATATTATCTATTGAGTACTGTGTTTACAAACTTATTGTGCTTCAAGTATTAAGTTTTGTCATTTCATTTTAGTACATATGACTATTAAACACTCTTCACAGTTTAACGCTGCAATCATCAGTTACCTCTGGGACAAAGATGGTGGGATGAGGAGAGGGACGTTGGTTCATGGACCAATCAGGCCAAAGGCGATGGAGGGAGGCCCTGCAGGAGCCGGGAGCTAATCTGGATCAGAGGCCGCCCCTGTTGTCAGCGTGCGTGGAAATGGCGCCATCAGGAGTATGCAAAGATAATTTCACTGTGATGTTGCGTGTGACAAATACAGCACCACTCAACCATTACCTTTTTTCAGATCAGTGCTGCTCATAATTATTCATGATGATGATCTGAAGTCCATCTAATGGAAAGGGAGCAGCCATCCAGCTGCCATTTGAGGGAAAGCATTAAAAGGTGGTAAAGGTTCTAAACTTAATTGGAAGGTTAGTATAATGGAAAGTGGAAGCTGGTTAGTTCACAACATTCCTTTGCCATTATGAAGGGAACAATTATTAATTAAGATTGTTTCAAATCAGTTTCAAAATTAATTTAATGTGCAGATTGAGTTTCTTGCACTTATCACCCTGAATTGAAAAGCTGATAGTTGTGAGCATTTGCTTGCAATCTTCATTACTTGCACTAGCAAGGTGACTAGTTGCCCTCTTAAGCAGAGTTTTTGACAATGGTTGATTTGGCAACACTGATCTACACAAAACCTCAATCCACTATTTCTCTATTTAGGAGAATTCCCTCACACAGAAAGATGGACCAGTAGCATTCTCATCCGTTGAAAAGGCTACAATTTAGTTTAAATTTATATTTCAAGCTTTCCAGGCTTGACCACTGCAGAGACACACAGAAGGTAGTTGAGGCCAGTTCATTGGCTATATTTAAGAGGGAGTTAGATGTGGCCCTTGTGGCTAAAGGGATCAGGGGGTATGGAGAGAAGGCAGGTACAGGATACTGAGTTGGATGATCGGCCATGATCATATTGAATGGTGGTGCAGGCTCAGGGCCGTATGGCCTACTCCTGCACCTATTTTCTATGTTTCTATATTTCTATTAATCACTGCACTTCTCTATAGGAAACCTTGTTCAATTGGACCAAGTAATTCCTTGGGATATTCTGATGAACTCTTATGGTCAAAGCATCATTGGGACTTAAAATACTGAAATTCCTGCTCAAAAGGCTTGGTTGTAAGCAGCAATAAATTTTACCCGAGGTTAGTGTGATATTATGGACACCTGAACTACAAGATAGCCAGTGATGTGTTCTTCAGCAGTCCTCAGAAGTGCATAAATCCAGCTGGATTAAATGAAATCTTATAAACCTGGTTCTGAGAGGCCACTTTAAGTGGAAAAGCAGAATTCAATTTTAGATCACAATGCTAAAAATCAGTGTTGCACATGATGGGAATACACACAAACCGTTGGCATACGTATGCAGGCATAATTGGGTTTGTGTGAATTTCACACATGCTTCCAGATTATAAGGTTTTTGAGTTTTATTCCCCAAAATACTGGAATTGAAATCACACGGTCCAGTTAATTTGGCTATATTACATGTTTTCATACGCAAACTGAATATAACATGGTTCGTGAATTAGGGAATACAATATGCATTATAACTCAATTTCAACTGGGAATTAGAGAGCTAGTGAGCGCTGCGCCAGCACAGAGGGGAGCTTCCGATGAATAAGGGTGTTCCCAGCGAGCGCTGCGCAGCCAACCAGGACCAGACCAGGCTACTGGCACAAAGCCGACCAGGGCCAGACCCGTCCGTCGGCCAGGCGAGGAGGTTCATCGGCATGCGAATAGTGCCGGAGAGCTGTTGCCCACGAGCTCCGGTGGTTGGTCGAGGATGGGCCACCGAGAACAAAGAGGGGCCATCGAGATTACATTGAACACTTTCACTTTGTCTGTACCCTATACGTGGTGACTCTCTGCATACTTGTGTATTGTATGCAAAACAGAATTTCACTGTACCAAGTACAAGTGACAATAGATTATCTATCTATTCACTTAAAATGATACTCTGGAAATTGACAAGCAGAATAAAAGCAGTCTTTTGGGGAAAAAAGTGTAGGGGTAAAATATTTTCCATGTAACCTCCCCACTGTAGTTACACACCACTGTCTCTTAAGAATTGTCTGTCAATGTAATATACAGCCTTTAGTATTTTTAGCTTAAAGTATTAAAAGTAATCATAGATATTAAAAAGACTTTTATTTTTGAAAATCCTGCAGGGATAAAAATGTTATTGCGAGTCTGAAACTCTAGCCCTAACCCTTTCTGGCCACTTACAAGTTGTTTTATAATGTGATTCTCCACAACATAATGTCTCACAGGAACACAAATGTCATGTTATAGCAGAACTCCCTGTACTTAGAAATCATTGCAACACCATTCCACTTCCAGCCAACTTTGTTTTTATACCAACATGTAGTTATTATCTCACCTTTGGATGAATATTCCTCAAATTCTATACATGTTCTTCTTGGCCCAAAATAACAATCTTCCAACTTCATATCCAGAAACAGGGATTCAGTAAAACAGTTTTGAGTAGAACTACTAAGACACAATGAGGAGACTGCAGTTCTATTGAGGCAACATTTCTATATTACATTGAAATTGTAACTCAGATACTACTACAGTCAAATCTTTGGATCGGGTCCCAATTTCACAACATCTAGACTCAAGAGGTGAAAGTATTGCCAAGTGAGGCACTGACACCTTAGTATAGCCTCATACACCCATTTCAGATCACAATCTACAGAAAACAAATGCTATTGAACAAGTAACAAAGCTAGTATTAAAATCTTTTTATAAAGTTGATCACAGTCATTGTGCTTTCAGCAACATAATCTAAACGCAAACATTCAGTGTTGGCAGCATCTTGGTTGGATCTGCAATTATTCCATCAAATAAACTGAACAATAATATCATATTAAGCATGTTAGTGGTACTTTAGAAGCCTATGCACATGAAAATTAATATTTTTCAAATTAGAGACTTTACAGAACAAATGCAACTTGTGGAATATATATTTACTGAATATACCATGGAAACTACAAAAGAGACATCCAATTTCTTGATAAAAAGTTTCACGTCACCCTACAATTCTACCATAACATAGTCACAACGTGTACGTAATTTATTGATGCAAAAAAAAGTGAAAGGTAATGAGCACAAAGGTCAAAGGCTAAAACTGCAACCAAATGAACCAGCCACTTGGTGTCAGCAGCTGAAATCCGCAACAGATTGATGTTACATTAGTCTGCAATATCATTCCATGCAGAAAACGTTTGGCAAAAATGAGGTTGAACAGAACTTTAGTACATTACTTTTCCACTGCTCAAAATAATCCAACAGAGTCAATTTCTAACATTTGCCCCCCAAAAATCTTAAGTAGCACACAGCTTTAGTTTCACTTAAAAAAATTAACATTTGGGGTATACTGTAACTGTGCAGCAATAATAACTTTTATGATAAAGCAGCATGACTAGAAAGATGCATATAGCAGAAGCAGTTAACTGCTCCAAGTTACCTGTGTGTATTTAGGTCCGTAGTAAGCCACTTTTTGCATTGTTTCTAAGCCCTTCTAATTATACAAAATCTACATTACTATTACATAAATCTATATTACTACTCTCTCTACATAGGTGACAACAAACATATATAGCCAACACCAATACAAAAATAATTAAATATTTTATTTCAAATTAAAACCCAACAGTGGTGATTCTTTTCAGAACAAAAGAAAAGTCACTGTTGACAATTATCTCTATTAAAAGTGTTTTAAACAGATCTCTAGGCACCACACGGGGACCAGTTTGTTATAGCAAGCAGGTTTTTTGGACAAAAGGTTGTGCTTCAAACATAACAATATTTGTTTAAATACACACGGCCAATTATCCCAAGAAAGCCTCTTTTTTAATACCGTAAACAAGAATTAAGACAAATACATTGTGTTTTTATTAAATCTATCTAATAATGCACAGGATGTTCTGGGTAATTCTTAGAATTGGTTTTTAAGAGGTTTCAGGCAACAGCAGAATTATGCCAGAAGCACCACCTGCGTTTCGAGTGATGCTTGTGAAGAGCAACCTCATCTTTCTCCCGCTCCTTTTTCACTCGCTGGTAATGGTCCTCTTCTTTAAGGTACCAGACAGGCGGCCAACGGTGCTTTTCAAAATACTCTTGGTTCTCTGGCAAACAAAATGGTAGAATTACAAATCTACAGTTACTCTGCAAATCAAGATTCTCCCTTGACGAAGAAGATTCCAATAAATTTTAATGAAAATATTGCACCATTTCCAGCAGTTCTTTTGATTTGATTGAAAGATCAATATCTTTCAATCAAATCCCTTTGGCCCACCAAGCCCATGCCAATCATTGATCACCCATTCACACTAGTTCTATGTTCTCCCACATCCACTTTCAACCGCAATTAACCTACAAATCAGCACTTTTTGGGGATATAGGAGCAAACTGCAGCACCTAGACGAAACCCAGGTGGTCACAGGGAGAACGTGCAAACTCCACACAGACAGCACCCAAAGTCAGGATCAAACCCAGGTCACTGGCGCCGCGTGGCAGCAGTTCTACCAGCTAAACCACTGTGCTGTCCTAACATCCCAAGTTGTGATGAGAAAAACAAACTCCAATCAACTATAAATAATGTAAATGTTGATAATTTTAGATCCTTGAATTACTGAAAGCTAAAGTGAGTGCTGTCAGTCTAAATGTCTGTATTTGGTTCACTGATGGAGGTTGTTGACTTTTACAGTTAAGTTTACATAAAACAATGAAATCCTGTTAAACAATGTGACATGACTGTAGTGTACATTAGATTGTTGATATAACCCACATGGACCAACAAGAGAGACCATCTCCAGGGTAACCAGTAAAAGATGCACAAAATAATCCTTTACAGGTGCCTCAGCCTTCAACTTCCATGTAATTAAAACTTTCAGTCAAATAAACATGAGCTCAGTACAGCAAGCTACAGCTGCCAGCTTTTCCAGAAGTATCTTACTGTTTAACAGAAAAAAAGTGTAAACAGTAAAAGTCACTCATGCTCTTGCACCACCAGGATCGAAGGTCATTTAGACAAATGCCACATCAAGGTAGTCTCTGTTCAATGGACCTTGCGCAGGAATTCTGAACATTTGTCAGCTATTTGCTTTTTGTGATTATGTGCATTATTGCAAATACATGGAACATAATTTCCCTTATTTAAACTGAAATTGCTGAAGTTATATTTATGCAAACCATCCTTTGGCTGTGATTAACTGCTGCTTTAATCCTCTGCCAGAATTGCTCTTAAATAGCGTACTATAAAGTGCAAGTGAAAATTCCATGGAAACAATTACCATGGCATGTATACATAATTAACGGACCAAGAACTGTAGGGAGGATGCTGGGTATCATGCAGAAGACAGGGTTGATGGCGATATCAGTCAGAGCGTTCGGGAGCCGAGGGTAGTGAGTACTTGTGTACTGTGTAGTTCTGTGATAGCACCGTGATCATGTAGTGGCAGGCTATCACAATGTTTAGATGGGTTTATCTAAAATGAAGCTCTGATATCCACATATATCAAGATACCAGGGAATGGAATGGTGATCCTATTTCGGGTGTTCCAAATCAGCACCAATTGCATCTCTGGGCAAAGTAAACTACATGCAAGATGCGGAGTAAAGTTCCCCTTGACTCCGGACCAACATTGTGCTGACGCGATCACAGATATGCTGCAAAGTGTATATTATTGTCCTTGAATAATAAGTAGATACTGGTCAAGATCTTGGCTCCCATGGTAAGAATTTTGCGCTTTAGGTTTTTTCCATTTCATGGGCTAATATTTTCTAACCATTTCCATGCAAGACTGTTTTGACCATTTAGAATATTAAATGGTCAAAACCATTTGATTCCTTTCCTCCATCAGAGATTGCATTATCATGTCCAAGGATTATAGAAGAGCAAGATACGCCACTCCGTGGAAATCCAATGGACTGGCGTGTAGTACGTAACGGAGCGTCACGGCCGCCATCTTTGCGAACTGTCCCCCCCTGTGTAATCCGCTAAAGAGCTACAGAGCAGTTGTAAACAAAGATTATAGAGGAGCAAGATGCATTAGAAAGTTATTAGATTTATTTGTAATAGATATTTACTTACCTCTCAACCTCTCTCTCTCCCCTCTCTTCTCCCTATCTCTCTCTCGATCTCTCTCGATCTCTCTCTCCCCTCTCTTCTCTCGATCTCTCTCTCCTCTCTCGATCTCTCTCTCCTCTCTCGATCTCGCTCTCCCCTCTCTTCTCTCGATCTCTCCCCTCTCTTCTCCCTATCTCTCTCTCTCCTCTCTCGATCTCTCCCCTCTCTTCTCCCTATCTCTCTCTCTCCTCTCTCGATCTCTCCCCTCTCTTCTCCCTATCTCTCTCTCTCCTCTCTCGATCTCTCTCTCCTCTCTCGATCTCTCTCTCCCCTCTCTTCTCTCGATCTCTCCCCTCTCGACCTCTCTCTCTCCCCTCTCTTCTTGATCTCACTCTCTCCCCTCTCGATCTCTCTCTCTCCCCTCTCGATCTCTCTCTCTCCCCTCTCGATCTCTCTCTCTCCCTTCTCGATCTCTCTCTCTCCCCTCTCGATCTCCCTCCCTCTCTCCCTCCCTCCCTCCTTCCCTCTCTCTCCCTCCCTCCTTCACTCTCCCTCCCACCCTCTCTCCCTCCCTTTCCCCCATTTCCCTCGCATCTTTCCTCCCCAGCCCCCACTTTTGCGTATTTTCCCTTGCATTGTGCAGCTTTCCTTGTATTGCTTTAACACACTGTGCACAAAATTACAGGCACACACAAACACACATTCATATAAATATGTGGTGGGACAGGCCCTTGAGAGATAAATACATTTCCTTCTCATGGATCAGAAGCAACTGATTTAAAGCATCACTATAACTCTCTATCTTATTTGTCAGATGGTGTACATAAACCATATATGCATACATACATACATACATATGCATACATATATATACATACATATACATGCATATATACACATACATATATACATATGATCATTTTCCAATGTTCAATAGATTTAGGATCAGTTCTTGTGGATTGGAGGATAGCTAATGTTATCCCACTTTTCATGAAAGGAGTGAGAGAGAAAACATGGAATTACAGGCCAGTTAGCCTGGCTTTGGTGGTGAGAAAGATGCTGGAGTCAATTATTAAAGGTGTAATAATGGGGCATTTGGATAGCAGTAAAAGGATTAGTCCAAGTCAGCTTTTATGAAAGGAAAATCACGTTTGACTAATCTTCTGGAATTTTTTGCCACAAGGCTCGGTGTTGGGTCCGCAACTGTATATTAATGATTTTGAAGAGGTAAATAGGACCAGACTGATTCCTGGGATGGCAGGATTCCATGTGAAGAAAGACTGGATAAACTTGGCTTGTACTCGCTGGAATTTAGCAGATTAAGCGGGGATCTTATAGAGACTTACAAAATTCTTAAGGAGTTGGACAGGCTAGAAGCAGGAAGATTGTTCCCAATGTTGGGGAACTCCAGAACATGGGGTCACAGTTTAAGGATAAGGGGGAAGTCTTTTAGGACCGAGATGAGAAGATCTTTTTTTCACACAGCAAGTGGTGAGTCTGTGGAATTCTCTGACAGCTGGAACCGATATTGCACCAACTCACTCAATTTTAAATAAATAATAATAGAGATCTATTAACATGGTTAAAACTTTATTTCTGACATACATGGTAAGATTTACATAAAGGAGGGAGAGAGAGGGGGAAGGGAGGGAGAGAGAGGGGGAAGGGGAGAGAGAGGGGGAAGGGGAGAGAGAGGGGGAAGGGGAGAGAGAGGGGGAAGGGGAGAGAGAGGGGGAAGGGGAGAGAGAGGGGGAAGGGGAAGGGGAGAGAGGGAAGGGGAAGAGAGAGGGGGAAGGGAAGGAGAGAGAGGGAAGGGAAGGAGAGAGAGGGAAGGGAAGGAGAGAGGGAAGGGAAGCAGAGAGAGGGAAGGGAAGGAGAGAGAGGGAAGGGAAGGAGAGGGAAGGAAAGGAGAGAGGGGGAGGGAAGGAGAGAGGGGGTAGGGAAGGAGAGGGAAGGGAGGGAAGGAGAGGGAAGGGAGGGAGAGAGAGGGAAGGGAGAAGGGAAGGGAGGGAGAGACAGAGGGAAGGAGGGAGAGAGAGAGGTAAGGAGGGAGAGAGAGGGAAGGGAGAGAGGGGGAGAGAGCGATCGAGAGAAGGGGGAGAGAGAGATCGAGAGATGGGAAAGAGAGAGATCGAGAGAAGGGGAAAGACAGATCGAGATGGGGGGGGAGATCAAGAGAAGGGGAAAGAGAGAAGGGGAAAGAGTGAAAAGGGGAGAGGGAGGAGGGAGAGGGAGTAGGGAGAGAAGGGGGAGAGGGAGAAGGGAGAGAGGGATAACGGGGAGAGGGATAACGGGGAGAGGGAGAAGGGGGAGAGGGAGAAGGGGGAGAGGGAGAAGGGGGAGAGGGAGAAGGACAGGGAGAGTGGAACAAGGGCACGTTACAACGCGCACCCTTCCCATTCCGACCCAAGATATTATATAAAGCTCCTCTGGCATCTTTGATTCCGACCGCCGCCGCCGAACCCCCCGCCCCACATTTGCACCCAAAGATTATAGAGCGGAGTTCTGTAATCTTTGATTGCACCCTTCTTCACGACGGGCTTGTGATCTGTGCTTGTGAAGTCTCGACAATTCGAGGGACATAACCGGTAACAGCCGTCGCGTTCCCGGACTCGAATCCGAGCTGGAAAAATCTCCTGGTCACTGGGCCTTATTTTGGAGACCCCTGCCTTACAAGAACAAAACCCAAAACGTTCAGAAGTGTTCAAATTATTGACTTTATTACTGTGGTAAGTAATCTTTATTACTGTGGTAAGTAATCTTTATTACTGTGGTAAGTAAAGATCTATTCAAAATAATTCTAATAACTTTCTAATGTACCGACCAAAGATTATAGAGGAGCCTAGATTTCCATGACCGTTGATGGGAGAACAGAAAATAACATTTCAGTTCAGAATAATAATATTTTTGTCACCTTTCGTTTTTTTGGGGGGAACCTAAAGAAAGATTACCAGCCGTCGCTGCAGATTTAGACGTAGACGCCATAGTCGACGCCATCTTGGTCCGCTAATATGGCGGCGACTATCACACATGCGATACTACGCTTTTTTCGCTAAGTGGCGTATCTTGCTCTTCTATGATCTTTGATCATGTCTCTGAAATTTAATATGATATACAAGTAAACCAGAGCAAATATTTAGTTTCTTACCGGGAGATATTGCCTTTATCTCTTTCCTGAACTTGCAGCAAACACTGTTGTAACTCGTACAGATGTGATGCAAACACCAAGCTGCCAGTTGATGTGCATTATGAAACTGCAAGTATAGGGAGTGGAGAAAAAAGAGTTAAGATCTACGTGTGTAAATATATAGGATACCTGTATAATAGTGTTTCATTGGGTTTATTAAAAATTAGAAGCATGAAAGGCCTGTAATCGTTACATACACACATTCCCCATTCAAAATGACTACCCCCTTGCTGAATATGTGGAATTAGTATAGTGAATAGCACCAATAAACACATCGAATTTCACTGCTTTGTTAAAAGGCAAATAAAATATAACTATTTATGGCCCATCATAAATCTTTATATTTAGCTGTGATTTATATTTATTTCAGTTTCCTAAATATTTCATTCAACTTCACTGACTGAGTGTACTTTTTAATTAATTACAGTAACTGAGCTGATGCTCAATTCGGGGAAAACTCTAATTCCACTCAGCTGACCACATCATGGTGTTAAGAATGTGAGGCTTATAACAAATGATTTGAGATCATGCCAATCACTTTAAAAAGTGTGTAGTATAATAAGTATGAATCACACTTTACAATCGTATATACTAAAACCTGAACATGTTAGTGACAATGTACATTAAATAGAAATCCATGTACCACTTCTACTGGCCCTTTTAAAACTACGCATTTAAAAAAATGTTGGCAATAGCTTCTACAAAGCATGGACTGATTTTCTAAATATTTTTGTACTGAGAAACAGAAAAATAGGACATGTATACGCAACAATTTAACTCCCAAAGAACATAACAGCTGCAGATAAAACATGAATGATGTATTTCTAGTTAGGCCCTGGAACAGAACAAAAACATGGGTGCAGTAGTAATGTCTTACACACACTTTGCATTTACGGAAAACTGCCACCGCTCTTCTATTTGCTGACTGCTTTGAAAGACCATAGTACAGCATCAATCTGGGGCTTTTGCACTTGGCAGTTCCCCAGTCAATGTTGGGGAGGTTGGAGTTACCCACTATGACAACCTCATTGCTCCTGGAGATTAGTTTAACTTGACATCATGTTCAATGTGGACCTTGTGGGAAAAATAGTCTGTTTCTGTGCTGTACTGATCTATGTTCTTTGTAATTTGAGACATCACCTGAAGCAGTACAAGGCATAATTTCCTCCTAGCACCATTGCAAATTCTCAATCCTAAAAGTCGTGCTTTTTCCTCATGCACAGCAAGTATGCCTGAATTATACCAGCATAATGGATGGAGAATTGGACGAACTGATAGGATTGCTGTTGATTGATGCCAGTTCTCACTCTTTCACTAACACTAGAATTAAGGAACTGGAGGAATGGTAAATATAAATCTACAGTAAAGATTCACAGCCTTTTCCCTCCCCAGACATACATTCTACGACACAAAAGATGTTTGTAAAGTCGATCCAAGAAATGTGAAGCATAGGTAATGTATCATTATGATGTAGCAGATACAACACACTGCTCTAGTATTCTGCAGGCTTTCCTTAGCATGAGACTGCATAACTTCGGAAGGATTTCCAAGGCTGATGTCACCAAAGTAACATGTAATACAAGAAAATGTCCTGCATTTATATAGTGCTTTTAACATCAAAGACTGAAATACTTTTAAAGTTCTGTCAGAGTTCTATAGCAGCTAACGTTATGCCACATCACCAGATAATCAACGTTCGTGAGGTTGGTTGATGAATAAATATTGACTAATCACCCACAGTACTTCCAAATAGTACAATGAATCTTTGAACCAGAGGGGACTCAATAGAAGATTTTATTCCTTTAATACGGCACTGCTCTCTCAATTTCACATTATATTTTTATTTACCGATACATAGGAATCTTTTTGCATATATAAATAAACCTGAAGACTATTGCTTGACAATTAATATAAATGGTTTCATAGAGATTAACAAATCCCATTCATGACACATTTTATGACAGCTGTCAGCATAAAGCTTTTTAATGTACATTAGTATGAAAATGACCTACCTGGGCAAGTTCCAGGTATGTTAATACTTCTCCATCAATATTAACACCTTCCTTTGCAGCTTTTAGAAAGTCCTGCACAGCATATTGTTCTGTAAAGGAGGAGGTGACACAATTGTGTAAGAGGGATGGAAAACAAAATTATTCATAACTAGATTACAATGTAATGCCAAACACTGATTTAGTTTCATCAAGAGTCTGAAATGCTCCTATCTAGCACATGATATTATGAAAGTAATTTCCTTATCATCTTGTTTCAAAAGCTCTCAGGACAAACAGTGGAGAAATTAAGTTATGTAGAAGCTTATTTGTACCATTGGAGCATTGATCTTTACAATCACTTAAATCAGACAGATGAAAATGCACAGTGGGAGATTGCCATTGTTTTTAAAATTCATTGTGAAAATCAGCTCAATTGTATCACAATTTCTTAATGACTCAAAAGGATGGGAACACTCATGTAAATGCGTTAGGAGCAAAATCTATCCCTACCTATTATTAGGCAAGACTGTGCCATAAAAACCTGCAAATCATACAAGTAAACAACTGCAAAATCTGGAAGGAACAAGCCTCTTGGGAAAATGTTGCAAATAGGATAGACGGATCTTGGAGGACATGTTCACAACACATGAAATTCTATTTATTTGACAAATACATGGTAACTGCACATGGGGCATTATTAAACCAGATTCAAACAAGTAAATATACGCAAAGGAATTCAATAGCGGATAAGTTAAAAATAACTTATTTTGGATCTTGTATATATCACGCTACTATACATTGCAAGTACTGGTTTTACTATAAATGATCAGGCACTGAAAAGAGCACAGCTAAGATATGACTGGATGATATCAGGAAAGGAAGAAGAAGCTGAGTATTTTTTTCTCTGAAAAAGACTGAAGTGAATTGATAGAATACTTTGAAGTAATGAGGTTCAACAGGTTAGATGTAAAGAATATATTTCTACATGGACTGTTTAACAAAATAAGAGGCATAAATATTTGATAGCTACATATACAGTAAACCCTTGTTACATCAGACCATGGAGGTGGTGGTACGGTGTCAGTCATTGCCAATTGTTTTCTACACCGAGTAAGTTATTATCATTGTATGAAGTTGAAACAAAGAATTGCAGATGATGGTTAATACACAAAAGGACCCAAAGGGCTGGAGTAACTCAGCGGGTCACGCAGCATCTCTGGAGAACATGGATAGGTGACGTGGGACCTTTCTTCAGAATAATTCAGTTTGCTGAGTTACTCCAGCACTTTGTGCCATTTCACCTGAAATCTAGGCGCCGATGCTGCTGGTCTGCAACAGCGAGCCCTTCTGCACTGGTTGAAGCAATTGGTGTTGCAGCTTGCATCGCAGTCCCTGACAGGACGGGCTTTCTTCAGGCCGCTGCCACCGATGGGACACGCAGTGGGCTCTGTTATTTCTCACCCATTGCTTCTAAGGTAGAGTATGTCAGCGACTCCTGGGGAGAAGGCAGTGGCAGTGGAGAGGCCAGGACAACAGAGTAACGGGAGGAGGTGGTGACGGTGGATGGGGGAGAGGCCGAGCGGACAGAGCGATGGGAAGAGGCGGCCCTGGAGGGTGGGGAAGTGGCAAAGCGGATCAAAGTGACGGCCAACAGAAAGAAACAATAGGCAGTGAGAGGGGAGAGAGCACCATGGTGGCAAAGCCCATCCTGTTGGTGGCAGATACAACACTAGCCACAACAATAGCTGCGTTATTTTGACCGTGCGTTGGGTGAAAGGGTTGTCGGTGCACCTAGCAAGCCGGGGATGGCGTCAGAAGCTGGGGCAGGGGAGGCATTAGCATGTCCATCCGCTATAACCGAAGTCAGTTATAAAGGGTCCATTAAAATGAGGGTTTACTGTAATTCCAGTAAAAGATTTAGCAGGAATTATCTTTAGCAGAAGTGTTTTGAATTTGTTACGTTTCTACTGGGAGTTGTTCACACATTTAAAAATCTTAAAAGAAATAAAACAAAGAATGCAGTGAAATATTATTCTAACGACCATCCACTAAAATCATTAATATTTCCATTCATGAATACAGTACAAAGCTTGTGAGTGAACTTAACAAGATTCCCACACCATGCATGGGCTGTCCTTGAGCAATGAGCAGACTAAAAAGTGTTACTTGTCTTGGTTCAATCATGTCAGGTATTGTTGCATTGCATCATTTCAACCAAATTGGATTTTCATTACTTAACTTGAGCAAGATGAAGGTTTAACACCTTCCAGGTCCATTTCTTCTCTGCCTTAGGAGGAATTTGGTCATCACTATAATGTCCATCTTGATTGCACTGAACAGATCAATCTGCAACCTCTCTTTGCCAAAAGCTCTTGCGGGTAGCTATAGACATGGTGTTGCTACCTGTATGGTCATGTCAAAATTTGTCTTGTGGCCTGATGTATAACTTTACTTAATGAAATATTCAATTAAATGGCATTGAGGGAAAATGGATATCGAGCACAATTAACAAACACAAACTTTGTAATTTGGAAGTACGTCAATGTATTTTACTGGCCAATATGCAAAAGAAAATTTGGCAAATTAGCTGCTTAGCTGCATAAAGTAGGGATGGCGTTTGGAAGAAGTGGCACAAGCAGTGTCACAATATTCCATACCATACAACTAAACACACCTGAAAAGGCACAATAATGTCCTATTCATTAGTGAACCCATGTTCAGATGGAATAAGATGAAATTGGATCTTATTTTATGTACTAATACTCAGTCTCACAGCCTAAACACTAATTTAAAATAAAAGTTACAGCACTTTACTAGACAAAATAAATTGCTACTTACTTTCCTTTTGGAAAAATAATGATAAAATATTTGTTTTTCTGTCTTGGTGTTCCTTCTTTAATACTGACCTGTCAGAGCCACAAAACGTGGAAGGCACAGCCTGTTTGCCAGGGCAATTAACTCAATTGGATCAAGCTGTAAATTGAATGAGAATTGGCTGGTGTACAGGTACTCCAAAATTGCTTGCATACAAGCCTTGCTTGTAGTGGGGAAGTAGACCTGTAAGTGAAGGCAACGTATTATCTGACAAGAACTTGTCTTCAAATGCGGTGTAATCTATTTATGATTAATATTTATTATTAAGAATTGATATATATTTGCATCCAAATCTGGATTGTTGTGACAGAATACTGTTTGTAAATCTATTCTGCTTTATGAACATTTAGTACCATTAATTTCACCAACTTCATCTAATTTGGTGCAATAATCACTAGAAAAAGTGAACTAATATTCTTCATTCACATGTAATCGATTTTTTATTCATGGAGCGTGCATGCATCACTTGCATTAACTATCTCAGGCTTGCAGAAAGCTCCAGAATCACAGGAGACTTCTATAGAAAGCTCAGCAAGCAGCCACGGGCACACAATGGCTCCATGAGTGGCATCTATCCAGTTGTTCTGAGGGTTTGCCAAACATACTTTTGCTAAGCTTCCAAAACTTCATTGAATGCATTCCGTGTACAATGAAGCTAGAGTATAGCACTAATAAACTTTTGGTCTCAGCACTTTTTACAAACTTAAAGATGCTCATACCATTGCAAATTGTTGTGGTTACATTAGTACCCTGGAAATATTAGAAACATTTTGCAGAATGTTTATTCTGGAAAGTATCAGATTCATGTACATTTAATATTTTAAACCAGCATTATGGAATTGAAAATCCATTCTCTCGCCACCTTTCTTCCCATCCAAAAGACCATCAGAATGAAGTATGATAACAAGCATGAGGAGGCTCTTTTAGGTCACTCTGGAAATTTTACTCTGCATTTCTGAGTACAACAATAACTCTTACAAACTTCAGAAGGACCATAGAAAGCACACTGTCGATTTGCATCACAGCTTGGTTTGGGAACGGTTTGCAATACCGCAAGAAATTGCAGAGTTGTAGATATAGCCCAGTACATCACACAGTCCAAACATCCGCCATCGACTCCATCTACACTTCATGCTACTTCGGAAAAGCAAGCAACATAACCAGAGACTTGTCCCACACTGGTCTTTCTTCTCCCTGCCCCTGTCCAGCAGAAGGTACAGAACTTTGAAAACACGCACCACCAGACTCGGGAGCAGCTTATTTCCCCTCTTATCAGGCTTCTGAATGGTCCTTCCATAGGCTAGGGTATTATCCGATTCATCTCTACCCCATTGTGGACATTGGACTCTGTGGAATTGACGCGCTACATTGCTCTGCACTCTGTAACTTCCCCTTGTGCTACCTATTGTACTCTAGTTTGACTTGATTGTATTTGTGTGGTATATCTGTTCTGTTTGTTGTACTTCAGTACACATGACAATAATAAACCTTAAGTCAATCATTATGTCCTGAGATGGTTAGCACACCCAAGAGTATGGGATAATCTATTCCTTGTACAATGCTCCCTTTGGCTAATGACAGACAGAAACTGACCGATGTTGTCCTGGGAGTGTGTTGCTGCTCACTCAAAAGATGTTGAATCTTATCCTAGACCCCAATTTCTAAATTATCTCTCAGAGGTCTCTCTTCTGATGACTCTTTCAGCCCCAATATCATCCTATGGCATAAGGTACTGATTCCTATCATTGCTACAACTTTAATGCCCTCCCCCCTCCCCCCCCCCCCCCCCACAATGAAGACCACCAGATATTGTGCTCAAATGCCTTTCCTCCCAATCAACATTCAGCCTCTGCTATTACAGATTTTTATCCACTGGCCTTCACAATCCGCAAGGCCGATGTCCTTTTATCGTAAGCTCCAGGCAGTCATTTGTTCATGGGAATCACACTGAGCAGGACAGGATTTCTTCATACCGCCACCCCAATGGCTCAGACCTCCCATTTTGTTAACACTCTCTGCAGTGCTGTTATTCTCACGTCATGGTAGGGATAGTAACTGTGGAAACCTGACATTCACAATCAGACTTTAATGAAGGGAACTTTGATGCAATTTGTTTACAGAAATATTGTGATATTGATACCATGCTGCCTATTCTAATTACTCTACCATTTCAACATGCCAAAAATGTGGATACAAGACACGATTCATAATTGCAGTCCAACACTTCACATTTACCTATTTATTCAGAAAGGCGGGTTCACCACAATCTGTTCAGGATTCTTAAGGGCTTGTCCCACTGCTGCGACCTAATTTGCAAGTTAAGAAGAGTTTGCGCTCGACTCAAACTCGCAGCATGGTCGACACTTGGTCCTAGGAGGTCACTGGAAGTATCCTACATGCTCGAGGGAAGTACACGCATACTTGCGGCTCATTGAAGTTTTCAGAACCGAGGAAAATCGACCGGTAATGTTAAATGCCCGCTAAACTTTATTAAAGGTTGTCTGGCTTCTTAAAAGTGTCTCCACTCCTTCTCCCCCGTCCCTCTCTAAAGGACTTACTGTACAGTCGTTTTTTACCTTCCTGTTCATCGCTGGTGTGAATGTCAGTCTGCGCTCCCCCGCGCTGTGTGTGTGTGTGTGTGTGTGTGTGTGTGTGTGTTTTGACAGTCAATGCAGCTCGCAGTTTCATCGCTGATAGTCGATCCAGCACAAGGTTTTTCACGCGAGTGCCCTCGAGCTTGAAGGTCGGAGACTGTCGCTAAAAAGTTGCGTTAGTGGGACAGGCCCTTTACTCTCCACCAGAGGCGTAAAGGCCAACCGCAGACACCTTCGCCACAGCTTAGCACCCTTGCCCCCCAAAAAAAAGTTGTAAATTCAATCTAGTCATGCTCTTTGAGAAAAGGTATTACATCAACCAACCTCTTTGATGGAACTCTCCAGGAAAGATCCTCCAAACATAGCTGCCATCCATTCACAACTAGAAATTAGCAGAGACTTATGGCCATTAATACTCCCATCTTCTAATTTAAGAATTACATCTGCGTTAAAAGTGGAAACATTGTTAGCATTGTAATTGTAAAAATCAAATTGTAAAACAGTACAATAATCAGCCATTAATTGCTTTCTTCTCAGTAACAATGTCAAGAGATAATTGTGTTTTGTATTTAGTGCATGCTATAAATATTTCAGATTGTTAGTCCTCAGACAACATGGCACCAAGAATAATCTTGTTTCAACAAAACACTCTCAGAACATTCTACTCATTATCATGACTGCCATCTGATACTCTAAGCTAGAAGTGGCATTTTACATATGACATACAAAGGTGTTCTTTAAAAACTCAAGTATTTATTTTAAGAAGAGGCAATTGTGCTGGCAGTTTGTTCAATTTCACCAATGCTTTGTTCCACCCAAATAAAGTCATACAATGCTAATGTTCTCTTTTCTAAATTGAAGCTGTGCACAGAAAACAAATATGACAAACAACATTTCCATAAATCCCTGGGGCCATTTATATATTAGTTGAAAGCATGTAGATTGGAATCCCGACTCATCTTACTCCAGAACAAGGGAGGAAGGTCTTGCTCCATTTCACTGTGGTCAACTCAAAACTGGTATTCAGCAATGTTAAGCTTGCAGTGTGAGCAGAATTCTTAGGGAAATCACGTGAAAATATTCCAAAGAAAAACAAACAAAGAACATTGGGCAATGTATACCAAATAAAATCATTCTACATTGTTTCTAAATTAGAGAAAAACTATGAAGTTGACAATGTGTATCTTTAAAAGTTTCCAAAGTTAATTATAGTACTTCATACCGCAATGCACAAAAACCTTTTACTCAAATACCCAAAGGCAAATGGTGTTATTTAAATTTGAAACAGGGTCAGAATTTCCCCAGGCATTTGTTTTATTTGGAAACTTAATGGAATATGTTTCTGCTGGCTGAGATCATGAGATTTCTGTTAATATAGATGCATTCAAAAATTTGAAAAGGCAGACCAATAAAATGATTTTGAATTAACAGGAATAGGCAGCATACATTAAAAAGACCACTATGTAATGACATTAGAAATTATTAGATTACCAGAAAATGTTCCCTTCACTAAGCATTCCTTTATTCGATTTGCTTTCCTGACGTGAAATGCTTTTGTGATCTCCTGATTCATAAAGGCTTCTTTATTTTGAATATTTTCAACCATCATACGCAAATCAAAAACTTCCAAAATTTCTGCTATTTGTGCAATTCTCATCAGATCTTTCTCGTTTTCATCCAGCTCTCCCATGTAGAGAAATCGTAGTACAGCTTCAAAGGGCCCTGGCTGGATTGATGGGTCCATTGTAACCACTGTAATTACACCTGTCCTCTTTGTTACAGGGTTCTCCAGGACTTCTTCGTGAATATAATTAAAGGCCTTGCTCCACGAAGATAGCGGTTTTCCTGTTTGCATTTCATTCACTGCCGAGGATTCATTGTCATGCATGCTCATTTTCAAAATGCCATCACTCTTGGATGCTCTCAGAGTGCAATGTGTTGAGCTAACACAGATTTCACTGCCATCGTCATCTGTATCAAGACTCAAAGTTCTCATCAAATGGTCTCGACTTGATTTCACTGGTTTCTCATTTTTCTCAGTTGTTTGCGAGTCAACAGTTAGTTCCAACAAAAACAGATCGTAAAATTTTGAAGATGAGGTAGCCAGGTATACCTTGTGAGCATAGATTTTAACTTGGTTCTTAAGTACAAACATAACATCAGCACATAGTGGATTGTTGAGCAGGTGGCTAGGTCTGAAAGCACTCACAGGATTATCTGGAATTTTCATGACTGGAGGTGGTGGCTTAGGTGGTAGGAATGGAGCCTGGAGCAAAGGCTTCTGCACCTTCTTTAGATGAGATTTCCAGAACTGAAGATGTCGCCTGGAAATCAGTGCTCCTCTGACGGCATTATCGAATACATCCTTGATGCCAAACTGATCAAACACGCTGGTCTCATAATATGGGATCCCAAGTTCTTTGGCTACCTCTCGGCCCTTCTCAGGAGGTAAGATGTCATTGGGTCTTATTGGTCTAGGAATAAATACAATGAAATAAATGATTTGCCAACATTTCATCAATATTACTTGCATGAAGTTTTTGGGACACTTCTAAGACTTCAAGCTTTTCTTTCCTTATAATTGGGGATTTGATTGTTCTTACAAAGAGTTAACAATTTGCATGAAATTTTGACCAAGGTAGAATAATAAGAATTGTGTTGAAATTAAGGGTTGAATCAGCCCCTGTTGCTGTTCATGCTCCCCTCAGTAGATACAGTTCTAATCATGTGTCCACTCCCTTCCAATTCCTAGTTCACTTTCTCTCAATCCAAATCTTGAAACTACCTCAGTTTCTGTCAGTAAATTCAGTCATGTATACTCAAAATTAAAACATTGTTGTGTTCTATGGATGGGAACACCACATGTGTAATGCAATGAATGGTATGTTTTTACATGCTCCTGCAGCAAGCCTGTTCTCCAATAAATGAATTACTCATTGTCATGATGTTAGATATGTTAAACAATGTGGGCACTATTACCACAATGGAAAGGGCATATTTTACAATGTATATAACTAAAGAATATATTTATGACACGTACAATTGTAGTGAAAATGTAAGACAGGCTGAACTTGGAGTCCCGCCGATAGATTTCTCCAGTCTCTACGTCCACATTGTCTGTATTCTGTATTTATTTTTCCATATTGCTATCACTACGAACCGACGCTAAACTGCATTTTGTTGCACCTGTACTTGTATTTGTGCAATGACATTAAAGTTGAATTGAATTGAATTGAATGTTACATTAATATTTGTGTCAAAGAAAATTATCAAGACTAAACAAGTGCCGAGAGGCACGATTCCAGAATGCTGACAACATTTGGGAATTAATGAACAATCGACAAAAAGTAGGAATAAAACAGTACTCTAACCAAATGAGATGCAAACCAATGATACATTTCAAGAAAGGTTAACCAAGGCACAAGTGTGAAGGTTAAATAACTTGTACTAACTCTATAACTTAATAATCTTTAAAACACTTCTATATCTATGATAATGCAGTCAGTACCATGTTATTCTATCAATATTGAAAAATGCACCTTACGTAGTACTTAAAAGCAGAGGTGCAAACAATATCATTAAGGAAAATTAGAATGTCAAAAATAAACATTATCTACGCATATTGCACAAACCTTTAAAAAGATTATTCAATGAAGATGCCCTAAAGAATACTATTAGTACAAAACCATGTACATTATCATCAACATTTTTATTTGCGAGCTTCAGTTCACATTAGGAATCTAAAATGTATACTAATAAGAACCAGTAGTGAATTCGCACCACTACAACCTCATCACTATAAATATATTCAGCTTTTCAAGCCATTCCTCCATAGAGAAAGCAAATAAAGGTGTAATTGCATTGCCTGCCTGGTCTTGAAACAGCTAACAACAATTATGTTAAAACTTAAACTTTGGTAAAATGTTTATCCTTCAGGTTTATACCATTAGAAACATGCCAATTTTTCCCCTTAATTATTCTAAAAGGTTCAATTCCAAAGTTATCAAAGTTCATCAAAGTTAAGACTTGTGCTTGCTAGCTCTTAAATGAGAGCAAATAGATGTTTCTCCCGAGCATTGATAAAATCCATCTCAAACTTGCTTCTTTGACCTTCATGGAACAGCCTTCAAGGTGCACTGTATAGCACCATTTACCCCAAAAGAGTGGACAGAACTTGTGTAGCACCATATATTTACACAAAATTATAATGTATTCCCACTGTGTTTCAAGACCAACCGTCCATGGCAGTGACACCAATTCCATCTTAAAATCAAAAGTGGATACATTTATTGATGACTGCACGCCATATATTTGTGTTCACAACTCAAGCAGTCTACCATTCTATGCAGCAAGTGTTTGTTCCACATAAAACATAGGCAGGAGAATTTAACCATTTTCATTGAAAAAACAAATGTGACATAGAGACTGATTTTTGGAACAGTGAATGGTTGGGGCCTGAAATGTACTGCTGAGGCAGATTCAATTGTAGTTTCAAACACTGCTGGATAAATATCTGAAGGGAAAGGATTTGCAGGGCTGGGAGGAGGGGTGGGTGGCGAACTACTATTAACTGCCTCTTTCGCACATACAGCGAGTACAGATTGGACATTCCCAATGAATGCTTAATGCTGCAACTGTTCCATGATTTCAAGATCCCCACTATTAATGAACAGGATAGTGTTAGTAGTGTTTGGATTGTAGAGTCCTGCACTATTCCCATGGCTCTGTTTACTTATTTAGGCCTCAGGTCTTGCGAAATGGTGCAATCTAGGAACAATAACTCAAAATAAGGGGCTAGCAATCCAGGGCAGAGATGGGAAGAAATTTACCCAGAAGGCAGTGAATCTTTGGAAGTCCCTACAAGTGTGCTGTGAAGCTTCATTCAATGAATATATTTAAGACAGGCTGATAGATTTTAAAACCAGATGTTAAGGAAATCAAAGCATAGTGCTTTTGCTCCATTCATCTTTGCTCCGTTAAAATTCTGTCCTTCTTGGCAAATCACACCCTGGTCTTGTCACTTCCCATCCACTTTAATTTCGAAAACCCTCTGTTGTGTCCCTCTAGTTTTAGCCTCTTATTATGCTGTCCCATTATTCATTGTTTCAATATCAGAAACCTAGCCTTAAACCAGGGGTCGACAACCTACGGCCCATGGGCCGGATCCGGCCCATAACCCAAAATCATTCGCACCGCAGGCGGTTTTTTTTTCGTTATCTAGATTTCTTTACAAAAAATCGGAACTGATATAATCCTACGAACTGGGCAAAAGGTTCGTTGGATTGGTGGATGCGGTTCCACTGATGTGAAAGTGCAGTTGCAGCGGCTGCAGTGCCTGGTGCTCAGCGCCCCCGGAACCATCCGTCCCCGTGCTTCACCCGGAGGAGGGTCAGGGCCAGGGCCGCCCTCCTCAAAGATAGCAGCGCTGCTCATAGTTTGATCTGTGGATGCTGCGGACAGGTATCCAGCGGTAAATGGACGGGACTGGACCTTGGAGAGGAGGGAGGGAGGGAGGGGATGGGGAAAGGGAGGGAGGGGAGGGAGAGGTGGTGAGCGAATGGGGGAAAGGTGAGAGAGGAAGAGGGGGAGGAGGTGGAGAGAGGGGGGGGGGGGAGAGGGAAATGGAGGGGGAAGAGAGAAGGGGATGGGAGGGGGAGGAGAGAGATGAGGAGAAGAGAGAGCTGAGGAGGAGAGAGCAGAGGAGAGATGGGGAGAGAGAGTGAATGGTGGAAGGGGAAGAGTGGGTAACAAAGGGTCTGCATGAAGTTTAGGACAGAAACGGGTGAGGGTAGTTTCAATAGCAGTGTCTCAAACTAACTGCTATGTTCAGTAGACAAAATATTGCTTAAATTTATAAATATGTCACAGTTTAGTTAGTATGTATTATTATTACCTCCATTTATTAACTATTGTGATAAATGTGGCCCGCCATACACTTACAGACATGGGTCCTGGCCCCAATGCGGAACAAGGTTGCCGACCCCTGCCTTAATCTATCCATATATGGGTCTGGAATCCCCCACCCGATTCTCTTCATTTCTTATTTTCAAGGTGCTCTCATTTCTATCACAAAGGCCATTAGTGCTAATTCTTTTGCTATAGCGTGTATCTACAAAGCACTTTAAGATGTTTTCTAGTTCAGTGGATACAAGCTATTGTTGTGGGACAGAAAACCAGTGATAGGAGCAGAAGAGACATACACTTCACTTAGCAAAACACCAAGTGCTGGAGTAACTCAGTGGGTCAGGGAGCATCTATGGAGGGAATGGATAGGCAACGTTTCTGATCGGTGCCCTTCTTCAGACTATGAAGAATGGTCCTGACCCAAAACATTGCTTTTTTGATTGGCAGAATTTCAGCATTTTCAGTAAATTGTATTTCCACCTACTTCAGAAACTGTATTTCCTGTGGTCAAGTGAACCTATAATCACCTTAGACGAATATTAGAAAAAATGCTGGAGTAACTCAGCAGATCAGGCACCATCCCTGGAGAACATTGATAGGTGACGTTTCAGGTTGAGACTCTTCCACAGACCTAAACAGCCATCCATGATGTCTAAGGATGCTGCCTGACCTCCTGAGTTACTCCAACAGTGTGTCACTTTTTTTTTGTAAACCAGCTACTGCAGTTCCTTGTTTCTACATCTAGAGGAATATTAGCTACAATGCTCCCAGGTTGTGCAAGATCACTTTCAGAAACACCAATTTTATTTTTCCTATTTGCATTATTGATGAGATGCTAAAAATTGGGCACTGCTGCAGAATGCATTTGCTGTAGACAGAAGAGAATACAGATACATGGCGGAGCATAAACTGTAGAGGTTCCTAAACATTTGAAAGTTCATCACAATCGTTAGCTACCAGTGCCCTCCATAACGTTTGGGACAAAGAACCATCATGTATTTATCTGCCTCTCTACTCCATAATTTGAGATTAGTAATTAAAAAAAAAAAAATGTGGTTAAAGTGCACATTGTCAGATTTTATTGAAAGGCATTTTTATACGTTTTGGTTTCACCATGTAGAAATTACAGCTGTGTTTGTACATAGTCCCCCCATTTCAGGGCACTATAATGTTTGGGACACTTGGCTTCACAGGCGTTTGTAATTGCTTCTTTAACGCAGATATAAGAGAGCTCGCAGTCTTTCCATTACAGTCTTTCCATCTTTCTATTGCTGTTTGTCAACATGAGGACCAAAGTTGTGCCAATGAAAGTCAAAGAAGCCATTATGAGACTGAGAAACAAGAAAAATACTGTTGAGACATCAGCCAAATCTTAGGCTGACCAAAAATCAACTGATTGGAACATCATTAAGAAGAAAGAGAGCAGTGGTGAGCTTACTAATCGCAAAGGGACTGGCAGGCCATGGAAGACCTTGATTGATTGATTAAGGTTTATTTAATATGGACAGATACAAAAGCATAGATACACATGAAACAGTCATCTGATGTACGCATCAACCTTCTCAGCTAATGACAGAAGAATTCTCTCTATTAAAAAAAAACCTGTCCGACAGATCAGAAACACTCTTCAGGAGTCGGGTGTGGATTTATCAATGACCACTGTCCGCAAAAGAGTTAATGAACAGAAATACAGAGGCTACACTGCAAGATGCAAACCACTGGTTAGCCGAAAAAATAGGATGGCCAGGTTACAGCTTACCAAGAAGTACCACAGTTCTGGAAAAAAGGTCATGTGGACAGATGAGATGAAGATCAACTTATATCAGAGTGATGGCAAGCGCAAAGTATGGAGGAGAGAAGGAACTGCCAAAGATCCAAAGCATGGTGGTGAGGGTGTTATGGCCTGGGCATGTATGGCTGCTGAAGGTACTGGCTCACTTATCTTCATTGATGATATAACTGGTTATGGTAGTAGCATAATTAATTCTGAAGTGTATAGACACATCCTATCTGCTCAAGTTCAAAGAAATGCCTTAAAACACATTGGCCAGTGGTTCATTCTACAGCAAGACAACAATCCCAAACATACTGTTAAAGCCACAAAGGAGTTTTTCAAAGCTAAAAAATGGGCAATTCTTGAGTGGCCAAAGTCAATCACCTGATCTGAACCCAATTGAGCACGCCTTTTATATGCAGAAGAGAAAACTGAAGGGGACTAGCCCCCAAAACAAGCATAAGCTAAAGATGGCTGCAATACAGGCCTGGCAGAGCATCACCAGAGAAGATACCCAGCAACTGGTGATGTCCATGAATCGTAGACTTCAAGCAGTCATTGCATGTAATGGATATGCAACAAAATACTAAACATGAATACTTTCATTTACATGACATTAATGTGTCCCAAACATTATGGTGCCCTGAAATGGGGGTACTATATATAAACACTGCTGTATTTCTACATGGTGAAACCAAAATGTATAAAAATGGCCTTATTAAAATCTGACAATGTGCACTTTAACCCCATGTGATTATCTTTCTATTACAAATCTAAAATTGTGGAGTGCAGAGGCAAATAAATAAATGATGGATCTTTTTCACAAAAATGAGGGGAAATGATGATCCAGTGGAAAACAAATGGCGAGTTAGTTATCCACCGAAAGGCAGTTGACGGTGACAATTATAATAGTCTCAGATTTACAATTTTATTGCACAATGTGAGACTGAGAATAATTTCTTAGCTCATAGGAACAGATGAGAATTACGTTTCGTTCTTTCAAAGATTTCCATGTAGAGAGTAAATATAGATTGCTCATTTGAGTACGAGTAAATTTCAAGAGTGTACTTACAACCAGATTCGACTAAAACAACATGCAAAGCAGTCAAGCAATCTTCTCAGCTATCGACACATGCACATGCATGTTCCTTTTGAGGCACAGACTTTGTTGTTGGCACAGACCAAAAGACAATCTTACACATAAATCTTGCAAGCTAAAAAAGGATCAAACGTGCCACATACAGAAACTACTTACCAGTTTTACAAATTATTACAGATGGCAAATTTTGTGATTATTTCTGCGCTTTCAAATTCTGGGATATGCACATTGTGTATTTTCCATAGAAATAGCAATCGAAAGGTCAATAGAATGAAAAATAATTGTCTATCCCAACAGTATTGTCTTCCAAATTCTGGGGCTCATGCACTCAGATTTGATACATTTCTTTTTCCTGCTTAGTTGTTCTCAAATATATTCAGATACCAATATTGCAGTACCAGTAACACAAAGTTTATTTTGTCCTGACGTTATCCACCATGCACCAAAACAAGCACAAAAAAAAAAATCGCACGTCAGGCAAATTTTGAAAATGTATGCTGGGCATCAGATTCTAAACCTGTTGGAAGCCTATTCATTTTTTTTGTTAATTTTTAAAATTAAGATATTTTAATGAATTGTATACATGCCTAGAGTATCATCAGAAAGTGCAGTTGAAATAACAATGCTTAGCAGCTGCTGTGACACACAGAAAATACAAATGCTCCTGTTCCTAAAAAAAAAATTACCGTCCCCTGCTGGCTATTGAGAACTCCCCAGAATTACTTATCTTCCCTTAATTGCAGAGCTCTGAACCATATAACATCAGCTATGACACAGGCATGCCAAAAGACTACCATTTGACTTCTTTTTTTGCTACATGAAATATAGTTTTATAGATCACTGTTATATCTGGCAGAAACTTCCTTTGACAAGAAATGTGTTTGCTGGTTAGTTCGAATGATGGCATAATTTAATTGACTGCCATTATGAACGGTAAATGCAGCTTATAAGTCAAGGTAGCTGCAAATGCAATTATATACAGGGGATGCTGGGTAAAGTGCATGGGCTATCCACCTCAGGAATTAATACCTCTCCTTATTCCTGTTCATATCCTCTTTCAAATAAATGAACTGCAACATGCTCAAACTGATCTCTATCCTGTATACAGCTGCGAACAACAATGCTGGAAATCAAGACCCTTCTAAAAAAGATCTGCAGCTGTTTGGACAAAAAAAGGCGTGAAGTAAATCAATGCAACTAAGATGTACAAAAACTTGCATAACAATGGACAATAATTTGAAAACGGTGGCATTGACAATAATTTACCAAGACACTGATTGGTAGTTTTGGTTTCTTGACCTGGTGGTAAATCAGGCTAAGTACTTTTAGAACAGATGTTCAATGTGTTCAACACTGTCCAGAAGATGCAAGGCATGTCACATTTTTTTCACTAGTTTGTTTACCACTTCCAACACACTCAATCGAAAAACGAACCATTGTACAAATTCAAAGAAAATGATTAAAAGGTGTATGACTTAAGTATTGCAGATCTCCAACAATTAGCCAGAGCAGATCTATTAAGCCGCAGTAATAAATAACTGTAAATATTTACAGAATAATAACAGCATGTAAACAAAGACCATTTGGCTCATTGAGTCTGTACTGGCTCCATGCAAGAATATGTCAATTAATCCCATCCATCTTCTTCTCCCCATTGCCCTGTGAACTCTTATTCTCTCACTATCCGGTCGGTGGGGGCGCTGCAAGCCGGCAGCCCTGCCAGCAGTGTGTCACTTTTTTCTACTTTTTTTAGTATTTTTTAGTTTGTTTAAATGTGTGTTTTTTATGTTCCTCTGTGTCTTCTGTGGGGGGTGGTATGGGGGGGGGTTAGGGGGAAACTGATTCTGTCGCCTCCTCCATGGAGAGGCGACTTTCTCCATGTCGCCTCCAGTGGCCTAACAGCAAGGATCGGTGCGGCCTTTCCCGGAGACGTGCCCGGGGCTTCAGCGGCGTGGAACGGGCAAGCCCTCACCAGGGCTCGGCGGAGGGGAGCGCTCCGTTCACTGGCCCAGAGCAGCCTGAAGCTACGGTCCACAGGGCTCCGGCCAGCGTGGCGTCCACAGCCTGGGATCCCTCGTTGGGGATCCGGGAGGAGAAGAAGCTCCAACTGCTGGCCCGCGGCCAACGTCTACCGTGGGTGCGGCGTGGACTTACCATCAGGAACGGGGTCCCTCGCCAGGGACCCCTGGAGGGGAGCTTCGACCGCCAGCCCTGCAGTCTCCGGTGCTTCTGGCTGTGGCGCGGCGGGAACTTTAAATCTCCGACCGCCGGCCTACACCAATCTGAAGCCGTGGTCTCCGGTCGGGAAGCACCGATTCAGGACTTACCTGGACTTTTTACCTTGTCTGCACATCTGAAAGCCTGCAGCGGCGGCTACGGAAGGTTGAGGTCCCGACCACGGGGGAAAATGGAGGAGGACTGGCCAAATTTTGTGCCATCCACCACAGTGATGAATACTGTGGTGGATGTTTGTGTTAAATTTTTCGTGTGTTTTTATGTGTTCGCTTTCATTGTACCGCTGCTGGCAAATTCATTTCACTTGCACTTTATGTGCAAGCGACGAATAAAACTGATTGTATTGTATTATCCAGTTCCTCTTTGAACAGTACAATTAAATCTCCTAGCAGCAAGCTTCAGACCATAACCACAGAATACAAGCATTTATGCTCTTATCACTTTTAGGTATTTTTGTGTCTTTGTTCTATGCCACCAAGGTTTTGACCTTTGCCATCTTTGCTTTTCCTATATATATTTTATCAACACCCTTGTTGATTTTGGTCATACCCACATTCTTTTCTCCCGGAGAACAAACAGTTTCTGCAGTCTATTCTCCTAAAGTCTCTCATTGCATGGAATCATCTTAGTGCAACTCTTCTGCATGCTCTGAAACCTCAATGTGTGATGCCCCTCCAAAAAGACAAAAGCCTATTGCTAACAAGCTAGCCCTTGTAAACATTGTCATTATTTTATTGTTCTTGTAGATCATGGCCGAACCCAATATCCTGCACGCAATTTTAACCGCTCTCTCAACCTTCCCTGACACCTTCGACGAAATATGCATATAGCTGCAAATATCTGTGCTTGTACCATTTTTAGAATAATGCCTTGTAATTTATATCACCTCTGTTCATTCTTTCTAATATTTAACATTTCACAATCCTCAGCATTTGATTTAATCTGTCATTTAAAAAAAGTCTGCCTCAAAGTATAGACTGTGCTCCTCACCTGCATGTGTAACCTGCAGATGTAGAAACTATACGTCAAGGTCCAAATCATTATTATGCCCTAAGCAAAGCAATGGCCCTGGTACTGACCTTTGCGGAACTTCACTGTAAAATTCCTTCCAGTCTGTAAAAAAAATTATATTACGTGGCTTTAATAAAAAGCCTTTGGAAGTACCTCGCAAAGTCTCTACAAGTAGTCATGATTTAACATTAGTAAATCGATTCTAACTTTCTTCAATCAGTCCACACGTCCAAATGACTGCTAATTTAATCTCTGATCATAATTTCTAGAATTTACCTAATCACTGTGGTTTGTCTGCAGTATCCCTGGGGACTTTTTCTGAACAAAAAAAGTATAATGTGTATTTTTAGATTCAGCCATGAAATGTGACCAGAGTCTCTGCAATTTCCTCAACAACCTAGTAAGCATTGGAGCAGGTGATTTATCAACTTTAAGTAAAGCTAGTCTTCCAAGTACCTTGGTTTATCAATCTTTAGCTCATCCAAAATCACACTTACATCTCCCTTTGCCGATACTCCAGCAGCAACACCTTTTGTGGTAAAGACTGATGTGAAGTGTCATTTAGAAACTCAGCCATGCCCTCTACCTCCATGAGCATATCTGTTGTGGTTTCTGACCAATCCCCAGCTCTCCTACTACTACCTGCAATTAAATGGAGGAGAGTTGTGGTTGACGTTTGCATGCTTTCCCTTGGACCACATGGGTTTCCTTTGGATGCTCTAATTTCCTCCCGCATCATAAAATACATGCACATTGGTAGTTAAATTGGTCACTGTGAATTGCCATTAATGTGTAGATAGGTGGTAGAATCAAGGAGTTGATAACAATGTGGAGGGAATAAAATAGGCTGTACCTTGGCTCAATGTAAACTGGCAGCATAGATTTAGTAGGCTGAAGGTCCTGTTTCCATTGCGCTCTCTCTATGCCCATTTCTAAGCCTTATCCTGTTCACATGCCCATAGAATATTTTGGTTTCCCTTTTATGTTTTCTGCCAGTCTTCCTCATGCATTTTCTTTGTCTCATTTCCTGTTTTATTTCTACATTGAACTTCTTGTAATCAGCCTGGTTCTCATTCAAGTTAACAACTTGGCATCTATCACATTTTTTCAGCTCTCTTTTCCACCATCTTTTTGGTCCCGATATAGGGAGAGTCCAGAGCCAGGGGCCACAGTTTAAGAATAAGGTGCAAGCCATTTAGAACGGAGACGAGGAAACACATTTCCCTCACAGAGAGTTGTGAGTCTGTGGAATTCTCTGCCTCAGAGGGCGGTGGAGGCCGGTTCTCTGGATATTTTCAAGAGAGAGTTAGATAGGGCTCTTAAAGATAGCAGAGTCAGGGGAGAAGGCAGGAACGGGGTACTGATTGGCAATGATCAGCCATGATCACATTGAATGGCAGTGCTGGCTCGAAGGGCCGAATGGGGTACTCCTGCACCTATTGTCTATAAATCATTTTCCATATTAATTTTTTAATTCTTCCTTTCTGCGTCCATCAAATTAGCTGAAGTCTCTCTGTATAACACTAACAAATCTTCCTGTGATGTTGATCCCTGTCTGCAGCTATGAAATCTGTGCAACCTTAGAGATCTCACCTTTCCCAAAACTGGTCCCTGGATCTAAACTCCTCCCTTCTGCACCTTCACTGCATTCATGTATTTATCTCCGCCATCCTACTTCAGGACATATTGTCGTGTGGTTTGGGAATAATCTGGGGATTTCAACCTTCAAAGTCTTGTTTCTTACTCTCTTTCTCAATTTCTTAAAATCAGCTGCAGTGTGTCATCCCTTTTCCACCAAGGTGGACAACTTCTTCCCATTCTCTCCTAAATGTTTTGCAGCAGCTCAGTAACAAACAGCGACAAACATTCCACCCTGGAATTATCCTGCCACCACTGAAACAGCCGTCTTCTCTTAACTTTAAAATCTCTGTTGCTATTGTTCTCTTGTCCTTTTTCCTCTCTCCATGTAGCGCTGAATCGCATGTGAGGCTATGATCTTGGCTCTGGTTGCATTGTCTCAGGGAAACCTCTTTCCCCACCCAATTGGCACTCAAAACTGAATAATAGTAAATAATCTCTCTGGAGTCTCCTAAATCTCTAGCCCCCTCATGACCATTTGGCACACCTGTCATTCTCCACCCGAAGGATCTTGACCGGAAACGTCACCCATTCCTTCTCTCCAGAGATACTACCTGTCCCGCGTTACTCCAACATTTTCTGTCTACCTTCGATTTAAACCAACATCTGCAGTTCTTTCTTACACATTCTCCACCTTCACACGAGTTCAACAATAACTAACTGCTAAAATGCGCTACACAGAAAACACTTACCTCAAGGTGGTTCCTGGTGACATCAGTTGCTGCTCAAACTCCACAGTGGGGATTCTACAGATCTGAGGCAGCCTACTGAGCCTCCATTCAATTAGTTTATCTAACAGAACAATACGATTCTAAGCTTACTTACCGTCTTACTTGCCCAGAAGGAAATGCTCAACTTCCCAGATTTGTTTAAATTAACCAGGCTTCTGCTTCCCACACACCTTATAACAAGGTGGTGATAAACACCCATTTTTCCCAATTATCGTTCCATTAATGGCCTCCCATATTATTTCCATAACATGGATAACAAATTCTGTAATAACAGACCATTTCCTTCTTTTCCTTCACAGCTCCCAATATTTTATTTATTCCATCTTCACTTATCTCCATTATGGAATTTAAAAAAATAATCTTTCCACTGTTTGACTCAATCTTTTTTTGCAATTCCTTTTTATTCCAACACTTTGTGTTATCCGGCAGCTATTCTATTTGTTTTTCGCTATTTATAAAAAGCTTCCATTGGCTATTATTAGATGTCATCCTAATATTCTTCCTATTTCTCACGATTTCATTAGGTTATATAAGAGGTTCTTACTGCTCTTCTAATTGCAATAATCTATAGCTGAAAACGAATCTTAATCATTTTCTTGTGCTGTCAGTAATTAGCATATAATCAGCAAATTTTATCTCTCTTTCCCAGTCTCTAAATAGGTAAGCTTGAATATGAATTTTGGGTGTGATAGTGGGTTAAACCCTTAACAACAAATCTTCTGGAATAAGGAGCCCTACAAGCCAAAATTATCAATGTCAGAACACACTGGAAAATTGTGCTCATTATCTAGCCTAATTTCAGGCATATGAACAAACGGCACAAACATATTTAGACACTGTAAACCAGGAATAAAAGCCTGGATTACAGAAAAGACAAACTGCTGAAAATACACGTTGCTTTGGAGGCATGCACTGAGATCTGACCTTGGCATAATGGAAAAATCTATACCCCGGAGGATCGCAGAAACTTGCCACTGGAGAGATATCTAATATTTGTTGACAGTTATGAAAGTCTCTGAAAGCTTATAGCTTTTGCAGCACCAAAAGGAGCCATTTCAAAAAATTAAGGAGGTATCCAAAAAGTAGTATAGGCAAGGTAAATCCAGAGAACTACTTCAGTCAAACCACAGCTGCCAAAAAGGGATTTGAAAACACAAATTGGTAAGAAGGGTCTCGACCCGAAACGTCGCCTATCTCCTTCGCTCCTTAGATGCTGCTGCACCTGCTGAGTTTCTCCAGCTTTTTGTGTAACCCTGGTGATAGATGATTACATGGATTTAGAGGCTGAATGGCCTATTTTCACACTGGATGGTTCTATGGCAAAAGGCAAGCTAAGAACAGAGGTAATTAAGGACCACAATGTAGGTATAATCAAGATATCCAATGGGTCATCCCAGTGACAAAATATGGAATAATTATTGATATGGTTAAATACTTCTGACTGAGAACTGCGCAGAATTCTTAAGGTGGTGAACTACACGAGTCTCATTACCTTTTAGTTACCTTTGTGCAAAAAACTGAAAGGTGCACTTATTATTTGAAAGTTTTATGGCAAAGGTAATAACTGAGAAGTACAGTGCTTTATTACACATCTTCTATTTTGAACCCTCCCTTAGCTGTACAAACTTCCTTGATACAAATGATTCATAGAGAGAAATACAATATCAACACATTTCTCTTTGTAGTGTGCATGGAAATTAAAGGAACTACCTCAACTAAACAACTGACATTACCCAGCATCAGATAATGAGATGCATCTTATTCAATATGTAATAAGGAAAAATGATTAATACACTGGTATTAACATGAAATAACCTTGCCAGAATCAGAGAAAGAACATGATTGTTAGACAACCTTATATCTGATCTCAGGTCTTCTGAAAAAAGTTAAGTTGGATTTCTTTCAGTATCCTTTACTAAATCCACTTTTGCTTTCAGGCTGGCGACTTGGCGCAAGTTCTTAGACTTCACAGAACCAATTAGATGGTACAACTTTGCTAAGTGTTTGTAATAGATAAATTCAAAATCCACTATCCAAAAAAAAAAATATTCATTCATTCAAACATATACCTACAATCTTTCTATTAGCAACTTGGAAAATTTAAGTTCAGATATGCAGCATTAAAAGAGGTTATAAAATATATGGCTGACTATAAAAATACAACATTCACTTGCGTGTACCAGAATATCATATTTGGCATATAAATACACTGAGTTACTTGTACTATGATACAATTGTTCTTCATTAAGCCATTTACTAAATAGATAGATGTCATAAAGTACCTTGCTAAAGGGCGTCGTGCACGATTTACAGCTTCAAGATCAGCATAACGCAAATCCAGCTGACAGCCAACTAAGACAACGGGTGTTCGTGGACAAAAGTGCTTGATTTCAGGAAGCCACATTGTCTTTACGTGGTTAAGGGAATTGGGATTAGCAATTGAGAAGCATAGGACCACCACATCAGACCTGAAAAATCAAGATTGTAAGAAGTTATTCTAGGTGATTATGCAGTTCTTTATTTCATAATTTAGATCATTAACATTTTTCTTTCAGCGATGCACAACATTTCCTTCCATGCAAAGTTGGTGGCATATCACACATGAGCAGAAAATAATACTGAAACACATTCATGCACTTCCTCCTGGCAGTACCAGAACTAACTTTGCTACATTACCTCATGTGGTATGTCCACAATGCTGGTATGAGTTAGTTTTCCGGAGGCAGTATTTACTTTGGGTCTCATTCTCTGTACAAACGTTAATAAAAACAAATGTTTTGATTATATTTTTTGGTTTGAAGAATGAATATTTAATGTTCCATTGTTTTTAGTTTGAAGAAAATACTTTTTACATTAAGATTATTTTAATATCTCTGGCTCCATTTGTGCCTCAATCTTCTACTATTTTGAAGAGTAGGTTTTAGTTAAGTACTTTCTTGTAAAGTAAAAAGTATGTACTGAGCCAATCAAACCTAATCAAATATTATAATATTTGGATAATGTATCTAAAACAAAGTCCTAACAGGAAATCTTTTAATGTTCGAAAGGATCACTATCATTTTGATGGCTTAAAGAGGCATTCAGGAACAAGCAGTTTTCTTTAACATTTTCTTTTAAAAATCTATTTCCAGGATTCAGTACAGATGTCAATTATCATGAGTGTAAAGGCAAAAATCTATTGAAGAGTAGTTTAATAGATTACCCATGACCCATGCTCAACACTTGGTGCTAACGCAATGTTCCTACTATTTGATGCTGAAGGCTCAATCCATTTTCTAGTGATCTTGAAACCACACAAAAAGCCACAATAATTCAACATAACATGGTCAAGCTTACTTTAAAAATCCACAGCACTGAAGAACAAGGGAGATACAGATTGTAAATGTGTCCAATAATATACTTGCCTAAGAATCTTGTACAGGATGTATTTTGGGAAGCATTAAACTTGGGTGCTCTGCACCACTTCTGATTGGTGCATGCTTACTGTTGTTACTGAAGGCTACCAAAAGTGTACCATTTTAGTTCAGAATGATTGGATTGAAAGTTTCAGGTGCAAACACCTAACTGCTCACTAATCCAACCAACAATACTGTCTCTTTCATATTGCTTCAAATGTTCCTTTTTTCAGACACTACAAAATGCAAAGTGACAACGACTCATTATATCTATAATTGCACAACTTGCCATATCTTGAAAATGAATTAGAAGAAACTAGAAACAAAACCTGGAACAAAATGCTTGAAGATTGTTGACAAAATGACAGCCAGATAATTTATTTTACAGTTTAGGATAAATCCATGCAAAGTGTTAATTCAAAAAGGTTCAACATATAGTTGAGAGGACATTGTTAAGAAGACATTTTGAAAAATAATTCAAAGGAAAAGCAAAGTAAATAGAAAGAAAATGTGGCAAATCTCTTGAATGTTGCTTGTGAAGTGACAGCAATGAGGCCAAAATCGAAAGCGAGCCATCTCCTGATTTCACAGGTTGACCTATAATATGCAGCAACTATTTACCTTTCAACTGCAGGTATTAAAACAAATCTTTCCCCAGAACCACTGAATGTGATGGACATCGATAAACAATGTGCACAAGAGAGATACATGCATTGCTTTTGTGATAAATTATCACAACATGGTTCAATTTACCAGATTAAAGGGAACTATATTCAGAAGGTTCTAATTACGATAAGAAACAACCATTTCAGAGAAAATAATTTTGCTCTGGTCTTGTCAAAATTAGAGAAAGTTTCAAATATATTCCACATCCCTTTATTTTTAGAAGTGTCAATTATTTTGCGACTTCATCAGCAAGCTGGAGCCTCAATTCGGAAATATTCACCAGCGAATGATGAGCAGTAAAGCTTTATTCATCTTGAACACTCAATTGAAATCAGTATCCTACATCATCGTTTAGAAGTGGAATGGTTATTTGAAATTACCATCACCAACATTGAACATGAAAAGCTTTTGAATATTAGGATTTGTATAAGATTGGAATCTCTATTACTTTCACATTCCATGGAACAATGACTGTTTACACAATTACTCTTGGTATAGACTTTTCCTTATTTTAACTATTATTCCCCCCCTCCCCCCACCCACCTCAAAGCACCCTCGCTCCTGTATACACCTACACAATTTTAACGAATCTTTCAATTTCTTGCCATCTCGTTGCTCTCAATTATTCTTTTTCACAATTCCAACCCATTAACTTTCATACATAAAAAGTTTGAAGTCTTGTACGAGTGAAGAGTTCAGAGACACTGGACATTAAAAATCCTCACTTCTAGTACCTGAAGATGGGGGGGATGGGGGGGGGGGGGGGGGGGGAGTTGCCATCACAAGACACAAATATGAATCATCTAAAACTTTTGCTCTGGGAGATAACATTAAATGTTTACACAAAGGTGTAATGTGTGGTAACAAAGCAGAATGATGATGGCCCATAATATATTACCGTTTAAATTTGTGCACAATAATTTCTTATAGCAGACAAAATTACAATATTCAAACCCAGCTGTCTGCAATATTAAACCACATTATAACGAGGTCATGTTTAGGGCATTTATGTGTACAACTCAAGAAATACATGCATGATGCCCATTTAGTGATCGACATGGAAGAGCATTGATGAGGTGATTCTAAATTTGATAAATTGATGGTATGCAACATCAACAACCACTGGCAATTATTAGTGACAGTTGTTTTAATCAATAGCAATCTGCATCAATTGCCGTTTTCTACTTCAGGCTTATTTCCTGAGGACGTCAGTCACATACATTGTTATCTGCAGCCAGGAAACAAATTCACGGTTGATATTTTTATCAACAATTTTGGGCTAGCATCCAAACCCCTTAAATCAGAGGCATATGACCAAATCCTCTTACTTTCCCTTCTCTGCGGACTGCAGATTGTATCCCAGCTTATTTATAGTAAGCAATTCAATTAAAAGCTTGCAGGCCAGTAGAAGTCAAGTGACATTCAAGGAAGCGGCACAAAAAGTTTCACAGCACCTTCGTGTAAATGTATCAAATAACTTTTTAAGGTTAATTTAACGTTTCTGTCTTCATAAATACACTTAATGCTGGGGGGGAAAACTCAGCATTTGGAAAGATGGGCCATGTACTTCTTAATGCAGCAGTATCCCCCTGCACACCATCTCCCTTCACCCAAACCGCAAGTGTTGCTCTCAGTACTGGGTTTGGGTTTTGGAGGGAGCAAATTAAAACATGTTACTTCAAGGGAAGAAAACGTACTCTAGTAGCACAACTGTACAATGAATGTATTTATATATGCAATAATATGAGATTTTTAGTACAAGGTCATGAACTGTTGGCAGATGTCAGTTTTTAAAATTGGCACCAAACACAATTTGTACCATACTCGTCGCATGTAAATGTCACATTGTTATTTAACACATAAGTGCACTGTCATTTAAATATTAATTTGATTTCATCTGTGATAGAGGAGGAATAGTATAATGTCTTTCTTAGCCACAGAAATTACTGAAATAGAATTACTTGCATGTTTACAACATTTTTCACAACCTTGGGCCAACATAAATCATCTTGCAGCCAATTAAGTACATCTAAATTTCAGCCACTGCTGTATTTTTGGATACAATGTCCTACTAATTAGACACTGACCAGAACCAGGTTTTGAAGGTAAACAAAAATGCTGTCGAAACGGGTGAGGCAGCATCTATGGAGCGAAGGAATAGGCAATGTTTCGGGTGTTTTTGTCTATCTTCGATTTTTCCAGCATCTGCAGTTTTTTCTTAAACAGAACCAGGTTTTGATGTTAGTTGAGAGATAAATATACCAGACTATACTGCAACTCTGGTGTTTACATGAGAGGGTGCAGATGGGTTATTGGTTTTAACCCAAGTGGAATATGAGATGGTTTTCCTTCAGTTTGCGTGTGCCAGCTCACTCTGGCAATGGGGAGGCCCAGGACAGAAAGCTTAGTATGGGAGTGGGAAGGCGAGTTAAAATGGTTAGCAACCGGTGACGTGAAAGGCATGGACTTGGAGAATTCTGTTGCATCTAGGGTAGGGGGGACGAGAGCAGAGCAATGGGTCACAGAGGAGACAGGGTGAGGGATCCACCTATGACAGAAGGGGGGGGAACCACTTTTTTACTAAAAAAAAGGACATTTCTGATGTCTTTCAATAGAAAACCTCATATTGGGAGCACATGTGGTAGAGACAGGAATTAAATCTACACCCTGAAAGGTGATTTATAATTGCAAGTTCTTTCTTGCATTGATAACCATGTTTCACTCTACATAATGGCCATAATATCCTGCTTAATTAGCTTGAAAAATGTTGGTATCAAATCTAATTTTAAGGAACACGTCTCTCGCAATGTATCACTCTTCACAGCATTGAAGACAGGTACGACCACCTGCATCCCCCCCCCCCCCCCCCCCCCCACAAACACTACAATTCAAGTTCTGTATGCGTCGCTTGGTACTCTATATTCTACCTAAACAAGGATGGAATGATTTGATACGACTTAACAGGGTAATCAACAATGCTGTAGCTGCAATGGGATATACTGAATCTATGACGACGATTTTCCTTTATTATCCTAGATTATTGAAATGTTATATTCAATGCTACTTCCATGTTAAAATCTGATCTATGTTACTTGAGTAAGAAAATAACTAGCATTTGTGATAGTGCTCAGAATTTGGAAAATTGGGAAAAATGGGTTTTATTCATGATAACTATCTAGTAACTCCAGTTGTAAGTAGGCTAGGTGAGGAACTTCATGTTTGGCTGAGAGGTTCCTATTCTGCTGCATGTCTATCCTCCCTCCATCCTACTTACCCCATACCAGAGCAAAGCAGATGGCTAACTTTCATTAGGCTATGAAAATAACCATGGTTAAGCGGCAACAGCATAGATGTCTATAGAAGAGAATCAATGTCTAAACAAAAGGAAATTAGAAAAATTAATTGAGCTAAAAAATTTAGACTTTTTAGACAGGATTTTAGAGATACAGCTTGGAACGGGCCCTTTGGCCCACCGAGTCCGCGCTGGCCAGCGATTACCCCTTGCACTAACAGTCTCCTACACACTGGGGACAATTTACAATCTTCACTGAAGCCAATTAACCTACAATCCTGTATGCCTTCGGCGTGTTAGTGGAAACCGGAGTACCCAGAGAAAACCCATACCGTCACAGGGAGAATGTACAAACTCCATACAGACAGCACCGTAGTCAGGATCTAACCCAGGTCTCTGGCATTGTACCGCCACGCCACTCTGCCATCATGTAGCATAATAGCATATTGTCTACTAGCCAAAGATAAGAAGGGTGCTCTGCAAGAGGCAAGATTGGGAACCCATGTATTCAGAAGGAGGCGATTTTGCTGGTAGCTGAGAGACGGGAGTGAAAGTTTATTGTATTTAGTGTTATTTGCCCAAATCAACCCATGACGTAGGTTACAGTGGCAACAGTTTTAAAGAATAAAATGTCACATATGTGGCTTCCTGTCTGGATCTCGCATAGAATTCATTATCCAGTCTTTTGCATTCATAGGATTTTAAGAAGTGGCATTCTGTAGTAACCTATTTGGTATTCATCACATAGGAACATATATAAATTCTGAATCACTTTAGTCACAGGGTAGACAGGCAGACTGCCTTCTTTCTTAAAAAAAAGCAAATTAAACCCAAATGGTTGATTGACCTTATAATGCTGTCTTAGATCAGCAATAAGCAAGAGTTACATTTTAGTAAAATGTTTGGTGAAATGAACAAAAATAAAAACAAGAACTATCATTAAAACCCAGTCCTGAAAAACACAACTCCTTTCAGCTAGCAGCTGTTCCCAACAGCTCTGGAGAAGACACAGCCCAGATGGCTCCATCTTTATTTTTTTTAGGGGGGAACTGATGGGAAATGGACTGACAGCAGATGGATTGAAACAACTAACTAATTATGCACACATACTTCCTTCCAGTGAAAGTCATTCAAAAAAAGTTATTCATTTTTGATACTATTAGATTTGATTTAATTTAATAACCATGAGCAATTTAGAATCAGAATTATTACTGTTTTACACATCAGCATCTAAATCAAAGGATGAATCTTCTAAAATGTTAACTCTTACTGCAGCTGCTGCCAGTTGTGCATTTCCAGCATTTGTTTTTAATAGCAGTATCATACACTTCAATGTTCTTTATTCCATCTGTTATTCCCATCCACCCCATGTCCCTATAATCTCAGTGTATTGATCAGAGCCAACCTGCCAGGAAACAAATAGGCAATTTCCTGCAGCTTAAAATGACTGTTCCCATTTAGACTATCCCAACCAGATAGTGGTTGTCATAATTTCTAACATGCTAACAGTTAGTGAAGCATCTTGCCTTAAAATCAATTTTTAAAATAATTTCCGGCTCCATTCCTACCCCTTTAATGCCTTTCAATTTAATCTATAAGACTTCCCAAAAAAAACTTATTTCAAAATGCAATCTGTAATTAAGGAACAAAAGTATTGGGAATCATCGCTCTGTCTTTCATGCACCAGCATTATTTACAAACCCATCTGATACAAACTGCTTACAACTATCACATCAGGTAACATTGGCTCGTAAAGAGAAGGGTCTAAAATGAAGCATTATGTCTGCCCCACTAAGTAGTCACCACATATAGTTACGTATACATGCTAAAATGAATGCAAAAAATTGTTACGTGATTCGTAAGTTATTCAACACTTTTCTTAAATTTAGCTTTGGTATTAAAAATACTATATTGTACTGATTATGAACTCTTCTATATTCACTTTGACCAACTAAAGGATAATTAAAAATTGGTTCTAAATACCCATCCACCAATTTGATTTATTCAAGTTATGAGCACTTTACCACCAAGCTTACAGAATTCACACTTTAATGTTCAAATGTTGGTATTGGTACTTCAGACCATTCATATTTAATTGTATTCACACCCATCTTACAAATGATATTAACAATTCATTCTTAACTGTAATATTTAATTTTTTTCTTTAAACTGTGATTGAACAATTCAATTTAAGTAACACAAGGGCATCTGATATGTGTGACTTTTTCTTCAATTTTTTACCTGCCATACGCAAAACGCCTGTCCTTATGGTGGTCACCAAATGTATCCCACAGTCTTAGTGATATGCTAACTTCATCTACAACGTCTCGAGAGCGTTCAAGCACCTAAACACAATCAATGTTTAATGCAATTGGACTGCGATTGTTCATTTCAAGAGATTTTCAACACCAAACGTAATATTACATTATCATTCAGTCCAGGATAAAAATTCAATTCCACACTTTCGTAAATACAGAAAACATACTGTTATATGTTGAAGTGTACTTCCCAATTACTTCAGTTTTCATATTTATAATAAATAGCACAACAATTTATCAATGATAGGGATGAGTAACATTTCTACTGTAAACCTCATGAAAGATGTATAAACATTGGTCAAATCTCTTGAGTATTTTCAAATCATTCAATGCGTTTCAATACAACACAATTTTGGAGGAAATTGCATTTTTAAAAGTTTTTAAATATTCAATAATAAATAAAAATTGATTGTTCAGTCCAGTGGAATCTATGTAGAGAGAAACAGTTAACTTTTCAGGTCATTAACCTCCCATCAAACCTTTAACCTGATCATTTTCAATTTCCATCATCTGCTTTTTTTCCCAACTTTTTGCTTAAAAATAAATTTTAAACATAATAAATGTTTAAATAATCTTTGTTTCAGAAAGAGCAATTCCCATGTATATTAGTATCCTAATAAATTTTGTGTGACAGAATCTTGTGAATTTTGTGGATTTGCAAATCTAATTGAAAGTGAGTAAATATTTACCCTGGAGTACATTCATAACATGGTATATTTTTTTTAATACATTTTGTGAAAAAGGTGTTCTTACCTCTTGACAAACACGATACTGATCAATTGCCCAGACAGTAGGGACATGCGTGGACAGTAGTTGGTACTGTGTTAAGGTGGTATTACATGCTCTCGCACAGATAAGCCGTGTCTTTCCGACAGCATTGTCTCCAACAACAACACACTTAATGGTTTCAACATTCGGCCTTTCGTAATCCATAGCGGAATCCATTTACAGCAAACTGTGACAGAAACAAACAGAAGGTAAAGTACTTTCACATCTACATTTGAACATAAGCCATTTCATTCAGCAAATTGACCCAAACAGATCAAATGCAATCTAATTCAGCAATGAGTAGAATCTCACTCCATTTATACTGTAGCCCGTAATAATCCATGGGCAAATATTGGAATCAGTATCCGGAAATTTTCAGTACATTCAAGATGAAACCTGCCAATATCTCTAATCTTTCTAAAAACAGGATTGTCATGCATAAACAAAGCTCCACTTTTCAACTTGGATGAATTAGTTGGTACTTTGAAAATAGAAACAGCCAGATGGATATGGGTTACAACTGCACAATGCTGACCGAAACCTGTTCAAATCGGTCTACACATTTTAAGATTTTGTTTTGGGAATGGAAACACCACAACTCAAAAGAGAAAACGTCAGCAGGCTGATCTTACATTCAAGAACTTTCACGTAAAAGGCTAACAATGTAGTAATCAAAACAGCAACTGTGACTTTAAAGTGCAAACACATATACCTGTAGTAGTAAGGTTCACAATTTGCCACTAGATTACCGATTTCTGACGATAGATGGAAGAGAAACTATCAAACCTGGACGAGTGGATGCCTAAACTCCAAGTTGATACAATTTTTAAGCAATTTCAAGCCTCCCTTCCATTGACTTGATCTATACTTCTTGCTGCCATGGCAAGGCCACCAGCATAATCAGGGACGAATCTCACCCCGTCATTCTCTCTTCTCCCCTTTCTCATCAGGTAAGAGGTACAGAAGTGTGAAAATGCATACTTCCAGATACAAGCACAGTTTCTTCCCAGCAGTTATCAAGCAACGGAACCATCCTATCACCAACAAGGGTTCTCCAAAACTACTATCTACTCCATTGGATACCTTTGGACTATCTTTAATCGGACTTTCCCTTTCACTAAATCGTATTCCCTTTATTATGTATCTGTACACTGTAGACACATCGATTGTAATCATGTACAGTCTGAAGAAGGGTTTTGGCCCGAAACGTTGCCTACTTCCTTCGCTCCATAGATGCTGCTGCACCCGCTGAGTTTCTCCAGCACTCGTGTCTACAGTCTTTCCGTTGACCAGTTAGCATGCAAAAAAAAGCATTTCGCTGAACCTTTGTACACGTGACAAGAAACTAAACTAAACCACGGTCTCAGGGCTCCTGACTTCCACTACTGTCTAATTAGCTACGGTGTCATTGGGGCCTACTTCTGAATCAGTGTGACGAAGGGTCATGATCTGAAATGGCACCTGTCAATTCCCACCCAATATACTACCTGACCTGCTGCGTTGCTCCAGCACTGTGCTTTGCCCAACAGAACTTTTCACATAGAGCTTAAGTATGGTGTGCATGTGCCTGGAGCTCAGTAATCCAACAACTTTCAAATGAACCACTGGAGACCAGGAATATTAATTTTCCTGGTCTCCAGTGGTCTCCAGGGCCAAAATATTAATTTTCCCTCCCTGTTGAATATCGTATCTCTATGCTATCTGGGCACGCCTTGTAGGAGTCATAAAGTGATAGTGTGGAAACAGGCCCTTCGGCCCAACTTGCCCACACCAGCCAACATGTCCCAGCTACACTAGTCCCATCTGCGCTTGGTAAATATCCCTCCAAACCTGTCCAATCCATGTACCTTGTTTCCCCACCATTGCAAAGACCCAGACAGCTGGGCAGCAAATCCCGTTTTATTACAAATAGAAACTAGTTCCAGGCAGTTCATCTGTGGGATGAGAACATGGTTTCATAGTGGCTCAGTTCTAACACTGACATTCATATCATATCCAGATCATGCTGGTCTCGGGCAAAGATTGAAGACTGCCAAGTATTTTTTTTAAACTATTTGATCATTTCTGGCATTGCTGGGTATTCACAGGAACTGCTATTTATAGTGATAGTGTTAAACCACACAGCACTTAAAGAATGTTGTGTGGTGTATAGCTGCTGCTTCTTTCCATCAGTTCTTTGTGACCCCTTTCAATTTTGTCAACAACCTTACATGTGATGCTTTTAACATACAAAACATCCCAAAGGCACTTCACAGAGTTGTTAATTAAAAACAAATGTAAAGCTTCACCATTGCTGGACCAAGATTTGTTCAAAGAGACTGGTGGAAGGCAAAATTGAAAGAAGAAGTTGGAGAGGGTATTCTGGAGAAAGGGATCTAGTTAATTAAAGGGATGGTTGCAAAAGAGGTAGAGACGACATTTAAAATGCATTTTGACAGATACTTAAATAGGCCCAGAAGTGGAAGGATACAGTCATGAGGGCAAGTGGGATTGATGTATATGGGCAAAAACTTATAAATCAGTGGTAGGAAGGAGGACATATTTATGTGTAGGAAGGAACTGCAGATGCTGGTTTAAACCAAAGATAGTCACAAAGTGCTGGAGTAACTCAGCAGGACAGGCAGCATCTCTGAAGAGAAGGAATGGGTGACGTTTCGGGTCGAGATCCTTCTTCAGACATATTTCTGTGCTGTGCATGGATCAGTGGTGATCAGAAGGAACTATTTCTGTGCTGTATAACTGTAAGCAGAAAATTCAATGCAAATTAACAAGAATGGGGTGAATGGATGACTGAGTAGATGGATAACACAATACAAAAGACAGTTATGCATGAACTGATTTGGGAAAAGAGTGTAATGGTAACAATTCCTATGAGAAGGACCTGGAAATAAAAAACACAATACGGTTGAAATATGTAGTCATAAAATCAAATCAGGCTACCTTTGGCTCAAGGTGAACATTTAGCTCAGGATGCAGACTGTTGATCAGTGACTAGACTAGTAGATCTGTAGACAGACACCAAACCAATCCCTACCAATAATATCTTAAGACATGGATGAGTTAGAAGATTAGTTCGAAAAATGTCCATGGCTTTGCTGTTTGTCTCCTACTTGCTGAAAGATGGAAAGTGGGAATAGGTGGTATATTTTTAACTCTGAATGAATGGAATAATAATTGCACAAATAATCAACTTATTTGCATATTCATTCATTCTTAAAAACTGCCTTATAAAATGTAATCTTTCCAACCTCGATACTCGTAAACCTTTGATCTTGGAAAATTTATTGTCATTCAAACTTTTCAGTCTGAACAAAATTTTGTTGCCTTGCAGTCATACATATAATAAAATAACAAAACACACAATAAACACAAATTTAACATCCACCACAGTGAGTTCACCAGACACCTCCTCAATGTGATGGAAGGCAAAAATCTTAAGTCTTTGTCTCTTCCCTTCTTGTTCTTCCTCTGCGCTGAGGCGATCCAGGCCTACGATGTTGTGACCCCACCAGGTGATGGTAAGTAAGTCCCGCGGCTCAACCGTGCTCCATGAATGGGCCGGTTCAACTCTGCGGCCTGGGGCAGTCGAAGCTGCCGCCTTCTAGTCCAGCGGACGAAGCTGTTGCCGCGGGAGCACCGGAAAAACAGGTCACCGACCTGTGACCCGGAGCTCCCTATGATGTCATCTATTGGGCCCGCGGCCAAACCTCCGAAGTTGGGTCGCCGCCGGAACACCGCCACAGCTCCGAGTCGGGCCGCCGGAACGCCGGAACACCGCCTCAGCCCCGAGTCGGGACGCCAGAACGCCAGAACACTGCCTCAGCCCTGAGTCGGGCCGCCAGTACACGGGAACACCGCCTCAGCCCCGAGTCGGGCCGCCGGAACGCCGCCTCTGCCTCGAGTCGGCCAACCTCGCACTGGTAAGTCCTGGCTGGCTTTGCCTCCGGAGCCTCGAAATCGGTCGCAGTTGGAGGCCGCCAGCTCCGCCATTAGGCCTCAGCATAGACGGAGACAGGGGATACGACAAGAAAAATCTCATCCGCCCGAAGGAAGAGACTAAAACACGTTTCTCCCACCCCCCCCCCACCCAACACATACACAACCTAATAACTCAAATTAACAAGCTAAACAGGACAAGAAAACAACAAAAAAAAGAAAGAACAGACGGACTGCAGGCGAGTCGCAGCTGCCAAGGCAGCGCCGCCACTCCAAAAAAAGCAAACTTACATGTTTTCCCCAAAAATCCCAGAAAATCTTATTTTTACTTGACTTGTATTACTTGTATTTCAAAAGACTGTGGGAGATATAAATGTTATCATTCTTAGAAATGTTGATTATTGTGATGCATGAGGAACAAAACGGAAGCATCTATATAATTAAAAGTCTCATCTTGACTACTTCCTGTCTGCGATGTATGGTGATTTTAGAAAAAAACACTATGCCGTATCGCTGTGATTTTTGGCCATCTTCCTCACAGTCATCCTCCACTGAGCCAGGCCAGAGGATCGTTCCCATCGATGAAAATTAAAAAAGTTAAAAAGTGTTAAAAAAATCTTGAGATTAGCTGATTGGTCTTCTCGCCTGTCAATCACTGCAATGAAGGTAACGCCCCTTCCGGGGGGGGGGGGGGGGGGCAGGACTATAAAACCCTGGATGCCTGGATGCGAGTCAGTCACTCTGCAAGATCGCGAGGGAGAGGTCATGACTGTCATTCTAAGCTGTGAATTATCTGAACTGTGAGTCTGCAATGTACTGCAATAAATGATTTGTTAGCCCTTAATGACAATGCCATGAGTTGTTTGGCCTGCTGCCCTGCCTGTGCTTGAAACTGCAATGCTTTATTAGGTCCGACTGTGTTTGGAAGGAATAAATGCTTTATTAAGTCCGACTGTGTTTCATCCAAAAGTCCCGCTCATTTTGTGACTTCCGCTTAGTGGACAGGTTGCTCTGATTGCGTAATTTCCGGTGAGTGCAGAGGCCGGGCTGATTGCGTAATTTCCAGTAAGTGCAGAGGTCACACTGATTGGGGAAGTGCAGCTGACTGCGGAAGCCTCACAGTGGAGAGGCCACGCTCAGCCATGTGAGTAGATTCAAGAAAGTTTACTGTCCAATATATAGTGAGAGTGAGAGTGTGCGCACGCACGAGTGTATGTGAATATTGCAATTGGTGGAGAGGTGGAATATTGCGTTGTGGGACCAGCCTTCATGTGTGAAGCTGGGACCCGACGGGTCCCACAGTCTAGTTTTCAATATAAATCTAAGCTGACAGGAAGAGTTTTCTGTCCTGTTACATCTCTTCAGCTGAGGGTAATGGCTTTGGGAAACAAGTTCAATTCATTTTTCAATAAACAAGCATCTGCTGGAATGAAACATGAAAGATAATTTAAAAATAACTCACACTATTACAGCGGGTATTTCTAATAATTTTCCTGAGGCAGTATTCAAACCCACATCAATAAATATCTTTAATATCCGAGTAAGAAAAGTACGATTAAATATTTTCTTAAAATGAATTCCAACTATTCCCATGATAAAACATGTTAAAAGAGGATACTTGTATTACATTGGTAAGTATAGAATCAAGATATAAAATATTTTGCACATTTTCTCTCCAGAGATTACCCCAGAAAGGAAGTTAATGTAAATTCAATGGAAAATGTGATCAACACCCACACGTTGATGTGTACAAATGTCCATCAACAAAATAAAACAAGCAACAGTTGTGTATGTGGTATAAATAAAACACATAGTACGAAACAGTGGTTTACCAGGTTAGAAAATTAAATTCAGTCTGTAATTCTTCTTTGGTACAATGTGGTAATATGATCTTTTGCAGATTCCCAGGAAATATCATGAACTAATTGCAAGTACAGCTTCAATGCGACGACTGCATTAGAAGTCTAAATTCAGACAAAGAAAATTTCAAAACATGAAATGTTCAGGTACAGCAGGCAGTGAAGAAAGCAAATGGCATGGTGGCCTTTATAACAAGAGGAATCGAATATAGGAGCAAAGAGGTTCTTTCTGCACTCGTACAGCGCCCTAGTGAGACCACACCTGGAGTATTGTGTGCAGTTTTGGTCTCCTAATTTGTAGGTATGTTACAAAACTTACCTTTAACGGTGCTGCAGTTCTGTCACTGGCCGTGTGTGCGACTTTGGCGCCTTTAAGGGGGGGGTGGGGTTAAAATGCAGTTTCCCCTTGCCATCCGGAGCTTTCTTTTGTCGGAGTGCGATCTATTTCTGGAGATTCGTTCCGACTGCTGGTAAGTTACATTTTTTAAATAAATAGCCCGACTATTTCAGCGCTGGAATAAAATAAAAATTAGGTCCTAATGCCGTGAACGCCGACAACGGGGACTGATTTTACGTAGGGGACAGGTAAGTGAAAGCTGTTTATTTTTTCATATAAACCTGCTTTTTTAGATGACCTTAATCAAACTTTAACGTTGTGAAATGGTGATTTAGTCCCCATACGAACCGGCGGAATTTTTCCTGCCGATGTTGGGTTTAAATTCACCGCAACCTTCTAATCCATCGCGTTCCAGAAAATCCCACTCGCAAGCTGTTTAAACACTAAATTCCTTCAATCTGGCCTATAAATTAATGACAATTAGATTTAAAAATCATGTTATATTGTGAATTATTGTGTGAATGTTAATTGGACACTGAAGCTTTAAATTTGTTTTTAATTTTTTCTTAAGAAATGGATAGATGTTTAGATTTAGTAACTGAATTTTGTAATTAGATACAATTGGGTAACTAACTAATTATATGTTTTAATTTCAGGTCATCCAAGTAAGATCGTTTCATATTTGTTTCTGAATACTTCAATCTACAATAATTGAAAATTTCTTTCAGTTCTCTTAATTTTTAAGAAAGTTATGGCCTTTTGACTGTCCTCGATCACAACTTTTGTGGTAAGTCAATAGAAAAGCAATAGGAAACAAGTTGCTAATTTCCGAATAAGAAAATGGCCATAACCTTTTTAATACTAAAGATATGAAAGTGAATTAGGTGTCAAATTAAACTTCTTTTTATGCTTTATCTGGTGGGATAAATTGCAGACTTGATTTTTAAAATCTCAACATTTTGTAACATTGCTATAATTTGATGAAGGACATTCTTGCTATTGAGGGAGTGCAGTGTAGGTTTGCACGGTTAATTCCCGGGATGGCAGGACTGTCATATGCTGAGAGAATGGAGCAGCTGGGCTTGTACACGCTGGAGTTTAGAAGGATGAGAGGGGATTTATTGAAACATATAAGATTGTTAAGGGTTTAGGCTCGATGGAGGCAGGAAACATGTTCCCGATGTTGGGGGAGTCCAGAACCAGGGGCCACAGTTTAAGAATAAGGAGCAAGCCATTTAGAACGGAGACATGAAAACAGAGTGGAATTCTCTGCCTCAGAGGCCGGTGGAGACAGCTTCTCTGGATGCTTTCAAGAGAGCTAGATAGGGCTCTTAAAAATTGTGGAGTCAGGGGATATGGGGAGAAGGCAGGAATAGGGTACTGATTGGGGATAATCACCCATGATCACATTGAATGGCTCAAAGGGCCATATGGCCTACTCCTGCACCTATTGTCTATGCTTTATTTCTCAGCTAGCAGAGATAAGCCTGAATGACGCGAGGGACGGGGGGTGGGCAAGTAGGGAAGGAGGGGCGAGGGAGGGAGTGCAGGAGGAGAGTGGAGACAAGAGGGAGGATGAAGAGGGAGGGTGAAGAGGGAGGGTGAAGAGGAGGGGTGAGGGTGAAGAGGAGGGGAGAGGGTGAAGAGGAGGGGAGAGAGTGAAGAGGAGGGGAGAGGGTGAAGAGGAGGGGAGAGGGTGTTCGGGGATGAGGGGAAATGAGCCGCGCTTGCGCAGTTGGGGGCTAGGGGTGAGTGGTGGAATATTGCGTTGGGGGAACGGTTTACGTTGGGGCGACGGGTGAGTGGTGGAAACAGATTGCATTGGAGGAACGTGTGAGTTGTGAATTTTTGTGTTGGGGGAACGGGGCCCAACGGGTCCCACTTGGTCGGTCTGTCTGTCCCTTTTTTACAATATTGCACACAAAAATGTGACAAAGGGGGTTGAATTTCAAATTCCTTCAAAAAAGTTGACAAGCACTTTATTGGGTTCATGACTAACATAGTATCAACAAAAAATACGAAAAGATAGCATATTGATGGCAAGTTTCCAAAAATGCGATCAGAGTACACAAATGCATTTTGTGTAACGGTTGTCGCGTGGTGTCCACCAGTGACCTGGTTGGCACAGTAAGTGCACGTACTGCTTATTCTTTTCTATGTTTATGAGTGAATCAACTAACTAACTTACCTAACTTACCTAACGAACTAACTACCTCTCTATCTATCCATCCATACATAACTAAAACTCTGATCTTGTTATCTTCCGGTTTGGTGGTCTTTCTATTTGCACAAAAACAGTTTGTGACAGCGCTACGATTTTTCGCCAGTTCACTCACTGTTCTCCTGTGCTGCGAGTGCACCAAGTTTCGTTCCGATCGGTTGAATGTCGTAAAAGTAAGCGAGGTTTAAATATCTTAAAAACCGTGTGTGCTCAGATCGATCTCTTCACCTGTCAGTCAGCGCACGCGGATTAGTCTGTCACTCCACAGAACGGTCCGCCCCTTCCCGCGCCATCATGTCTTTAGTGGAGCTGAGGATGGTCAGCAGAAGTTTCCAACCGGACTTTCGGTGGGACCCAAAGCAGTCAAGCCCAGCCCAGCCCCACCCCAAGTAGCAGCCCTGCCCCAAGATTCGTACCCTGCCTCAAGATTCAGAGATTCGTACCAGCCCAGTGTGGGAGACCCAGCCCAGAGTCGGATACGCAGCCCTGCGTCGGAGATGTCACCGATGTCGCCAGACGGAAAGCTGACACTCTGATCCCGGCGGAGGAGAACGAACAGCGACCAGCACCCGCCGGTTCCCCTTCCCCGTGATGCCCCCCGCTTCCCCCTTGGCTCTTCCCCCGTCTTTTCTCCGAGCTCACTCGCTCCCCGCCCACACACCCGTCTCCCTCCACACCACCCACACAACCCCGCCCCCCCCCCCCATACCCCCCAGCCACACACACCTTGCGGTGGACACTAAAAGGTTTGGTGTCCCAGAAAACGAACGCTGCATTATTAGCGAAAACCAAACATTTTCACCAATGTGATCTAAACAGTACATTACCTTTTGGATTTGAGCTATATCGATGGCGATGATTCGTCAGAACGTTTGATTTGGGCTGATTTTTTAGTAAGTAAAATGTCTCCGTAACGGTTGTTGTGGAGCTTCCCGAAATTGACATGAAGGAATTAAGTTAGCAACTTGGTCCGTACGAAAGGAAAACAAGAGACAGTGTGTTGCCAAATTGAAATTGCTCAGGTTCTTAGTTTTGATGACCGATTTATGTCCAAATTTTTTTTTAAATTGATTTTAAAAAGTCAGAAAATATACCGTAAATGATCGTTGCGTTTCTGACACCACGATGTTTTTGATATATTAAATCGGAAAATAAGAAAAAATAATTAACTCGCCCAAAAATCGCTACTACCATAGGATACCTCGTTGGGTTTTTGAAAAGCATTAGAGGTTTGGAGCCACCGAGATTTAACTTACGGAGGTACCGACCCGATAACGGTTGTTGTGACAATGGACGGCAAGCACAACGACCATTACAGGATCTTTACTGTACTGTATTATCTTTATGGTACTATTTTTCTCCTGGTACCGATGAAGGTATTTCCCTGGGGAGAGGGAGGATAATGGAGGAGGGGAATAGGGGACGAGAGAGTGAGATGCATTCACATTGTTATTTTAAGTTATTGCCATTTCCCTGGATCATTATCAAAACATATGTATGAGGGGCCATATCATGTTACTTCCACTCATGCTACTAATTAATGATAATTGGAAAATTTGAATAACATGGATCATTATTGAATTCATAGAACCAAAACAATTCAGACATCTTGTTCATGTTGACTGTAAGAGAAATCCAGCCAAATCACATATCTCAGTTCTTGGCCCTCAGCCTTGCAGGCACATTGTGTTCATCAAAATACTTCTCAAACGCAACAACAGTTCTGCCTCATTCCTGCTCCAAGATTCAGTAAGATTGTGCCTGATCTTTTACCTCAATGCCACTTTATTTCACCAATGCCACTTTCCTTGATTATGTTAATATCCAAAATTTTATCAATCTGTCTTGAAAGTACTCGACAATTGAGCCTTTCGTAGATCTTGTGAGTAGTGAATTCCAAAAATTCTCTGCAATGGTTGAAGAGGTCTCTTCCCTCTTCTGTCCTGAATGACTGATTCCTTATTGCCATCTCTTAAATTCCATGTACGTGGTTTATGTTAGAAGGTCATCTATACTTCTCAGTACCTTATCTTGTTTTATTTTACCAAATGAATTGCAAAACATTTATTCGAAATGAATTTCATCAACCACTTTTCTATCCTTCTGACCAATTCACTAATATTTTTAACCACTCACATGCTTACTGATTTCTTCCTACAGCCTGCCGCTTTCTTCCTATTAACTATACTTTCAAAATCCACCTTATCAATAAAATTCAAGTCGTCTCTGCCATTCAATAAGACTAATCCTATGGATCATGTCCACTTGCTCATCCAATCACTCTATGCTCTGACACCCTCTGCTACTTGTCATGGGATAACCTTTAGATTCAGCATGCCTCTTCTCCTTGGGCTTTGTATTTTCCTTTTGGTAGACCATATAGGACCCTGTCCCAAGCCTTGAAAATAAACCATATGCTATAAAACTCAAATATGCCATGCTTTTGACTTTCCTTACAAATTTTCCAAAAGCTTCAACTGCTCAGATACAATCTTGTACGTTGCAAAACTTGATTAGTTTTCTTCTTTCTAAATGTTTGTTTTAAACTGGCCTTTGAAATGTGTTTATACCTGATTAATAATTACTTAGTTAATCCTCCCTACCCCCTCCCTTTTACTACAGCATCATGTTGGCAATCTATAGGCATATCCGTTTTGTTTGTCTATTTTCTATCCATGAACCAATCTTATATTCAAAGCAAACTAAAAAAAAATCAATTAAAATGCAAACAGGCATGTAAGTAGAAGAGACACGGGTTCAGACATGATCTTGCTGAATGGAAGAACAGGTTCTACTTCTTATGCTCTATATAGAAATTACATCAATTGGCACAAAAAGCTGGACAGGCAACATCTCTGGAGAGAAGGAAAGAGTGACGTTTTGGATCGAGACACTTCTTCAGACTGCATCAATAGACATTGCCTTATTATTGTCGTTACTTTCTCAAAACAATATCTATTAAGTTCATTAGACATGACCATCACTTTACAAATCCATGTTAGACTTTCAAATCAGCTCAAATTTCTCTTAAGTGCTCACTCTGTCTTTAATTATAGTTTCCAATAACTTACAGCATAAAGAACAAGAGACCATACATTTATACACATCTTTGGTTTGTCCCAAAATCTTCACAGCTAGATTAAGTACCTTTCAAGTACAGTCCTTTGTACTGCAGATAGATGCATCAGCCAACTTGCACACATGACCATCTCAAAAAATAACAATTAAAATTTAAAAAAGTAATATTGACCAGATAATCTGTATTGATGTTGGGGGCAAATGTTAAGCAGAATGCCAGAGGGTTCCTCTGCTCGTTTTAACAAGCAGCCAATATTTAATATATCATCCAAATGAAAGCATCTGATTCAGTGCAAAGAGCTTGAACATGAAATGTTCTGCATCACATGAGAGCAAAACCACTTAGTCAACTTTGCTATCAGTTAGATTCCAGGTTTACCGTCAGTTATATGCAATCTCCAAGGAACTAACAATGCATTTTTCTTAACAATTAGTGTTAACAATTTCCATTTACGAAGAAGGCATGCCATAAGTTAGTGTGTAATATCAGAACTAATCACAACATCCTTCCTTTCCCAACTAACAACAAACACATTTTTATTCCTGAAGAAATTAGCTACAAATCTTGATTTCCTACCACCGTACTACCAAGTTAATACTTCTATTTAATATAAGTATTATACTAATATATATAGTATATATAATAAGTATTATACTAATACTTATATTTTAAAACAAAGATTAGAGGTAATTTACATTTCTCCACTCAAATTCCACTACAAACATTCTAATGCCCAAATCATGATAAGTCTTAAATCAATTTTCAAAATATCCTGTTTAACTATGGTCGTCTACTCATCGTTCAGGGTCAAGGAAAGCGCGTTCACGTCGCGGCCTTGTTTCCACCAATCTTTCCACCACCACGCGCAAGAAGCACAAGAAGCGACAAGACAGACACCATTGTATGCAGATGCCGAGAAGTGTGTTCAGCTCTGGCTGAACAACGTCGAATCTTGTGTGTGGACTTGATAAAGAAGACTCATAGTTCGAAAAAGATTGGCTGTTACAAGTCAGCAGCTCAGATAAACACACTCCAATTGTGGCATTCTTCCAGCTGTAATCTCTGCACACTGCTGATTCAACCAAACACAGAGGGTGGTTGGGGGTTAGTATGCATTATTATCTGTCTAGTTACTTTCACAGTGACAGGTGGAAGTCTCTAGTGAAAGAACAGGATTACAATGCCCCTAACAGTTGTAGAATTGTGATCCAAAACATAGTCTATTCATTTCCTCCACAGATGGTGCCTGGCCTGATGACTTCCTCCAGCACTTTGTTTTTCTGTAGAACACTAACTTGGTTACTCAACAAAAAGGGAGTGATCGTTGATCCCACAGAAGAGTAAGCCATTAACTTTAATTGAGCAGGAAAAATAACAATGGGATATTTTAAAATAACAAATTAGATTAATTACTCCATGTGAAATTACATAGATTAATCTATGATATAACACACTTTTCTTATAGTTTTGTGATTAATCCTGAATACCACCCCATCCCACACCCAATGGATGAAACACAATGACCATTATCCAGTCATCTTATGTCATTCCACAAATGCAAACCGGCACCACTGGTAGCAGATCGCCACTTCAGGGAGCCCTGTCGATGATACCATCTCTTGTGCACCACTCATGAAATATTATATGGGAGGGGAACTTCGACCACATTATTTCATGATGGAACATGATTGGTTATTCCAAGGAAAATGTGATCTTTCCAATGCAATATTGAACTCTGAAATGGATAGGTTAAGTCCCATTGTTCCCCATATTTATCTGGTTCTTCACACATTGCACCAACGCTAGCCGCTACTCTCCGCCATCCCCGATCTTAATCCTATCCTCTCAGCTGATGAGGACCTCATATTTAAATTGCATCTCATTATCAGCATTAATGCTTGGCCTCAATAAGTGAGTTCGGTATTCCGACTGCGCATGTCCAGGTAATAGGTCACTCGCTATATACATTGTTGGTAGCCGAGCAGCTGAACATTTGTTTCATCCGTTTTTCCAGCTTTGATTCTTCTAGGTAAGAAAATACTGCTTTCAAACTATGAATTAGTTGTATTTATTGTTTCTTTGTACAAAGCTACAAGGATTATGTCATTTTTATTGCTTTATGCTTCGGTGAGTGAGCGAGACCGTGCTGCTGCGTGAGGTCAGTGTCCGTGGTCGGGTCCCTGGCGCTGTGGGTGTTGTTAAGTTGCTGCTGGGCCGTCCCCGTCCCCTCCCGGGTGTCCTGTCCCTGTGCAGGGGCGGCCGGAGGTGTCTGGGGTGGCCCTGGACTGGCGGGACACCGGCCCAAGCTTGCAGCCGGCGTGGGGGATAGGCGATGGCTCCAGCTCAGCTTCAGTTCCCGGGGAGGGGGGTCTATTCCCCGGAGGGATAGGGACCTTCGGCTGCACCTCTCTCCTTGTCCTGTGACTGTCGGTTGGCGCCCTCGGTGCCGAGCGCCGGTCATCGGCGGGGATGCACATGGGGTGCTGTGGGGTCTCAGTGCGTCAGGCAACATCTCCGGAGATGCTTTTGATCCGAAACGTCACCCATTTCTTTTCTCTGGGGGTGCTGCCTGTCCAGCTGAGTTGCTGCAGTGCTTTGAGTGTATCCCCATTGATGGCAGGTGCTTGGCTTTTGGAGGAGTTGGTCAGCGGCCGCTGGGTGGGGTACGGCTGGCGGTCCCTGGCCTGTCGGAAGCGGGTTCCTCAGGAGTTGGAGCTGGGTTGGGCTGGAGTTGACATTCTTCTCCACATTGGCTGTGGGCCTGGGGCCGCCGGTGTCCCGTCAGTCCAGGGTAGCCCCTGACGTCTCCGGGCACCCCCCCCCCCCCGGACGGGGGTGGGGGGCGGTCCAACAGCACTTGCGGTGCCGGTGAACTGGGTTCGATCCTGGCTCCGGATGAAGTGCAGGTTTGTGTGCGTGCCCTCCCGTCTCCCAGTCGCATTTGCCCACTCTCTCACCCCGCTCTCCTGCTACCTGGCACCCCCGTTCCTCAGATATTATATATTTTTACACATAAATTTTGAATAAAGATAAGAATGTATACATAGTCTATATATACAGCCAGCGCTTTGTTTGCCTTTTCTTTATGGCGAATGACCTTTGACAAATCCCATGATTCCTCGCATTTTATGGAATACCGAACTCACCTATTCCATTTCCAGTCTTCAAACCATATTCCAATGCCCCTTCCATGGCATCCGAGGGTCCTGGAACACGGAAATTCCCCTCACAGGCTTAACCCTGATCCAAGCATTTTCTAAACCTTCATACCCACCCTTCCTTCTTCACCCAATCACAACACAGATAAAGCATAATTTCTCCAAACATTACGGTGTATTCCTGATTCTTCTTTTCCCCTGTCCCTACCAATCTACTGGTCACAGCACATGCTTGATTCTTTTTTTACCAATAATCACAACAAACACCCTATCCTACTATCCCACCCGCCCTCCACGCTGGGCATTAATTGGCCCAAAATTGCGTTTGCTTACCTCTGTCCAAATCATAATGTCTACTCTCACGTGGCACATTTTGCAACCTAAAAATTGGCAACTGTAGTTTGCAGCCCACTGCAACCACCAATCCGGCATAACTATTTCTGTGCACCACAATCTCAAAGCCATCGTCTTTTTTTTCAGATCTGCAAGGATGAAGCTTTACAAATACCAATTGTGTAAAAATAATTCTGCAAGTTCATTCCCTGAATGCATGATTTGCAAGTTAATTGAAAATAGCTTCTTTGTGCGTTTCACTGGGAATTGTCACTTTGGGTATTAATTCCAATGATTCTGATGACACACATTCTCTTTTTAATTTTCTGTTTCAAGGTCAAAGCAAAATTTTGTTTTGTGGATGTGTCATAATTCATGGAGCGGGATTTGATCAATTTAAAAAAAGATAAGTAAATTAGGTTTTAATGACTGATTCGTTTCGCAAACGTTACCACTTCAAAAAAAAAGTAACTGCAACATCTCATGAAATCTATACATAACTAAAACTCTCATCTTGTTATCTTCCGGTTTGGCGGTCATTCTATTTGCGCAAAAGCGGTATGCGATACCACCACGATATTTCGCCAGCTTACTCACCGTTCTCCTGCGCTGCGACTGCACCAGGTTTCGTTCCGATCAGTGAAAGCTGGTAAGAGTTATCGAAGTCTAAAATTCTTAAAAACAGCGCGTGCACAGATCGATTGCCTCTCCTGCCATTCAGCGCCTCGCGGATTGGTCCATTCTACTGCCACTCCGCGGACGGTCTGCCCCTTCCTGCTCCATCGCGTCTTTACTGCAGCTGCGGGAGACTCTGGATGGCCAGCTGAGGTCTCCAACCGGACATAATTTTCAGAGGGAGGGATCGGAAACAGCTCGGCCCGGAGTCGGAGATGGCGCGATGTTGCCAAACTGTTGTGAGTCCCCATCGCACCGCCAACCCCTTCCCCTCTGGCCCCCTTCCCCATGATACCCCACTCTCCCCCATGGCTCTTCCCCGTCTTATCTCCGAGCTCTCTCCCCCCACACCCCCACAGCCCACTCCCCTTCACCGCCACACCCCTTCCCCAACCACCTCCACACCCCTTCCCCAACCACCCCCACACACCCCTCCCTCACACCCCTCACAATCCTCCCCTGCCCACACACACCCCTCTCCTACACACCCAAACCCCACAACCCACCCGCCCACAACCCCTTCCTGCCCACACACCCAGAACCCCCACCCACAACGCCACACCCCCCGCCCACACACCCTTCCCTCCCCTCCATAACCGCCCCCTCCCCCACCCACAAGCCACTCCTCCACAACAACCCCCCTGCCCACAAACCCCCTCCCCCACAACCCCCCCCCCACCCGCACACACCCCTCCCCGCCCTCACATACACCCTTCCAATCCCGCCAACACCCATCCCCCAAACTACCCCCTCCCACTCCCGCACCACACCCCCCCCCCCCAGCATACACCCCCGTGGTGACTGGGACCCAAAATTATCAAATTTTTTTAAGACATCCAGTGTTTACTGGGTTCTGTAAATATTGCTTGATAATGAGAAGTGCAAATAATGCTCTCGTCTTAACACTGCAAAACATTTCAGTATCTTTACCCTCTAATAAAGTTTGGCACAATAATATATTTCAATAAGGCAATATATTCACTTACATCTCATTATATTTCCACGATGACAAATAATTTCTTTCTTAGAATATTGACACATCAATCTTGTATTGTGTGATATGTGTAATTGAACTACGTTAGGATTTGTTCGTGCACCATGCAGCCATTTCACAGGCTAAGGCAAAATACTTGAACAATTTAAACCTGTTTGCTCATATAAAATTGACCTCTATGCAAATATACTTACCAAGCAGCTTCTGGATTATTTAATATGTTGAAAGGTATCTCTGTCTGGTTCATGCAGCGCAATATCAGCATAACTTGCATTGTTAATAATTGACAGGTCATCTTTGAAAACTACTCTCTGGTTTAATGTGATCGTGTTACACAAAGCATAAACTATGGATAGGGATATTATTACAGATTTACAACATACAAAAATACCAGAGGTCACAAATTACATTATTCAGACTAAGTTCAGTGATCAAAATGTTAATTCTATATATATATTTTAAAATCTTTAATTTACATAAAATATAAACATACGTTTTTAATTTCAGACTTCATTGATACCATTTGAAAGAGAGTGTATTTATTTCAGGAATATCAGTCCAGACTTGCTAAAATACCAGTGAAAGGAATCTCAAGTGCATTATCACTTGCTAATTTCCAGGCTATAGTTTTCTAAGAATAGAAATAACTTGACATGCAAGGAAGTATTTTAGGGTACATTCACACTACAACTTTTATGGTTTAATGCGGATGTTAAAGGTACAATATAAATCCGTTGTTAATGCTTAAGTTGACAATAAAGCAAAATGCGACCCTCAGTTACTCTCAAACAGCTTCAAGCCATTGTCAGATGTGGCACAAGTCCAAATGCAACAGTTGTCTTTCATACAAAAAAAATTAAATTGCACTGGACAGATTTTATATATAGTGCAAATGCATTCCAGGACTAAAAAGAAATGTATATTTTATCTTCTGACAAGAAGCCATCCAATGAAATGACTAAAATAATCATTGTCACAGTCATCTATAAACTGCAATTAGAAGCCATTTAGCTGCAACAGAAATACCATAGCAATTACCACTACAAAGAGAGGAATAATTTAAAGCATGGAATAATGGACTTAAGAAATGTACTTTAAATGCTGCTTGAAAGTATATGGAAAGGAAGAAATGCACTTTACCCGGTGAGCACCAACATGTGCTCACCGAGCAAACTACCTCTGCCAGAGATTTGACACTGTTTCTCCTCTGGTTCCAAGAAGCCTATTTCCTGGTCCCTCTGCTGAAAGAAAAAAAATGTTTGAGGTGACAAGGTAAATGATCCTACCTTCCCGATAAATATTTCCCTTCTAGAACAACATCAACGTTTAGTTTAGTTTAGAGATACAGCATGGAAACAGGCACTTCAGCCCACCGAGTCCATGCCGACCATCAATCACCCACTGACAATAATTCTATGCTATCCCACTTTCCCATCCATTTCCTAATTTCCAGATGGCCAATTAACCTACAAACCAGCTCGTCTTCGGAACATGGTGGAAACCAGATGAGCCGGACAAAATCCACGCAGTCACAGAGAGAACATACAAATGTGACAGCACCCAAGATCTGGATAAGACCCAGCTATGCCACCGTGCTGTCTTTGCAACTATCAACTTATCTTCAGCCTCATTTTTCTCTTGTCACTTTTCAAATTTACGCTCAATTTTTCCACACCTCCATATTTGAACTGCTGTAATCGCGTTTTCACACTGCCAAAAGTTTTAAATGTCCTTCAGTAAAATGTCACAAAATATCCTTTGTGACTTTGACTATTTTGCATTTTCTGTTTTGAAATAGCTAACTATTGAAATAGCTAACTATGCTATCCTCCAGCCTTGTCCCAGTCTTACCAATCGCAAACCCTAGTAATTACTTTTCTTTCCCTCCAAATCAAAAATCTCCAAAAGGCCCAAGGAATATACCGCTAAAGGGCCTGACCCACATTGCAAAGGTGGGGGCCAGGGAAAGCGGGGGTGCGCTGTATGAAAGGGGGGCGGGAGGGGGAGGGGGAAAGGAGATGGGGGGGAGGAAGAAGGTGGGGAAAGGGGGGTGAGGAGGAGGAGGAGGGGGAGGAGGTGGGGGGAGGCGGGGGAGATGGGGAGGAGGAGGATGCAAGGGGAGGAGGAGGATGGGGGTGAGGAGGAGGAGGGGACAGGGGGAGAGGAGGAGGAGGGGGGAGAAGGGAGGGAGTGGGGGGGAGGAAGGGAGAGAAGGGGGAGAGGGAGGGGGGGAAAGGGAGAGGGGGGAGAGGGAGAGAAGGGGGAGAGAAGAGGGAGAGGGAGAGAAGGGGGGGGAGAGAGGGGGGGGGAGAGAGGGGGGGGAGAGAGGGGGGGGGAGAGAGGGGGGGAGAGAGGGGGGAGGGAGGGAGAGAGGGGGGGGAGAGAGGGGGGAGAGAGAGAGGGGGGAGAGAGAGAGGGGGGAGAGAGGGGGGGGGAGAGAGGGGGGGAGAGAGAGAGAGGGGGGAGAGAGGGGGGGAGAGAGAGAGGGGGGGAGGGGGGAGATGGGGGGGAAGAGAGGGGGGGAGAGAGAAGGGGGGGGATTTTTCCTCAATTAAACTGAGGCCGCGAATATGCGGAAACTTCCCTCGAGCTTGAAGGAGAGTTCTAGTGACCTCCTAGAACCACATGTCGCCCACGCTGCGAGTTTGAGTCGAGTGCAAACTCTTTTAAACTTGCAAATTAGGTTGCCACAGTGGGACAGGCCCTTACAGATCATCTCTTTGATTTACACTGTCCTATGAATACAACATCATGTTATGCAGTTGACTTCCAGTAATACTTCTCAATTACTGTGCTGAAAAATTAAGCATTAGATAAGTTGCAATTTCATGCAATAAAACATATGCAATGTCTTAAGCCTTGAACTCGCCTCTCATAACACCTTCCTCTTTCTGAAATTAAATAAGTCGTTTGTAAACTAGTTACTGGTGAACCCTTACACAGAGTCAACTACTATATTTTTTTATTCTCCTCAATGATCTTGTTACGGGAACCTGGGAAGCCAAATAGGTTACTTGGCACCTCAAGGCTGTTCCATTATTTAATTAGGTCCGTGTATCCATATCTCAGTTTAATTTACCCATCTTTTGTTCTCCTAGTTAAAATCTCTGGCAATAATTAGCAAGAGTTTACAGCAATCTAAAGGATCAAGTTCTTAAAGTTCTATGCAAGATAAGTAAATCTTTAGTCTCTCGTGTAGAATGCCCTGAATGCCTCAGCATTTATATACAAACACTCCATTTTCACAAGCAATTGACCCTCAACCAACAATTAATATATTTGGCATAAGAATATTTAAGCTGTACAGATTCAACGGTTTCAGGCCTCTATACACGTTTAAAGATGCAGGGTTTAAAAGGACCTCCGAACTTCTTTGACCACGATTTAATGGGGTAGGCATCCAATCACCTTAAAGTGGCACAAATAATTGACTCTCAAGGAAGAGTGACATTAAATGGTCAGCACACAACCATGTTGTTAACATTAAATCTCACCATGAGTGTATGCATAGAGCATATTTGTTTGCCTTTGCGGAACTCAGCGACCATGGGTAGAGCCTTGGAAATCCAAGCACATTGCCCCATTTACAGTTGTCCTGAGCTAGGTGTTGTAAGAATGTCTATATGCACCAGCCCTACTTATATTAACTACTTAAATGTTTGAGTTACATTGGCACAAAATGTTTGCTTGCTATGAGGCATTTTTCATTCTGAGATACTTTGTAACGGGGCATTGTAGATGTCTTCCACACTGCAAATCATTCCTTTCCTCTCCCCAGTTCCCATTGGTATCCACCTCCCACTTCTGCATAACTCCAATCCCAGATTTTATTTCTTACAGGATTACGGTTTGAATCCATCTTTGCTCACCTCCAATCTCTCATTTACATGCTGTGAGAAGGTGCTATCTAAAAAGTGATAGTTTTTGTATCGATATCAGACCACGAGAACATTGCCAATGTTGAAGGATATGCCAAAGTGACCACTGCTCTGCTGCTCAAGTCCCAGAGGACCATGTATTGGCTGACACCAAAATGAAGCTTGCCTCAATTAGGTCAAGTGCCCTCTGAATTTTGTAAGTAACTTTTGAGATCCTGCACCATACAAAGCTATTAACACAGTACTTGCCAGCAATCATGACCATTTCCCACTTGTTAGTTTGTTGTTCAAGATGGTGGATAGGCCTACGTCCCCAGTGCAATGTCAACTGCAAAATGTACAATATTTATTTTTAGCACAGTGAATGAAATAAAGTCACTACAGTAGAATTAAACATATGTATGCCTTTTTGTTTAAAAAGCAATGCAAGAGTTGAACGAAAAAGTGGAATGGGTATTGGTGGTGGGTTACATTTCAAACGTGGATTGAAACTGAAATTAAATAGGTGGCATTTCACCCCTTGAAAACCACTTTTCTAAGTTCAGTTTTGATATTCTTCTTTTCCATAGTTTACATTCCAGTTGACTGACATATAGAATAAAACCTATGCAAAATTATGTTATTGACAAAGCACTAGGTGACAGTCACAGAAAATGTATTGTAAAATGCACCATCTCAGTCAAGTCAATGTATTTTAAAATCTGAAACTATTCTAGTTTACACACAAGGCTTTTAACAGTAACATGCAGATAATTGATAGTCACCTAACCCGAGTAAGATCTGTTGGAATGCACTTATCTCCGTGTCAATGATAATGGCAAGTTGAAGGCCAAGCTGAATATTCTGTGGACAGCAAACTGGTCAATGCTACAGACATTCTTAGTGCTAGAAGACAATAGCATTGACATCCACAAAATGTTTTTGTGACTAGCAGTGTTATTTGATATTACTCCATGCCCTGGGTTAACAATGGAGACAGTTGTAATGGCTTCCCTGTCTGTTTTTGCACGGCAACTCCATTGCAACCCAAGGATCTATCTTTGTTCATCGCCTAAATTCATAAGCTGCCACAGGGTACTATCCAGAAAATTCCAGTTCTTGCATCGATGCTGATGTCATCCAAATCTAACCCACGAACACCGTTTGCCACAAATCTACAGACTACAAAGACTGATCCCAGTCATTAACTCTATTTCTCTTACGAGGTGGAGGCCAATCGAGACTATTTGCGACCCAAAGTAGTCTTCAAACTCTTGATCTTCAGGCCAGGATCTGCTTTCGCACCAATAGTGTCTACTTACAAGTAACAGCCAAATGTAACTGCCTCTGCTGCTGAAACATTCATCCATGCTTTTGTTATCTTTGAACTCTAATGCCCCGCAATCTCCCTCCCTTACAATATTCATGTCATCATCTAATATGGCCTTAAGGGCCTGTTATACAAGCATGCAACTCTATGCGATTAGCGCGACCTAACGTGGTCGCTTGAGCCGTCCGGCGTCGCGGGGCCGGTCCCACTTCGATCGCCGGACGGAATTGTGCGGAGTTCGTCCCGACACCATGCAAGGCTCCGAAAAACTGACTATGTCCAAAAATTCCGCGCGGCAACGGCTTGTCGGCTCGCAGTCGCCTCGACTCATTACACACCGCCCCGACATCGTGCCTCCGTGAACCTATCTGTAGGTGCCTCCGTGACCCTCTATGTGTGTGGCTCCGTGGCCCTCTATGTGTGTGTGCCTCTGTGCCCCTCTCTGTCCTGGCGAACTTACCTTAGACTTCTCTCCAAGTTCGCCTCACTTTGCGCCGCGTTGCGCCACTCATCCGACCTCCGCGCGGCCCCTACTGCCGGTTTGGTTGCGCTTGCCGCATGCAGGCGCATGCTGGTGGGAACGGCCCTGTACAGGGGATCACCCGACCTCCGCGCAGCCCCCGCTTCTAGTTTGATCACGTTCATCGCATAGAGTTGCATGCTTGTAGGACAGGCCCTTTACTTTCTGGAACTTTCACAATGCAAGGCAACATAAAACATAATTTCAGCAAATTTTTGATCATTTACCCCAAAATCCCCAAACAAATTTTATTCATATTATTCTGCAAAAACAATGTGGGTTGTGTTACTGCAGTAAAGATACTAAAAGCTGCACTAAATTTCATTCAGCTCCATTCACCTAGACCTATCGCCTCTGTTTGATGCTTTCCAAGGCCTCCTAGTTGAGGAACACCTCAATTAAAAAATTATCATCCTAATTTTCAAATTCCTCCATGATCTCAAACTTCCTCATCTTCTCCAGCCTGTAAAGATAAATATCTGCCCTCCTTTAAATTGAACATTTAGAATTTTAATTATTTTTCCAAATGTCCCTCTCTTCAGGTATTCTTTCGCTAAACAATGTTTCAAAAATACAATGTGATTGGGAACATTTTAGTTATCTATCCTAATACCTCACCCCACCCCTTATGAGGCTCCAAGAAAACACTTTGGTGCACATTACTACATTTAAAAACAATAACATGGATTTCGCCTAAATAAAATTACACAATTGCACAAAGTAAACTTCACTAAAAAATAGCTGGCCGAAAACAAATGGGAATTGCATAGTACACAGCAGCCACAGACTCATTGCCTGATAACCCACAAATTGCACAGGTGTCCCACATAAAAATAACAACAATCTCTTGTTTTGTTTCTCATGAATGTATTGTTTGGTTTGCCAATTTTCCACCAACCCCCAATATTAATTACATAACATCAGGCTTATACCAGCATTGAAGTTTGCATTTCAAGTTTGATTTTTTTTTGTAAACTTGTGTTTCTTGTGCAGATACCACAAGTGGAGAAAAGTTACATAACAACCTTAAAATAATGGAGCTAAAAGCAAACTGCTGGAGAAACTCATTGGGGAGGGCAGCATTTGTGGAAATGACATCTTTATATCATGCTCCAGGAGGGCAACGGGTGTAGACACTGTGCATGCCCCGCAATTTCTTTCTCAACTTCAGTTGGAGCAATAACCCCGAGACAAATGAATGAATGGTCCGACTAGTAACAGAAATGTCAAATACCCCAAGTATTCACCCCCACCATCCACTAAATTTCCAAAAACACCATCAGTTTCAAATACAAACATTCAAACAATTTCAGTTTCATTATAGGGAAACCACATTAAATGTAAATACTGAATTAGTTTTGAGTATTTGTACCCGAATCTGGATTTTGGGGAATTTAGCGGTTGATCGATATGAACGCATCTAACTCTGCCGATCTATTGTAGCAATAACTTATTGGTGCTTTGAGAAAGCTTTACCACGGCAATAAATGTTAACTTAAAGTTCATTTAAAGGCTTGTATTCCAACGCAAAACTTTTTACAAGTATACGATCTTATCGACGGGGCATTTTCCCAACCTGTCAACAACTCAAGAGGATGAAAAGACAAGAGTTTAAAGAGCAAAACACAAAGGGCTGGAAGAACGCAGCGGGCGAGGCAGCATCTGGGGCGGGATGGGACATGCGACATTTCGGGTTGGGAACCCTCATGCAGAGTTAAAATATATTATCCGATGGCCAAATGACCCCCCCCCCCCCCCCCCCCAATGAGAGGATTTATTACGGACACGTCAGTCAACTCAAACTGGACGATGGCACATATCCTCTGGTAACAAACAGTCCGATGTAGGCAGGGTGAAGCCGGGAAAACGGCGCTCCCGATGCAGCCGCCCACCATCCATCCCCGAGGCTGCAGCAGCCCAACTTTGCAGGACGGACGACGGACACAAAAAAAGCTGGTGCAACCCAGCGGGTCAGGCAGCATCTCTGCAGGAAAGGGAATGGGTGACGTTTCGGGTCGAGACCCTTCTCCAGACCTTCTTGCTGGACTGACCGATGCCAACTAGTGCCCCGGGGTAGCGGCTTCCACAGTTACGGACAACAGAGCGGCTGCTGCCGAGTGTTGCTGTTGTTGTACCCCCTCCCCTCCCATCCTCATCCTCCCCCCTCCTCCCAGATGGAAGCAGCTGCAAGTTTTCTGGTGATGGGCACAGCGGTCGGCACAAACTTTCTTCAAGGCTGCACCCATCCTACTCCCCCCTCCTCCTCTTTCCCCAAGGAGCAGGGAGTATCTCTGGCAGCGGGCATCCCCACCCTCTCCCCTCCATCTCCCCGCCGCCGCCGCCGCCTACCTTGCTCCCGCTTGCCTCGCCGTCTCCGCGACGCGCTCTCTCTCAGTCTTTGTCCCCAGTATCGGGACGATAACTAGGTTGAGGCGGGTTTTTGTCAGCGTGCCCGACTCATTCCGCCCGAAGCTCCCGTGTTTCCTGGATTCGCTTCTTCTTCCTCTTCTGCTTTTTTATTATTATTATTATTAATATTATTATTATGACAAGCACCACCCCTCCTCTCTCTTCCTCAGCCACCGTCGAGTGAGAGGAGGGCGGGCGGATGGCATTGACGGGAGCTGCTGATCTGTTGTCTGAGGGGCGCGAAGGGAGGAGTGGGGGGTGGGGGGGGTGGGAGGAGGGGCGCCGCCGCCGCCGCGCGCGCGTGTGGAGAGCCAGCGCCTCCAACCGCCGCACCAACCGCCCCCCCCCCCCCCCCCGCGCGACCCAGTGCGCGCGCCATCCGCCCGTCACCCGGCACACTCGCCCCCCCCCCCCCCTCGAGGCGGGCGAGCGCGCGGCTCTGTGACGTCAACGCCCGCCCGCGCACCATCCACTATGCAGAGCCATTCATGAAAAGTGTGCGTGTGTTCTGGTTGCGGTGGGCTGTGTTGACAAAGGTATGTATGTACACCTTTGTGCCTCTACTGTGCACCAGTTGGATATGACATCCCCATTCATTCTGGGCTTCCTCCTCAACAATCTTGTCAAAATCTCACCTCCCCCCCCCCCCCCCCACACAACTAATAAATTGCACACGACTGTTTGCCAGGGACCCGATCGTTACTAAACGTCAGACCGATTTTGGTGACACCTTAAAACCAAAACATAAATGTGTAGGAAGTGAACTGCTTTACACCGAAGATAGACAAAAAAATGCTGGAGTAACTCAACTCAACAGGACACAACGGCAGCATCTCTGGAGAGAAGGAATGGGCGACGTTTCGGGTCGAGACCCTTCAGACTGGAATCTATCAAGAACTATTACCCAAGCGTAAAATAAACTAATAAACCCAAATCATGAGAAATTACTTTTCGCTCAAAATACATGAGATGCCTAATCCTTGTTTATTTCACGAAATATTAATATGTTGTAACAGCTTTGCTTAAAACTCTGAAATGCGATATTTCTTCTGAACTAGCAGTTTCCCAAATAATTTAAAATTAATAAACAGGAAGGACGTTGCCTGTTCTACGTCCGATTAGCCAAATTATCTGAAACGACTATTATAATGAATTGATTTTACTTGTGTAGAAAATTAAAATAAAATAGGGCCATTGCATTTGCTTTGGTATTTTCTCTTTTGTTACTAATTTCTGATATTTGCCATCAGTCTACACGTGCTCAGATAAGAATTTAAACTATTTATTTTACCAATTTCAGAAAGAAGCAAATCAAGATGTTTCTTGTCAGATCGCCAGAGCAGTTAGGCAACACACGGTGGACAGGAAACAAATGTGAAGTATTTATGCAAAATGCATACAACTACATTGCAATGCCCAAGCAATTTTCCTTCTGCGCTGTCGTGCCTTTACACCAGTGTCTCTCCATTGATAATCCCAATATCTGAATCACACTTATCACCGATGTAAGTAAATGTCAAGTTTCATTAGAAGGCAAAGTTCTGCCTCTAGTCAGCCATGGGTTGGTCCCAATGAAGCACGTCCGTCACCCACAGGGCATTAGAAGATTAGAGCTTCTTCAGTTAAGTCTTTCATTCTGATCGACTGAACTGTAAAACAAGTAGAGCAATGTTTTCCTGAACCACTTTTTGCTCATTAACTATTAAATCAAATTTTGATGCAGATGTTCCACTTTTATTAATGCAACGTCTTCCATTACAGAAATTAATCTTGCAAAAGATTGTGTTTTTAATGTATGTGGCAATTTTCTCTCATATGTTTCGAATATTCTCTGTATATCAATTCCATCAAAAACAGATTATAATGTCACAAGGTGAGGGGAGACCTGATAGAAGTGTATTGAATTATGAGAGTCAATGGTATTTTTTTTGTCAACAGGCACCAAGGTACATTGAAAGTTATATTTGTATACAGTTCAGTACAAGTATCACTATATATAAACATTTAAATACATCTTAGATAAGCATCTCAGTTACAGTACGTGTATTGCAGTAGTACACTGAGGCAGTATACAGAGTCGCCAGATTTTGGCGCCATTTTCAAGTCCCAGTACAGGGTTCTTGACCTGACTGGGAAGGCCCATTGTCCTGGCGACATTGCGGGGTTAGCCTGGCCAAGCATAGCCATGGTGCCCTCTGTCGCTGAAGGCCGTGTCCAATCCACACGCTCGACCTCTTGGAGCGGTATCTGGTCCAGCCGAATCCCTGGCTGTTAGACGGTGTAAATAGCTTGAGCCTTTTTTTTTCCCCTGGGTGCAAATGTCAAGGACTTGGAGGTATAGCTTTTTAGTGAGAGGGGCAAAGTTTCCAAGATCTGTGTGAGGCACGTTTTTTACAGCGAGTGGTGGATGCCTGGAACATGCTGCCAGGTGTGGTGGTGGAAGCAGATAAGAATGTGGCATTCAAGATGCTTTTAGATAGGCACATGGAACTGCAGGGAATGGTGGGATATGGATCACATACAAGCAGAGGAAATTAGTTTTGTCGAAATTTTGCGGATGTTGTAGGCCAAAGTGCCAGTTCCTGTGCTTACTGATCTATGTTCCCATATACTAGAGCAATAATGAACCTAATGTCATTATCAAATGGCACTGTGACTACAATGAATCACAAATACAAATAAGTGTTGGTATGTCATGTTTCAGTTGTACAAGATATAACTTCGGGCGGCACGGTGGCATAGCAGTAGAGCTACTGCCTTACATCGCCAGAGACCCAGGTTGGATCCTGACTACAGATGCTTGTTTGTACGGAGTTTGTACGTTCTACCCGTGACTGCATGGATTTTCTCTGAAATCTTCTGTTTCCTCCCACACTCAAAGACACACAGCTTTGTAGGTTCATTGGCTTGGTGTAAATGTAAAATTGTCCCTAGTTGTGTGTAGGATCCTATTGAAAGGAAACGTTGCCCCTTTCACTTTAAAGCTACACCTTCAAGTCCTTAACATTTGCACCCAGGGGATTGCTGGTCAGTGTGGACCAGGTGAGCCGAAGGGCCTGTTTCCCCACCGTATCTCTAAAATTAGAATTAACAACAAAGATGTTAGTGAGACTACACTTGAAATATTGTGTGCATTTCTGGTCACCATACTGGATGAAGAATATGATTAAGCTAGAGAGGATATAGAAAAGATTGACAAGAATGAACTGGAGGGCTTGAGTTATAATGTGATATGGGTAGGCTGGGACTGTTTACCCTGAAGCGGTGGATGCTGATGGGTGACCTTACTGAGGTTTATAAAGGAGGAGCATTACTAATATAGATTGTCACTTTTTCCTTGAGCAGAATAGTTTAAAACTAGAGGACATAAGCTTAAGGTGAGAGGTGAAAGATTTAAATGGGACCTGACATGCACTGACTTCACAGCCTAACCCCCGGACTTTCATCTATCCACCTACTGTAATTTGTACTGTAACTGTAACCCATACTGGATATAGGAATCCTATTATCCATTCTATTTATCCATTGTCTTTTTATAGATATGTATATAGCGCTGCAGAAACTGTGCACCTTATCCCCCCCCCCCTTTTTTTGTCTTGTTTTTGCACTGAGTAGGAGCAGTTTTTAATCTCACTGTACATGTGTATAGTGACAATAAAAGGCATTCGGATTCTGAAAGTGATGTATCTGGACCAAACTGCCAGGGGAAGTGGTACAATTAACTTGGACAGGTACATGGATAGGAAAGGTTTAGAGAGAAAAGGGCCAAATGCAGGCAAATGGGACTAGCTCAGGAAGACAAAGGGCTGAAGGGACTGCATCCATGTTGTATGCATCTATGTCTAAACCCAGTTCGTCAAACGGCAGAGCTCCTCAACTGTGCCTCCTTGATTTCCAGCAGATTTGCTCTCACCAACCACCACCTCACCATCCAGGACAGTACAGGGTAGAGATCCCCTGGTCCTTACCTTTCACCCCACCAGCCTCTGCATCCAACACTGGCTTCAACATGATCGCATCTTCCCATCCCAACCCCTTTCTGCTTTCCACAGAGACCACTTTCTCCATGACTCCTTGGTTTGCTCATATCCTGCCCACCGGACTTGCCCCCTACCCAGACACATTCCCCTGCCAACCACAAGAGATGCAAGACTTTCCCAGACTTCCTACCTCACCTCCATTCAGGAATTCCCAAAAGTCCTTCTGGGTGAGACAGAAATTTACTTGCATCTCCTCCAACGTTATTGTATTAGGTGTTCTCAATGTGGCCTCCACTATGTTAGCGAGACCAAGCATAGACTAGGGACTGTGTCACTGAATGTTTGTGCTATGTTTGCCAGGGCAACTCCCAGTTGCTGGCTTTTTAATTCCCTTTCCTATTCCCATACTGACCTGTGCGTCCTTGGCCTCCACCATTGCCAGAGTGAGGTTACAGACAAACTGGGTAGCTTACAACTCACCAGTATGAGCTTTGAATTTTCCAATTTCACGTACCATTTTCCACCCCTCGCGCCTGCGCACACATTTCTTTCCACTCCCATCCCTAATTTTTTTCACCTCCTCCACTTATTCCATCCTCTCAATTCCCATCCATCACTAATTGGATCCCCCATTTTCCTTCACCACCCCCACTCCTTATCCCTACCCACCATCCCTTCCTCAGGTTCAACATTTCATTCCCACTCCGCCCTCCTATTATAATCAGGTCCCACCTTCTTTTTTCCCCCTCTTCTTAGTTTAGTTTATTGTCAGGTCTACCGAGGCTCAGTGAAAAGCTTTTGTTACCTGCTACCCAGTCAGCAGAAAGACAATACATGATTATAATTGTGCCACGACAGTTTATAGAAACATGATAAGGGTATAACGTTTAGTGCAAGGTAAAGCCAGCTAAGACTGATCAAAGATAGTCCGAGGTTAGACAAAAATGCTGGAGAAACTCAGCGGGTGAGCCAGCATCTATGGAGCCAAGGAAATAGGCAACGTTTCGGGTCGAGACCCTTCTTCAGACTGATGTGAGGGTGGGGGGGCGGGGGGGGGGGGGGGGGGTGGGAGAAGAAAGGAAGAAGCGGAGACAGTGGGCTGAGGGAGAGCTAAGAAGGGGAGGAGAAAGCAGGGACTACCTGAAATTAGAGAAGGCATTGTTCATACCGCTGTGGTGCACACTGCCCTAGCGAAATATGAGGTGCTGATCCTCCAATTTATGATGGTCCTCACTCTGGGCATGGAGGAGGCCCAGGACAGAAAGGTCTGATTCGGAATGGGAGGGGGTTGAAGTGCTGAACCACTGGGAGATCAAGTAGGTTAATGCGAACCGAGCGGAGGTGTTGTGTGAAGCGTTCGCCAAGCTTACGCTTGTTCTCACCGATGTAGAGCAGCCGATATCTAGAGCAGCGGATGCAATAGATGAAGTTGGAGGAGGTGCAGGTGAACCTCTGCTGCACCTGGAAAGACTGCTTAGGTCCTTAAATGGAGTCGAGGGGGAGGTAAAGCAACAAGTGTAGCATTTCCTGCGGTTGCAAGGGAAAATGCCAGGAGAGGGGGTGGTTTGGGTGGGAAGGGATGAATTGACCAGGGAGTTACGGAGGGAGCAGTCTCTACGGAAAGCAGACAGGGGAGGAGATGGGAAGATGTGGCCCAACTCTGGCCACATTCGAGGAGCAGCACCTCATATTTCACTTGGGCAGTTTGCACCCCAGCGGTATGAACATTGACTTCCCTAATTTCAGGTCGTCCCTGCTTTCTCCTCCCCTTCTCAGCTCTCCCTCAGCCCACTATCTCCGCCTCTTCCTTTCTTCTTCCCACCCCCCCACCTTTACATCAGTCTGAAGAAGGATCTCAACCCAAAATGTTGCCTATTTCCTTCGCTCCATAGATGCTGCCTCACCCACTGAGTTTCTCCAGCATTTTTGTCTACCTTCGATTTTCCAGCAGCTGCAGTTCCTTCTTAAAGATAGTCCAAGGGTCATCTTCTGAGTCAGTTCTCATCTCCATCCATTTCTCATTCACTCATCTGCCAATCAATTTGGCTGGTGTAACACTAGAAGTATAATCAGAATCCCATCCACTCATTGGTTCATTCTAAAAGAGCATTTTTTCCAGATAAAATAATTTCACAACAATCTTTCTGGCAGCAAATGCCTGGAAAGTTGTACTTTGTTCCATTACGAATGCTGACAACTGAGGGTAACAATGCAAAACCATGCCAAAACTAGCAGACTAAATTTATTACATTGCCATATCCTGTTATGAATGTTGTTGGGCAATTAAAGAACAAATGGATGGAGAACGTTCTCTAAACATCTCCACCCTCAGTAAGGGCATGGTACCAAGCAGGTAAGTACACAAGACAAGGATAAACCATTTCCAAACAACTCTAGCCAGAAGTACAAACGTGAATGGAGACACAAGGAACTGCAGATGAAAAAATGACGCCAAGAGCTGAAATAACGCAGCGGGTCAGTCAGCATCTTGGGAGAACATGGATAACATTTCTGGAGAAGTCTGAAGAAGGGTCAAAACCTGAAATGCCACCTATCCATGTTCTCCAAAGATGCTTCCTGTCCCGCTGAATTACTCCAGCAGTTGGTACAAACTGTATCCTCAGCTTAATCTCTTCCTCAGTTCTGCTTCATCATAGATGTAAATATCACCAATTCGGTTCACTCTGAGTGAAATCGAGAAATAATCACGTGCAGTGGCTGCAGTGACCTTGCACCAACGTGTCTGTAGTGCTAAATACATGATCTCCATAAGTACCTGTGTCTTTTGTCATCTTATTCAAGCATGGCTTCCGCATTGAAATCAATCCCACAAAAGTGGAAAACTTCCCACCAATTTCTCACCTCTCCATCAGTCATAACATAGAAACTTGAAAGATGCTTTAACCTCCCATTTATCAAGCTTTTTCATGTTGAGAGTAGAAAAAGCTTGATGAATTGGTGACTAAAACACTGGCAATGAAAGATAGTTTGGTGTAATGGCTGACATATTTCCATCGTGGGAGACTGGACAGTGATGAACAATACGTTCAAATATGAGGTAAAACGGTTGGGAAAAGGTGAAATGTTCAAGGAAAAAGTAATGCTAAGGGTATTGTACAATGTCTGGTTTGGTGTTAAGCAATACATTCCCCTGCAATCGATGGGTGAAGAGAAGGAAGTTATAGCTAGTTAGGGATGTTAATTCTAGTGTAAGGCAGTATCGCCCTTCAGACGGTTTTTCATCAAGGTCATGATGATGTAATCACTCACAATGCACTCATGTATGAAAATTACTTTGTTCAAATGAATGGACAAAGTGCAGTGATGATGGTGTTAGCTAACCCAACAGTAAAGCCCAAGGAGAGTGGGGGTGGACGGGGTGAGTCAGACAATAGTGAGGCTGGCAAGATTAATTCCCAGTGAACATGCTGGACAGGAAGGTCAACAACAGTTTAAGAGAGAGTAACCATTGTTAATGCTTGCAAGAAGATAGTGACTGACGTGTGTCAATGAGCCCTTTCTGGGGGATACCAAGAGGTACAGACGGAAATGGTAGGCTTATCCAAGAGGGAATCATCTGGGATGGTTTATAAAAAGATCAATGATTTCTCAAGGGGTGGAGCAGGAATTTGAGCGGGCACTGGAGCAAGAGGGAATAGTAAAACAAGAGGAGGATTTTATTCATGTTTGGTCTTTTTTTATTCATGCAAAATCTTTCTTTGACTAGATAGCACACAAACAAAACCTTTTCACTATACAGTACATGTGACAATAATATATTAAACTAAAAGAGATAGAAGTAAGCATAAGTAAGAAAACAAGTGAAAAAAGGCAATAATGGAGGGAGAAATAACGATCTCAGAAAGAGAGCAGCTAAAATACATATAAGTGAACAGGAAACTTCAATTACTTTTGGCTTGCCCAATTAAACATGATTAGTTTACAAACATTTTATTAGAAGACACAGAAGATATAGGGTTTAGACCAGAGTTAAAATCAGAGACTCCATGGTAGGATAAAGTTGGAACTAGGTTGAATGGAATCAGGTTTAAGGTTTAGGCTAAAGGTAATTATTGTCACGTGTACCAAGGTACTGTGAAAAGCTTTGCTTTGCATGCTATCTCATCAGATCAGATACTACTAAGTATTCAAAATACAATCAAGCCATACTCAAGTACAATAGTTAGAGCAAAGAGGAAGATACAGAGGGCAGAATATAGTTTTCATCTTTGTGGCACACCTGTTTCAGAGGCAAAGTCTAATGTCTGCAATGGGGTAGTGTTGAATTGGATCGTACTCTAACTTACAGAAGGACCATTCAGAAGCCTGATAACAGATGGGAAGAAGCTGTTCCTAACTCTAGAAATGTGCCGTGAAATGTCTGTATCTTGTGACTGACAGGAACAGAGAGAAGGAATGACTGGGGTAGGGCAAGTTTTTGATTGTGTTAGTTACCTTTCTGAGGCAGCATGAGGTGTAGAATCAATGGTGGGGTGACTGGGTCACATCCACAACTGTCTGCAATTTCTTGCTGTCCCAAACCAAACTGTGATGCAACCTGACAGTATGTTTTCTATGGTGCATCTGTAGAAGCTTCTAAGAGTCCTTGGAGACGTACCGCATTTCCTCAGCATTAAACATTCATTAATTATTTTGGAAGTTTGGGAACATGTGTGGCAGGCATGTCTTTGTGAACAGAGAAACACACTGAGAAAGGCATAACAAGATATAGCGGCAGTTAAAATGCATACTTTGTTCCAGAAGTGGGAACTATCCTATCCAGGATCCAGAACAAAAATCCAATGGAATAGACCAATTATCCAAAGGAAAGGTTGGAAACTGATCAAAGTGCTTTAAAATGTAAGCTTCAGTGCAGAAGTACAAAGCTGCCCCTTCGTCTGGATGACTAATTTTGACATCTGGAGATTATTTAAAGAGAAATGCACTGTCCTGCGTCACACGTTGACATGGAGAATGGATTCTGTTCTTGTGTATCTGTACAGGTTGATCCAAGTATTTCAGTGATTGTTCCTGTCAGTGAAGGGCTTAGGGGCAGTCACTGTAGACAATCTACAAAATGAGTGGAATAATTAGTTTGTGAGAAACTACCTGCTCATCTTGAATAATCCTCGATTTAATGAAGATTTAATTCCTTTCACACAAAACACAACATCAGAAGACTGACCTTTAAGTACTTTAAGTGCCAGCTTGGTTTAGGATCTGCACTGTTGTGTCTGGATCAGAAGATCATGGGTTCGGTAGCATATTCCAAGGTTTCAATAGATGACGTAGATTGGTGCTTCATTCTCAGCAATTCTAGGAGAATGTTATACTGTTCCAGCCAGCCTCAATCAGACTCTGGCCCTTGCATGAAAACAACATACATAATCTTCAGAATCAACACAGAGAGAAGGCTACCACTAAGGTTGATCCTAAAAGAAAATCTACGCTACGAAAGTTCAAATTGAGCAGATTGTTCTCTAAACAATTCAAAGCATACAATACAAACTCCAGAAAACTACAATAACAAACTATATCTCACAATACTATAGATACTACCCTGTATACCTCATGCTGCTAGTTTCTATCCTTCCCCAATAGGACTGCCCTGGCAAACCCATTGTTTCTGCCTGCTCCAGTCGCACCAAACTCAACTCCAAACACCTCGATTCTATCCTGTCCCCACTTGTTCAGTTCTTTCCGACCTCCATTTGAGATACCTAACATACTCTTCAATACTTTAATAACTTTTGATTCCTTAACCCCCATTGCATCATCTTTAGTATGGATGTGCAGGTTTGTAAGTTAATGAGCTTTTGTAAATAGTCCCAGTGTATAGGATAGAACTCGTGTATGGATGATCATGGTTGGAGTGGACTCAGTGGGCCGAAGGGCCTGTTCCTACGCTGTATCTCTAAACTAAACTAAATGTAATACCCGTTCCTCCACTTCCTTCCTCACATCCTTAACACTCTCTTAACATCCTGAGAAGGTTTGCCTTGCTCTTCATTGCGGTTCATGGCTGTCAACTTTCTGCATTTTAGGTTTGTGAATTGGTCCAGGGGCATGCCTGGCATGTAATGTCGAGAGTGGTTCTAGGAGTTGGCCACATGAGGATTGATTGAGTATATTAGGCTTGTCTTCTCCAAAGCTTGGAAAAGAGAGGAAAACTCACTGAAATTTACAAAATTATTTTATGATTCAACAGGTTGGACAGGAAAAATGCTTCTCCCTGCTGAGGATCTAGAAGCAGGATTAACTGGTATTCAATAAGGTGCAGCCCATTTCATTGGTTCAATGGTGCTATATTGTCACATGTACCAAGGTGCAGTGAAATTCTTTTTTGCATATAGTTCAGTAAGTGTTACAATACGTAAGCACATCTTAGATCTGTTGAATCTTAGAATGGTACACTTCCATCTTAGAATAGTACACTGAGATAGTATACAAGAGTCGCCAGAATGGCCAGGTGCCATTTTCAAGTCCAAGTTGTTATAAGTATAGAGTTCTTAATCTGGCCCAAAAGGCCCATTGTCCTGGAGGCAATGCAGGGTCTACCTGGCTAAGTGTAGCCAATGGTGTCCTCTACACATTCTCCACCACATCGTGCCGTTGTATGTCATGTCCAGTCTGCGTGCACGGCCTCGGAGTGACGCCTGATCCAGCTGAGTCCCAGGTTGCTGCAGGGTATCCAGAAGCCTACTCCACCATCGAGGTGCACTGCTCTGCCTCCTGCAGCCGGTCATTTGCCAGCTCTTTGTTACTTGAGTCAGTCACCACTGCTGCCATCCTGAATCTCTTTACCCTCCTCTTGGTGGCTTGCCTCTTGGGGATGGGTTCCCTGTTGCCGGGGGATGGACATGGCACCATGGTCTGCCGTGCGGCACCATGGTCAGAGCTAAATGGAGGATAGATTTCTTCACACAGTTCATTCAAAGCAGAGATTGATAGGTTTCTGGATACTAGGTGGATCAGGAAATGTCGGGATATTCTAGTAAAATGGCATTTGGATAGAATATCAGCCATGATCTCAAAGAATGGAGGATTAGGCTTGAAGGGCCAAGTGGCTTAGTTCTGTGCCTTTGTCTTCTGTTCTTATGCAAGCGAGACTCGATTTATAATGGAGTCAGTGGAATAAATTCATTCATTATTAAAAATATTTTTAGAGTAGGTTATAATATACATTTTCAATAAAGTCAATGCAAGTTTCACATTACACCAGTTTGGAATTTATAGCACAAGACAATCTATGTCAAACCAATTAATGTTATGGTTGTTTGCCAGGGGCAATGTGAGGTCATCTTCAAGCAATGTAGCCGTAACTAGTTGCCGAACAACAGCAGCTAGACTAGACCAAATTTATTTAAACCCCGTTGCTGAGCTTACTTTCAGGAAATGTTGACTAACTTCTCAGGTCTCTTCCAATGTTGAAAAATGCCTGCAAACATTAGACATGGCATTAAGGCAGCACAGTGGCGCAGCGCCAGAGACCCATGTTCGGTTCTGACTAAGGGTGCTTGTCTGTAGAGTTTGTACCTTCTCCCCGTGACCTAGGCCATTCGACCTACTCCTAGACCTAGGAGTAGGCCATTCGGTCCTTCGAGCCTGCACCGCCATTCAATATGATCATGGCCGATCATCCAACTCAGTATCCTGTACCTGCCTTCTCTCCACACCCCCTGATCCCTTTAGCCACAAGGGCCACATCTAACTCCCTCTTAAATATAGCCAATGAACTGGCCTCAACTACCTTCTGTGGCAGAGAATTCCAGAGACCCACCACTGCCTGTGTGAAAAATGTTTTCCTCATCTCAGTCCTAAAGGAATTCCCCCTTATCCTTAAACCGTGACCCCTTGTTCTGGACCTCCCCAACATCGGGAACAATCCTCCTGCATCTAGCCTGTCCAACCCCTTAAGAATGTTGTAAGTTTCTATAAGATTCCCCCCTCAATCTTCTAAATTCTAGCGAGTACAAGCAGAGTCTATCCAGTCTTTCCTCATATGAAAGTCCTGACATCCCAGGAATCAGTCTGGTGAATCTTCTCTCAACCCTCTCTGTGGCAAAGGTTTTCTGTACCCCCTCTATGACCTGCATGGGTTTTCCCCCACACTCCAAAAATGTACAAGTGTGTACGTTAATTGGCGTGGTATAAATTTCAGTGAGAATGCGAAGAGGGCTGTGCAGAGAAATTGTTAGCACAACAAGAGGTAGCTGGTGCTTTAAGAAAACCTGGGAAATGCAAATGACATTATAAAAAGCGGTTCAGTGTACAATGCAACCAAACCAGATCTGGTTCAGAAATAAACTGCTGGAGGAACTCAGGAGGTTGAGCAGCATTTGTGGAGGCCACGTCAGTGGATATTTTTAAGGCAGAGATAGATTCTTGATTAGTACAGGTGTCAGTGGTTATGGGGAGAAGTCAGGAGAATGGGGTTAGGAGGGAGAAATAGATCAGGCATGATGAATGGCGTAGTCGACTTGATGGGCCGAATGGCCTAATTCTACTCCTATCACTTATGACCTTATGAAATGAATTGTAGAGAGACCCTATATCAACATTGTGGAGAGGGTACACAGCCTGTAGAGAGGAGGAGAGCAGAGGCAGGGTTCAGAGGAGTGAAGAACGGTGGACAGATAGAGCTAGGTTGGTGGCGGGAGGGATGGAGTTGGAAAACGAAGGCAGGTGGGTGATGGGTAGAAGCAGATAAAGCCAATAAAAAGGGGGGCAGATGGAACCAAGTGGGGGAAGGGGAGGTTGAAGGTGTAGAAAACTTCTGGAGGGCACAGACACAAGTGCTGGAAACTTGAGAAAGAGACAAAGTGCGGAGTAACTCAGCAGAAAGCTGGAGTAACTCAGTGGGACAGGCAGCATCTCTGGAGAGAAGGAATGGGTGGCGTTTCGGGTCGAGACCCTTCTTCAGAGTAACTCAGCAGGGCAGGCAGCATCTCTGGAGGGATGGATAGGCAATGTTTCAGGTTGGTATCCCGACCTGAAACATTCATCACACCACTGATTCTTCCTGACCCGTTGAGTTTACTCCAGCACGTAGTATTTTGTTGGAGGTGATAAGTGGCAACACCAACCTACCAGTGTTGAAATCTGATTAAAAAGGGAAGGTAATAATGGGAATCATTACGGGAGAGATGAAGGGCAAATGGAACCAGATGGGGGTTGTGGGATTATGAACAAAGTATGTAAGTAGTAAGTGGATGGAACTAGGGGAGATGAAAATGGGTGAAGGAGGATGGAAGAAAGGGTCCTAGAAATGGTGATCTGGTATAGGAATAGGCCATTCGGCCCATCAAGTCTACTCCGCCATGCAATCAAGACCGATCTCTCTCTCCGTGCTAACCCTATTCTCCTGCCTTCTCCTCATAACCTCTGACATCTGTACTAACAATTGATGGATTATGATCTGTTTGCATGCTTAGAATAAGACACCCCCTTTTGAACGAAAAGTCACGAGAAGTGAGACCACATCTCCTTAATTTTTGTCCGAACTTCAACAGCCCACTTTTCACCTGACGCGATCGCAGGGCGAACGTGCAAACTCCACACAAACAGCACTCGTGGTCAGCAGCATCGAACCCGAATTTAGGCGCTGAAAGGCAGCAGCTCTACCAACTGCGCCACCCTATTGTACCGGTTGTTTTTCTGAGGGTGGCAATGGTGTAGTCCTGGGCCTGCACCTTTCTCGAAACAATCTAAAATAAACGTGACATCGGCTCGCCCGATGCTCCTCCGGAGGCTCAGGGAACAGATGCGTTGCACGTTGTGCGTTGACTAAATTAGAAGCCAGCCGAATGCGTGATAACAAGATTTTCTTTCAAGCCCGTCTCCTGGGAAAGCGAGAAGCAACGAGATTCTGCTTCCCAGTCCCAGGGTCTCTTGCTTGCACCCTGAGTCCCAGACCCGACACATCGCTGCCCATCACCTCCCCAGATGCTGGCTGACCCGCTGAATTCCTCCAGCACTTTGAGTTTTGCTCAAGGTCCCAGCATCCGCACTCTTCGCTGTTTCGGCTATTTCAATCCCCCTGCCCCAGTCAGATTTGATTAACGTTCGGTCCAACCGTGGGCTGGAAGGACGAGTTCCCGAGCGCCAGACTGCCCGGCGTCTGCAGAGTCCAGCTGAAGCGAGAGCCACCTATAAGAAAAGTCTTATTTTTGCTCACCCGAAGGAACCTGTCTTGTGTTCTAGGCAGAATGGCACCGCTCCACGCGATCCCGTTGGTGCCTGAATAATTTAAGTGTGAATGGCGTTGGAAAGACAATACTCTTTGCAATAATCTGACCCCGAAAAGGGCGAATCCCCACAAACCGAAACTGCCCCATTTAGTAAGTTTTAGATCGCGTCCCCTTGTACACAGATCCTCGAAAGAGTGACAATTATCATTTAGACTGTTCTTAGAACATTTATTATTATGCGTCATTCTAATTTTCCATATATTTCTACCATGCACTTCACGTACAATAGGGCAAACTGCAGCGAGATAAGTATCCAGTAATATAAATATGCTGGGTTATAAATATACTGGGAACAGATCAATACGCAAGTGCACAGCACCTTGTGACAACTTATCTCATTCAATTCGCCCTATTGCCAGCGGAAATATTTACACCGCATCATAGACCAGGAATATGTGAGAAGGGTTTATGTTTTGCTCTTAAGTGCAGTCTGCTCCATCTTGCCATTTATCCCTCACTTGAAGCTGAGGACATATGTATGTGGACAAGGGCAACATCAGTTCCTCAGCTGACGTCAATAGCTGGTCCCTGCTGACTATAAAAAAGAACGGTGCCTATTGAAGGCTTTTTTGCTCTTTTCCATGCACAAATTGATGTTGTCAGAATCTTTTATTTCTGAGCTTAGATTATTGCATTACTGCATCAGAAATGTTAGTAATTCTAGGCATCGCCTATTATTCAGCTTTTTGCAAAAAAAAACCTGCACACTCACACTTGAAAGGTTGCACGCCTCTGCATATCATTGGAATGAAAGAAAGATTGTACAGCTTGGCCATTTTACTTGCATATTGCTGTAGAACAGGCATATTTAGAGGATCCCATATTCACCATCTATGGGCTGGAGGCAGACAGAAAGCAATCCAATATTTCAAAGCAACCCTTTAGGTTAATTCCAAAGGTACTATGGACATAAAATACTGGAGTAACTCAGCGGGCCAGGCAGCATCTCTGGATAGAAGGAATGGGTAACGTTTCGGGTCAAGACCATTCTTCAGACTGAGAGTCAGGGGAGCGGGAAACGAGAGATATTGAAGGATAAGGTGTGAAAGCGAGAGATCAAAAGGGACGAAGCTCAAAGAAAATGTGGAATAGATCATTGGTAGCTAGGGGAAGGTGACAATGAGGCATACAAGGTAACATTTAATCAGGAGGACAGTCAAACTAGTCGGAGAACAAGGATGGGGAGAGAGGGAAAGCAAGGGTTACTTGAAGTTAGAGCAGTCAATGTTCATGGGTCAATGGGTTGTATGTTGCCCAAGCCAAATACGAGTAGCTGTTCGTCCAATTGGCGATGGGCCTCACTTTGACAGTGGAGGAGGCCCAGAACAGAAAGGTCAGTATGGGAATATGAGGGGGAATTAAAGTGTTTAGCAACTGGGAGATCTTGTAGGTCTAGGCGGAACCCAGCATTGTAGTCACCAAAAAAGATAATTTAAATGTCGATTACGGTGAAGACTATAGGAAAATACAGCCATGATAACTCTTTAAAATGGGAATACTGGAATACTAGACTGGTTGAGATGGGTTAAATTGTTGAAAAGAAAACATCAGTCATGTTTAGCGTAGGTAACAGCATGGCTGTGTTCTATCATTTCAACATTTTTCTCAGATATCTTTGACTTTGGGAAGGGATATTAATGTAGCACCGAATTAAGGACATAACAAAGTCAAAGCATCTAGTTCTTGCATATAGGGACTATAATGCAGAACCACGAGTGAATTGGTCATAGTTTAAACGTACAAAAGCAAAACACTGCAGTTTTTGGTTTCACTCTTGCAAGACAGTTAGCAGCAAACAGTTTAATATCTTAACCTGATTCAGGAATAAGTCATCAGAGGATCTGTTTATAATTAACACCGTGAGTGTTGTTGTGCTACTTTAGATCACCTGAGCCTTCTTTCTCGTAATACGTATTGTCCTTCTAATCTAACACCAGGACAATAGTCCTGCTCCATTAATCAGCAATCCTATTTACTGTCTGATCTGTGAAACCTGATCACCACAATTTGCATTTGTACGGTGCCCTCTGTGTGGAAAAGGCAACATCATGTGATTCACAGGAGAATAATATAACCGGAGGTTCTAAATGAGTTTTTAGGAGCAGCCAAAGGCAGAGGGAGTGTTGGAGAGACATAAGGAAAGAACTCTAGAGATAGGTAATTGAGGGCCAATTTGAGTTAGGAGTGGGACTTGCTGCAGATTAGGATTGAGTCTCAGTTTGAATGAACTGAAGTCTATAGATGGTAGATGACTGGTATATGGAGAGGACAAAATCATTGATGAGGGTTTTGACAGACCTTGGGTTGAAGAATGGGCGGAGATACATGTTATTGATGGTCATTGTAACACAGAAACAGAAACATAGAAAATAGGTGCAGGAGTAAGCCATTCGGCCCTTCGAGCTTGCACCGCCATTCAATATGATCATGGTTGATCATCCAACTCAGTATCCCGTACCTGCCTTTTCCCCATACCCCCTGATCCCCTTAGCCACAAAGGCCACATCTAACTCCCTCTTAAATATAGCCAATGAACTGGTCTCAACAACCTTCTGTGGAAGAGAATTCCAGAGATTCACCACTCTCTGTGTGAAAAATGTTTTTCTCATCTCGGTCCTAAAAGACGTCCCCCTTATACTTAGACTGTGACCCCTTGTTCTGGACTTCCCCAACATCGGGAATAATCTTCCTGCACCTAGCCTGTCCAACCCCTTAAGAATTTTGTAAGTTTCTATAAGATCCCCCCTCAATCTTCTATATTATAGCGAGTACAAGCCAAGTCTATCCAGTCTTTCTTCATATGAAAGTCCTGACATGCCAGGAATCAGTCCAGTGAACCTTCTCTTTACTCCCTCTATGGCAAGAATGTCTTTCCTCAGATTAGGAGCCCAAAACTGTACGGAATACTCCAGGTGTGGTCTCACCAAGTCCCTGTACAACTGCAGTAGAACCTCCCTGCTCCTATACTCAAATCCTTTTACTATGAATGCCAACATAACATTCGCTTTCTTCACAGCCTGCTGCACCTGCATGCCTACTTTCAATGACTGGTATACCAATGCACCCAGGTCTCGTTGCATCTTCCCTTTTCCTAATCAGCCACCATTCAAATAATAGTCTGCTTTCCTGTTTTTGCCACCAAAGTGGATAACCTCACATTTATCCACATTATACTGCATCTGCCATGCATTTGCCCACCTTGCAGCCTCCTAGCATCCTCCTCACAGCTATCACTGTCCCCCAGCTTCGTGTCATCTGCAAACTTAAAGATGTTGCAGTCAATTCCCTCATCCAAATCATTAATATAAATTGTAAATAGCTGGGGTCCCAGCACTGAGCCTTGTGGCACCCCACTAGTCACTGCCTGCCACCCTGAAAAGGACCCATTTACTCCTACTCTTTGCTTCCTGTCTGTAGCCAGTTCTCTATCCACATCAATACTGAACCCCCAATACCGTGTGCTTTAAGTTTGCATACTAATCTCTTATGTGGGACCTTGTCGAAAGCTTTCTGAAAGTCCAGATATAACACATCCACTGGTTCTCCCTTATCTGCTCTACTAGTTACATCCTCGAAAAATTCTATAAGATTCATCAGACATGATTTTCCTTTCATAAATCCATGCTGACTTTGTCCAATGATTTCACCACTTTTCAAATGTGCTGCTATCCCATCTTTAATAACCGACTCTAGCAGTTTCCCCACTACCGATGTTAGACTAACTGGTCTGTAATTCCCCGTTTTCTCTCTCCCTCCCTTTTTAAAAAGTGGGGTTACATTAGCTACCCTCTAATCCTCAGGAACTACTCCAGAATCTAAAGAGTTTTGAAAAATTATCACTAATGCATCCACTATTTTTGGGGCTACTTCCTTAAGTACTCTGGGATGCAGCCTATCTGGCCCTGGGGATTTATCAGCCTTTAATCCATTCAATTTACCTAACACCACTTCCTGGCTAACCTGGATTTCACTCAGTTCTTCCATTGACCCCCAGTCCCCTGCTATTTCCGGCAGATTATTTATGTCTTCCTTTGTGAAGACAGAACCAAAGTAGTTATTCAATTGGTCTGCCATGTCTTTATTCCCCATAATCAATTCACCTGTTTCTGACTGCAAGGGACCTACATTTGTTTTAACTAATCTTTTTCTCTTCACATATCTATAAAAACTTTTGCAGTCAATTTTTATGTTCCCTGCCAGTTTTCTTTCATAATCTATTTTCTCTTTCCTTAAGCCCTTTGTCCTCTGCTGGACTCTGAATTTGTCAAAGTCCTCAGGTTGGCTGCTTTTTCTGCCTAATTTGTATGCTTCTTTTTTTTTGATACTATCCTTGATTTCCCCTGTTATCTCTCGTTGGTAACAAAATGGATTGGAAGAGTTGGATGCTCAGTTCGCCATTAAATAGGATACCCAGGTCCAAACAGTTTGGTATCAACCTGAGTTTGAAGGGTGGGGTGAAATCTATGGCAAAACAACATAATAACAGGGGCTATGGCAAAGATATAATAACAGGGGCTACAGGAGATGACTTTCATCTTCCCAATGTTTAATAGTGGAAACATTGGACTGGATACTGGAAAACCAAATCAGGAGCAGAGGAGAGTGAAGAAAAATACTTGAGATAATTGAGATAGAGCTGTGCATGTATGGTCAGTAGATCAGCGAGGCCTGAATCTATGTGTCTCAGTGATGCTACCAAAGGGCAGAAAGAGAGGAGAGGGCTAAACACAGGTGGCTGGGAATACCAGAGATAACTAGACAAGGAAGGGGAAGGAAACCATTGCTGGAGATGCGTTGAGTATGTCAAGAGTCAAGAGTGCTTTATTGTCATATGCCCCAGATGGAACAATGAAATTCTTACCTGCAGTACCTGCAGTACACTGAAAACAATATAATAAACAAGGGATAAATGAGTCAGAATAGTGGAAGCAAACCAATGTGGCAATAATGTCAGCATGACCTTGGTGGGAAACATGACACTAAGCAATAACATCCCCATCGAGAAGAACAAGGAAGATGAAACAATAATGGATAATTCAATTAACCCTGAACAGAATGAAAGGAAGATGAATCATCATCACAGCTGCAGCAGTTATTACTTACTATATTTGAGGCAAGTTTCAGACCCATGATAAGTGGTGGAACTGCATATATCAATGTATTTCTAAATGACAATAAAGTTTGCTTGACTGAAAACTGATTGGAGAGATTAAAAATTGGAGAGGAAACTTGAAGATGAGGTGGTAACTTGCAAGAGCAAAAATTTGTGGATTCTTTTTATGAAGTAGAAGAATTGGAACATGGCGCATTAGAGAGAAGTATTCATAAAGACAGATATGATGGTGGCTAAGAAGGACTTTTCCTTGTTCCGTTGAACGGTCTTTGACGAGAATCATTAACTAGATTTCTCCCTATAAACACTGCCTTACTTTATATGTACTTCCTGAATGTTCTACCTTGTTTTCAGATTTTTAACATTGGCGTTTTTTTTCCTTTGCAAGCTGTTTGTTTTCCACCGGCTGGTAATGTGATTGTGTGATATAGAAAGGAATTATGCTTCGTTTTTGGTTTAGTTTAGAGATGCAGCGTGGAAACAGGCCTGTCGACCCACCGAGTCCGCGCTGACCAGCGATCCCTGCACATTAACGCTATCCTACGCACACTAGGGACAATTTACATTTATACCAAGCCAATTAACCTGCAAACCTGCACGTCTTTGGAGTGTGGGAGGAAACCAGAGCTTCCTGGAGAAAACCCATGCAGGTCACTGGTAGGTCCATCTCCAGGGAAGGTGTGATCCAAAGAGAAACAATGTGGATAACTGTGTAACTGGTAAAATGACTAAGAAGGAGGATGGGGACAAGGAGGGAGGGTGGAGGGGAGTACGAGATGAAGTTACTTAAAATTAGAGAATTCCATGGCCATACCACCGGATTGCAAGCTACACAGGCAGAATGTCTTTTAAATGTTGTTACGGTTCCTGTCTTAACTGCCTCCTCTGCAGCTCATTCCATTTACCACGAGATATATGAAGCGTTGGTTTTAACTTTTGAAAATTCCTTAAACCTGGGGGAAGGTTCTATTAGGATGGAAAATGGCAAATATAATTATTTTATTCGGAAAGGGAGGGAGACAATATTCTTGATATAAGGAAGGAAACAAGGGTAACCAATTGCATTGTGACTTGTCATCAGAATGTTGAACTGCAAGCTTTGACAAATCTGTAACAACTTCCACACTGAGGCAATAGGGGAGGCAAGGCCTTGGCTGCCAAGTTCTCTGTGGTTGCATTTCGTACGGTAGAAGTGGCCGTTCTACATCACATCACTGTCTATTTATCTTTTTGTTATACTTATTTAGTCAGGCGACATTGTGGCATAACAACTGGTGTTGCCGCTTCATACCTCCTGTGACCTGGGTTCAATCCTGACCGCAGGTGCTACCTGCGTGCACGTACTCTCTCTGAGAAGTTTCCCTCGGGTGCTTTGGTTTCTTTCCATGTCCATTATGTCACGTTCTTTCCCATTATGTCATTAACTTATCTGTGTGACAATAACACTGGCAAGGATAGTAATGAATCACTGAAAGAACACATTTGCATGCACATAACACCTTTCTCGCGAATGAAAAATAATGACAGAGAGAATCTTGGGTTCATCCACCCTGATCTATTAAATTGTGTAATGGCTGCATCACAGGATGTTCATTCCATAGATATAACCCAATGATTGTAAGAGTGCCAAATGAGGAAAAAACTGAAATTGTTCCCCAGTCTCCTCAATAAGGTCACCCTGGTTCTGAAATATTTGCAGTAATATCATTTGTAATAGACAATAACTTCACAGAGGATATTTAGGGATGAAAAGAATGTTGTTTTAAGAAATTGCTATTGCTATTTGTTGGAGACACAAAAAGCTGGAGTAGCTCAGTGGAGCAGACGGATCAGAATAGGTAACGATTCAGGTCGAGACACTTCTTCAGACTGAGAGTCGGGAAAAGGGAAATGAGATATATGAAGTGATGGACACAAGGAACTGCTGATGCTGGTTTACAAAAGAAAATGCAAAGTGCTGGAGTCTTCTTCTTAACGAGTCCACAAACAAGATTAGAAGTTCAGCCAGAGCTGACACACTTCTCAGCATCTGCACAATGGTGTCTGTTGTGACTCATGCGCTTCTTGTGCTTCTTGTGCGCGGTGGTGAAAAGATTGGTGGAAACAGGGCCGCAACGTGAACAATCTTTCCTTGACCCCAGTGCTGGAGTAACTTAGCAGGTCAGGCTGCCTGACACACTGAGTTACTCCAGCACTTTGCGTCCAGCATTTGTTGTCTTTGAGAATGTAACAGTGAGCCACCTTTTTGAACTGCTGCAATTTTCTGCTGAAGGTATTCCAATAATGATGTGTAAGAGGGAACTGCGGATGCTGGTTTATACCGAAGATAGACGCAAATGTTGGAGTAACTCAGTGGGTCAGGCAGCATCTCTGGAGAAAAAGAACAGGTGACGTTTCGGGTTGGAACCCTTCTTTAGACTGAAAGTAGATGTGGGGGGGGGGGGTTAATGTTGTTAATAATGATGTTGGGTAGGGAGTTCTGGGGTGGGAGCTTTCAACCTTCACGTAGTCTGCCCTGTTTCGACGAATGCAATCAATCTGGTGTGCACAATCAAATAAGATCAAATAGAACAAGTTGTCCTACAACTTTAGGCTGTGCCACACCATACGCAAGAAGAAGTAAAAGGTAGGGAGTTCCAAGTTTTTGACCTACTGATGAGGAATGGCCGGTGATATTTTTCCAATGAGTTGTCGGCTGAAGGAAAACCTGCTTGTGATTGAGCGTTTTTCTCCTTAGTGGGAAATTTTGTGGATTTGGGTGGTGTTATTGGAGTGGCCTTGGCCTATTTTTACTTCGGAGTCACGTGAGTGACTACGTGAAGGCATCAAAGCTCTGTGATTTCATGCCCTGGAACGAGTCCATGCTCACACACTGCCATAATAACCAATGGAGGAAGTATGTTAACGTATTTCAGACATGAAACGGTGCTGAAAAACAATAATGTATTTATTAACAAATAATAATAACCCCTAACTTCGGGGAGAATTATAATACAGAACTCAAAATTGTGTCTGCAAACGTCTCAGGCATGGCCACGGGTTTGTTATAAAACCGCTGGAAGGTTTTTTCATTAGACCAACCCGCCTTTGCAAGGATGTGGTCCATAGGAACTTCCATCATCCTTGCTTCCGATGTAGCTGTAGCCCTGGTGGAATGAGATTTAAAAGCATCAGTGTCCACCCCCGCTGCACCTAATACCATCCTAAGCCATCTTGAGATGGTCTGCATGGTTACTCTTTGATGAGGACGTTTATGGCTTATCAATAGAGCCATTTCCGTGCCCCTGAGACTTTTGGTGACCTCCAGGTAATGTAGAAGGTGGGTCACTATACATAGACGACTATCTACGGGGTAAGCCAGGAACTCCAATTTGAGGCCAGATGATCCAGGCCTGTTCTGTTTAAGTAACTCATATGTGTGGAAGGTTACCTTATTTTTGGACGTCACCATGGCATCCAGTCTTAGTTTGTGCAGAGACTGGACCCGCTGCGCCGTTACGAGAGCCATCAGCAACACCGTTTTATACGTCAGTTTAGTTAGTGAAAGGGACGTAGCTGGTGCCCGATCTCTGAGCAGGGTTAAGACAATGCCAATATCCCAGGTCTGGGCATATCGAGGCCTGGGGGGATTCGAGTTGAAAATACCCCTCATAAGTTTCGACACCAGAGGGTGAGATTCGACTCCATGGTGTTCTAACTCCTGTCCCAGATATGAGGATAGGGCACTTCTAGCGCAGTTGATGGCACTGTAGCTCAAGCCTTCATCGAAATGTAGGCTCGCCAAGAAGTTCAGCACATCCGTAATGGTGGCTGTGTTGTAAGTAGTGTTTGTCCTGGTACAAAATACCTCCCATTTTTTGATATAGATGAGGTACTGCTTCCTGGTGGACTCTCTGCATGATGCGTGATGATGTTCATAGTTCGGTCCGACAGTCCAAATTCCAGGAGTGGTCTTTTCAAATCCTGCAAACCAATAGGTACATTCGGTCATGGCACGGGTGACTCTCCCCTGTCTCAGGACGTACCAGCAAACTCGGGCATTTGGAGATTGGAATACATGGTTCTGAGACCATGTCGAGTACCCCAGGGAACCATGGCTGAGTAGGCCAATCGGGTACAACCAAAATACCCGATGCGGAGTCTTGTATTTTTCGCAAGACCCGACTGATGAGGCAGAAGGGGGGAAATGCATAGAAAAACAAATCCCCCCAGTGTAGCGAGAAAGCGTCCATCGCTACTGCCCCAGGGTCTGGTTCCCATGCAACATATGTTGGTATCTGGTGATTAAGTCTGGATGCAAAAAGGTCGATATCTGGCATTCCATACCGAGCTCCAATGTCAGTAAATACCTGGTGGTCCAACATCCATTCGGTGTTGTATTTGAATTTGCGTGACCTGGTGTCCGCCACTGTATTGAGCTTACCCGGAAGGTAAGTAGCTGATATCCAAATGTTTCTTTCTATGCACCAGTGCCAGATTGTATTGACCAATTCATCACAAGATATCGACTTAATTCCAACCATATGATTAATGTATGTCACCACGGTGGTATTTTCAATTTGTAGGCGAACATGCAGATGGTGCATGTCTGAACAGTTAGCCCGAAGTCCGTGAAACACTCCCAACATCTCTAGATGATTGATACCCAGTGTCTGAAGTAAGGTTAACTCATGTGCATTCCATCTACCACCGCAACTGGAGGTGGTATTTGTTGCTCCCCAGCCGTGAGCGCTGGCATCAGTTTGTAACACAACCGAAGGGTTTGTGACTATGATGGGATTAGAGCAATGTCGAACATTGTTACTCCACCATTGCAATTCCAATTTTTCTTTGGCTGGTAACTGCATTGGCCTGTCAAAGTGGCCAGCATGGTGTTTGAGTGCTGCAATTTTGGCCCTCTGTAGATTTTGGTAACGTAAGGGTCCAAATTGTGTGGCTGGAAAGGCAGCCACGAGCTTCCCAATTACCCTGGCTACTTGCCGAATAGATGGTTTACTGATGCAAACAAGGCTGTTGCATGCCTCAATCAAGTCTGTTGCTTTGTCCTTTCGCAAAGTGACAGACATATGAACAGAGTCAATCGTGAACCCCAAATAGTACATAGTCATAGAAGGCATTAACTTGGATTTGTCTGGATGGATGATAAACCCCAATTTTTGAAATAGCAGCTTGGTGGCTGAGACAGCCAATTTGGCCAACTCCAAGGTTTTCCCCACAATTAAGATGTCATCGAGATATGCCATGACAATATGTTTTTGTTTCCGAAGAAACGCCAAGGCCAGTTTCAATATTTTAGTAAACAGTCTGGGGGCTGATGCTAATCCATTAGGCAGCGCTTTATACTGCCAGAGCTGCCCCATCCAGATACATTTCAAATATCTGCGGTGATCTTTCTCTATTGCTACTGAATAGTATGCATCATTTAGGTCGATGCAAGCCATGAAGCACCTCTTGGAAACTAGTTGTTTGGCAGTTACAAAAGTTTCCATTTTGAAGTGCGTGTACTGCACAAAAGTATTCAGTTGTGTCAAATCAATAATGATGCGGCATCCGACATCTTTTTTGTTTTTGGTGAAGATGTGTGATACAAACTCAAGAGATTCATGTTTGGTTTTCTCATTTACTCCTTTTGTATGTTGTCTTAACAGTTCCGCATGACCTTCCAATTTCTCTGGTCTGAAGAAGGGTCTCGACCCGAAACGTCGCCTATCTCCTTCGCTCCTTAGATGCTGCTGCACCCGCTGAGTTTCTCCAGCTTTTTGTGTAAACTTCCAATTTCTCTTTTTGTGAAAGCACAAACTTTCCGCTTGGTGCAATTTTGTATCCCTGAATACTTTGCAATATGAAAGGATCTGACGTTATAGAACTCCATGCATTCCTAAACAAGTGTAACCTTCCCCCAACCTATGAAGACGTTATACATGCTGTGTTCCGGAGGCAACCAGACCCACTTACCTCCATGGTTACCGGTGGTGCTGTGTTGGTTTCCTCCGTCCTTGCTTCCTGGGAGGTGGAGGCGCTGTGGTGTGGGTTTGGCGCATCTTCCAGGAAGGCCGTTCTGGGGCATGACCTAAAAAAAGACCTTTGTGCGGGTTGTACGGCCTTCGAGCTTTGACCAGCTGCTCTTTCGCTGCGGTAACGCGGTCTGCTGGTGGATGCCTAGGGGTGCTGCCGCCGAGTATACGAGGACCTGGTAGCGGACGGCACTTTAATCATGCCAACGGCATTTGCCTCTTCGTTGAGGTCTTTTACCTGTTTGGGCAGGTTGTCCCCGAACAATAGAGTAGGCGGCTGTGCGCTGCTGGTTCTGCACAACCCCACGAACTTGGGGTTTAGTGCAGGTCGGAAGACACTCTTCCTGAAACAGTTCATCTCAAACTGTGCATTACAGAAGAGTGCCAGGGCATCCTGTTGCTCCGACATATCCTTCCCATCTACTGACCTGGTAAATGCTGCAATCCCAGAGGCCAGTAGTTTCAGGACTTTATGCATCTTTACTTCCTGGCTCCTAATGCCAGGACTGATGTTTCCCCAGATGGGGTTATTTACCGCAGGCATGTTGAGGGAGACACAGTTCTCTGTAGTAAAATATTTGGCTGCTGTGTCGTTCATGGCCAGTTCCTGTAGTTGGCAGGTAATTTATGCTGGCTGCCAGCTGGGGCTGCAACAGCAGTCCCTTCTGTGAAGGTATCGCGAACTTGGACACCATGCCGAGTAGCTCCTGTTCTTGCACCCCAAGCATGTTGGACGATTCTTCCCCTGTTCAGAGTCAGCCCAGATCTGACTCCTTATGCTCCCCTGCGAAGAGGGAGAGACATTTGGCAGCCCTGTAAAAGGTGCTGCCGTTGGTCTGCTAGGAGACCCACGGTGACCAGACTCCTGCTGGAGTAGGTCACGTTGGAGCAATTGCTCCACCATCCGCTCCATGCGGGATAAACGACCGCTGTCACTTCCCGCAGGCGGTGAATCTTCCAGCCCAGACCCTGCCGAGTCAACGAGCTTACCCGACCACCGGGTGGCTTTACCGCCAGTCCGAGGTGCACCTACGGGCTGTTGCGGTGTCAAGTCGGGGGCTGCTGTTTGAACAACGAGCAGCTCTGGAGAAACCGGCCGCTGCTGACTGCCCGCGTTCCCGCGGTCCTCCGCAGCCGGTCTTGTAGCGGTCCATTTGGACTTAGTTCTTGACTTGTCCATGATGGGTGTTGGTCTGTAAGAAAAACCACAACAGAGCGCCCACAAAACGACCTCAGGATAGTAAGTACTCACCTGCAGGTCCATTTTAAACTTACTGCTGGAGGAGCGACGCTTCTCCCGCCTGTCGCTTCGCAATGCGTTCGACGATATGTCGCGCATGCCTGCTAGCGGGGTCTTCATGTAGTCATTCACGTGAGTCCAAAGTTAAATTATCGCCTGTGTTGCTTCACTCACTACAAGCTACTGACCCAGTCTGGATGCCATATCCTCCAGCTCCACATGTGATAGTAATAAAAAGCCTCCCCTGATGATGGACATTAAAGTTCCCCATCCACTGTACCTGTCCCTTGCTACTTTCGGTGCATTTTTTTGTTACGTGAGGGAGTACTGATGGAGAGCATCAACTGAGGGAGGGTGATAGGTGGTTATCAGGAAATGGTCTCCACGACCATGTTTAACATGATGACACAAGACTTCATGGATCTAGAGTCAATGTTGGAAACTCTATAGGCTATTTCCTCCCTCCTATATGCAGCCCATCGCCTCGAGTAGATTTCTTCTGTTCGTGAGTCAAGATATATGCAGGGATTGTGATGGAGACTGAAGAGGATTCATGACCCCAAAACTTTACCTATCCATGTTCTCCAGAGATGCTGCCTGACCGGCTGAGTTACTCCAGCACTTTGTGTCTTTTTATGTGCTCAGGCTGTTGCTTGATGAAACTTCCTAAGTTCAACATCAGTTTCCAGATGTTGGTGGGAACTTTGCAGTGTGGATTTTTTTAAATCAAAATACACTTTATTCAGATTTTAAAATATATACAAGTAGACGATAGACAATAGGTGCAGGAGTAGGCCATTCGGCCCTTCGAGCCTGCACCGCCATTCAAATGTGATCATGGCTGATCATCCCGAATCAGTACCCCATTCTGTGCAAAAATTCTTCTGACATTCTCAGCGGCTATACATACATTCTATGGAGTCATATTGAACTAGATGTATCTTTGCAATGTAGAATAAAGTCCTAAAGATCAATGCAGGGAGGATTGTTTAGTTTTACTCCTTCTCTTTTTAATGCAATGGGAGTGGTACAACTGAAGTTGCTTTTCAGGCCACTTTGCAGGTCATTAAAGAGTCACATGGAAATGGGTGGTGGGTGTCCGAGTCACATGTAGACCAGATTAGGATGGTTGATTTCTACCTCATGGACAGGAGTGAATGGGTTGGGCTTTTATGACAATCTGATAGCTGTCCGTGATCATCATTAATAAATCTACTTGGCAATTCTTATCCGAATTTGGAATTATTAACATAATTTAAACTTCACAGCCACTGGTGTGGAATTTGAACATAGGTTTCATGTGCATTAGCTTAGTTTAGTTTAGTTCAGAGAAACAGTGCAGAAACAGGCCCTTTGGTTCGCTGGGTCCGCGGCGACCAGCGATCCCCGCATTAACATTAACACTATTCTACACACTAGGGGCAGTTTACAATTATACCAAGCCAAGTAAACTACAAACCTGTACATCTTTGGAGTGTGCGAGGAAACTGAAGATCTCGGAGAAAACCCACGCAGGTCACGGGGAGAACGTACAAACTCAGTACGGACAGCACGGTCCGTAGTTATGATTGAACTCGGGTCTCTGGCGCTGTAAGGCAGCAACTCTACCGCTGTCTGGATTGGGGGGTATATCCTTCATGCTATAAGATAGGCACACACCCAACCCCCCTATTTATGCAATTTTTAGATATTAGACAAGGTCTTTCCCAAAACTCAATTTCCAAACCCTGCCTATACTTTATCCCAAAGTGGGAATGGCTGTTGTCAGAACATTTAATCGTCCCCCCATATGTGATAAATGTTTATCTCAAGATGCAACTATAGCACATTCCTTTGTTTTTAGCATAATAATCCAAAAATTTTGGAATTAAATTTTTGAAATGTTTACAAAATTATTTAAAACAAAATTGAAACCTAACAGAATTGATTATTTTTTGGAACAATGGAAGTCAGCTCAAAGCCGGGGGGGGGAGGGGGGCTGGAAGAAATAAGGAAGAGGAGGAGCCAGAGGGTTGAGGGAGAGCTGAGAAGGGGAGGAGACAATAAGGGTTACCGGAAATTGGAGAAGTCAATGTTCATGCTGCGGGGGTGTAAACTGCACAAGCGGAATATGAGGTGCTGCCCCTCCAATTTCCGGTGGTGCTCACTCTGGCCATGGAGGAGGCCCAGGCCAGAAAGGTCGGATTCGGAATGGGATGGGGAGTTGAAGTGCTGAGCCACCGGGAGATCAGATTGGTTATTGCGGACCGAGCGGAGGTGTTCGGCGACACGTTCGCCAAGCCTACGCTTGGTCTCACTGATGTAGATCAGCTGACATCTAGAGCAGCGGATGCAATAGATGAGGTTGGATGAGGTGCAGGTGAACCTCTGTCGCACCTGGAACGACTGCTTGGGTTCTTGAATGGAGTGGAGGGGGGAGGTAAAGCGACAAGTGATATTCAGTCTAGATCAGATTTAAAAATTGTGAATCTTGAGACTACCTAACCTATTTAATGGGAACATTCTTAAATGATTTACTCCCTATGTTCTTTTGCAAACCTTAAATAAATCACCCCTGCATGTCCCTGAAGTGCAAATCTCAGAGATTTATACTGGGATCCTGTTTTGTAGCTCTCCTTCAAATCTTTTCTAAAAAAATGAATGTCACTCTCAATATGAGTAGACCAGGATTATACTCCAGATAATACTCCGACTGAACAAGTCTTTTGTCAGGTATGCTGTCTTCTATAGTCAATCATCTGACGACTACCCAATTAGCCTATTTGCTCTAATGATTTTTTCCTTGCATTGTTATGAAAATGTTGAAATCTAAAGATTACAACACTTTCATTGTTTTTTTCTCAGAGAGGCGTACATGTGGAACATCTGCACTGCTATGTGTATATACCGTTCTCTTCCAAGTTAAACAAACTTTGCCAAAGTCTATGACAATTCTTGAACAGAGCAAGATCTTCTATTCAAATAGACAATCGTGTAGTCCTAACATTCGACTAATCCCAGTGCCATCTGCGAATTTGCAGATTATGTCTTTAACACCTACGTCTAGACCAATTATAAAAATAGTAACCAGCAACAATCCCATCAACAATCCTTGCCGGGCAGCTGTTTGCAAGTTTCCAAACAGATTCAAATCTAGCTATAATTTATTTCCCTTTAAATGCTTCTAGCATGTTCTCAATAAGATTCAACATAGTCTAATAATGCCATAACTTTTAATCTCAACCAGAATCCTCTTATGGGCTGCCTTACAGTCAAAAGCGTTGGGTAGTGTAAACTGACTGGGATTCCCTTGTTCACAGACTTAAGAACTTCTTCGAAAAATATATAGCATATTTACAAGGCATAATCTTTTTTGGAACCTGTGTTTAGACTCCCTAAATCATCCCTCTCTGACCAAGTAATCATCCATTTCTTCTCTCCAAAGATGCTGCCTGTCCATCTGAGTTACTCCACCATTTTAGAAACCTAGAAACATAGAAAATAGGTGCAGGAGTAGGTCATTCGGCGGCCCTTCGAGCCAGCACCGCCATTCAATATGATCATGGCTGATCATCCAAAGTGAGTACCCCGTTCCTGCTTTCTCCCCATATCGCTTGATTCCGTTTGCACTAAGAGCTATATCTAACTCGCTCTTGAAAATATCCAGTGAATTGCCTTCTGTGGCAGATAATTCCACAAATTCATCTCAGACACTATCTGTGTCTATCTTCGGTTTAAACCAGCATCTGCAGTTCCTTCCTACACTAATCATCCCTAATGACTGATTCCCCAATGCATATTTCTCATTGTATCAATTAAATGGGGCCACAGTTAGGTTACACTTTTTTTGAAGACAGAGACTTAATTAACAGCTTTGTGGACTATGCAAACTTCAGCAGTACTTTTGAAATGTACGTGATGATATTGGAAACAGAGTAGCCAATTCGTGAACAACAAGGTTCTATTAAAGGCAATGTAGAAATGATCAGATCATCTGATTTGATAGTGTTGGATGAAGACTAAATAGTGGCCAGAACAATTGCAGCATTCTGTGAATTGTTCCTTGGGCCTTTTGTTCATGCCCGAGAGGGCAGATGGAAACTTAGTTTAATGTCTCCTCTGAAGATTGCCTTCCAGTTTCGCACCACCAGGTTCAATGGTTCAATGGATATTATTGTCACACAGGCAAGTGTGACATGACATAGTGAAATTTATTTTGCATATTATGCTGGCGCCACCATGTTTGGCCCCATTTCATCAAGTTCACAGGCCCGGCCTGGCCAAGAGTATCCGTGGTGTCCTCCGCCGCTGCTCCACCGCTGTAGGCCGCGTCCGGTCCATGTCCTCAGACTCGTGAGGCGCCGCCCGGTCCAGCCGAGTCCCAAGCTGTTGCAGGGCCTCCAGCGTCCCACTCCACTGTCTACGCAGCAGTGCACTCCCTCCCGGAGCTGGTCCGCTTACCGGCCCTCCGTCTGACACCTTCCACTCTGTGCGGGCGAGATGGGCCTCCAGGTGGATTCCCAGGCTGTGGCGCAAATCCTTGAGTTGGGCCTTCTGGTCATAATCAAAGATGTGCTTAGGTACGGCAATACACTACTGGTCTGTAAGAAAATAATTTCACTGTGCTTTTGAATTTCTCTCTCGTTTATTATATTGTTTACAGTACACTATGTTTACATATTATGTTGTACTGTTGCAAGTAAGAATCTCATTATTCTATCTGGCACATATCTTAATAAAACACTCTTGACTCTTGACATGTGACAATAAAAGCACTATTGAACACTGCTGACTACCTCTTGTGGACTTTATTTTCTAATTGTGTTTGAACTACTATTTTAATTTGTTTTGTCTTTTTTTTCCGCCTTGCATAAAATGTTATGTATAATGCATGTACGATTTATGTTTCTGGCTGTTGTCTGAGTCTATCTCTCTGATGCTACTGCCAGCAAGATTTTGACCATACATATGACAATAAACTCAACTTGACTTTGACTGTGCGGCATTCCCTCAGAGCTACGTTGATGTGTCAGCCTAGTTTTATACCTCCTGCAGGGGATGCAAATCTAAAACATGTCCGAGCTGAGAGCGCTTCCACTGATCCAATGTTGAAAAGATGTCACCCTGCACTTCACCCTAACTTGTTTTGACCGCCAGGTTGATACGCTCATGAAAGCAGTAAATTGTGGAGTACACAAATTCACTGTTGCTTATTAATTGACTTTTGCCTATTTTTGGTGTCTTAAACTAATTTAGTTCATTTTAGACTAGAGATACAGCGCGGAAACAGGCCCTTTGATCTACTGAGTCAGCGCCGACCAGTGATCTATCCCACACACTGTCCTAACACTATCCTACACACACTAGGGACAATTTACAACTTTACCAAACCAATAAGCCTACAAACCTGTATGTCTTTGGAGTGTGTGAAGAAACCGGAGCACCCGGAGAAAATCCCTCTCCCGTGACTCTGTCTGAAGAAGGGCCTTGACCTGAAAAATCATCTATCCTTTTTCTCCAGAGATGTTACCTAACTCACTCCAGCATTGTGTGTCTATCTTTGGTGTAACCAGCATCTGCAGTTCCGTCCCACACAAACCACTTATGTAGCCTCGTAAAATTTGGCAGAGTGGATTGCAAGCCACTGGAAATGGTTGTGGCAAACCATCCTGATGGGGATCAGGTATTCATTTATTGATGTCTTATAATTGGCACAGGTGGATTTGCAAAGCAGCTCGGGGGATTATTAAGTGACTCCTGGGCTCCCCAACCTCATTATTGCAACACTATGTTGTTGGTAACGTTGGAGTGTGGAGGAAGTCACTTTGTTTGCTTTGGGGACGATGAATTTCAAGGCTCATTACATGAGGAACTCTGTCAAAGGGTTCATTATATCCCAGGTGGACAATGTCTCTTTCACTCAGCTGGAAGTGAGCCCTGGGGATGCTGAACTGGGACATTCCTCAGTGAGTTGTGTTTGAGTCGAGTTTAGCTAATTGTCACAAGTATTGAGGTGCAGCGAAAAGTTTTTGTTGCATGCCAGTCAATGGAAAGACAATATATTATTACAATCTAGCCATCCACAGTGTACAGATCCAAGAATTGCATAGATAGAGTGGATGTGGAAAGGATGTTTCCACAGGTGGGAGAATCTAGGACCAGAGGTCATGGCCTCAGAATTAAAGGGCGCTCTTTTAGAAGGGAGGCAAGGAGGAACTTCTTTAGTCTGAGGGCAGTTAATCTGTGGAACTCATTGCCACAGAGGGCTGTGGAGGCCAAGTCAGTGGATATTTTTAAGGCAGACATACACAAATTCTTGATTAGAATGGGTGTCAAGGGTTATGGGGAGAAGGCAGAAAAATGGGATTAGGAGGCAAAGACCAGCCATGATTGAATGGCGGAGTAGACCCGATGGGCCGAATGGCCTAATCTTATTCCTATAACTTGTGAACATGATAATGGGAAATAAATAACAGGAAAAACATTTAGTGTAGTCTCCATCTTGCTCTTGTTGCTCTTTTCACACTCCCATGCCTCTCATCATCTGAACTGCCATGCTGCTCGTTCCCCTGCATGGTTTGTTGTCTTCTATTTGCAAAACTGTACAGAATAGCAATATGATGACACACCACCTCTGCTTGTCTCCACCGTTCTATGGCAAGGAATAAAATCTCACCACCTGCCGCCTCCCTTTGCCTCCAGAGATGCTGTCTGACCCACTGAGTTCTTCCAGCCATTTAATTTCTGCCCCAGATTACATTATCTGTGTCACCAGAGTGAAACAAGAAGTAGGAACTCTGATTCTGAGGCAAGAGTTTTACCAACATAGGATATTAACTTGTCAACGGATCTGTGTTTAAAGCATACTTATGAGAAAGAGACCTGTTGCCATATTTCTGCATTTCTTCTAATTGCAAGCAATAGTTATTCTTGTTACGGAACACCGATGCGCAAAATAAATAGGATTTTCCCCATATTCAGTAATGAAAGTTTAAAAGCTTGATGAAAAATGGGGATTTATACAAGAAAGGAAATTAGAAGTAGTTCAAGTGTATATTTAGAACAGCATTCAAGCATAACTGCTTAGGTCAAGGGATATAACACTGTGGTGCTGACCTACATTCAGCAATAACTAAATCAGATAACTGCAGCAAAAGCTGCAGCCAAAATAACCAGTCCAGACACACAGGTAGAGATCACATAAGTATAAAAATCAATCCATAAAAATGGCAACTTTCAAAGTCTGTCCTTCATTTGAAAGCAACAAGTCTCAATTACTCAAGAGCTGTCAGTTTGCTGATTGAAGTGGGTCATATAAATATGCCCGACGTTGTGTAGCCAAGGATACATTACAAATGTCCAATAAACAAATGTACGAATTACGGAAAATCGGTTGCTTTATGTCAGCTTATTAACGTCTAAAAGCACAGTCAAAAGGGACAGGTGACTATTTCTGTAAGTGTTTTCTCCTTCAGTGAAGGGCATGTAGAGCAAATATTGAATGATTAGTTGATTTTAATCCCAATCAGTGAACACTCATGGCTGCAATGCCTGTGAACAATGGAAGAGAGATTTGTTTTAGGTCCAGTATGTATTCAACCTCACTCCAAATGAGACCTACCACCCCCTTATACATTTAATTTGTGGACATTTTGGAGATAATTTTAGAAGGGCAGCAGGCTGGCATAGCTGTAGAGTTGCTGCCTTCCAGCGCCAGAGACCCGCGTTCGATCCTGACTATGGGTACTGTCTGTATGGAGTTTGTACGTTCTCCCCATGACCTGCGTGGGTTTTCGCTGGGTTCCCCGGTTCCCTCCCACATTTCAAAGACATACAGGTTTGTAGGCTAATTAGCTTTGTAAAATTGTAAATTGTCCCTAGCATGTGTAGTGTTAGTGTACGGGGATCACTGGTCGGCGCAGACTGGGTGGGCCGAAGGGATTGTTTCTATCTCTAAACTAAACTAAACTAAACACATAAAATATTAAGCACTGTGTGTCATGTTAAAACCAGTGCAAGTTTCAGTATATCAACAAGTTCCATCTTTTTGTGCATGTCATAATCGCTGAGCACAGATATTCAAGGCACTGTGTCCGTGTAAATTCTTTGAAAGAGATGTCTAATTAGTTCCACTCACTTGGCCCTTTCTCACTGACTTGTAAGCCTTTGTTTTTCGTTACATGGTGCAAAATTTGTCAGGAGTGAAACGGAGCCATTTGAAAAGAGAGCCCAGCAAGGGTTAACCTTTCACCAGGAGGACTGAGGCAGCATATGGCATCGTCTTTATAGGCTTACACTAACAGCTATGCCAGAGACAGAGTATATTTGTCTCCTGTCAAATGCAATCACTCTTCATTTGCAAGGTTACACATTTTATGTTGCATTTCCTGAAGCTTGGAATTTCATGTTATGTTCAGTATATAGCCATCGTTGGTGTCTGCTGCACAAATCACTGTTGTCCTTTTAGGGACAACTTATCCGTTCTGCCTAAAAAAAAGAACACCTGGTTGAGTGGTGCAGCAACAACAACCTATTGCTCAGCATCAACAAAGACAAGGCACTAATTGTTGATCTCAGAAAGAGATAGTCGAGAGAGCATGCGTCGGTTTTCATTAGTGGGCTGGCGATGGAGATGGTTAACAGCTTCAAGTTCCTGGGCGTGAAGGTCTCTGCCGACCTGTTGTGTGCCCAGCACATGCCCTGTAGATGAAACCATGAAAGGCGGCACAGAGGCGCAGCAGTAGATTTGCTGCCTTACAGCGCCAGAGACCCAGGTTCGGTCCTGGCTACTGGTGCTGTCTGTACGGAGTATGTATGTTCTCCCTGTGACCATGTGGGTTTTCTCTGGGTGCTCTGATTTCCTCCCACACTCCAAAGACGTACAGGTTTGTAGGTTAATTGGCTTAGGTAAAATTGTAAATTGTCCCTAGTGTGTGTAGGATAGTGCTAGTGTACAGGGTGGTTGTTGGTCGGCGCGGACTCGGTGGGTTGATGGGCCTGTGTCTCCAAAGCCTGAAGTAAAAATAGGTGCACCAGCATCTCTACTTTCTTAGAAGTTTAAAAAGATTTGGTACGTCACCAAATACTCCAGAGGTAAGGAAAGATTGAAAAGACTAGGCTTGTATTCACTGGGGTTTAGAAGGATAAGGGGACATCTTATAGAAACATATAAAATTATAAAAGGACTGGACAAGCTAGATGCAGGAAAAATGTTCCCAATGTTGGGTGAGTCCAGAACCAGGGGCCACAGTCTTAAAATAAAGGGGAGGCCATTTAAGACTGAGGTGAGAAAAAACCTTTTTACCCAGAGAGTTGTGAATTTATGGAATTCCCTGCCACAGAGGGCAGTGGAGGCCAAATCACTGGATGGATTTAAGAGAGAGTTGAATAGAGCTCTAGGGGCTAGTGGAGTCAAGGGATATGGGGAGAAGGCAGGCACGGGTTATTGATAACGTACAAACAGCCATGATCACAATGAATGGCGGTGCTGGCTCGAAGGGCCGAATGGCATCCTCTCTGCACCTATTTTCTATGTTTCTATGTATCTATGCACCGTAACAAGTGTCATGACTGGTTGCAGTATGGCCGATATGGTAATTCCAACACATAGGAATGCAAGAGGCTGCAGAGAGTGGTAGACTCAGTCCAGTCCATCACAGCTACAGCCCTCCCCGCCACTGAAAGCATCTACATGAGGTGCTGCCTCAGATACTGTAAGCCGTATCTCTCATCAAGGATCCCCACCATCTGGACCATGCATTCTTCTCATTGCTACCGTCGGGCAGGAGGTACAGAAGCCTGAAATCCCAAACCACAAGGTTAAGGAAAAGCTACTTTCCGACGATCATGTTTTTTGAAACAATCTTTTTTAAGGCCGAGATAAATAGATTCTTGATTAGTAAGGGTGTCAAGGGTTATGGGGAGAAGGCAGGAGAATGGGGTTGAGAGGGAGAGGTAGATCAGCCATGATTGAACGGCAGAGTAGACTTGATGGACCGAATGGCCTAATGAACATGCATTAGTCTAATTTATGAACTTATGAACTTGCATTAGTCTAATTCCACCTTGACAACTGAACATTACAGCCCACCTCTTGCAATGTCACTGATTTTTGTATTTTTGAACTAATGTTGTAGAGATCTACGCATTGTGTAAACACTCTGTGTAATAATTAACCGATACAGCCCCGTTGCACCCGTGCGCATCTAATTAATATTTTATTACTACCCCGCCGTCGCTCGTGACCACCCGACTTCCACTCAACCGCCAAACCTTTGAATTCCAACCACCTAAAGGCCAGCCCCCCCCATGACCACATGATTGGTCGGTCCAGATCACGCCCGATCCACGCGTGAGTATGAGCCCGACCAACGACGGTTCGATACCAAACTGGCTCAGGCCGCCACAGTGTTTTTCTTTTCACTGTATAATTTATATGCAATTTATGTATAATTTATGTTTAGTGCGTTGTCTGAATCAATGTGCTTGTAATGCTGCTGCAGGCAAGATTTTCATTGTACCTGTACCTCACCGTGCATGTACATCTGACAATAAACTCGATTTGACTTGACTTGATCTGTTTTTAGGTGATTGAGTCTCAGCAAGTAATGTGATATTATTATAACAATTAACAAGTATTTTTAGAAGGAAAAATGCCATAATCTTCTCTCAGATTATGTTGGTTCAGGCAGTAAATGCAAGACTTGCCTGTTAGTCCTGCATTACAAAAATGATTATTTAAAAAAAATTGTTACAGTGAGCTAAATGTATGCTTGTCTGAAGATATGAATATTTGAGGGTGTCAGTGGAGTAGTTCAGAACAAGTCCAGGACAGCAGTGCTGCTCAGATGCACTGTGTAGGAAGGAACTGCAGATGCTGGTTTAAAGAAGATAGCCACAAAAAGCTGGAGTAACTCAGCATGTCAAGCAGCATCTCTGGGGAAAAGGAATGATAGCATTTATTATACAAAAACAGGGATGTAACGCGGAGGTGCTGTGAGGCGCTGCATTTGGAGTATTGCGATCAAGTTTGGGCACATATCTGAGGAAGGATGTGCCGGATCTGGAGAGGGCTCAGAGGAGGTTTACAATAATTATCTCAGGAATTAGTGGGTTATCATATGATGAGCGTTTGACGGCACTGGGCCTGTACTTGCTGGAGTTTAGAAGGATTGAGGGTACCGCATTGAAACTTATCGAATAGTGAAAGGCTTGGATAGAGTGGATGTGGAGAGGATGTTTTCACTAGTGGGAGAGTCTAGGACTAGAGGTCATAGCTTCAGAATTAAAGGACGTTCCTTTAGGAAGGAGATGAGGAGGAATTTATTTTGTTAGAGGGTGGTGAATCTGTGGAATTCTTTGTCACAGAATGCTGTGGAGTCCAAGTAAATGGATATTTTTAAGGCAGAGATAGATAGATTCTTGATTAGTACGGGTGACAAGGGTTATGGAGAGAAGGCAGGAGAATGGGGTTTGGAGGGAGATAGATCAGCCAGGATTGAAAGGCGGAGTTGACTTGATGGGCCGAATGGCCTAATTCTGTTGTTATCACTTATGACCTTATAAATAGGTGACCTTTTGGGTCGAGACTCTTCTTCAGACCCCAGCTGCTCTGTTGCCTCTCATTTTCTTCTGTCAGGAGATCAGATTTGGTCATTGCCTTTGAGAAACTCAATGGTGGCACCGATAGCGCTGGTGGAAAAATAATGGAGCCCAACCATTGGCAAAATAGCTCAAGGAACTCCGAATGTCAGGAAGAAAAAGAAACTGAACAAATTAGGTAATGAATGAATGAATTCAGTTACATTTATCTGCATGGATAATGTACAACCCAACAGTATGAACATTGTATTCTTCAATTTCAAGAAATCCCCCCTCCCCCCTCTCTTTCCTGATGCACATACATTTTTCCTACTATCTACCACCACCCTAGTCACCCTGCTCCTTACCCCTCCATCTTACACTTATTTCCCAAGCACGACTTCCTTACGTCCCCTCTCTCTTCTCTCTCTCCTTCCTCACGTCCCCCTTCCACCTACATTTCTCCCTTCGGCTTTACATTTCATTTCTCTTGTCCGCTTGTCTGACACTCTTTCGCCTCCTTTGTCATTAACTCCACACATCTGGCATTCAACCCCTCCCCTTACCTGCATCACCTGTGGAAATAGGACTAAGCAGCCTTTGTCTCGCCCCCCTCCTTTCTTTTCCAGCTTTCGGCCCCCCTACTATTATCAGTCGGAAGAAGGTTCCTTGTTACGACTACGAAGGGAGATTCTTCAGAGTCGCATAACAAATCGAAAATCAGGGTCAAGTTTAAGAAAAAAAGTATTTAATTTTGTTAAACTAAGACAAAACCTGAACCTGATTTAAACAACACGGTCAGGGACCAGAATCGGCTAACAAATAATATAAGTGTGCTCCAGCCAGCCTCTCAATGGGCCATCGGACTGAAGACTCTAATCCTGCCTTATAGACATAACCCTGCAACCAAAATACCCGAAAACTCTCAGGTCATCCCTTCCATCCCAATACAACATAAATTTGCAAATATAGGCGACAAATATACAAAGTGCTGTGCCATGCGGCTAGGCCTCCTGCAGCTCAGACCGGCACCTCTTCCTTCAGGGATTGAGCCCGGTCACCTGACGTAGCTTGGCCAATCGGGTACAGAAGCTCTTAACCCCTTGAATCATGGTTCCCAGCCACGAGCCTGCAGAGAAACAGAAAGGTAAGTACACAGCATTCACCGGGGGGGGGGGGGGGGGGGGAGCGCCTAACACCCCCACCCAAAGATACTGAATAAGCTTCGGAAGAAATCATTCAGTTTTAAGATATTATCCTTGCCCCTGATGTGCCTGAACTCGAGGTTGTATTCTTGGAGCTGCCAACTCCAGCTCATTAATCTCCGGTTTTTATTCTTCATGTTCTGCAAAAAAACCAAAGGGTTATGATCCGTGAATAGGATGACAGGGACATTCGAGGAGCCCACATAAACCTCGAAATGACTTAGGGACAATAACACAGCAAGGGTTTCTTTCTCAATAGTGGAGTACCACCTCTGATGGGGATTAAACTTCTTAGAGAAATACGAAACTGGATGCCCCACCCCATCAGAGTCATCCTGTATAAGAACCCCACCAACCTCACGATCGCTAGCATTCACTGCCAGCTTAAATGGACGCTCAAAATCAGGTGCCGCAAGCACAGGTGCGAGCACCAGAAGACCTTTAGTATGATCAAAGGCTTGTTAACACTCAGCGGACCACACAAAAGTTACTTCCGGACTCAGCAAATCTGTCAAAGGAGCAGCCACTGCAGAAGAGTTTGGACAGAACCCCCTATAGTACCCAACCATAGCCAGATACCTATGGAGTTCAGTCCTAGATGTTGGAACAGGAAATGCGACAATATGTCCCACCTTCTTTACACAGAGAGTGGTGAGTCTCTGGAATTCTCTGCCACAGAAGGTAGTTGAGGCCAGTTCATTGGCTATATTTAAGAGGGCGTTAGATGTGGCACTTGTGGCTAAAGGGATCAGGGGGTATGGAGAGAAGGCAGGTACGGGATACTGAGTTGGATGATCAGCCATGATCACATTGAATGGCGGTGCAGGCTCGAAGGGCCGAATGGCCTACTCCTGCACCTATTTTCTATGTTTCTATGTTTCTATGTTGTCTTCGAGAGTGCGAACCTGACCCCGGCCCACCATCTTACCCAGATACGTCACCGTGGCCTGGCCAAACTCACACTTCCCCAGATTGATCGTTAGGTTTGCCTCCGCTAGACGACAAAATACCTCCTTCAGATGACCGATGTGTTCGATCCAAGACCTGGAGCACACAACCAAATCATCAAGGTATGCTTCACAGAAGGACAAACCTGACAATACCATGTTCACTAACCGTTGGAAGGTTGCCGGCGCATTGCGCATTCCAAATGCCATCACCATGTACTGAAGAAGGTTATCAGGCGTAACGAACGCTGAGATCTCCCTCGCCCGCCTAGTCAAAGGAACTTGCCAATATCCTTTTAACAAGTCCAACTTAGACACAAAAGATGCACTTCCCACATGATCCACGCAATCCTCCATCCGTGGAAGAGGATAGCAATCTGGCTTAGTTACAGCATTCACCTTCCGAAAGTCCGTGCAAAACCTGTCCTCCCCATTAGCCTTCGTAGCCAGTAGACATGGAGAACTCCACGGACTACAACTAGGTTCAGCAATTGCATGCTGCAGCATATAGTCAACCTGACCTCTTAGGCGATGACACTTGTCAGGGTTGACCCGATACGGATGCTGTTTAATTGGCGCAGCACCGGCCACGTCAATGTCATGCTGCAGCACAGACATCTGAGAAGCCACATCCGAGAACAGTGACCCATTTGACCCCACCAAAGCAAGCAGATCATCCCGCTGACTTTCAGACAAATGAGAGAACCGCAAGGGAAGCGACTCCAAAGCTTCAGAGTTGCACAGCTTTCCATGCGTCACTGCCACAGACAACCGTGCCTCACCCACATCACCACCCGTGTCAGGGGGCAGCACTGTTACAGCCAAAACTGGCTTAGACAAAACCGAAGGACACAGCTCCTCCCTATCAACCCGTAATTGCTCCTGCTCATGGTACTGCTTCAGCATGTTGACATGACAGAGCTGAGTCTTACACCTCCAATCAGTGGTACCAATAACGTTGCACCAACCTTCTCAACCACCTGATAGGAACCACTATACCGAGCCTGCAGACTGGAACCAGGAATAGGCAACCAGACCAGGACCTTGTCACCTGGAGAAAAATTCCTACTTGAAGCCTTCCTGTCGAACCAACCGTTCATCCTAGACTAAGCAGTAGCAAGATTACCCATTGCCTGTTCGCATGCCCTCCGCAGTCTAGACCTAAAAGTACAGACGTGGTCTAAAATACTATTTTTTGAATTCTCCTGCAACCATTTCTCCTTCAGGACCCTCAACGGACCACGAACAGTATGCGCGAACACCAGGTCAGCAGGACTGAACCCTAAAGACTCCTGCACGACCTCACGCAACGCAAACACAACGAGATGTACCCCCTCATCCCAGTCTCTTTCAAACTCCAGGCAGTAAGTCCTCAACATAGATTTCAATGTCTGGTGAAAGCGCTCGAGAGCTCCCTGGCTCTCAGGATGATACGCACTGGAGTGACAATGCTCAATATCCAACAACTTCATTACCTGACCAAAAACCTTTGACATGAAGTTGGAACCTTGGTCGCTCTGCACCACCGACAACGAAAAAAACTTAGTGAGAGACTTCACAATGGCAGGGGCAGTTATGTTACGCAAAGGGACCACCTTCGGAAAGCGGTTAGACGCACACATAATTGTCAATAAAAACTTGTTGCCCACCCTTGTCCGAGGGAGAGGACCCACACAATCAACTAGAATCCGTTCAAACAGCTCCCCAACCACAGGGATTGGATATAAAGGCGCAGGAACAATTGCTTGGTTCGGCTTTCCTGCCACCTGGCAAATGTGACAACACCTGTAGTGCTGCTTCTCAACCCTGGGCAAAAAAAATTCCGTAAGATACGGTCATACATCTTATTGACCCCCAAATGTCCACCCAGAGGTCCATCATGAGCCAAACAGAGTATCTCGTCCCTATACCGACGAGGTATCACAATCTGATCAACCATGCTCCAATCATCATGCCCTGACATATCCAAGGGAGACCACTTTCGCATCAGTAAGCCATTCCTCAGAAAATATCCCTTTGCTGTGGAATCCATATCCCCCTCAGGCACCGCGCAGTCGAACAGATCCGATAAACCTGGATCACTCTTTTGCTCCTCAACCAGCCGGTCACGTGACAGCGACACCGGCACATTTTCAGACAAGACCACATCTTGAGATGTAGAAACACCCTTCACAACACAGAATCCATCATCATGATCCCCAAAAATGCTCTCACTCAGGTCCACAACATCTTCAAACTTTGCCTGGCTCCTAGCCATAGCCCTCGTGACAGCACAAGCTGTGAAGACCTTCGGATGCTGCATAGCCAATCTATCAGGACTCCCGGAACAGCCGTCACCTCAGGAGTAATGAAAACTCTACCTCCTGCCAAGTCATACCCCAAAATCACAGAAACTCCCGCAACGGGAAAACACGGCCGTAACCCAACTGTTACCCGGCCTGAAACCAACTCCGACTCGAAATTCACGACATGCAAAGGCACTACCATGTCCTCCAACCCGAATCCTACAACAGAGACACTGGACCCAACCGCTGACTCCCCAGAAAACGGCAGTACACTACCCAATATAAAGAACTTATAAAGAACCAGTATCACGCAAGATGGATACTGGAACTCTATGACCCCCATCCTCTAGAGAAACAAAACCTTTCGTGATGAACGCAGAATAATTACTACACTCATCAGATGCAGACATCCCAGGAACCACAGGTGCTTTTTGTGTACCAACCAAAACTACTGGCTTTGCATTTTTCTTGAGCAGGACGGGACACGACCTTACGATGTGCCCACTCTCTTTACAATAGTAGCACACAGGACCTTCCTTAGTCCTGAGACTTCCATCAACCTTATCAGCTCAGACCTCCCCCTGTATCACTGTGCTGACACTTGCAGGCACAGAAACAGCTTTGACACTGCCACCGGCAACACCACCACGATAAACTGGCTATGCACCAAAAATATTGGATCGCCCAACAAACTCAGTTTTATGAGTCAATACATACTCATCTGCTAACATCGCAGCCTTAGACACCTCGGTCACCTTCTGCTCATTAAGGTAAGTAGCAACCCTCTCAGGGAGACAGTTCTTAAAGTCTTCCATAATCATCAAGGCCCGCAGCAGCTTAAAATCCTTCACTCCTTGAGAAGCGCACCGCCTGTCAAAAAGTGACTCCTTCTCCCAAGCAAACACCACATAAGTCTGATTGTCAAACTTCCTAAAGCGCCAGAATTTCTGCCGGTACGCCTCTGGAACTAATTCATAAGCCCTTAATACCGCAGACTTCGCACACTCATAGTCCAGACTGTTGTCAAGAGATAAAGACGAGTACACCTCCCGTGCTTAACCCACAAGGACACACTGCAATAGCAAGGCCCACATGTCCCTAGGCCACTTCAAGGACAAAGCTACCCGTTCAAACACTGCAAAATACTTGTCCACATCCTTCTCATTAAACGGGGGAACCAGGCGGATGTTCTTGCTCATATCAAACTCCCTTTCCCCAGAAGGAACTCGGGAGGCATTCAATTCCTTTTCCCACAGTTCAAGGCGTTTCATTTCAAGCTCTACTTGAAGCATGAGCTCTTTCTCTCTTAAGTCCCTCTCCTCCTTTTGCATTTCAAGCTCTTTCTCTCTTAAGGCTAACTCCTTCAATCGAATGATGCCCCCCATTTCCTGACCAGGCTGTGTAGAAGCTAGAGGACTTTCTTCCTCAGCAGGCAATACCCCACTCCTCTTCAACTCAGACCATAACACCGACTTTATAGCCTGTTTCCTTGAATGCTTATCAACAGACACCTTATAGCTGTCTGCCTGCACTAACAACTGCTCCTTCGTACATTTGCCAAACAACTCCTGACTAGGAGCGTCGATAAAGTCATCCACTTTAATCTCCATATCAAATGTCAGGACCAAAGCACCAGCCAACCCCTGGTCACAAATGTCACCACAAATGGAAAGGAAAAAAAATCCCCTCACAACACAGACTTCCTCAGTCACCAGAAGCCTACCAAAAAAAAACCCAAACTGTCTAGGGTCCTCAAAGCTTAGGACGAGCCCCCAATTTGTTACGTCTCCCGAAGGCAGGTTCCTCAGAGTCGCGTAACAACAAATCAAAAATCAGGGTCAAGTTTAAGAAAAAAAACAGTCTTTAATTTTGTTAAACTAAGACAAAACCCGAACCTGATTTAAACAACACGGTCAGGGACCAGAATGGGCTAACAAATAATATAAGTGTGCTCCAGCCAGCCTCATAATGGGCCATCAGACTGAAGACTCTAATCCTGCCTATATAGACATAATCCTGCAACCAAAATACCCGAAAACTCTCAAGTCATCCCTTCCGTCCCAATACAACATTAATTTGCAAATATAGGCGACAAATATACAAAGTGCTGTGCCATGTGGCCAGGCATCCTGCAGCTCAGACCGGCACCTCTTCCTTCAGGGATCGAGCACGAAGAGAGAGAATTCTGGGAGCTTCTGCCTTTTAAGCTACCGATGAGTCCGGTCACCTGATGTAGCTTGGCCAATCGGGTACAGAAGCTCTTAACCACTTGAATCCTGGTTCCCAGCCATGGGCCTGCAGAGAAACAGAAAGGTAAGTACACAGCATTCACCAGGGGGGGGGGAGCGCCTAACAGTCCTGACCTGATGCATTGCCTGTCCATTCCCTCCACCGAGGCTGCCTGACCTGCTGAGTTCCTCATGCACGTTGCGTTTTACTTGTATCATCACTGCCTGCCCATTGAGTGCACCTTTTACTACTACTTGTGGGGATCGCTGTGAATTGGTGCCTTGAGTGACCATCAGGGAACAGCTGCATGGTTATTCCAACCTTCTTTTAAGATTTTAATGAAGCCCCTGGTCGCTTGTTGTTAGGTTTTCTCTGCTCTTAATATTCCATGTGATTGAAGTCAGTGCCAGCCAGAAGTGGCAGCTCTCCAGTGGTTTTACTTCTTGAAGGCAAATGCATATTTTAAGAGCATTTCAGTACGTAGGAACAAGGCCATGCATTTTATATAGCCTATTATCATCTCCTGAATATATTGCATGCCTTTCACATCCAATATTAGGAGGGCAATATGCTTTCTGACGCGATTAACTGGTGAATGGGTTGTATTCAGCGGGAATGGGGAGGTGGGGAGAAAGAGGGATCTTCTCCTGGTGGGAGAAGATTCAGCAGTAATGTTCAAAAGGGAATTGTATTTGTTTTTGAAGAGGAAAGCTTACAAGTGCTGTGGTGAATGAGAAAGTAAGAGCAATTGAATAATCTTTCTAAAGTTTGGTGCAGGCGCACTGGGGACAATTGGCCTCCATCTGAGTTGTGGAGCAACATCCAGTTTTGTTAAGGCAAAATGCTTCCTGGTGAGTTCCAAAATGCATTCCTGTCCAGTGGCCTTTCAACGATCCTCTGTTAGGATTGCATTGTTTATAGTGCCATGTTATTGTACAAACAAAGTATTGAAGCAGCATTCAAGCCAAATGAGGTATGTTGGTGAGTTGTGGCGCGTTTGTTCAAGAGCAGCAGTTGTAAATGGCTTAACGAGAAGCACAGTGCAGTGAAATTCTTTGTTTCTGTAAAGGAGAGCACCCCAGTTTTCATTGTGCATTATTTATACGCTTTATCAGTTGTGCTGCATGCATTAGCAAGGCTCGAAGGCAAAACATAACAACAGCTCAGTGAGGCAGAAACTCAAGCCATGGAAATTTGTTGCAGAGAGGCCATGTCAGGAACACCATATTTCTGTGCTTCTTCTACGGTGAGTCAAAGTTTAGCCGCTCATTGTTCAGTTTAAATAATCTTCCTCTCATTCACTAACAAGGCGCTGGAAAAGGCAGCATTCTTGTGACAGCATTCTTGCTGCTTGCTAACAAGGCAAACAGACAGAGCTTCAGATCACATGCTACTCGTTCGTGAAGTTGAACCAGGCCATGACTAATGCTGCATGATAGCACAGGGAGATATAAGGAACTGCAAATGCTGGAAAAAATACAAAATACAAAAGGTCAGGCAGCATCTTTGGAGGAAATGGATGGGCGATGTTTCGGGTGAGAATCATTCTTCAGACTGATTGTAGTAGTGGGGGAGAAAGCTGGAAAAGAGGAAGGTTCATATCAAAATACTTCCACAGATTTGTCTTCGCTGTGCTATTAATTAATGATTAGGGAATAAGAAGAAAATTGTGCTGAAAGTTTGTGTAGAAATCACTATTCATTTTAGCCCCCTCTAAAAACATAAATTATAAATAAATTATGCATAAATTCCTCAAGACAGTGAAAAGTAAAGGACTGCATAAACAAGACATTCATGCTGAGCACAATGACACAAACAGGTCCATGGAGTGCAAGAGGTGGCCCTAGGTGCCTGTTGCTGAGATAGGATTAGGTTAAGTCACAGCTAGATCTCATCCCAGTACATTTCACCTTCTCCACTGAAGTGTCGGCATATTCCCTCTCAATGGTTCATGTATGAATACAGACATTAGGGGCAGGAGTGGCCTACCTTGTCCCTTGAACCTGCTTCAACATTCAACACCATGGCTGATTTGACTGCAATCTCAACTCCTCATTCCCACCGACCCACAGCAACATTTAATCCCAGATTCTCAGGAATCTTTCAGTCTCTGCCTTAAAAATATTCAATGGCATCGCTTTCACCACCCTATGACGAGAAGAATTGCGAAGACTGACAGCTCTCCGAGAGAAAAATAACTCACCCATCTCTCTATTTAATGGGTACTCACTTATTTTCAGACATTGATCCTCAATTCTCATTTCTGCCGCAAAGATGCCTATCAAGAAGCCTCAAACTAGAGATCCAGAGTCTGAAATAGGATCCCGACCCAAAACGTTGCCCACATATGTCCTCCACAAATGCTGCCTGACCTGTGTTTTTCAAGATACCTCAGAATCTTATATATCAACCAAGTCATCACCACACTTCTAAACTCCAACAGATTCAAGCCTAACCTGAACAAACATTCCTCATAAGGCAACCAGGCCATTACAGGTAGCAGTCAAGTAACATGTTGGAAACACTATAAGGACTGGCCTGTCTGGGAGCCCAGCAGACAGGTGATGCGAGAATTAGACTATGGATTCAACATGAGTATGATTTTTTTGTTGGGGGGTTTTCTTTGAAGCATGAAGGAAGAATACCTGAATAAGCTATCAAGTAATTCCTACAGTGACAAAAGCAGGTTTAGAGTCAAAGAGAGATACAGTGTAGAAACAGGCCCTTCTGCCCTACTTGCCCACACTGGCCAACTAGTCACACATGCCCGTGTTTGGTCCATATACCTCCAAACCTGTTCTATCCATGTACCTGTCTGTTTCTTAAATGTTGGGAGAGTCCCTGCCTCGTCTACCTTCTCTGGCAGCTTGTTCCATACACCCACCACCCTTTGTGTGAAAAAATGACCACTCAGATTCCTATTAAATCTTTCACCTTCACCTTAAATCTATGTCCTCTTGTCCTCGACTCTCCTACTCGTGGCAAGAGACTCTGTGCATCTCCCCGTCTCATTCCTCTCATGATCTATTCTTCTCATGATTTTATACACCTCAATAAAATCACCCCTCATCCTCCTGTGCTCCAAGGAATAGAGTCCCGGCCTACTCAACCTCTCCCTTCAGCTCTGGCAATATCCTTGTAAATCTTCTCTGTAATCTTTCCAGCTTGACAACATCTTTCCTATAATATGATTTTGTGGACTGAACACAATACTCTAAATGCGACCTCATCATTATCTTATACAACTGCAACATGACCTCCCAACTTCTATACTCAATACGCTGACTGATAAAGGCCAGTGTGCCAAACGCCTTTTTGACCATCCTATCTACCTGGAGGGAATGGAGAAGTGACATTTCAGGTGGGAACCCCTTTTTCAGAGTCATAACAGATGTTGATTTTTGTTGGAGGCTCATGATAAGTGGTACCAAACAACATTTAGTTGGAAAAGGACACAGAGAGCTAGAGTAACTCAGCAGGTCCGGCAACATCTCTGGAGAGCATGGATAGGTGACGTTTCAGGTCGAGTCCCTTCTTCAGTCCAAAATGTCACCTACGCTTGTGCTCCAGAGATGCTGCCTGACCTGCGGAGTTATTCTGGCACGTTGTGCCCTTTTGTACAAACCTGCACCTGCAGTTCCTTGTTTCAACATTTATTATGATATTAACTAAATGCTGCACATTTGGTTTGTGCTCCCTGAAGACTGATGTCTTCAAGCAAAGGAAATCAAGCAAAGAGAATCATGATGCACAGAGGAAAGAAATGTATTCCATCATGTTAGTGACAACTCTTTCAAAGTGCCATCCAATTCATCTCACATTCATCATATACCTCCAATTTGTTCTTCTTAATAAGTATTTTACTGAGCTCATGGCACCGCACACTTTTTTAAATAGCTTCATCGACTTACTTGCCTATATCAAAGACTTGTAAACCGTCAGATCTCAATTATTATTAATTATTAATTTGAATTCTCAAATGTAGCCTCGTATCAATGGAAGACTTATTTAAATCTCATGACATTTAGAAAGTCTGAGGTAATACGAAACAGCACATGATTATAAGTCTACTGATTTTCAACTATAAGGGGAGATATTTGATATAATGATTAGCGCAGGTCTGACTTGCACCTTTCCCAATGCTCTTAGGTAAAGGAACCACATGTTTTGAAACTGAGCCACACACACATAAACATTTCAGACTTTCCATCTGCTTTGAGGTGCCAGGAGGGTGCAGAAACTTCAAGTGGTTGCTGATTGTGGCTTCAACCAACATACAGCAAAAAAGATGATAGTTTTCCAAATTATATGCAAAAAAGCTTATTTGATTTCCTGTTAAATAGGCAAATTCACCTTGAATAGATTATCAAATTTGCCAGAGTTACCTGATCTTTATCCCTTTAGACAATAATGCCAGATGCACAGGGGTCTCGACCCATTCCTTCTCTCCAGAGATGCCGCCTGTTCCGCTGAGTTACAGTACTCCAGCATTTTGTGTCTTATCTTAAGTACATAAATAACATTACTTTGAAATATTGCAGGAGTAAAGCCCTTCAATGTAATGCCAAGTAAATAGGTCAATAAATGTCAAATTACTGAACTCAATAAGTCAGTATCAATTAGGAAAATAGTGTCCAGCAGCTATGATCTAATCTTTGTTTCAGTAGATAATAGGTATAGAATATTTCATAATGAAAAATATATTTTCTATCAAATCTTCATGCTGTCAGAAATGTTTTATGCGGGAAGTAATTAAATTGAGTAGCTGTCAATAAAGATTAACACTGACTACTTTATAGAGTCATTAAGTCATAAGAGTCTTGCAGCGTGGAAACAGGCCCTTCGACCCAAATTGCCCACACCGGCCAACATGTCCCATCTACACTAGTCCTACCTAAGTGTAGGCAGTGCCATAATATATGCAGTGGATCTTTTTAAGTAAATATAAAGTCAGTGGATATTTTTAAGGCAGAGATAGATAGATTTTCTTGATTAATACAGGCGTCAGAGATTATGGGGAGAAAGCAGGAGAATGGGGTTGGGAGGGAGAGATAGATCAGCCTTAATTGAATGGTGGAGTAGACTTGATGGGCTGAATGGACTAATTCTACTGCTATCACATGACCTTATGACTGCTCAACAGTTGGGATTTCTGGATAAGCAGATTGTTGGAGTTTTACTGCATTCCCATTATTTTCTGCACTAATTCAAATTTCCATAATCCGTGGAGTTGTGCTTTTGAATATAAATAGACTGGTTAAGCGGGCAAATGGAATTCAATCTGCTGAAATGTGTGGTAATGTATTTGGGCGGGGAAAATAATACAAAGGAATAGATATTTAATTAAAATGACACAAAGTAAGGGTGGGATCTTGAAGTGCTTACGCACCAATTCTGAATAGTAAAGTTTCCATTTCATGATTCAAGTTGTATCGTGGAAAGTTGCCAGGCTTATGGTAGACTGGTGTGCAGATGGGGAGGGTGCAGGAATTTGACAGATTTTTACAAAAGGAAGGAGTGAAGGTTTAAGACTTTAGCAGCAGTTGGAGATGTGAAGGAGAGATACCTGGGTTGGTAGAAGACCAGGATTTCTTCATTGGTCCGTGCTAATCTCCTTTGCCTCACAGACTAAAGCTCTTTCCTTATTCTTATGGCTTTTCGCCAACTTTCTGGCAAACATTTGCGATTGAACTCGTCAGAGGAGGTTGCAAGCAACTGTATTCCCATTTATGCCATAGAACCACAATTATTATATCACAGAATTGACCCAGGGAACAGACTCAGAATGGGGAAACAGCTTGTTAATGTCAAGAATAAATATGAGGGAAAAAAACCTCTGAAATTAAAAAAAAGATCTATCTATTCCATCTATCTATTTAGGGGCGGCACGGTGGCGTAGCTGTAGAGCTTCTGCCTTGCAGCGGCAGAGACATGAGTTTGATCCTGACTACGGGTGTGGTCTGTACGGAGCTTCTACATTCTCCTGGTGGCCGCGTGGGTTTTCTCTGAGATCTCCGGGTTCCTCCCACACCCCAAAGACGTACAGGTAGGTAGGTTAATTGGCTTGGTGTAAAAAATGTAAAATTGTCCCTCGTGTGTTTAGGGTGGTGTTAAAGTGCGGGGATCGCTGGTCGGTTCAGACTTGGTGGGCAGAAGGGCCTGTTTCCGTGCTGTATCTCTAAACTAAACTAATCTCGTCCCAGAATTTCAGAATGTCCTTGTGACTTGGGAGTAATGTTATTGTCTTCTAATCTCTGCGTTTGATTGTTTCAGTTACTTAGAAACATGATACAAGATAGAATAGTACACTGTGAACTTTGAGTGCAAATTTCCAATTGTGTGTTCAGAAATTTGTTACATAGAAGCAATTTTACGCACGTTTGATGAATTAATGGTCATTTCCAGCTCAATTTGCTATCAGAACAAGAGGGTCATTATCCTGGCATCAGTTGTGCAGCTGATGGTATCATAGGTAACATATTTCCTCCACTACCTGCAGAAATTAGAGATTCCGGGGAAAACCTACCACCTTGGTTTTAACCCCTAATAAAAGAAACAGGTGTGCTGACTATCTTTCCGGAGGTTACTGCACTTCATCAATGACACATCCGCAGCGATTCTACGCAGAGGCCCCTCATGAATTTTTGTACCACGTGACATCATAAGATCATTAGATCATAAGATCATAAGTGATAGGACCAGAATTAGGCCATTCAGCCCATCAAGTCTACTCCGCCACTCAATCATGGCTGATCTATCTCTCCCTCCTAACCCCATTCTCCTGCCTTCTCCCCATAACCTCTGACACCCGTACTAATCAAGAATCTACCTATCTCTGCCTTAAATATATCCACCGACTTTGCCCCTACAGCCTTCTGTGGCAAAGAATTCCACAGATTCACCACCCTCTGACTAAAGAAGACTGCCATGGTGCTTGCCTTAATGAATTTCTCCACAATTCTGCCAACATTTTTTGGAGATCAGAGTAATTACGGCAGCACCAAAAAGAATGCAATCTCCAGTTCCCAGGCTGACGTGCCTTAATCGTGTGGAGAATTTCTGCAAGTTTGTGCAGAGAGAACTGGAGTTAGTCAAAGACTGTTTTCTGTAATCCACAATTGGCAGGAAATTAAAATTTGGCATCGTTTTAATATTTTAATAATTCTGAGTAAAATCCTTTGTACTCTACATTGTGCAGAAACCTGCAAGGCTTTCAATGCAAAAATAAAAGTTTTGCATCGTGCACAGCAAGCTTTCCTCTCCATTTTTGAAAGAATGTTTGTTTGCAGTGAAAATGATTTGACATGGTAATTTTCGTCTTGTTCAATGGAAGATGGAAAAGGATCACGTGACACAATGGTGATGCAGTTCCTTTGCAATATGTCGAATCATTGTGTGCAAAAGTAGATGACCTGCAAATGGTTCTTAGACTTCCAAAAATCAAGTCAAGTCAAGTCAAGTTTTATTCGTCACTTGCACATAAAGTGCAAGTGACGAATAAAACTTGACATAAAGTGCAAGTGAAATGAATTTGCCAGCAGCGGTACAATACACAATAAAAATTTAACACAAACATCCACCACAGCATTTATCACTGTGGTGGAAGGCACAAAAATTGGCCAGTCCTCCTTCATTTTCCCTCGTGGTCGGGACCTCAACCCTCCGCAGTGGCCGCTGCAGGCATCCAGATGTACAGACAAGGTAAGTGCAGGTAAGTCCTGAATCGGTGCCTCCCCACCGGAGACCGCGGCTTCAAGATGGTGTAGGCCGCAGGCCGGTGGTCGAAGATTTAAAGTCCCCGCCGCGCCGCAGCCAGAAGCACCGGAGACTGCAGGGCCGGCGGTCGGAGCTCCTCTCCGGGGGTCCCCAGCGAGGGACCCCGCTCCGGATTGTAATTCCCTACCGTGCCCGCGGTATAAGTTGGCCGCGGAGCGGTGGTCGGAGCTCTTCTTCTCCCGGGTCCCCAACGAGGGATCCCAGGCTGCGGACGCTGCGGCAGCTGAAGCTCCACAGGCCGCGACTTCAGGCTACCGCGGGCCAGTGATCGGAGGGCGCCCCTCTGGCAACCCCCGGTGAGGGCTCGCCCGCTCTGTGACGAGAGTCCGCTCTGCGCCCACAGCTGAAGTCCCGGGTGCCTCTCCGGGAAAGGCCGCACCGATCCTCGATGTTCGGCCACGGGGGAGGCGACATGGAAAAAGTCTCCTCCCCGTGGAGGAGGCGACCAAAATGTTTTCCCCCTTACCCCTCCACACCACCCCCAGCACAAGACATGCCGAGAAACATTAAAAACACACATTGAGACATGTTAAAAACCAAAAAAAGCAGAAAAAACAAACATGCTGCTGGCAGGGTTGCCGGCTTGCTGCCCCCCCCACCGATCCCACCAATGACTTAGATTTAAAATTCTTATTGTTGTGTATGAATTATTCCGGGGGGAGGCGGTTTCTATCTCTGCTACCTCCAGCCTTGCATCCCTCTGAGATCCTTGCATCCACTGACTGTGGCTTTCTGTTGCTCCACACTGACAGGTACACCTTCAGCTGCCAATGTGCCTCCCTCACCAAAGTCTGCACCACACTCCCCATCTTGCACATAGTCTTTGCAATCTACCCTTTTGATGAAGCGATCCTCTCCTAATGTCACTCGTTGGCATGTACCAACATTCTCTCCAGTTTTAGGGAACCCCTACAAACCCCCCGCTCTCACCCCAACACCCGCCCATTCTATCTATTTCTCCCCTCTACCTCCACCAACATTCCGCCCCCTGGCTTCGCTATTCACGGCACTTCGATCCTTTTGTCTCACACTTTCAGTTTTAATCTCTGACCTTTGTTCCAACTATCTACCTCTCACCCCGCACCCCCCGCCCACTTCCACTACTTGCCACGTTTTGTCCTGCCTCTCCTCTCTCCCAGAGTTCCTTTCACCCCCCTCCCCCGCCCCCCCAGAATCAGTGTGAAGAAGGATCCAGACCGGAAACGTCACCTATCCATGTTATCCAGCGATGCTGCCCAATCTGCTGAGTTACTCCAGCACATTGTGTCCTTTTTTGTAAAACAGCATCTGCAGTTCCTTGTTTCTGCATGTCAAATTTTGTCTATTTAGGTTTCATATTCATTTTACCATTTTAACAATGCAATATTAATAAATGTATCTGAAGTCATCTACTTTCTGAACTGCTTTTGATATAGGTATGGTCCCTTTAAGTTAAATTGTCACCTTCATCCCCCTATATAATGTTCCTTTGTAATTTGCATTTGTTGCTAATTAAAATGTTCATTCAATCAGTGGAGCTGACGTACAAAAATAGGGCATTGGAGGTTTAGCCAGTAGTTGACACAAAGCAAAAGCATGCTGGTGAAGGAGTCTGATGGAGTTCACCTGTCCTCAAATTAGAGGTCAAAGATAGCAGTTTCCTTCGTGTCAGCATATTAATAACCTCTACCATCCTGATCTGAGATCTACCTTCTCACATGAAGTAACCACAACATTCCAATAACAATTAATAATAGCGCCGTCACCCAACACGTCAGCAGTTCTATTCTTCAGGGACTGACCCCTAACCTATGACAGTTGTAGCACTAGGCTATATTGCACAGCTATTCTGAACCCAGCTGGCTCCCAAAACAAGACTTCACTCAGATGACCGATTGGTTTCACACAGAACCCATTGAGAGTGCCATAAGACTCTGCTAAAGAGGAAAAGACCATGCCACCATTACCATCTTGGTCAACTTGTCCGTTTGCTGCTCAAAATTTAGTTTAGAGATGCAGTGCAGAAACAGGTCCTTCGACTCACTTCGAGTCCGCACCGATCAGCGGTCCCTGCACATTAACACTATCCTGCACACACAAGGGACAATTTTACATTTATACCAAGCCAATAAACCTATACTGTACGTCTTTGTCGTGTGGGAGGGAAATAAAGATCTCGGAAAAAAACCCATGCAGTCACGGGAGGAACGTACAAACTCCGTACAGACAGCACCTGTAATCGGGATCGAACCCGGGTCTCTGCCGCTGTAAGCGCTGTAAGGCAGCAACTATACCTCTGCGCCACCGTGCCGCAGTATTGTGCCATGAGTGAAATTGCTTCATAATTTAAGCATTACCTCCAGTCTGTCAACTATTGTATGTATCCATCAATGTTAAGTCCACTGTATCAAATAATTTTGCCTGAATTTTCTCTTCTGCAAGGCTGCACAGACAATCGACAATAGGTGCAGTAGGCCATTTGACCTTTCGAGCCAACACCGCCATTCAATATGATCATGACTGATCATCCATAATCAGTACCCCGTTTCTGCCTTCTCGTTATATCCCCAGACTCCGCTATCTTTAAGAACTCTATCTAACTCTCTCTTGAAAGCATCCAGAGAATTCTGAGGTAGAGAATTCCACAGATTCACAACTCTCTGGTTGGAAAGGTTTTTCCTCATCTCGTTCTAAATGGCCTACCCCTAATTCTTAAACTGTGGCCCCTGGTTCTGGATTCCCCCAACATCGGGAACATGTTTCCTGCCTCTAGCATGTCCAATCCCTTAATAATCATAAATGTTTCAAAACGATCCCCGCTCAATCTTCTAAATTCCAGAGTGTACAAGCCCAGCTGTTCCATTTTATCAACATATGACAGTCCTGCCATCCCGGGAATTAACCTTGTGAACCTTGTGAACCTACGCCCTCAATAGCAAGAATGTCCTTCATCAAATTTGGAGACCAAAACTGCACACAATACTCCATTTAGTGAAAGACAAAGTGCTGGAGGAACTCAGTGTGGAAGAAATGGACAGACGACATCTTGGACTGAAGAAGATCTGAAATGTCGTCAGTCCATTCCCTCCACAGATGCCTCCTAACTTTCTATGGTCCTCCAGGACTTTGCTCAAGATTCCAGCATCTGCAATTCCTTGTGTCTGCAAGCTTGTAGCTCTCAAAACTCTCTATTGGCACAGTGGCACAGCAGTAGAGTTGCTGCATTACCTCGTCAGAGACCCGGGTTCCATCCTGACTACGGGTGCTCTCCGTATGAAGTTTGTACGTTCTCCCCGTGACCACATGGAGTTTCTCTGGGTGCTCCAGTTGCCTCCCGCACTTCAGAGATTTACAAGTTTGTAAGTTAATTGACATCTGTAAATTGTAAATTGTCCCTAGTATGTAGGATAGTGCGAGTGTACAGGGTCCCAAACTCGTCTATTTCATCAACCGTCGCCAATTTACAACCTGCCCACGATTTTACCAGGAGTATTCCTGACTCTTCGCTTCCTTTTATTAATCACCCTGTCTCCATCTCAGGACACAAACCTGACACTGAAATCTTCTTTATATCTACTGATTCCCACAACTTCCTTGACTGTATCTCCTCACATTCTGCCTCCTGTAAGAATGCCATGCCAGTTTCTTGATGTTTCCATCTCTATCACATTAGTTCTCACGATGAGGCCTTCTGCTTTCTGAAGCAGAAAGATCCACCATCTTCCTGAAACAAGACTTCTTCTCTGCTAAAGCGATAGAGTTATCTTGGTCCTCAATGGACGGGTGTCAGGGGTTATGGGGAGAAGGAGGGAGAATGGGGTTAGGAGGGAGAGATAGATCAGCCATGTTTGAATAACGGAGTAGACTTGATGGGCCAAATGGCCTAATTTTGCTCCTGTCACTTATGTCCTCACCTCTCACACCTCTGCATTCAAGATATCATCCTCTTCTTCCGTCTCAGTCCTGTTCCCCGAATCTTGATTTGAAAAGTCAACTTGTTCCTTGGCTTCTGCAGACGCTGCTTGTCTGGCTGAGTTCTTCCTGCATTCTGTTTTTATTTCGGATTCGAGCATCTGCCATCTCTTTCATTTTCACACATTCATTAGTGACTCGTTTGACTCTTGGGTTTCTGCGTGTGGTTTGGTTACTCAGTTCTTGCGAAGTTGTGGGTGTGCTCTTCTCTGAGTCACAGTCTAGTTCTCATCCTTAACTGCACAAATATTTACATTGAAATGACCCACCCCATTCTCCAGCCACCAGTCCCTGTTCTGGAGGGAACTGAAGTTCTGCTGAAAATGTAACATGAACAAAGTACTTTTATTATTACCTGCCAGATGGAAAATCATCAGGATTAAACAACAGATTTTCCTTCTATAGAACATAGAAGAAGCGGAAACCACTTTTGACCATTATAGAACATAGAAGAAGCGGAAACCACTTTCGACCATTAGGGAGACTGACAAAAAGCTCCAGGAACCTCCGGGAACTGCATGGAAACCTTGGGTGGGGCGCAAAGTCTCCAGAGGTTTCCGTTCAGGTTTCCTAAGTGGGACAGGGGCATTTCTGTCTGTTTCTTGGATGGGGGAGAAAGGTTCCATGATACATAGGTGAAGAGCTGCAAATCATAGATCTACTTGGCTTTTAATGACAGAAGGAATAGAAATAGCCATGTATTATTTCCAAATTGCATTTGAACCACCATTCAGGGCAAGTCACATATAGTCAATTGGAGTTTATTATCACATGCACAAATATGGCAAGATACGGGTACAATGAAAATATTGCTTGCTCTCCAGTAAAGACCAGTAAAGTCTGACTAAAGATAGTCCAAGGGTCTTCAGTCAGGTTGATAATAGCTTAGGACTGCATTCTATTTGTTAATAGGATGGTTCAGTTGCCTGGTAATAGTCGGGAAGAAACCCTCAATCTGGAGATATACTTTTTCATACTTCTGTACTTCTTGCCTGATGGGTAAAGGGAGTTACCGACGTGAGACTCATCCCTGATTATGCTGATGCCCTTGCCAAGGCAGCGTGACGTGTAGATGGAGTCAATGGAAGGGAGGTTGGTTTGTGTGATGGTCAGGGCTGTGTCCACAATTCTCTGCAATCTCTTGCAGTCTTGGATGGAGCTGTTCCTAAACCATGCTGTGATGCATCCCCTTAAATGCTTTCTACAGCACATCAGTGTATGTTGGTGTGAGTTGCTGGAGACATACCGAACCTCCTAGGCATTTTAAGGAAGTAGAGACGTTGATGTGCTTTCCTGGCCACCGCTTTGATATGGTTAGTCTGGGACAAACGGCTGGTGATATTTACTCCTTGAAACTTGAAGCTTTCAATTCCACCTCTACTTCGCCGCCATCAATGTATAACAGGGTATGAAGGTGAGCTTCTCTTCCTGTAGTCTAAAGTCTGTAGTCTATAATCTATAGACTGACATATTGGATTGATTTTCTATTTTTCTAATGTAACATTACAAAAATAGGACAGTATTTCCTCCTCTCAATCATTAAGTATCTGCTGCTACTGAGAAACAATTAAACGGGTGAAGAAAGTCAATAAATCTCTGTAACTGCACCGCTAAACCACTTTAAATTTCAAGAGACAAGAGACATTTATTTGTCACATGTACCAATTGGTACAGTGAAATGTGTGGTCACCATACAGCCATACGAATAAATGTATTTCCAAAAGCTGCAATTCGCACACTTTAAAAAAGAGTAATGCACTGACAAATTGGTTGACGTCAACAGTCAACATTTCTGAAATAATATACCCAATTATCACCTCCTTCCCCTAGTAAAGAAATCTGCTGCGAATAAGAGATACAGTATATCCCTTTAAGGTTTGTGTCCTTATGAGCAAGACTCATGGCTTCACATTGGTGTTGCAAGCTGATGCCCCACTGTACTTCCCATGTATTGGCTTGTTTTCATAATAGACCATTGTTCAGAACTCTTGTGCAGCCGACGGCATATCTAAAGCTTTTATTTAATGCTGCACATCAGTTTTTGTTGGGTTTCTATGTTGGCATGTACACTGAAGTCTGTTTTTAGGAAGAGAATGAGGCCTGGTTCATTGCTGTAACAATAAAAGCTCTTTGTTATTCAACAGCTTCACTTCCAAATTTGGCATACTTCACTTGGGTCTGGAAAGTGCGGCTTTTCAAGCAGAGCACTCTTTACCGTCGTGCCTGTGCTGTTTCTTGCATTCTTTCTGCAGAGGTAGCTATTTAAAGAGGAGGCTTGGTTATGTCTGGCTTCATTTGATAAGTGCATAAGTGCATAGGAGCAGAATAAGGCCATTCAGCCCATTGTCTACTCCACCATTCAATCATGGCTGATCTATCTTTCCTTCTCAACCTCATCCTCCTGCTCCCGTCCCATAGCCCCTGACACTAGCAATGTTACAAAATTTTGAGATTTTGAAAATCAAGTCTGCAATTTATCCCATCAGATAAAGCATAAAAAGAAGTTTAATTTGACACCTAATTCACTTTCATATCTTCAGTATTAAGAAAGTTATGGCCATTTTCATACTCGGAAATTAGCATCTTGTTCCCCATTGCCTTTTAATTGACTTAACTCAAAAGCTGTGATCTGGAACAGTTAAAAGCCCATAACTTTCTTAAAAATTAAAAGAACTCAATGAAATTTTCAGTTATTATAGATTGAAGCATTCTGAAACAAATATGAAACAATCTTACTTGGATGACCTGAAATTAAAGCATATAATTAGTTAGTTATCTAATTGTAGCTAATTACAAAATTCAATGAGTAGATCTAAACATCTATCCATTTCTTAAGAAAAGATAAACTTTTTTAAAATTGCCTAAGTGTCCAAATAACATTCACACAATAATCCATAATATAACATAATTTTAAAATCTCATTTTCATGAATTTCTGGGCCAAATGGAAGGAATTTAGTTTTTGATTCCTGTAAATTAATGGCCATTTAAATCAACTAGTGAGTGGGTTTTAGTGGAATGCGGTGGATTGGAACGTTGCGGTTTGCGGTGAAGTCGGGAGGAAAAATACTGTTGGTTCATACATTTTTTTGGACCCCATTTCGCAACATGAAAATGTTATTAAAGCCTCCTGAAAAACCAACTTTTAATATAAAAATTAACTATTTACCTTTTGTTCTCCCCTACGCAAAATCCTTCCGGTTGTCGGCACTCACGGCTTTAGAAGGTGATTTTTAAATTACTCTAGTTAATAAATAATTTAGAGTAATTTAAAAATACCTTCATTCATGCAATGTCGGAGCGATTTTTCTTCCGCAACGAAATCGCTCGACATGGATTGATTTTCCCTGCCTGTGGAAAAACAGCACTTTAAGCCCGCCCCCCTCGTAAAGGCGCCAAAGTCGCGCACACGGGGAGCGGCAGAACTGCAGCGCTTCTCAAGGTAAGTTTTGTAAAATACCTACTGACACACGTACTAATCAAAAATCTGTCAATCTTTGCCTTAAAAATATCCTTTGACTTGTCCTCCACAGCTGTCTGTGGCAATGAATTCCACAGATTCACCGCCCTCTGACTAAAGAAATTCCTTCTCATCTCCTTTCTAAAGGTACATCTTTTAATTCTGATACTATGGGCTCTGGTCCTGGACTCTCCCACGAGTGGAAACATCCTCTCCACATTCACTCTATTCGGGCCTTTCACTATTCCCTAAAGTCGATACCTTCTTCGAACAGTTATTAAACATGGAGAGTTCGAAGAAAATGTCGACTTTACATTCAGGCTTCATTCAGTTGCATTTGTAATTTAGGTGTACATGAAAATAGACCTTCTTTCATTGGACCTTTGTCCAAATACAAGAGATAGAACTGAGTTTCAGAGGTGTGGTGAGAGTGGTTACCTTGGCAACATTTGGCTGAGTTAAGTATCAAGGAGCCCTGATCAAAAATGAAGTCCAAAGAAATCAAAGGGATGATTTTACATCAGTTGGGGGCAAACCAAGAATGAACGAAAAATAAAAACAACTGCCGAGTCCGGAAAACTAAAGTGAAAAAAGAACATGCTGCGATCCAATCGGGCCTGTGCTATTTTTTGCATTCTTTCTGCAGAGGTAGCTATTTGAAAAGAAGGCTTGGTTATGTCTAGCTTCATTTTATGTGTATAAGTGCATGGGAGCAGAATAAGGCCATTCGGCCCATTGTCTACTCCGCCATTCAATCATGGCTGATCTATCTTTCCCTCTCAACCTCATTCTCCTGCTCCCGTCCCATAGCCCCTGACACCCGTACTAATCAAGGCTGCATCTGTGGGAAGAGAAGAGTCAATGCATCAGGTCAAAACTCTTCGTCAGAACTGGGAAGGAGACAAGGAAAGTTTGTTAAGATGCAGGGCGGGTAGCGGAGGATGGGAGAGGAAGGCGAGAGACTGGGAGAGGTGAGATGTCACTGGAAGGGTAAAAGCAAGGTGAGCAGCGGAGATAAGCTGCAAACAAAGTTGGCCGGTCAATGAGTGAATGGGATCAGTTAGAGAGTGAAAATAGAGCCAAAACAACATAGACTAGAGAATGTAGGAGTTGCAGTCGGCTGAGCAGGATATTGATCAGCATCTGTGATATTGACTTGTTTGAATTTTCTTCCCTTTTCCCTTTGGGAGTGAAAGATACGGCAAGGCTGACCTGCCAAGTATGTGTTCCTGTGTAGGAAGGAACTGCAGATTGCTGGTTGACACCTGCCCATAGCTAACATGATCTATTCTACATTATCCTTGAACTTCGTCCCCTTTGATGTCTCGTTTTCACACCTTCAATATTTCTGTGTCTCGCTCTCCCCTGACTCTCAGTCTGAAGAAGGTTCTCGACCCATTCCTTCTATCCAGAGATGCTGCCTGTCCCGCTGAGTTACTCCAGCATTGTGTGTCTATCTTAGGCATGCTTCCCTGCTCTGCAAGTCAGATGTTGCAAAGGAGTACAGAGTTTTCAATTCCTCAGATAGTGTAACAAGGCCTTCCTATTCTAAACAAGACCAGAACAACAAGCCTTGAACTGCCCAAGTGGCAGTCAACAACAACATGAGAAAGCCTAGTCACATTTGCTTGTACTGACTGGCATTGCCAGCATTTAATCCAACAGCATTCATATTCTGTGCGCCACCTCTGACCAGAACCTTAACATAAAAACCATGGCAGCAGGTCAGACCCTGAAACAAAAGATCCATCTTTTTACTGCTTGAAGTATTCTAGCCAAGCACCAATTGCCAATGAAAGAAAACAAGCAACATGGAGATGTAAGGAACTGCAGGTGTTGGAATCTTGAACAAAACATAAAGTGCTGGAGGATCTCAGTGGGTCCGGCCACATCTGTGGAGGGAATGGACAGGAGACATTATGGGTCGGGAACCTTCTTCAGGCTGATTGGAGTAGGGCGGAGAAAGTTGGAAAAAAAAGGTGGGGAGGGTGAGACAACGCCTGCAAGTGATAGGTGGACACAAAAAGTGGGTGTTTCAGTGCATAAGATATTCAATAGATGAGGCACAGAAGCCAGAGATCCGTGTTGGATGAAGGGCTCCTTTAACTGTTGTGTCCGAGGTTGGATATCAGGCCCATCCTGCCAATTTCATTATTGCCAATCTGAATATTGGCCAATTGCCAATACGCATTGCCCAACATAGACACAAAAAGCTGGAGTAATTCAGCGGGCCAGACAGCATCTCTGGAGAAAAGGAATAGGCAACGTTTCGGTTCGAGACCCTTCTTCACACCCGAAAAGTCACCTATTCCTTTTCTCCAGAGATTCTATCTGGGTTGAGTTCTGCTGAGTTACTCCAGCTTATTGTGTCTATCTTCGGTTTAAACCAGCATCTGCAGTTCCTTTTCACGCCGTGACAGGTGGATACAGGTGAGAAGGGTTTTATTTGGCACCATTTTTCTTCCATTGAGCTTACTTTGTTCATGATTGCTTAACTATAACGTCTCAGTTATTTATTCTGCTGAAACCTGGCCGCATCCTGCCCGTTGTTCTAATGTCCTTCCTGTATGACTTTGCATGGTTTCCTCTGCGCACTAACCAACATGTTGCAAAAACTGCTTCATAGTGCTTTTCTTCAAGCTTCTTTGTTTTAGAATTTTAGTTTTAGAGATACAACGTGGAAATAGGCCCTTTGGCCTACTGAGTCCGTGCCAACCAGTGAGCATCCGTACACTAGTTCTATCCTGCACTTTAGGGACAATTTACAGAAGCCAATTAACTTACAAACCTGCACATCTTTGGAATGTGGGACAAAACCAGAGCACCCAGAGAAATACTCAAGCTATCACAGGGAGAACATACAAACTCCGTACACACATCAGCCGTAGTCAGGATCGAACCGGGGTCTCTATCCAACATCTTGGATGAGATGTTCTCTTGAAGGCATGCATGGATATTCCCTGTCTGGGGATCTTTTATGGTGCAGCTGAAGTGTGATCTTCCACGATGCACCTTCTGGGCACATGTCCCACACCCCTTTGTGTGCCTCCATTGAGGCAGCACAGTGGCGTAGCAGGTAGAGCCGTTGCCTCACAGAGCCAGAGACAAGGTTCAATCCTGGTCTAGAGTGGGGGCGCCATCGAGTATGGCCGCCCAGCTTGCAGCTCTCCGTCTTTTCACCCTTTAAAAAAATTTTTAGTATGTTAAAAGGTTTTGTCTTGGAGGTCTGAAGCACCATCACGGAGGGGGCGATGCCTTACCTGGGTCGCCGTGTGGTAAGCTCCGGAGCACTGAGGCGGCCGACACCAACATCGCGGAGCGGAGCGTCCAGCTGCGGCGGCGCTAACTCTGAACACCGCGGAGCCTGGGATCTTTCGCCGAGATCGCCAGTGTTGGAGCTCTGACCAGCGCGGCCTGTGGACTTCGGGAGTCGTGGTCTCTGGCAGCAAGTGGCCGTCCCAGACACTCCAAGCCGCTGAAGAGTGTTTTTCCGACGCCGGAGCTCCATCATCCGGCGGGAGGACTTGTAACATCGGGCTGCCGTTGCGGCGACTGCGGAGGCCTCAAATAGGCCCTGTCGACGGGGTGAACAAGAGGACAAGGACTGGACTTTGTTGCCTTCCCTCACAGTGGGAACCATTGTGGGGGGATGTTTTTATGTCTTATGTTAAATTCTTCTTTAATGTGGCGTCTTACTTTTATTGGTGTGCTGCAAATGGCAACTCAAATTTCACAACACCAGAAATGGTATATGTGACAATTAATGTCCTTTGTCCTTGTCCTGATCTCAGGTATTGCCTGTATGGAGTTTGCATGTTCTTTCCTGTGACGTTATGGGTTTTGTCTCACATCCTGAAGCTGTGCAGGTTGGCAGGTTAATTGATTGTGGTAAATTGCCCTTAGTGTGTATGTGAATGGTGGAACCTGGAAGGAATTGAGTAGAATGTATTGAGAATGAAAAATGGGATAAACGTTGGATTAGTGAAAAATGGTTAATTGTTGATCAGTTGGACTTGAGGGGTGAATGGCCTCTTTCTATGTCGTATTTCTCTATGGTTCTATGACAACATACATCTTCCAGCACTATGTGCTTTCCTGCCAGAAGTTCTTAGAGCAGTGGTACTCATTTGCAAAATAACATTCTTAGGTTAACAAAGTTGGTAAGAAGGTGGCCATTGCTGTATAATATGGGTAAATGTGAGATTGTTCACTCTGGTAAGAAGAAGAGAAAAGCAGGATATAAATATTTAAATAATGGCAAACTGATAAAGCTTGTGTCCTTGCGAGTTAATTGAGACCTTGCTTTGCTGGCTCACGGGATATGGATGATAACGCACAAGTACAACAAGCAATTAGAAAGTTAACTGAACTGTTTCCCTTTAATGCAAGAGAGCGCTGAGATTGTACAGGACTTTAGCAAGAGATGATTTGGAGTCAGGTGCATAGTATTGAGAGCCTGCACCCAAAGAGGGACATACTTCCCCTGGAGCCACCGCGACATAAAAATTCCAGACACAATTGAAACACGAGAGACCGCAGATGCCAGAATCTTGAGCGATAAAAAAAACTGTAGGCAGAACTCAACGGGTCAGACAGCACCTGCGGAGGGAAATGGGCAAAATACAATTCAGTTCAGGACCCTTCTTCAAGACTGGGTCCCGACCCGAAATATCTTCTGTCCATTTCTCAAATGAGATGTTGGTTCCGTGGAGGGTGACTAAGTAGGATTGGTCATACTGCTTGGAGTATAGAAGAATGAAAGAACAGCAGACCATGCAGTATCTGTGCAGGAAAATGGATGGTCGCTGTTTCGGGTTGACACCCTTCATCCAGACTCCATTTGCTCTCCTTTTCTTGAGTCTGAGAAAGGGTCTCGACCCAAAATGTCACTCATTCCTTCTTTCCAGAGATGCTTCCTGTCCCGCTGAGTTACTCCAGCCTTTTGTGTCTATCTCCTTTTCTGACTACAGACTCTGACATCTGCAGGCTTGTGTGCCTCCAGCCTTCTCAAGTAAACTCTCTTGGTCCTCTGACAGTCTTATACATCATCTCTTGTAGCTGACCCTGGCTCATAATGTAGAATTAGAAGCAAAGTTTGACATCCTTGCACTATGTCACTTCCAATAAAGCGGAGCCAGGATCCATTCCCGAGGATAAACAATTATTGACCTCCACTAATAGAACAAAATCCATTGTTCCTTTCCGCTTGCTTTCAATGGACGAGCACACTCTAGCCTCTGGGCTACATTCCCTATTGTAGTTGATGAAATTATAGAGCTAGAATGTAAGCAGTCAATTACATTGACTAGTTTGAACCATTTCAACTGGCAGGGGCAGACCTATTACTGCTAACAATGTTTATTTAGAGAGAAAGAAGTTGTGTCGGGCAGCCAATCGAGTATGTTTACCCTAATGTCACTGTCACAATTCTGGAAACTTTTTCGGAAATTTGGGCAATTAGCACAGTTTTCCCAGCACCCTCCTGATGTTGGAATATTGTGGACACTGTAGGTTGTGCACGATCGAGCCTCAAGATTGTTCTGCAAATGGGCCAGGACCCATGTCTGTGAGCGGATGGCGGGCCACATCTATCGCCATAGTTAATAGATGGAGGTAATAATAACAATAAATGGAGGTAATAATAAATGTAACTTATATTTATATATTTAAGCAATATTATGTCTACTGAACATAGCAGTTAGTTTGGGACACTGGTATTGAAACTACCCCCACCCTTCTCTGTCCTAAATTTCATGCACTCTTTGTTACCCTCTCTCTCTCCCCCCTCTCTCCTCCCCGCTCGGCTCCTGTCCGCCGTGTCAACATAAACCAACTACCAGCAGCGCCGCCATCTTCGAGGAGGGTGAGGCGCGGGGACGGGCGGTTCCGGGGCGCGCTGAGCACCAGGCACCGCAGCCGCTGCAACTGCAACTGCACTTTAACATCAGTGGAACTGCGTCCATCAATCCAACTAACCTTTTACCCAGTTCGTGAGATTATATCAGTTCCGGTTTTTTATTTAGTAAACAGGATTGCTAGGAGTATTAAAGCAAGTCCTTATGTCGCTGGCCAAGAGGAATTAAACAGTATAAAGAAGTCTAGATGATGGGGATAAAAATCCGCCTGCGGGCCAGATGATTTCGGGTTACGGGCCGGATCCAGCCCCTGGGCTGTAGTTTGCCGACCCCTGCTCAAGATGATCAATTGATCCACGGTGCTTTATTGTCACATGTGCAAAACACACTGAACTTATTTTTGAATCGAATAGTGAAAGGTTTGGATAGAGTGGATGAGGAGATGATATTTCCACTAGTGAGAGAGACTAGGACTGGAGGCCATAGCCTCAGAATTAAAGGACGTTCCTTTAGAAAGGAGATGAGGAATTTCTTTAGTCAGAGGGCGGTGAATCTGTGGAATCCTTTGCCATATAATGCTGTGGTGACTGTCAATAGATATTTTTAAGGCAGAGATAGATAGATATTTGAGGAAGTTGAGGAAGGACATTCTTACTATTGAGGGAGTGCAGCGTAGTTACAAGGTTAATTCCCGGGATGGCGGGACTGTCATATGCTGAGAGAATGGAGCAGCTGGGCCTGTACACTCTGGCGTTTAGAAGGATGAGAGGAGATCGCATTGAAACATATAAGATTGTTAAGGGCTTGGACATGCTAGAGGCAAGAAACATGTACCCGATGTTCGGGGAGTCCAGAACCAGGGGCCACAGTTTAAGAATAAGGAGTAAGCCATTTAGAACGGAGACGAGGAAACACTTTTTCTCACAAAGAGTGGTGAGTCTGTGGAATTCTCTGCCTCAGAGGCCGGTGGAGGCCGGTTCTCTGGATGCTTTCAAGAGAGAGCTGGATAGGGCTCTTAAAAATAGCGGAGTCAGGGGATATGGGGAGAAGGCAGGAACGGGGTACTGATTGGGGATGATCAGCCATGATCACATTGAATGGCGGTGCTGGCTCAAAGGGCCAAATGGCCTACTCCTGCACCTATTGTCTATTGTCTATTGCCTATTGTCTATTGATATTTCATTAGTACGGGTGTCAGGGGTTATGGGGAGAAGGGAGGAGAATGGGTTTAGGTGGAAGAAATAGATAAGCCATGAATGGCGGAATAGACTTGATGGGCCGAATGGCCTAATTCTGCTCCTATAGCTTAATGACCTTATGAATCACCAGACGGTGCCATTTCCAAAGTCCGGTGCACGCACAGGGTGTTATGGAGCTCCGTATAGACAGCACTCATAGTAAGGATCGAACCCAGGTCTTTGGCGTTGAAAGTCAGCAACTCTACCGCTGCGCCACTATGCTGTCCAAAGTTCACTAATCTCTCCGTGGGCCATTCTCTTTTTAGTGACCTTTGCAAAATCTTGAAAAGAGTAGAAAGTAAATTTATCTTTTTGATAATTTTATCTTTTCTATCCAAAACACAGACATAAGATTTTGAAGTTCCTTCAGCAGTGTAGACTGCATCTCTTGTCAGCAGATGATCTATTTATGATGTCGACCTAGATCTATGGTTCTCAACCTATTTGCTATGGTCGGCCACTCTCGCACTCCCTGTGTGTTACACAAACTGCACCCAGGCTATTACTTCCTCTTTGCCATTTAAAATAACAAAACAAGTGTTGAATGGCCCACATGGAGCCCACGGAACAGAACTACGCACCCACAGACTGGGAGAATTTTGCTGCCCTGGAATAATACAAACAGATCTGGTATTTCTACCTTTGAATGCATTTGATCAATGGCTCCTTCGAAACCTACAGCAGTGTAACTAGTACACCTCAGTACTCGAATACTGCCTCAGTTGCATACTCTGGTCGACATCATAAATAGATGATGGGTCTGAAGAAGGGTCTCGACCCGAAACGTCGCCTATCTCCTTCGCTCCTTAGATGCTGCTGCACCCGCTGAGTTTCTCCAGCTTTTTGTGTAACCCTTGATTCTCCAGCATCTGCAGTTCATTCTTTAACAAAACATCATAAATAGATCATCTGCAGATATCAATCTGCAATAGGACTAGAAATCTGTTCCGCACTGCAATGTTAAAAGTGAGGAAACCATTCTTGCTAAAGAGATGTTCAACACTTTCCTATCTCCATCCTCCATTGCTTCATGCTGTCGATGACAACAAAGTTATTTTCAACGGTTTATGGGTGACACAGCGGTGCAGTTGTGGAGTTGCTGCCTAGCAGCATGTGAGACCTGTGTTTGATCCTAACTACAGCAGTTGTGTGTCCGGAGTTTGTACGTTCTCCATGTGCCCACGTAAGTTTTCTCCCGGTGTTCCAGTTTCCTTCCAGACTCCAAAGATGTACACGTTTGTAGATCAATTGGCTTGTGTAAATTGTAAATTGTCCCTAGTGTGTAGGATAATGCTGGTGCACGGGGTGGTCGCTGGCCAACGCAGCTCGATGGGCCGAAGGGCCTGTTTCCATGCTGCATCTCTTAAGAAAAGTACTGGAGTTTAGATCCCTCACTAACATGATGGTTGAAAAGCAAAAGACTTGCAGATGCCAGAAATCTGAGACAAAAATTTAAAAATGGTCAGGACAGGTAGCATCTGTGGAGAGAAAGTAACAAGGATAATGTTTCCAGTCAGTTCTGCTGAAAGGTCATTAATCAGATACATTTTCAGTGTTTTCTGTCTTTGTATCGAAAATATTGGAAATGTAATCCATGTTCTTCCACTAACTATCTGCTGATAAAGAAACTGAGATCTTCAGGCCATTCTCCCAGAGGTTAAATATTACTCAGTAAATGATTTGGTGATTTCTAATCACACTACGCTGTGAGTTGCACATTGGATTTAAAAAAATATGAGTGACTGTATACAACTTGGAAAGAATTTATGTTTTATTTTAAGTCTAGTCATTTTAAACTGGTGTAACATTGAACTGCACTTTAAGGTCAAACCCGTGTTGAGAAACAGTGGCTACTCTTTCACCCACAAGATAAATTCTAACATGCCACAACAATAATGTTGCAATTGCAATGTGACATTTTTCTTTTTTTATCTGACTGTTGCTGACCTCAACTATGGGCCAATGGTTACACTCTTGCCTCTTGTTGAAAGAATCTCAAGGATCTCAGGCAGCACGATAGTGTAGCAGAGACCCGGGTTAGGATCAGACTATCTGTTTTCTCCGGATGCTTCAGTTTCTTCCCACATTAAAAAGACGTACAGGTTTGCAGGTGAATTAGCTTTATTGTAAATTGTAAATCATCTCTTGGGGGTAGGACAGTGTAAGCGTTTGGGGGTCGCTGGTCGGCGTGGAATGAGTGGGGTGAAGGGCCTGTTTGCACGCTTATCTCTAAACTAAACTGAACAGTTCAAGCTGCACTCCAAAGGAATGGGCGCATATCCCAGGAGATCACTTTCATTGTGTCGTAGAGGCTGAGTTGCTGCTGCCTTTCAGATCGGATGGTGAACTGATGTCTTGCTTACCTTCATGGGGACGTACAAAGATCTGTGGACCATTTGACAATGAGCTGTATCTTTGTGCTGACCAATGTTGATCCTCTAAGTAAGCTGGAAAAAAAAACCTGATTATCTGGCGACTTATTTCATTTCTGTGAGCAGTGTGAGATCATCGCTTTGATCCGATTATAATATATACACAATCAACTCCATTGAATACTAACGTGCTGTTTTATTCCCCCATCAGGTATTTCCCGCCAACATGCTTCACCTGACCTTTCCGACTCAGTGTGACATGTGATACATTTCAATGAGGGAATTTCAAGAGGGAATTTTGACTTCATTGTCCCGGATTTTGGGGAGTGGAGCTTCCTTCCAATATTATTGCTGAAATATGTCAATATCACATGCTTCTATCATCTGCATTCAAGAAGGTAACTTTGCTGGGCCAAACCACTCTGGGCAGGGTAGCAAGCCCTGGAGAATACCAGGGATACCTAGTGTGACATAACTGGGCCACCTGGTTTGATCAGAACAAGCCTCACCCATAACATTCTTCCAAAAATATTATTGACAAATTAGGGCGGCAGTGCGGTGCTGTGATGGAGTTGCTGCCTTTACAGTGCCAGAGACCCGGGTTCGATCCTGACTACGAGTGATGTCTGTGCGGAGTTCGTACGTTCCCCCTGTGGCCATGTGGGTCTGTTCCGGATTCTTCCCACACTCCAAAGACGTACAGATTTGTAGGTTAATTGGCTTTGGTAAATTGTAAAATTGTCCCTAGTGTGTAGGATAGTGTTAGTGCATGAGGTGATCACTAGTTGGCATGGACCAGAGGGCCTGTTTCAGCGCTGTATCTCAAAATTCTCAAATTTCTAAACAAAAATTATAACTAAAATAGCTAAACTCCTAGCTTTGCCTTCAGTCAAAGCTGCCAAGTGCTGGTAAGTCGTAAGAAAGTTTCCAACATTATAACATTATATAATACTCAAGGAACTGTAGATGCTGGTTTACCAAAAAAAAGACAGTGAAGTGCTGGAGTAACTCAGCAGGTCAGGCAGCATTTCTGGGCATCACGGATAGGTGATGTTTCAATAGACAATAGACAATAGACTGCAACCTTCACATGGTCCGCCCTGTTTCGACGAATGCAATCAACCTGGCGTGCACAATCAAGATCAAATAGAACAAGTTGTCCTACAACTTTAGGCTGTGCATGCCATACGCAAGAAGAAGAAGAAGAAGAAGAAGAAGCCAGTAGACAATGGGTGCAGGAGTAGGCCATTCGGCCCTTCGAGCCAGCACCGCCATTCAATGTGATCCCGACACAGAGCTTCATCAGCCGGCGAGAGGACCTGAAGCAGCGGGCTGCCATAGCGGCGACTATGGGTGAACTGGGGATGGGACTGGACTTTGCTGCCTTCCCCCACAGTGGGAACCATTGTGGGGGAATGTTTTTATGTTTACTGTTAAATTCTTCATGGCGTGTATTATCTTTATTCGTGTGCTGCAATGGCAAGTCAAATTTCACTACACCAATTGGTGTATGTGATAATAAATGTCCTTTGTCCTTTGTCCTTTTGATCATGGCTGATCATCCCCAATCAGTACCCCATTCCTGCTGTCTCCCCATATCCCCTGACTCTGCAATTTGTAAGAGCCCAACTAGCTCTCTCTTGAAAGCATCCAGAGAACCTGCCTCCACCGCCCTCTGAGGCAGCGTATTCCACAGATGGAATTCGGGTTTTGGAGTTTCGGGTTGGGACCCTTCTTCAGATCCATAAAAAAGGGTCCCGACATTAAATGTCAACTATCTATGTTCCCCAGAAATGCGGCCTGACCTGCCGAGTGGATAGGTGATGTTTTGGGTTGGGAACCTTCTTCAGAACCATAAAAAAGGGTCCCGACATGAAATGTCATCTATCTATGTTCTCCAGAAATGTTGCCTGACCTACAGAGTTACTCCAGCACTTTGTATCTTTTTCAGTTCGATATGCATTTCATCAGTTACAAACTGTATTGAAACAAACTGTGGCAGGTAGTGTATAAGTGCAGGATCTTTTTACCACACATTAAAATGTTTTCACTTTTCAGTTCTATTTTGATAAGGTTTTATACCGGGGTGAACTATTTTTGAGCAAAAACAATGATCATTTTTTGTTATTGTGGAAAGAGAGCCTGAGATGTACTTAGCCCACATCTCAGAATAGATCGATTTGATAACAAAATGATGAATGGGACCGTGGTTACCTGTTGATTGATGTTTCCAGTCATGTTCAACTGATACGTCTGGTGTGGTACATGATACAGGCTTGCAAGTTTAGTTTAGTTCAGAGATGCAGTGTGGAAACAGGCTCTTCGGCTGACCGAATCCACACCGACCACTGATCCCCGCACACTAACATTATCCTACACAGACTAGGGACAATTTACATTTATACCAACCCAATTAGCCTGCAAACCTGTTCATCTTTGGAGTGTGGGAGGAAACCGGAGTTTTCCGGAGAAAATCCTCGCAGGTCACGGGGAGAACGTACAAACTCTGTACAGATAGCACCCTTGGAAAGCATCGAACCCGAGTCTCTGGCGCTGTAAGGCAGCAGCTCTACCCGCTGCGCCACCATGCTGATTATCAGACCCCAACACTGAAATATTGTTTGAACAGTGACAATATTATTTTAATGCGTGACTGGTTGTGTAAATGTCTTCTGACCTGTCTTTCTTTGTACAGGATGCGACACCGTTGAGAAGTTACATACGGATGTAGATGAAGCTAAACTGAACTATGTTTGACTAACCTGCCAAAAATAGGACAATATTTTGTGTGAGCGCTGGTTGAAAGGGAAGCACATAAAGTATGCTGCATTATTCATTCCCATTTAAACTAGTTGCCTGTGTGGAAATGACATATATTAAGTCCTTTTAGGTACTCAGTATGCTGGCACCAACCACACTTATCACTGGCACAGCTGTATCATTGCGCAGCTGTTCGTGCTGCTGCCTCACAGCTTTGGAGATCCAAGTCGATCCCGCCTGTTCTCCCAAGAACTGTGGAGTTGCTCTGGTTGCCTCTTGCATCCGAAGACGTGGTGGTAAGTTATTAGTTACTAATGTAAATTACACCCTCATGTAGCTTACTGGCAAAAGAACCAAGATGCCGATAGGCATATGCGAGAGAATAATTTGCAGGGAGAGATGGCTCTGCTGTGGGCCAGCATCGACGTGATGGACTGAATGGCCTAATTTGTGAAGTAGTCCGTAAATCAGGCAGGTCTGGCTACACTGGATAAAAGGCACTAATCATTAGCCTTTACTGCAGGATCAATTATAAAGAAGCCACTGATAATGTATTAAACACTAAAACTATTTTTGGGCAATTCAGTCGGTACTTATCCTGATTTTAATCAAAGTCGGATCTGCAATCTATTCTTTACAGCTGGTTGCAGAGCGATTAACTCGTTGATAAAACTAATGAATGCTAACTGCTAACAATTGGGAAACACTGAGGCTAAATGAGATTTATGGCATTTTTGAAGCAAATTGGCTTTACGGGTTTTTCATTTCTTTGCCACTGGGAAATTCACTGGGAAATAGAGAGAGTACAGAGGAGATTTACTAGAATGTTGCCTGGGTTCCAGCAACTAAGTTACAGAGAAAGGTTGAACAAGTTAGGTCTTTATTCTTTGGAGCGCAGAAGGTTAAGGGGGGACTTGAGGTCTTTAAAATGATGAAAGGGATAGACAGAGTTGACGTGGATAAGCTTTTCCCATTTAGGGTAGGGAAGATTCAAGCAATAGGGCATGACATGAGAATTAAGGGACAGAAGTGTAGGGGTAACATGAGGGGGAACTTCTTTACTCAGAGAGTGGTGGCTGTGTGGAATGATCTTCTGTGTAGCAGAAGTGGTGGAGGCAGGATCGATTTTAACATTTAAAAGTAAAGTGGATAGGTATATGGACGGGAAGGGAATGGACGGGTATGGGTGCAGGTAGATGGGATATCCAGAAGGTATAAGAAGTGTTCTATAGTCGCAGGGGTTGTCCCTTCTAACATGCAATATTACAAAGACTATGGTCAGATGCAGGCAAAATCATCGGTCTGTGATGATGTATATGGTGGGATATATATCCACAAAAGCCTTTGCTCAACCTTCTTGATCAATTTCCCTCCTGGGATAAATAAAGTTCAGTGACATAAGCTACGAAGCTGCACCTGTGGCTGGGAAAATATAACATCAGAGAAGGGTTTCAAGATCCACCTGGGCAGAAAAAGTGCCCGAGAGAGCTTGGTGAGGGGCCTCGCATTGACCATTACTTTCTAAGAGGTAGGCCAAATCAGTGGAGTGAAGCCCAGTGGCAGGTTGACCACCACAGTCCACAGGGTATCAGCACCCCAGGCAAAGCTCGACCAAGTACTGTCCCACCAACGGATACGAGTCCAGAGCCCAACCAGCCACAGTCAGCGGTAGAGAGGAAGATGGAAGGAAAAAAGCCGAATGGAGCAGACACTGGCTGTGGCTGAAGAGAAAAGATGCTGTCTGGGCTGCCACATGACCGTCTAGAGGCTAACCAGAAGACACACACCCAGGGCTGATCACCCTGTGGTGGACTGTGCGTCGACTGAGGGTGTCTTGTGATAAAAGGCCGAAACACCCAGTGACATTGAGGTACACAACGGAACATGTGTCTGATTGGTAGAAAAATCACCCAGTTGTCATCCCCAAGAATACCAAATGTCAATTGTAGTGAAAAACCTTAGGGATTGTAACATCAAGTCCTACTAATCGATCTATCATATCAAATCGTTACCCATCCCCATTGATGCATCCACAAAAAGCTGGAGTAACTCAGCGGGACAGACAGCATCTCTGGAGAGAAGGAATGAGTGGCGTTTCGTGCCGAGACCCTTCTTCAGACATATCCTTGATACTTTTTCTCCCTTTTGTGTTAAACTGGATGCACTTTCAATGCAACTGGCTTCCCCTTCGAGTCTCACTCATTGTTGTGGTTCCATTTTCTCTCTCTAGCCTTTCTCTGGGCAAAGAGATTTCTCCTGAATATATCGGATTCATTTGAGAGCATATTACAATTTCGACCCAAGATAGACACAAGGTGCTGGAGTAACTCAGCGGGGTCAGGCAGCATCCCTGGAGAAAAGGAACAGGTGACATTTCGGGTCGAGTCCCAAGCAAGAATTTCATTGTCCTATCAGGGACACATGACAATAAACTCTCTTGAATCTTGAATCTGGAATCTTCAAAGCCGACCTAAAACGTCACCTATTCCTTTTCTCCAGATCTGTTGTTACTCCAGCTTTTTCTGTCTATCTTTGGTGTAAACCAGCATCAGCAATTCCTTCCTACATTTAAAATGACAGCCCCTTGGTTCTGTCTTGACGGCTTTCCCTGTTAATTTAATTGGAGAAAGATCTTGAAACTGCTCAGTGCCCTAGTGAAGTTATGGCAGGAATCTAATGAAAGTCATTGGAAATAGTAATACAGTGTCCCAGACCTGCCATGATGCTGCCATGGTCTAACGTTGTGGCAAAATCTCTGCCCACTTCAAACAAGAATGGAGCTTCTTATTTTGAATGGAGTTCCCTTACTTTTAGACGTCAGAGATCCAACGCGGAAACAGGCTCTTCGGCCCACCGAGACCGCACCGACCAGCGATCACTCCGTATGCACTAGGGACGATCTTTTAGGAAGGAGATGAGGAGAAATTTCTTTAGTCAGAGGGTGGTGAATCTGTGGAATTCTTTGCCACAGAAGGCTGTGGAGGCTAAGTCAGTGGATATTTTTAAGGTAGGTAGATAGATTCTTGATTAGTACATGTGTCAGGGGTTATGGGGAGAAGGCGGGAGAATGGGGTCAGGATGGAGAGATAGATCAGCCATGACTGAACAGTGGAGTAGACTTGATGGGCCGAATGGCCTAATTCTACTCCTATCACTTATGACCCTATGAGCTAATGACAATTTTATAACTAACCTACAACCCTGAACGTCTTTGCTGAGTGGGGGGGGATACCGGAGCACCAGGAGAAAAGCCATGGTCACAGGGTGAAGGGACAAACTCCATACAGACAGCACCTGTCGTCAGAATCGAACCCGTGTTTCTGGCGCTGTAAGGCAGCAACTCTACCGCTGTGCCACTGTGCCGCCCCAACTCCATATTAGTTCGTTTTCAGAGACTGAGCATGCGCTGCTAAAAAAAGCTCCTCTCCCTCCAACCAACCCGTTTGTCACAAGCTGAACTTATCATGCAATAAATAATAGCCTGGAACCCAGCAACATATTTTGAATGCTGGGTTGGACTATTTGCACCTGTGTTTAGACAGCATCAAAGAGCAGAGCAGTATAAACCTGCTTTACTGTTTGCACAATCAACAATCTTTCATTTGTGTTCTCTTATAGGTTAATAATTCTTAAGAGCAACTGGCAATCTGTAAAAACAAGCATGATAACTCTTTAACCAAATCAAACTAATTGAGTCCTGCAACAAAAACAAATGATATTCTGTAACTCAGAGCCTACGGGGAGCTCTAGCAGTGGCTCAGTTGTCAGCTGTGGCTCGGTGCCCAAAGCAGATTCTTCTGAATCAGATGGTCATGAACTCCAGGTCTGCTCCAGAGACTCAAGCTGCTACCTTGGCAGGATACTCCAACACAGTACTGGGACCATGCTGAACGATCAGTGGGCCCTCTTTGGGACGTTACATTGAGCACCTTGACAACCCATTATTTTTAGATGCTGGAAAGTCTGGTCGGTCACAAGTCTTTGTCCGTGAGTCAAATGGCTTGTGAGTGAAGTAACTCTCATCATTGGAAACTTTAGGGATATCCTACTTAAGTTTAGTTTAGTTTAGAGATACAGCATGTAAACAGGCCTTTCGGTCCACTGAGTCCGCACTGACTAGCGATCCCCGCACATTAACACGGTCGTACACACACTGGAGACAATTTACGCATACACCACGCCAATTAGCCTACAAAGCTGTACGTCTTTGGAGTGTGGGAGGAGACCGAAGATTTTGGCGAAAACCCAAGCGGTCATGGGGGGAACGTACAACCTCCATACAGACAGCACCCGTGGTCGGGAGTAGACATGGAACTCCGATGCTGCAAGCGCTGTAAGGCAGCAACTCTACCGCTGAGCGACCGTGCCGCCCAATACTGTATTAACAAGTTTGGTTGTCCAATTTTAAGGCCTTTCTGCTTGGATGTCAGTTGAGGGTTTATGCTAATATAGAACTGTCTTCTGAAATACCAACTCTGCTGTTTGCTCTTGTCACGTTTCATGTCTCCAGTACACATTTCATGTTCCTTGCAAGTGTGAGGCTAGCCGGTGAGGTCACCCACTTGGCCTCACTTCCATCACTCCTCCCTCCTAATAGAGGATAACTTTTCTTAAAGCTAAGACACGATTTCTGCTTGAAGAAAAAATACAGTGGTATAACAGGTTAGTCAGAATGCTTTTCTTCCCCACCCTGTGGCTATGGTGGCGCAGTGGTCGAGTTGCTGCGTTAGAGCACTTACAACACCAGAGACCTGGATCCGATCTTGACTACGGGTGCTGTCTGTATGGAGTTTGTACGTTCTCCCCGTGACCGTGTGGGTTTTCTCCGAGATCTTCGGTTTCCTCCCATACTCCAATGGAGTACAGGTTTGTAGGTTAATTGGCTTGGTATAAATTTCCCTAGGTATAAAATTGTCTCTCGTGCAGGATAGTGTTAATGTGCAGGGATTGCTGGTTGGCATGGACTCGATGGGCCGAAGGGCCAGTTTCCTAGTGTATCTCTACACTAAACTAAACTAAGCCCCCAACAGCAACTCCACCTCACCTTCATAAGTTTTCCAGTCTATACTGGGAGGTGCTAGTGGTGGGAGGGAGACCATGTAAAAAGGTTCTTGTCCGCAGCACTGGCCTTGGCGGCAACGCAGACCCCGGTGGCAGCTGGGGCCTTGGCGGCAGCTGGGGCCTTGGTGGGAGCAGGAGCCTCAACGGCAACGGGAGCCTCGGTGGCGGTGGGGCCTCACGATCGACCCTCGCTCAGCGGTCGACGAGCGTGAAGGGAGGAGGGGAAGACAATGGAGGACCCACTGTGGGGGAACCGCCATGATGGATGCTGGGAGAACAAAGAGGGTCTTGGTGTTTGGGATAGGGGGGGATCCTAGCTTAGAATCCTCTGCCATGGGGATAAGCCTGCGTTTATTTGTTTGTTTGTTTGTTTGTTTGTTCATTCCGGTTAAGGCGTTGTGCACACGGGAGGCAGCCAACAGTTGCTTGTCTTTTTCTTTTTTTCACTGTGTATATTGTTGTGTGTTGTGACTTCGCTGAGCAATTTACCTCCAGGGATGAAGAAAGTTCGATCGTATCATATCATACTCTAGTTCTATGTTACTTCACTTTTGCATCCACTCTCTACACACTAGGGGTTATTTACAGAGGATCGTTAATTTACAAACCTGCATGTCTTTGGAATGTGGGAGGAAACTGTTCAGGTATTCTGTTCTGGGCATCGTGTTATGGAAAAGATGTTGTCAAGCTGGAAAGGGTGCGGTGAAGATTTACGAAGATGATGCCAGGAATAGAGGGTGTGAGCTAGAGGCAGAGGTTGAGTAGACTGGGGATCTATTCCTACGAGCGCAGGAGGATGAGGGGTGATCTTATAGAAGTGTACAATTCCATGAGAGGAATAGATCGGGTGAACGCAGAGTCTCTTGCCCAGAGTAGGTGAATCGAGAACCGGGGACATAGGTTTACGGTGAAGGGGAAAATATTTAATCGGAATCTGAGGGGGTAACCTTTTCACACACAGGGTGGTGGATGTATGAAACATGTATGAAAGCTGCCAGCGGAGGTAGTTGAGGCAGGGACTATCCCAACATTTAAGAAACAGTTAGACAGGTACATGGATAGGACAGGTTTGGAGGAATATAGACCAAATACGGGCAGGTGGGACTAGTGTAGCTGGGACATGTTGGCCGGTGTGGGCAAGTTAGGCTGGAGGACTTGTTTCTACACTGTATCACTGTACGACTCTACGAAACCGGAGCACCTGGAGGAAATCCACACGGTCGCAGAGAGAACGTGCAAACTCCACACTGATTGCACCCGTGGTCAGCATGGAACCCTGATCTCTATCACTGAGCCACACAGTTATCTGGATACATCGCTACTCACCCTCACTTTGTGCCTACCCCATCACTCTTAATATTTCCTTCCAGTTTTAAATATCTAACCATGAATGAATATTGCAAGCTCTCTCTTTCTTATTCCAGCTACACCCACCTTGTTCTTTACCCTCATCACACTGTCAACTGCTCAGGCACTAAAATCCTCAAACATTAATCTTTCTCAAAGCTCCTTCAACATTTCACATTTCACACATTTGGCTTTGCCTTCTTCGCTCACTATCCTAATTCCACCTTGCATTCTCATCACCTCCGGTATCATCTGTTCCACAGGCACAAGCCTCACACATCATCTTCCAAACTACATTCCAACACTGATTTTACTGTTTCCTCCCACATGCACAGATGTGTGGATTAATTGGCTTGGTATAATTGTAAATTTTAGTCCAGTGAGTGGGTAATGTTAGTGTGCCAGGGATCGCTGGTCGGCACGGCCTCGATGGGCCAAAGGGCCTGTTCCTGTGCTGTATCTCTAAACTAAACTAAACTAAACTCAATAGAAAGTAATGACTGCCACAAGTCTCTGTGTTCTTGTGTGTTGACGGTGCAGTCAACGGATAAGGTGATGTACCGATTACAGTGGCTGACTGGGTGCTGGGTACCTGTTTAATAAACTGTCCACAACGTGCTGTGAGATGTGGAAGGGTTCTGCTGCAGCAAGGTCTCAGCAGCAGGGAAGATAATTCTCCTTCCCATGACCTTTCTGTCCTCGGCCTCCTCCATTATCAGTGTGACGCTAAACGCAAATTGGAGGAACAGCATCTCACATTTCGCTTGGGCAGCTTACAGCCCAGAGTTATGAATATTGATTTCTCTAACTTCAAGTCACTCCGGCATTCCCTCTCTCTCTATCCCACCCCCACTCAAGTCGCAGTTGCTTCTCATTTTCACCCTCAAAACCGCTACCCGTGGCCCGTTACCTTTGTCATCACTACTTTTTTGCATATCTTTCATTCATTGTTCTTTATCTCTACATCATCGTCTATATCTCTTGTTTCCCTTTTCCCTAACTAGTCTGAAGAATGGCCTCGACACAAAATGGCACCCATCCCTTCTCTCCAGAGATGCTGCCAGTCCTGCTGAGTTACACCAGCTTTTTGTGTCTATCTTAGATAGGAGCTGTGATGAGTTGTTTGAAGCCATTGGCAAGACATGATCTTCTGGTCCAGCAGGCAGTGGGTTTTGGTGTGGATAGTTTCCAACAGCCTGGAGTAAGGGCGGCACGATGGCGCAGCGGTAGAGTTGCTGACGTAAAGCGGCGGAGACCTAGGTTGAATTCTAACTACGGGTGCTGTCTGTGTGAAGTTTGTACGTTCTCCCTGCTATAAACATCCATGCAAAACATTGCGTCTTTCTGCTGCTTTTTTGTACCCTGTTTTAGTTTTTCTCTCTCACTGCCTCTCAGGGATGCATGTGTATTACCACTGGACTATTTTATTCCACTGCATTTACCACTGGGCCGCCAGTGACAGAATATTCTGCTGTCAAGTGTGCTGGAACTGTAACAGTGAAACAGTCTGAAGAAGGGTCTCGACCCCGAAATGTCACCCACCCCTTCTCTCCAGAGTCCCACTGAGTTACTCCAGCTTTTTGGGTCCATCATCGATTTAAACCAGCACCTGCAGTTCCTTCCTGCACAGCGAAAACTCCCTGTTTTAACGCAACAATGCACCCATTCCGGTCCGGAGAGCAAGATTCGACTCCGCTCCCTTGACTGAAAAACCGTGGCAAACTGGAGCAGAATTCCAAGCTGTGTTCATGGCAACAACGCATGAGATTCATGCAGCATGACTGCCATAAATAATTAACATTTAATTAGGTAGTGTCTTTAAAAGGGCTAGAATTTCAGGCCAGTTTTAGTGGAGCGAATTATCTGTTATGATTAGATACATTTGCTGCAGGCGCATTCAAGGTCACCCCTCTGTAATTTCGGTGATGGTGTTGAGCAGTTCGAATCAATGTCACTTCACATTAACCAGTCCCAAACACTTCACCCCATCCGGGAGGGTGGCTGCCACGTTGGGATGGAGCCGTCGAGACTAGAATCTCTGTGCTGCCCTCAATTCCAGGGAGTCGGCTTGTCACTTGCTTAACCCTTCGATGATTCCGAATAGTTTATGTCATTCCAACCTCAATGACATTCCAACTGAATCTTCCTTTGCTGCGTGCAAGTTGATATTATTGTCACAGTAGGACACCGATAGAATTATTCACATTACAATCGCGGCCCATTCAGTACTTCAACTGAATGGGAGAGGTTGGGATTTTTTTTTTTAACTGAAGTCTCAAAATAAAGCTGCGTGCCGGAGTGGTGCAGTAAATGCAAATTACCATACGCACTTTGCACCCCAATATCAACTCGGAGGTCTTCACAACAGTGCGGTCTTTGCACGGCAAGGAGCCATCTGCAACAAGTGAATTAAATGACCTGGCGACGCTTGAAGTCCGATGCACACACAAGGAACTGCGGATGCTGGTTCACCAAAGAAAAAGGACACAAGTTTCTGGAGTGACTCAGGCAGCATTTCTGGAGAAAAATAGATAGTGACGTTTCGGGTCTGAAGAAGGGTCCCGACCTGGAACGTCACCGATTTCTGTTCTCCAGAGATGTTGCGTGACCCACTGAGTTACTTACTCCAGCACACTGTGTCTTGTTTTAAGTCACTTGGACAAATGCATGAATACAGGTTTAGGAGATTGGGAGAACCACTCTACTCTTGATAAAGCTACCACATCCTTTATGTCCATGCAACAGGAAAGAAAAGGCCTAGGTTTAAACAAAGATACGAGAGCAAACATACTAAGAAAGCGAATGGTATGTTGGCATTCAGAGCAAAAGGATTTGAGTACAAGAGCAGGGAGGTTCTACTGCAGTTGTACAAGGTCTTGGTGAGGCCACACCTGGAGTATTGGGTACAGTTTTGGTCTCCTAATCTGAGGAAAGACATTCTTGCCATAGAGGGAGTATGGAGAAGGTTCACCAGACTGATTCCTGGGATGGCAGGACTTCCATATGAAGAAAGACTGGATAGACTCGGCTTGTACTCGCTGGATTTTAGGAGATTGGGGGGGATCTTATAGAGACTTTCAAAATTCTTAAGGGGTTGGACAGGCTAGATGTAGGAAGATTGTTCCCGATGTTGGGGAACTCCAGAACAAGGGGTCACAGTTTAAGGATAAGGGGGAAGTCTTTTAGGACCGAGATGAGGAAAACATTTTTCACACGGAGAGTGGTGAGTCTGTGGAATTCTCTGCCACAGAAGGTAGTTGAGGCCAGTTCATTGGCTATATTTAAGAGGGGGTTACATGTGGCCCTTGTGGCTAAAGGGATCAGGGGGTATGGAGAGAAGGCAGGTACAGGATACTGAGTTGGATGATCAACCATGATCATATTGAATGGCAGTGCAGGCTCGAAGGGCCGAATGGCCTACTCCTGCACCTATTTTCTATGATTCTAGGGTTTTGGGGTTTAATTCTTGGTTCAAAAGTCAGCCCCTCTATCAGTGTGACACTCCCTCAGCACTGCACTGAAGCATTATCTGAAACGGCAAACTCAGCTGTTTGCAGTGGGACTTGAACCCACGAGCTCTTAAATAAAGTAGAAAAACACTCCCATTGAAGCACAATTTACTGCCGCAACATCAATGACACATCGTTCACTGACGCACTTATACACGTATAAACACGCAGGCAGACCAGAAACCGATTTAGACAGCAACAAAAATTCGGAATGAAGCATTGAGACTTGAAATAAATGCGGATCAGGAATGTGTTTTTGTGCTTCATATGTGGGTGGAGGCTAAGAGAGGAATCGCATGGACCAGAGGGAGACATGCGGACAGTAGGTGGAGAGGGGGATAAAGACCGCTCCACCCTAGACGGTGAGATTATTCCCTCATCATGTATCTATACACTGTAATGGCTCGATTGTATTCATGTGTTGTTTTTCTGCTGACTGCTTTTGACTGTACCTTGGTACACGTGACAATAAACTAAACTGAACTGAACTGAAATTGCAGAGTTGTGGATGTAGCCCAGACCATCATGTAAACCAACCGCCCTTCCATTAACTCCATCTACATTTCATGCTGCCTCCGCAAGGCCACCAGCATAATCAAGGACCAGTCTCACCCCGGTCACTCCCTCTTCTCCCCTCTCCCATCAAGAAAGAGATACAGAAGTTTGAAAACGCATACCTGCAAATTTAGGAACAGTTTCTTCCCGGCTGCTATCAGGCATCTTAACCATCCTCTCACCGGCTATAATGAGGTCATGACCTCCCATCCACCTCATTGGAGTCCTTTAAACTATCTTTAATCTTGCACAAAACGTGATTCCCTCTATTCTGTATCTGTAATCCAAGATGGCTTGATTGTAATCATGTATAGTCTTTTTGCTGACTGGTTAGCACATAACAAAAACCTTTTCACTGTACCTCAGTTAACTTGACAATAATGAACTAAACTAAACTAAATTAAATAAATGAAACTAGAGTTGGGCAACCACGGTGGCGTAGCGGTAGAGTTGCTGCCTTACAGCGCCTGCAGCGCCGGAGACCCGGGTTGATCTCGACTACAGGTGCCGTCTGTACGGAGCACGGATTCTCCCCGTGACCGCGTGGGTTTTCTCCCACAATCCAAAGACGTACAGGTATGTAGGTTAATTGGCTTGGTGTATGTGTAAATTGTCCCTAGTGTGTGTAGGATGGTGTTAATGTACGGGGTTCGCTGGTCGGTGTGGACTCGGTGGGTCGAAGGGCCTGTTTGTGCACTGTAACTCTAAACTAAAGTAAACTAGAGTTTGAGTGTTGGGGGAGAGGTTGAAAGATGGAAGGGGAGGGGCATGGTGACCAGAAGCGGAGGAGAGGTGAACTGAGTCATTGGGTGGGGAAGGGAAATGGAGCTGGTGGATGGGGAGGGGGGTAGGGGAGGGGTCTGCAGTCAGGGATGGGACCGTGATGGTGCATGGGCAAAGGGACTGGTGCCAACAGGTGGGGAGGAGGGGATAGGGGGATGTAATTGGTGAATGGGGAGGGGGGATGGCAACAGGGGATGGGGTGGTGAGAGGGGTAGAATCAGTGGGTGGGGACAGGGATGGAGTTGGTGTGTGGGGTGGGTCTACAGGTGGGAAGGGGGATTGCGTCTGAGGGAGAGGAATCGCATGAGTGCCTGGGCAAGTGGGTGGAAGCAGTGGGTGGGGAGAGGGATGGAATCAAGAGGGTCTATAAATTTAGTTTAGTTTCGTTTTGAGATACAGCGTGGAAACCGACCGTTCGTCCCACCGAGTCGGTGCCAACCAGCAATTCCCAGACACTAACACTATCCTACACACACTGGGGGACAACTAACACTTATACCAAGCCAATTAACCCTCAAACCTGCACGTCTTCAGAGTGTGGGAGGATACCGAAGATCTCGGAGAAAACCCACGCAGGTCACGGGGAGACTCCATGCAGACAGCACCCATAGTCAGGATCGTACACGGGTCTCTGGCGCCGCAAGCGCTGTAGGGCAGCAGTTCTACAGCCGCGCCACCGTGCCGGCCAAATGGGGAGGGAATGGAGACAGTGGGCGAGGTTGGGATTGGAGTTAGTTTTCCGTGAAGACGGCGCAGAATGGCTGCATGGTTGCCGTGTGAGTGGGAGGGTTAACAAGTGTGATGGGACAAGAAGCCTGAGAGTGGAGAGGGTTTACACTGGGAACCGTTGAGATTTGGAGAGTTGCAGATTCTGGGAACTGTACTGAATAACGCACGGGACGGCAACAACTACACACTGATTACAATATCCCGCTGAGACCATTTGCAGCGGACAGAACTGGCTACTGTTTACAGCATCAGTCTTGGCTTGGCTTTCTGGCAGTGTCTGAGACCTGATGACTCTCCTTGTTTTACAAGCACTTCATCTATTTCTGGCACGTTTAAACACTGACTCATCGGAATTTCAGAATGTGGCAGACGGACAATGCCTGTTCTTAGTACCGCAAAATGCTCGCCTCCCTTGATTAAAAAAAGGTGAGATATTTGATCCACACAAACATCAGAAGCCAAGGGCATTTTTGCACTCAGCCTGTTCTGCCGTTCTTTCATGTATTGTGTCTCCACTCACCATTTTATCTTTTCGCCCTACCTTATGCCAAATGTTCACCATGGTTTGAGGTAAGGTGCAATTAAACGAAGGTCATGGTTCTGAGAGGTTTCGAGAGGTTAACAGGCAGAATTCCTTCTATTAACAATCAGGTAAGTAGTCAAATAATACACATTAAGATGTTAAAGAAGGAACTGCAGATGCTGGAGAATCGAGGGTTACACAAAAAGCTGGAGAAACTCAGCGTGTGCAGCAGCATCTAAGGAGTGAAGGAGATAGGCGACGTTTCAGGTCGAGACCCTTCTTCATGCAGATTAAGATAACTGGAAAAAGAACCAAGGGAATAATGAAGAGAAATGTTTTACAGTGACCTGGTTTGTTTCGACCCGCAATGCATGACCTGGAGGGCGGTTGCAGGGCTGCCAACTCTCACGCATTGAGCGTGAGAATCACGCATTTGGCCAAATTCTCCCGCTCTCCTGCTGATCACAAATTTCTCACGCTCTGTCGTCAGAAATTCTGTGATCAACGAAAAAATTTAAACGCATATCAATGGCATGGGCCGCGGGTGTTGGAGAGCCGGGGCTGAAGGAGGGATGGTAGCAGAAGCAACGGCGGGGGCAGATGCGGACGGGGAGCCGGGGCTGGCGAGTGTTTGCCGGGCTGCCGAGTGTTTGCCGGGCTGGCGGGTGTTTGCCGGGCTGGCAAGTCGCTCGCTGCAGCTCCAGCCATGGAGCAGCCTCAGTGCAAGAGTCCCGGGCCGTCGGAAGCGTTGCGCCGCTGCCGTGAGAGTCTCTGAGCCAAATTCACCCTGGTGACCGGCATGGACCAGGCTGTGGCTCAACCTGAGGACAACCAATGGCTGCTGGAGGTAAGTACCAAGCACTGGGTAGAAACAGTGGAAGATAGTGGCCTTCAAATGGGGGTGGTTGGAGAAAGCATCCTGCTTGCCTGCTAGATTTTCACTTACTGTAACTGCAGGAAAATTGTTCCCGATGTTGGGGAAGTTCAGAACCAGGATTCACACAGTTTAAGAATAAGGGGTAGGCCATTTAAGACTGAGATGAGGACAAACTTTCTTCACTCAGAAAGTTGTGAATCTGTGGAATTCTCTACCACAGAAGGCAGTGGAGGCCAATTCACTGGATGTTTTGAAGAGAGAGTTACATTTAGCTCGTGGGGCTAGCGAAATCAAAGGATATGGGGAAAAAACAGGAAAGAGGTATTAATTTTAGATGAACAGCCATGATCTTATTGAATGGCAGTGCTGGCTCGAAGGGCCGAATGGCCTATTCCTACACCTATTTTCTATGTTTCTATGCTTGAGTATATGGCAATAAAACTTGACCACTTGATTTTGAAGCATTCATGCATGGTGGAGAGACAATGTAGTCATAGAGTGATACAGTTTGAAAACAGGCCCTTCAGCGCAACTTGCCCACACCCGCCAACATGTCCCAGCTACACTATCTGCTTTTGGTCCGTATCTCTCCAAACCTGTCCTATTCATGTATCAGTCTAAAATGTTTCTTAAATGTTCGGATAGTCGCTGCCTCAACTACCTCCTCTGACAGCTTGTTCCATACACCCACCACCCTTTGTGTGGAAAAAGTTACCCCTTAAAAAGTTACCTCGTAAAAATACTTCAAACAAAAAACATTGAAATCATACTACCTTGCACGAAAACCTGATTTTAATACATCAAATTTGAAAATGTCCCTATCGTTGGGTGTATGTTCCATACACCACAGTCCCAATAACCCATTATTTCCTTCAGTTAAATATTGGGAAGGTAGCACTATTGTCATTTGCCACTCAACTATTATGTTTGTTTACCTCACTGACTATTTCTAACCCCCCCGACCCCCCCAGGTTGACAGGAATTAGGGGGGTCGGGGGGGGTTAGAAATTGGTTGAATAGAAATGTCCCCAATCTCATTGGTTTATTAATTGAACATGTAGATTAACATCCTCAAGGAGTGTAATAAGATGGAAAATGATTCAGATGCAATGTTTAAGAGCTTGTTCAAAGAAGGGGCATATTTTAAAGGAGTGACAGAGATACTTGCAGGGCAATGTGTGAGGAGGTTATTATTTGTCTTTAGTTTTAGCTTGAGCCAGGACATCCGAAGATTCAAAGTTTAATATAGTAATTGTGCTGATACTGACTTCAACCAACCACCTAATGAATATCATCTATTCCGGAGGTTTTATTTTTCTGATGCCATTTAAACTTCACTTGGATTTCAATCACTTCAATGTAAAAGTAATTGGGAAGGGGGTACATTGGAACAACAATCTGCCCTCGGTATTAACTGTAATATAATAATGTATGCATGTTGGTTGGTGCAATCAAAACAAAGATCTTATTATCATTGTTGTGTTATGAATACCACAGAAAATATTATGTACTTTCAAAATCACATTTAATGGAACTATATTGCTTAAATTTATAGTTATTGGACTGCATTTCGGAAAAGTCCCAGCTAAGAGGAAGACAGCAAAATACTGAAAATATTGGGGGTGAAAATGACTTCAGGACAGTTTGTAAGGAAAATTAAGGAAATGGTAACAGAATACTTATACAGCTGAGTGAGTATAATTTTATGGATGAGAAATTGTGTTCAACCAACTGTTGACTTCTTTGACAAAGTAACTGGCATGTTAGATAACAAGGAAGCCAATTGATGTAGCAAATTTTGTAAAACAAAATTTGGTCTGTGAAGCGCCCCATAGAAGATTACAGCATTAGTTAAGCACCTGTGGACTTGAATGTAAAAGGTTAGGTCCAGGGGGTCATATATGGGGTTTTATGTTTGGGCCAGATATATTGTTGATGCAGAGGGGCTAGGAGCAAGGCCGAGAGTGCATCTAGAGTCAAGGTCTGGAATAGTACTGGCTGTGCAGTCAAAGCTGGGACAATGGGAGTGTTCAGCCCTGGGAACCTAAGCAGGTAAGCAGCTACGATCAGGGTAGAATAGGTGGCCAGGTGTAAGTCTGGACTCAGGGTCAAAATGAGAGCAGATATGCAAATGGAGTCAGGGTCAGGAGTAAGACCCAGGTTGGTCAACATGGGCCAATTGTTTGATTATAATCTGATTACCATACAAGAATATACTAAGATCATTCATGTGCTGCACCTGTTGATCAGAGTCTGGCCCTACTGTGGAATGTAATTAGGAATCTAATTTAGCCTAACCTTTTTCATAGCTAATCCAATTGAAAGCATAAATATTGGATTCAAGTGCAAGTTAGAAGACTCGCTACAGTATGCACCAGATTGCACAATTTCAAACTGAAAAATGCAAAAGGTCCATGCCAATGCGGGGGGGGGGGGGGGGTTTACCGTGCCCCTCCTCCCCCCCCCCCCTCGGTTGCTACACTCCCTCGGGCTTGGTCCCTCGCAATTTCTCACTCCCAACTCTCACCCAATGTTGGCAGCCCTGTGGTTGAAACGGTAACTTAGTAACAGTCAAAATATATGGATCAATATTTGCATGGAAAAATACTTCAAGCCCTTTGGGAAGCTGATTAACATCCTTCTGTACTCTGTGATCCTGTGTCTGCTTTAACATAATGTCACCGCTTTAAATGTACATCCAATGATCCCACCGCCTGGCTTATGACTGATTTTTATTTAGTAACAACATGAAACTCTTTTATAATAATAAAACAGAGGTTTCAGCATTCCGCTCATGACATGTTGGGAAACAACAGCGATCATCTGAAAGCTGTTTAGGACGTGACACTCAGCATGGAACAGTCTCTGGACTTTCACACTTTGGTAAACAAAGGCCACCTTTTGGCCAAGACTGATATTACATGTAAAATTCCCAACTGGAATCTGTAATGGGTTTGGTAATGGTAAAGTAGAACAAACACTATACAAAATATGTAGGAAGGAACTGCAGATGCTGGTTTAAACCAAAGATAGACGCAAAAGGCTGGAGTAACTCCATTGGATAACAGCTATCAATGCCCTGTTTCTTTTATCATCGTTACTTTTTTGCATATCTTTCACGATTCATTGTTCTATATTTCTCTACATCATCGTCTATATCTCTCGTTTCCTTCCCGTGACTTCCAGTCTGAAGAAGGGCCTCGACCCCAAATGTCACCCATTCCTTCTCTCCAGAGATGCTGCCTGTCCCGTTGAGTTGCTCCAGCTTTTTGTGTCTACACCTTACAAAATATAACCATAATATGAGAGACTTTGGCATTCAATTTATAAAGGAGAGATATAATATACTAAAGAGATTATAAATTGATATTCATTTCGAAGAAGTGGCGCAATAGCGCAGCTGGTAGAGCTGTTGCCTCACAGCGCCAGAGACCCCGTTTCAATCCTAAACCCGGGTGCTGTCTGTGCGGAGTTTGCACATTTTCCCCGGGACCGCATGGGTTTCTTCCGGGTGCTTCAGTTTCCTCCCACATCCCAAAGCCGTGCGGGTTTGTAGGTAAATTGGCCTCGGTAAATTGTCCCTAATGTGTAGGGAGTGGACGCCAAAGTGGGATAGCATAGAACTGGTGTGAATGGACGATCAATGGTTGGCGAGGACTAAGCAGGTGCATAGCCTTGTTCCATGCTGTTCCTTTCAATTAATGAAATCAAGCAATTATATGAGATTGGAAACTCAATTATATGAGATTGGAACGAGGAAGAAGTTGAACTTTATTGCCTTCCATCACAGTGAGGAATGTGGAATCCACTGTGATGGATGTTAATGTTAACTTTTATGTGGTTGTGTGTCTTGTTGCTTTTCACTTAGTATGGCTGTACGGTAACTCAAATTTCACTGTACCTTAATTGGTACATGTGACAATAAGCCTTGAAAATATTAAAATGTACATTGATCCCCCATTTTGCACAGGACTTGTGTTCCTAGAAATTTTACGTAACGTGAAATATTTTCCCATTGAATACCATGTTACAAGTAGATGTGTGATCTTGTGGGAAGTTCATCTCCCAGTAGTAATGTCCTCATGACTGCGCTGTCAATGGACAAAGGAATTCTAATTATACCGTAGGCAGACGGGCAAGGGTTGTTGTTTTAATTAACTAGGAATGGATGATACATTGTTCGATAAAGTATCGTCATACTAATGTCAATAGAAGAGATTGCCATGTCAGTTTCCAAAGGAAATCTCTTTAGTGAACCGGCAGCCTGCGATTGTTGTCCTTGGTTAATATCGTTCAGCACTCTCTTCACATTTTTAGTGCCCACATATTTTTTTATTTGTACATTTTCTCATAAATTCCATAAAAGCAATCTTTTATTCCCTAATTCACATTTTATGGTAATGACTTGTGGATTTGTGGATTCTGTAAGGCTCAAAAAGTCGTACACTGTACTAGGCTGATAATAATTGAATCTACAGCGATTTAGTTTAGTTTAATTTGAGATACAGTGCGGAAACAGGCCCTTCGGCCCACCAAGTCCGCACCAGACCAGAGATCCTCGCACATTTTAACACAAGCCCACACAGACTAGGGATAATTTACACATACACCAAGCCAATTAACCTACATACCGTACCTGTACGTCTTTGGAGTGTGGGAGGAAACCGAAGATCTCTGAGAAAACCCATGCGGTCACAGGGAGAACGTACAAACTCTGTACAGACAGCACCTGTAGTCAGGATTGAACCCGGGTCTCCGGCGCTGCAAGCGCTGTATGGCAGCAACTCCACCGCTACGCCACCGTGGCCACGATACGGTGCATTCTGATAAAAAGTCACTTTATCTCTGTGTTACTGTGATGTGTATAGATGAATAAGAGACAGCTCAATTGCAACCTGAGGTATCTTTACAGGGTGGGTGATGTAGATGACATTTCCTCATGAGGGAGGATCTAGAACGGGTGGCATGGTGGCGCAGCGGTAGAGTTGCTGCCTTACCGTGCCAGATCCCCAGGTTCGATCCTGATCTTAGGTGCTTTCTATACGGACTTTGTACATTCTCCCTGTGACTGCATGGGTTTCCTCCGGGTGCTCTGGTTCCCTCCAACTTTTCAAAGACTTCTTCTTCTGATGTATGGCTTGTACAGCCTAAAGTTGTAGGACAACTTGTTTATTTGATCTTATTTGATTGTGCACGCCGGGTTCATTGCATTCATCGAAACAGGGCGGACCACGTGAAGGTTGCAATCTTCCACCCCAATTTCAAAGACATGCAGGTTTGTAGGTTAAATAGCTTTGGTAAAATTCTAAATTGCCCCTAGTGTGTAAGATAGTGCTAGTGTATGGGGTGATTGCTGGTCGGCGAGGATACAGTGAACTGAAAGGTCTGATTCTACCCTGTATCTGTAAAGTAACTAGGGGTTATTTTTAAACAAGGGATTGCATATTTAACACAGAGGTGAGGCAAAAACATTTTCTCTAAGACAGTCACGAGTCTTTAGAACTCAATTAGAGTTTGATCGATTCTCCACAATCAAGGGGGTGAACAGTTCCTACAGGTGGATGTAAATGTGGAGTTGGGGTTACTAGTTTATTAAATGGTGGATCAGGTTTGAGGGGCCAGATGGCTGATATTTGCTTCTGATTTGTGTAGTCATGTGTCCAAGGCAGGACTGATAAAAAATTAAACAAAAGTGGTTCATGACTAATTAGGCAGTGGGCCAGGTTAACATTCACAGACACTGGGGAAGGTCACTTAAAAGTAAACATTTGGGAGAAAGAGTTAGGATAAGGATATTCTAATTGGGGCCTGTGATATGTAATCTTGGGCCTCTACATGTCACCATATTTACTAAAGGCTTGAACAAAATAATATAATGCTATATTCAAGCTCACTATTGCTTTCAGCTGAGTTCGGAGAGTAAGGTAGCTTAGATATGTTGCAAGGATACACGGAAGGAAAATAATGAACGATATCTTTTGCACATAATTGAGACCATCCACACTGAATGCTGATAATAATACAAGCGGACAGAAAATATAAAGGAGCAAAGAGATTTAGGAATACTAATATCAAAATGCCCAGGGAAAAGTGCAAAGAACAATTTAAGAAAGGAATCGAGGTTTGGAGACACAAGAGACTGCAGATGCTGGAATCTGGAGCATCTGAATTTGGAATCAGGCTTATGTCTCATTCTCAAGGGGTTTGGAGTATAATGAAGAGACCTATGCTTCAATTGTGGAAAACTACTGTTACACCCCATTTGGAGCACAGGCACCATGATCAGCAGGTAGTGCTGCTGCCGCTGTCTCACAGCTCCAGTCTTACCTTTGGTGGCTTCACGGTGAACTTTGTATGTTCACCCTGTGAACGCACGGGTCCCCCACAGATGCTCTGGTTTCCTCCTGCATTACGGAGATGTACTTGGTGCTAGGTTAATTGCCCACTGTAAATTACTCTGAGATTAGGTAGATGGTAGGTGACATGGGAAATTAATAAGCATGTGAGACAAAATAGGTTACATGGAAATGAGAGGGAATTAATGGGGTAGCTGTAAGAGAGAGCATGGATTGAATGGGCAGAATGGCCTTCTTCTAAGTCATAAGGAAATGTGGATTTAAATATGTTAGGTAGGATCTATTCAGCTGGAAATGGATCCAGTGCTGATTCACTTAAATTCAGTCTAGTTTACTGTCACGTGTACCGAGGTACAGTGAAAAGCTTTTGTTGCGTGCTGATCAGTCAGCCAAAAGACAATACGTGATTACAATCGAGCCATGCACAATGTACAGATATGTGAAACAGGAATAACGTTCAGTGCAAAGGTAAAGCTAGTAAAGTCCGATCGAAGATAGTCCAAGGGTCATCGATGAGGTAGATAGTAGTTCAGGACTGCTCTCTGGTTGCAGTAGTCCTGAATGGTAAGATTAAATGAGAACTTACCAGTTTGAAGTTTGATCTTTATTTTATGAGGAGTTACGATGAGGGATTACGTGAAGACCCCACTAGCACGCATGCACGACATTCTTCAAAGCAGCAGTGTGAAATCACAGATAGTAGAGTTGACAAACGATAGTAAGATAAGAGAACTAACATCCAGTTGACCTTTATAATAAAGGGTTGGGAGCGGAGGGCACGTAATCCCTCATCGTAACTCCTCATAAAATAAAGATCAAACTTCAAACTGGTAAGCTCATTTAATCTTACTATTTTACTTCGGAGTCACGCGAGTGACTACATGAAGACTTCAAAGCTCTGTGATTTCATGCCCTGGAAACTAGTTCATGCTCACACACTGCCATAATAACCAATGGAGGAAGTATGTTAACGTATTTCAGACATGAAACAGTGCTGAAAAACAATAATGCATTTATTAACAAATAATAATAATAACCCCTAACTTTGGGGAAAATTATAATACAGAACTCAAAATCGTGTCTGCAAATGTCTCAGGCAAGGCCACAGGTTTGTTATAAAGCTGCTGGAAGGTTCTTTCATTAGACCAACCCGCCGTTGCAAGGATGTGGTCCATAGGAACTTCCATCATTCTTGCTGCCGATGTAGCTGCAGCCCTGGTGGAATGAGATTTTAAAACATTAGTGTCCACCCCCGCTGCACCTAATACCACCCTAAGCCATCTAGAGATGGTCTGCATGGTTACTCTTTGATGAGGACGTTTATGGCTTATCAATAAAGCCATTTCCGTGCCCCTGAGACTTTTGGTGACCTCCAGGTAACGTAGAAGGTGGGTCACTATACATAGGTGACTATCTATGGGGTAAGCCAGGAACTCCAATTTGAGGCCAGATGATCCAGGCCTGTTCTGTTTCTCATAGACGTGGAATGTTACCTTATTTTGGGATGTTACCATGGCGTCCAGTCTTAATTTATGCAGAGACTGGACCCGCTGCGCCGTTACAAGAGCCATCAGCATCACCACTTTATACGTGAGTTTAGTTAGTGAAAGGGACGTGGCTGGTGCCCAATCTGTGAGCAGGGTTAAGACAATGCCAATATCCCAGGTCTGGGAATTTCGAGGCCTGGGGGGATTCGAGTTGAAAATACCCCACATAAGTTTTGACACCAGAGGGTGAGATCCATGGTGTTCTAACTCCTGTCCCAGATATGAGGATAGGGCACTTCTAGCGCAGTTGATGGCACTGTAGCTCAAGCCTTCGTCGAAATGTAGGCTCGCCAAGAACTTCAGCACATCCGTAATGGTGGCTGTGTTGTAAGTAGTGTTTGTCCTGGTACAAAATACCTCCCATTTTTTTAAATAGGTGAGGTACTGCTTCCTGGTGGACTCTCTGCATGATGCGTGATGATGTTCATAGTTCGGTCCGACAGTCCAAATTCCAGGAGTGGTGTTTTCAAATCCTGCAAACCAATAGGTTAATGCGGTCATGGCACGGGTGACTCTCCTCTGTCACAGGACGTACCAGCAAACTCTGGCGTTTGGAGATTGGAATGCATGGTTCTGAGACCATGTCGAGTACCACAGGGAACCATGGCTGAGTAGGCCAATCGGGTACAACCAAAATACCTGATGCGGAGTCTTGTTGAATTTTTCGCAAGACCCGACTGATGAGGCAGAAGGAGGGAAATGCATAGAAAAACAAATCCCCCCAGTGTAGCGAGAAAGCGTCCATCGCTACTGCCCCAGGGTCTGGTTCCCATGCAACATATGTTGGTATCTGGTGATTAAGTCTGGATGCAAAAAGGTCGATATCTGGCATTCCATATGGAACTACAATATCAGTAAATATCTGGTGGTCCAACATCCATTCGGTGTTGTCATTGAATTTGTGTGACCTGGTGTCCACCACTGTATTGAGCTTACCCGGAAGGTAAGTACAAGATATCGACTTAATTCCACCCATATGATTAATGTATGCCACCACGGTGGTATGATCAATTTGTAGGCGAACATGCAGATGATGTATGTCTGAACAGTTAGCCCGAAGTCCGTAAAACACACCCAGCATCTCTAGATGATTGATACCCAGTGTCTGAAATAAGGTTAACTCGTGTGCATTCCATCTACCACCGCAACTGGAGGTGGAATTGGTTGCTCCCCAGCCTTGAGCGCTGGCGTCAGTTTGCAACACAACCGAAGGGTTTGTGACTATGATGGGATTAGAGCAATGTCGAACATTGTTAATCCACCATCGCAATTCCAATTTAGCTTTGGCTGGTAACTGCATTGGCCTGTAAAAGTGGCCAGCATGGTGTTTGAGTGCCACAATTTTGTCCCTCTGTAGATTTTGGTAATGTAAGGGTCCAAATTGTGTAGCTGGAAAGGCAGCCACGAGCTTCCCAATTACCCTGGCTACTTGCCGAATAGATGGTTTACTGACGCAAACAAGGCTGTTGCATGCCTCTATCGAGTCTGTTGCTTTGTCCTTTGGAAAAGTGACATATGAACAGAGTCAATCGTGAACCCCAAATAGTCCATAATCATAGAAGGCATTAACTTAGATTTGTCCGGATGGATGATAAGCCCCAATTTTTGAAATAGGAGCTTGGTGGCTGAGACAGCCAATTTGGCCAACTCCAAGGTTTTCCCCACAATTAAGATGTCATCGAGATATGCCATGACAATATGTTTTTGTTTCCGAAGAAATGCCAAGGCCGGTTTCAATATTTTAGTCAACAGTCTGGGGCTGATGTTAATCCATTAGGCAGCGATTTGTACTGGCAGAGCTTCCCCATACCGATACATTTCAAATATTTGCGGTGATCTTTCTCTATTAGTACTGAATAGTATGCATCATTTAGGTCGATGCAAGCCATGAAGTACCTCTTGGAAACTAGTTGTTTGGCAGTAGCAAAAGTTTCCATTTTGAAGTGGGTGTACTGCACGAAAGTATTCAGTTGTGTCAAATCAATAATGATGCAGCATTAGCCATCTTTTTTGTTTTTGGTGAAGATGTTTGATACAAACTCAAGAGATTCATGTTTGGTTTTCTCATTTACTCCTTTTGTATGTAGACTTAACAGTTCTGCATGCCCTTCCAATTTCCCTTTTTGTGAAAGCACAAACTTTCAGTTTGGTGCAATTTTGTATCCCTGAATACTTTGCAATATGAAAGGATCAGAAGTTATAGAACTCCATGCATCCCTAAACAAGTGTAACCCTCCCCCAACCTGTGAAGAAGTTACACATGCTATGTTCCGGAGGCAACCAGACCCACCTACCTCCATGGTTACCGCTGGTGCTGTGTTGGTTTCCTCCGTCCTTGGTTCCTGGGAGGTGGAGGAGCTGTGGTGTGGGGTTGGCGCATCTTCTAGGAAGTCCATTCTGGGGCATTGCCTAAAAAAGACCTCTGTGCAGGTTGTACGGCCTTCGTGCTTTAACCAGCTGTTCTTTCGCTGTGGTAACGCGGTCTGCTGGTGGATGCGTAGGGGTGCTGCTGCCGAGTATACAAGGACCTGGTAGCGGCCAGCACTTTAATCATGCCGACGGCCTTCGCCTCTTCGTCGAGGTCTTTTACCTGTTTGGGCAGGTTATCCCCGAACAACAGAGTAGGTGGCTGTGCGCTGCTGGTTCTGCACAACCCCGCGAACTTTGGGTTTAGTGCAGGTCGGATGACAATTTTCCTGAAACAGTTGATCTCAAACTGTGCATTACAGAAGAGTGGCCTGTTCCTGTAGTTGATTTTTTGTCAGATAATTTATGCTGGCTGCCAGCTGCGGCTGCGGCTTCTGTGAAGGCATCGCGAACTTCGACACCATGCCAAGTAGCTCCTGTTCTTGCACCCCTAGCAAGTCGGACGATTCTTCAGCCAAATCCCCTGTTCAGAGTCAGCCCAGATCTGACTCCTTATGCTCCCCTGCGAAGAGGTCGAGACATTTGGCAGCCCTGTAAAAGGTGATGCCGTTGGTCTGCTAGGAGACCCACGGTGACCAGACTCCTGCTGGAGTAGGTCACGTTGGAGCAACTGCTCCACCATCCGCTCCATGCGGGATAAACGACCGCTGTCGCATCCCGCAGGCGGTGAGTCTTCCAGCCCGGATCCTGCCGTGTCAACGGGCTTGCACAACTTGCGGGTGGCTTTGCCGCCAGTCCGAGTTGCACCTACGGGCTGATGCGGTGTCAAGTCGGGGGCTGCTGTTTGAACAACGAGCAGCTCTGGAGAAGTCGGCCGCTGCTGACTGCCCGCATTCCCATGGTCCTCCGCAGCCAGTCTTGTAGCGGTCTGTTTGGACTTAGTTCTTGACTTGTCCATGATGGGAGTACTCTGTAAGAAAAACCACAACAGAGCGCCCACAAAACGACCTCAGGATAGGAAGTACTCACCTGCAGGTCAGTATTAAACTTACTGGTGGAGGAGCGACCCTCCTCCCTGCCTGCCGCTTCGCAATGCGTTCAACGATATGTCGCGCATGCGTGCTGGTGGGGTCTTCACGTAATCACTCACGTGACTCCGAAGTAAAATTGCTATCCATCTCATCGAGGTATTATTCTTTTCAATTATTCTTGGCTTCAGTGAGTTAAATTATGAGAACAGGATACCGATTTCTGCTTGTATTTCCTTGAATTGAAACATTTTGACAAGGTAAGCACAGCAAAACCATTTCCCCTGCTGAGAGACTCAGGAATAAATGGGCAGAATCTTATTATTCCATTCAAGAGTTATATTAGGAAGCTCCATTTCACTAAATGGGCAGCACGTGAATCTGCAAATGAAAATAAGAAAACTCAGTTGACGAGAATTGGAAATTAAACTAGAAATTGTTAGAAATACTCAACAAGTCAAGGAGTATGTGCGCAAAGAGTGTTTCAGGTTAAGGATCTTTGTCAGAATTGGGATGATTAGGTCACTGCGGTGACCTAATCCGCGAGTTCTGGTAAGTTTGCCCTCGACTCATACACGCAGCATGGTCGACGTGAGGTCTTAGGAGGTCTTTGTAACTCTCCTTAGTGCTCGAGGGTACTCCCCGTGTACTCAAGGCCTCAGCTAGGTCGCGGCGTATTTTTGAACATGTTGAAAAATGCCCGCGAGTAAAAAAAGGTCTCCAAGGAAAAAAATAGATACTTTTTTTACTCGTAGGTTTAGTCGAAGTAAGTCATAGTGGGTCGGCATGTCATTCATAGGTAATCGAGGGTAGTTGAAGGTAGTCGTAGATAGTCTTCAACATAGTTGAAGGGAGGTCGAAGGGAGGTTGAAGGAGGTCGTCTTCACTCTCCACTCGGAGTCTAATTTTCCCAATGCTAGTCGAAGCTAGTCTTCAACATAGTCGAAGGAGGTCGAAGGAGGTCTTCAGCATGACATTTTTTTCAAACTCTCCTAATCTCTTCTAAACTCGCCAATTAGGTTGCCGCAGTGGGACTGCCGCTTTAGTCTTAAGTTGCAGAGAAGGTGGAGATGGATGGATGGAGATGGATGGATAGGGTATAGAAATATAAGTTCATAACTTCATACGTCATAAGAGCATGGTGGGCGGTTATGGTGACGCAGCAGTAGAGTTGCAGCCTTACTGCACTTGCAGCGGGTTCAAACGGGTACAACGGGTACGGAGTTTGTATGTTCTCCAAGTGACTGCGTGGGTTTTCTCTGAGATCTTCGGTTTCCTCCCACAGTCCAAAGAAGTATAGGATTCCAAGTTAATTGGCTTGGTGTTGTATGTGTAAATTGTCCCTAGTGTGTGTACGATAGCGTTAAAGTGCGCGGAACGCTGGTCGGCGTGGACTTGGTGGGCCGAAGGGCCTGCTCTCTAAACTAAAACTAGGCAGAATTAGGCCATGGGTCCTGTTACTAATAAACTACTCGATATCCTCCCCGTAACTGTCGGTTTATTCACTGCCTTGTTGCACCTTGCCGCATGCAACATGTCAAAGTTAACTGGGTTAAATTCCATGTTGTTGCTTTTCTGTCCAACTGATCGTACCATCCAAATTAAACCTTCCCCCATGTTATCAACCAACGGTAGGATGTGGAAGAGATATTGTGGGTTTCCCATGATAATCTCTTAATATTTTCTCAATTCAGGGACTGTTCTTTTGATTGGAAAATTGTGCATGTCCGCTATTTAACTAAAGCAAAAGAGGGAAGCACCAGATAATCATACACTAGTGAACTTGATGTTTATTGTTTGAAAATTACTATAATTATGGATAAGAGAAAATGAATACCTTGAAAATGTTCAGTTGATCTGAAAGAGTCGGCATTGGGACAAGTTCAAATAGGTTTGAGAGGAATAGATCGAGTAGATGCACAGAGTCATCGTCCTTTTCTTCTTTTGTTAAATGTATGTTTTAGTGTATCTTTAGTTTGTATTATGGGGGGGTGGGTGGGAGAAACTTTTTAAAATCTCTTTCCTGGATGGAGATGCGACTTTTCCGTATCGTATCTCCGTCCGCACTACGGCCTAACAGCGTGGAGCTGGCGGTCCCTTTATCAGGGATCGACTTCGGGAGCTCCAACCACGGGAGCCTGCGGACTTAACATCGTGGAGCTTGCGACCCCTTTGACAGGGATCGACTTAGGGAGCTCCACCCACGGTGGCTTCGACCGCCCCGATGCAGGAGCTTCGATCGCCCCGACGCGGATGGTTCGACAGCGCCAACCGTGGGAGGAAAGAAGGAAAGAAGATAATATGTCATTGCCTTCCATCACAGAGCGCTGTGGTGGATGTTTATGTTAATTTTTATGTAGTTGTGTGTCTTGTTGCTTTTTTGGTATGACTGTATGGCAAATCAAATTCTTTGTATGTTTTTACATACTTTGGTAATAAACCAATTACAATTACAATTACAATTAAGGTGAAGGGGAAAAGATTTAATAGGAATCTGAGGGGTAACTTTTTCACACATAGGGTAGTGGGTGTATGGAATGAGCTGCCAGCGGAGGTAGTTAAGGCTGGGACTATCCCAACATTTAAGAAACAATTAGACATATACATGTAGACAGGTTTGAAGAGATATGCTCCAAACGTGGGCAGGTGGGGCTAGTGTAGTTGGTATGGTATTGTTGGTTGATGTGGTAAAGTTGGGCCAAAGGGCCTGTTTCCGCACTGTATCACTCTATGACTCTATTTAACCCTCACGTTGTTTATTCCCAATTACCACAGACATGGAACGGGGCCACAGTGGTCGAGTTGCTGCCTTACAGTGCCAGAGACCGGGATCGATCCTGACTGGATGTTAGTCTGTCTATCTTAGGTTCCATTCATATTAATTTATTTGATTATGTTACTCATAAAATAGTGTATTTTTCAATTTGGAGTCTTTAGACTTTTGGACTTTAGACTTTAGAGATACAGTGTGGAAACAGGCCCTTTGGCCAGCTGAGTCTGCGCCAACCAGCGATCACCCTGTACACCAGCCCTATCCACACACTAGGGAACTTATACAATTTTACCAAAGTCAATTCACCCACAAACCTGCATGTCTTTGGAATGAGGGAGGAAATTGGAGGACCCGGAGAAAACCCACGCAGTCACAGGAAGAATGTAAAAACTCCGTACAGACAACATCCGTAGTCAGGATCGAACCCAGGACTCTGGCGCTGTAAGGCAGCAACTCTGCCACTGTGCTACTCTGCTGCCCAAATTAGCTGTGATGAAACTCTGTAACCATCAAAGATAGACACAAAATGCCGGAGTAACTCAACGGGACAGGCAGCATCTCTGGAGAGAAGGAATGTTTGACGTTTCGGGTCAAATCCTTCTTCAGACTATAACCACCAAGTTGCCTCTAGATTGCTACCTTTTTAATTTAACCCCTGCACTGTCACAGAATGAGTCAAATGACATGGGTTTGACATGTGTGATGGGAAGTATCCTTGGCCAGATGATGGGGGTGGGGGCGATACCTGCAAGCAGCATGGTGCTAGGCCTATTGGTACCTGTGGAAATAATGACGCACCAGCTTAAATACCCTCTGAATTGGCCCAGCAACACTTTTGGTTGTATTATATCCATTAGATTAAAAGACAATAATTACCTGGGCATGGAATTCAGATATGGCAAGGTGGACTGCTCTTCACCTCCAGCATTGGCCAAGGTAATGCGGAGCCACTGATCCAATACCAAAGCAAACCTCAGCCATACGGTAGAGCTCTGCTTCAACTCTACTCCATCCGTAAGACATGTGAAGCTCCTGGCAACAATTTTGGTCAGAGGTATGAGTTTAGCCAGACCCATGAAATGCACAAACAAAGTTCCCCCAAGCACTCCTACACATCTCGCACCCACTCCCTTCAGCTCCAAAACTCTAAGTCCTGGACTTGCCTTAACATTCATGCAAATTTTCAAGAGACGTCGATTTATCTTAGGGCTAATGGAATCAAGGGATATGGGGGAAAAGCAGATACGGGATACTGATTTTGGATGATCAGCCATGATCATATTGAATGGGGGCGTTGGCTCGAAAGGCCCTATGGCCTCTTCCTGCACCTATTTTCTATGTTTCTATGTTTCTAAATCGATTTAGCACAATGCTGAAGATCGCATTAACTTTCTGATTTCTAAATAAAAGAATTCTAGTATCTTAACCTGCCCAATATAGAATAGGGCTGCAACAGGGTGAGGTCTCTGAAGTGTTGAACATATTCCCATTTGTTTTGCTGGTACTTTTACTCAATAAAATACTGTAGTGTAGACGTTAGAAACTGTGAAGTGATTTGGGACTTTGTGGGAATTGAAAGCCTTTTTTAAATGCATCTTCTTACTTTCATTTTTCAGGAGCTTCACCTTTTGCGAAGGGGTCAAGGAAAGAGCGTTCACGTCGTGGCCCTGTTTCCACCAATCTATCCACCACCACGCACAAGAAGCACAAGAAGCGACAAGACGGACACCATTGTATTCAGATGCCGAGAAGTGTGTCCAGCTCTGGCTGAACAACTTTTAATCTTGTGTGTGGACTTGCTAAGAAGACCTTTTGCGAAAGTGAAATAAAAATATGGACAATCAGCGAATCAAACTGATGAACTGATGAAACACGGACAAAACATTGGCATCAGTCTTATTGCAGGATAGTCAAACGATACCCTCTAGTGGTGAGAAAGACTTTCATCAACTTTTGCATCACAGCTGAATCAGAGAATTGGGCAGGGCAAGTAACTGAGTGTCAGTTGGTGAGATTTTAGGGCCAGCAACCACACATCTATTAGATTTTAAATGGTCATGGATAAGAACAGGCCTAGTCCACAAGAAAAAATGGGCAGGAACTTGCAAAAATAGATTCTTTGACAGCAAATGGATGCCGGGGAAAGTGGGATGTTTCTGAAAGTGTGATGGTCAAAGTTCAAAACATGCACGTTCTTGTTCGAGTGAATGGCGAGGCAGGTAAGAGGATGACACCGAGTGAAATTGAGGCTCTGCTCAGGTAAAAGTAGGAGGTATGGGTCAGGGTAAGACGGCTGGGATCAAGTGTATCCCTGGAGGAGCATTGGGGATTCTCAAATAATGAAATCAAAGAGGGCAAAATGGAGGTATGAGATAGTTCTGACAGATAAGATTAAGGAGAATCCTAAGAGATTTTATGTGTATTAAAGGAAAAAGGGTGACTAGATAGCGAAAAGGGCCTCTCAGCAATGTGCGGAGCTGCTGAAAGTGGACATGGTCCTCAATGTATATTTCTTCTCTATTTTTACCGTGGAGAAAGACATGAAGACTAAGAAACTTGGGATAGTTAATGGCAGCACAGTGGCTAAGCGGTAAAGTTGCTGCTGCCTTAGAGTGCCGTGGAGCGCCAATGAAGTTCACTCTGATCACCGATCGGCTGTTAAGGCTAGTTCCATGTCATCCCACGTTCACATCCACTCCCTGCACAACAAGGGCGACTTAACCTACAGAGGCCACTTAACCTACAAACCCGCATGTCTTTGGGATGTGGGAGGAAACGGGAGCACTCTTATGCCCCTGGCCCGCTTAGGAAACCTGAACGGAAACTTCTGGAGACTTTGTGCCCCACCCAAGGTTTCCGTGCGGTTCCCGGAGGTTCCCAGGGGTTTTTGTCAGTCTCCCTAATGGTCGAAAGTGGTTTCCTTTTTAAAAATCGGTTCTTTTTTAGTCGAAGCCGTTTGCGATGCTAATTGAAGGTAGTTGCCGGAGGACAAAAACCTCCGGGAACCGCACGGAAATCTTGGATGGGGCACAAAGTCTCCAGACGTTTCTGTTCAGGTTTCCTAAGTGGGACAGGGGCATTAGGCTACCCACGCAGTCACAGGGGGAACGTGGAAACTCCGCGCAAACAGCAGCCGAGGTCAGGACCGAACCGGTTTCTGGTGCTATGAGACAGTAGCTCTACCAGCTGTACCACTGTGCCACCCTAAAGTTCCTGAAGTTCCCAGCTGCAAACTATGGGTCAGTGATCCAAGCAATCCACTGATCCACCGGCAGGATTGTTCATGGAATTTAGTAGCAAGCTAAAGATGCTCAGGATCTGCATAATCTGGAAAAGATGCTAAAACAAAAACGTTATCTAATGAAGGCAATTGAATGAAGCCTCAGATGGCCTTGGAGGCCAAGTCGCTGGGTATTTTAATTGCGGAGATTGACAGTTTGTTGATTAGTACGGGTGTCAAATGCTATGGGGAGCAAGGAGGAGAATGGGGTTGAGAGGGAAAGATAGATCAGCTATGATAGAATGGCGGAGTAGACTTGATGGGCCAAATGGCCTAATCTGCTCCTATGACTTATGAAGAGAACTTACAAAGCTGTTATCGGGCAACTGAATCATCCTACCACAACCAGAGGGGTGTGCTGAACTACCATCTACCTCTTTGATGACCCCCGGACTATCCTTAATTGGAATTTGCTGGCTTTACCTTGCACTAAACATTAATCCTTTATCAAGCATCTGTACACTGTGCATGGCTCGATTGTAATCATGTATTGTCTTTCTGCTGACTGGTTAGCACGCAACAAAAGCTTTCCACTGCACCTTGGTACACGTGACAATAAACGAAACTAAAAACGACTATCCTGAGCAGAACAAAGTCCTCGAGTGCGCTGGACGTTAAGAATAGATTCTTGCGTGCTCAATAGGGGACGTCCACGAACAACAACCCTTGGAAGATATCAGTAGCTGAAGTTGCATTTTATGATCAGTGCTGCTCTCCAAGAATTTTACAACAGCTGGATAAGGAACTTGCAGAACATACAGGCACAGAGAGCAAAAGGATTGTCCATTGTTGGAGTAGGTGAGACTGTTGTGGAATTCTCCCTTATAATCTTAGATATGTGGAGGATGCTAAAGGACTGGAGGGTTTCAGAAGCTGAACCCTGGTTTAGTTTTAGTTTAGTTTAGAGATGCAGAGCGCAAACAGGCCCTTCGGCCCACCGAGGCAGCGCTGATCTGCGATCCCCGCACATTAACACTATCCTACGCACTCTGGGGACACTTTTGCATTCATACCAAGCCAATTAACCTACAAACCTGCACGTCTTTGGAGTGTGGGAGGAAATCGAAGATCTCGGGGAAAACCCACGCGGTCATGGGGAGAACGTACAAACTCCATACAGACAGCACCCGTAGTGAGGATCGAACCCGGGTCTCCAGTGCTGCAAGCACTGTAAACGCAGCAACTCTTACACTGCGCCACCATGCCGTTCAGGTGTAAACGTGGAAATGCAAGCCATAGGGCCTATGGTCTATGGTCAATGCTGGGATAACACATAGGAAGACTTAATTGTTACTTGGAAAAAATAAGTTAGAGTCAGCAGAAATGTGTTAAGACAAGTTGTATTTAACTAGATTGAGTGGGATTTGTGATGTGGTAATGGAGAGAGTAGATAGAGGGAGTGTGGTTGAAGTTACGAGCATGGATCTTCAAGAATCGTTTCATAAGATGCCATGTAGCAGATTATTTGTAAAATTACAACTCTTGGGATTAAAGCCAGAATGGCAACATAATTCTGAAATTGGCTAAGGACCAAAAGCAGAGAGTAATAAGTTACGAACAGTTGTTTTTCTTGCTGGAGAGAACAGTGCAGTGTTTGATTAAAAGACGATGTTGGAATCAATGCTGCCTTTGATATAAATTAATAACCGCTAGTTGAGCACATCAGGCATAATTTCAAAGTTTCAATTTGACAAAAATACAGCAACATTGCAAGCAATTAGAATGATGGGTACGGATTTCAGCAGAACAAAAAACGCTGGAAAAAATAAGGAGAAGGAATGTGGACTTGAGGTTACGATGAGCTCAGCCTTGGTTTAATTGAGTGGCTGGGGAGGTTCCAGAACCCGTGGTCTACTCCTGCTCCTAATCAATGTGTTCATATGTTCAAACTGCACATATATGTGGCTATTCAACTTTAAGGCATGGAAGTTGGTGGAGATTCACTTTGGGGAAGAATGAGAAAATGGTACAATTTGAAATGGAGACACAGGAACAGAGATCCAGGGACCTATGGGCATGTATTTCTAAAGGCCGCACATTGGAGAAGAAGGCTGCCAAAAGTGCAGATAGCACCCTTAGCTTTACTATTTTTCATAAACAGTACAGAAAGAAAGTTACACTGAGATTTTCATTGGAGGTTTTTGTTCAACTCAAAAGAGCTCCACTCTTAAGGCAGGAAGTCTAACCGCTAGAAAGGGCACAAACTGATTTCTGAAATGGTATCAACAGTGAAATGGTTCAATTGTGTGAGAAGGATGTAGAAAATAGTATTCTTCTCCTGAATTGAAAAGAATAAAGGAGATATAGAGATGTGTAAAATTGTGAGATTTTTTTTGAATGACGAAGTGAAAGACTCTGCTGCCAATGGTCTTGGTAATGTGAGGATAAAATGTTCCATTTAACCTATGTGCTATTCTTTGAATAGTTTTAATTTAGTTTAGTTTAGTTTAGAAAAACAGTGGAGGAATAATCCTTAACGCCCACCGGGTCTGCGCCAATCCCTGTACTCTAGCAACTATCCTACACAATGGCTACACCGTTAACTTGGAGTTAATGAGAGGAGACAAAAGACAAGTTGTTGAGGGTGAGGGCAAGTTCCCCCAGGTGGAGGAGAGTTTCAGTAGAGAGTTTTGTTAGAGGAAGAACTGGAGAGGGCCTTGAGACCTTCCTGAAAGTCGTGTCACAGGCAGACAAGGTGGTAAAGTTTTGCATGTTGGTCTTCATGTTGGCTTGGACTACATATGATGTTATAGTTGTACTAGAATTTACTGAGGCTGCGTTTACAGTATTGTGTTCAGTTTTGGTCACCCTGCTATAGGAAAGATGCTTCTGAGCTGCCTCGCCAATAGTCTGTCTGTCCTTCCTTCTTTGTTGTTTGTTTGTGTGTGTTAAATGTATGTTTTTAGTGTTCTTTAGCTTGTTTTATTAGGAGGAATTTGGGGGAAACTTTGACTAATCTCTTACCTTGACAGTGATGTGATTTTTTTTCTGTATTGTATCTCCGTCCGCACTGCGGCCTAACATCAAGGAATTGGCGGCCTTTGCTGGAGACCGATTTCGAGAGCTCCACCGCGGAGGTCTGTGGACTTAACATCACGGAGCCCGAGATCTCATTATCAGGGATCGTCCTTGGAACTCCATCGTGGGTACATGCGGACTTTAACATCGTGGAGCTCACGGTCTCTGGACTGACTTTCGGAAGCTCCAAGCCACAGGAGCTTCGACCACCCTGACGCAGGAGCTTTGATCGCCCCGACACGGGAGCTTTGACCGCCGGCTGTGGGAGCTTCGATCACCCCGACTGCGGAGGGTCCGACTGCCCCGACCGTGGGAGAATATAAGAGAAAGAAGATTGGACTTTATTGCCTTCCATCACCGTGAGGAATGTGGGGCATCCACTGTGGTGGATGTTTATGTTAACTTTTATTGAGGTGTGTCTTGTTACTTTTTTTTTAGTATGGCTGTATGGTAATTCGAATTTCACCATACCCTTAATTGGTACATATGCCAATAAACTGACCTTGAAACCTTGAAGCTGGAAAGAGAGCAAAAAAGATTTACAAGGTTGTTACCTGGACTTGTGGGCCTGAGTTAACAGGAAAAGTTGAGCAGGCTGGGTATAAGAGTATAACAGATTGATGAGTGATCTTAAAGAGATTTATAAAATCATGAAGGGCATAGATAAAGTGAATGCACACTGTCTTTTACCCAGAGAAGGGGAACCAAAAATGAGAGCGTGTCGTTTTAATTAAGATGAGAGGGGGATGTTTTAAAAGGGACCTGATTGACAACATCTTCATACCTTAGAATATATAGAAAGAACTATCAGTGGAAGTAATTGAAGCAAGTAAAATAACAAGTTTTTAATGAACATTCAGTCAGGTACATGGATAGGAAAAGTTGAGTGCCATGGGTCAAACGCAGGCAAATGGGACCAGATTTGATGGATATTTTGGTTAGCATGGATGAGTTGGGCTGAAGGGCCTGTTTATATGATCTATGACTTAAATGAAAACGCAGTCCCAAGCTTTTGGATCAATGAGCATTTATTGACATAAAACAAATAAATGAACAGTAAACCGTGTAACAACAGAGTAATAATATCCATACGTTCCCTGTTATATATAAATACAATTTCCAGCTTAATGAGCTGACTCTCCATATGGATATGGGCATGGCAATGTTACTGGATCAGAACTCTTAGATTAAACCTGAGTTTGAAATTCCACCATAGTATCTGAGGATTTCAAATTAGTGTGAAATACATCTGGAGCATGGGTATCTGAAAAAGTGACCATGGAACTGTGAGATTGTCATAAAGATCCAGAGGCTCCAAAGTTGCTGGGATCAATGAGCAAGGAGGAAAAGCACTCATGGCCAAGGATCCATGATTTTCAGGATGTCACATGCTGCAACATCTGGAAGCTAACCTAACCAGAGGCTCAGGAGCCGTTGGTGAGGAAGGAGCGACGTCCAAGCGGTGAGTGTAAAAACCCAACGCGGGGCTTTGTTTTTCGAGAGGCCCAGGAGCCGTTGGTGAGGGAGGAAGCAAAATCTGTAACGTTCTAAATCTGTAACGTGCCATTCAATTAAGTGGGCTTGAAGAAGCCGCTGATTGGTGGAAGTGGACTAGAGTAAGCAACTGATTGGCAGTCAGATCCCTGCTGATTTCCTCCGGCAGTTAGTATTGTATTGTATTGTATTTTGTGTTGTATCCAGAGTAAGGGGGAGTATGAGGCCCAGGGCAGTTTACTGTTGTGGATGTCAGATGTGGGAGGTCATGGAGTCGGATAGCCCTCCAGACGTCCACATCTGCGTCAGGTGTGTCGAGATGGGGCTCCTAAGGGACTAAATTAGGAACCTGGAGCAGCAGCTCGATGACCTGCGTCCGGTCAGGGAGAGTGAGGAGGTCATAGAGAGGAGTTACAAAGAGGTAGTCACTCCAAAACCACAGGAGGCAGACAAGTGGGTCACGGTTAGGAGAGGCAAGGAGCAGAGGCAGGAACTAGAGAGTACCCCGGTGGCTGTACACCTTGACAATAAGTACTCCTCCTGGAGTACTGTTGGGGGGGACAGCCTACCTGGGGGTAGCAACAGCGACCGGGCCTCCGGTACAGAGACCGGCCCTGTTGCTCAAAAGGGTAAGGAAAAGAAGAGGAGGGCAGTAGTAATAGGGGACTCTATAGTTAGGGGCTCAGATAGGCGATTCTGTGGACGCAGTCCGGAGACCCGGATGGTAGTTTGCCTCCCTGGTGCCAGGGTTTGGGATGTGTCTGAACATGTCCAAGATATCCTGAAAAGGGAGGGAAAGGAGCCTGATGACCTGGTGCATATTGGTACCAATGACCAAGGTAGAAAAAGAGAAGAGGTCCTGAAAGGAGAATTTAGTGTGTTAGGAAGAGAGTTAAGGAAAAGGACCGCAAAGGTAACAATCTCAGGATTACTGCCTGTGCCATGCGACAGCGAGAGTAGGAATGGAGCGAGGTGGAGGATAAATGCGTGGCTGAAGGACTGGTGCAGAGGGCAGGAATTCAAGTTTCTGGATCATTGCAACCACTTTTGGGGAAGGAGTGACCTGTATAAAAAGGACGTGTTGCACTTGAACCCGAGGGGGACCAGTATCCTGGCGGGGACATTTGCAAAGGCTACTGGGGAGACTTTAAACTAAAACGGTTGGGAGGAGGGACTCAAATAGAGAAAGCCAGTAGACAGGGTCTGAGGCAGGAGGCAGAGAAGGGAAGCACTCAGACCCAACATGTAGGGGAGAAAGAAGAAAAAAGAACAGAGAATAAGAGGTGGTGGGTTTCTTAAATGTATGAGCAGAGAGAAAGAGGGGTATAAAATTAGGGTAGAAGCAATTGGTAGCAAGGTGAAAAGTAAAAGTGGCAGGCAGACAAATCCAGGGCAAAAATCAAAAAGGGCCACTTTTCAACATAATTGTATAAGGAGTAAGAGTGTTGTAAAAACAAGCCTGAAGGCTATGTGTCTCAATGCAAGGAGCATTCGTAATAAGGTGGACGAGTTGAATGTGCAGATAGCTATTAATGACTATGATATAGTAGGGATCACGGAGACATGGCTCCAGGGTGACCAAGGCTGGGAGCTGAACATCCAGGGATATTCAATATTCAGGAGGGATAGACAGAAAGGTAAAGGAGGTGGGGTAGCGTTGTTGGTTAGAGAGATTAACGCAATAGAAAGGTAGGACATTAGCTTGGAGGATGTGGAATCGATATGGGAAGAACTGCGAAACACTAAGGGACAGAAAACGCTAGTGGGAGTTGTGTACAGGCCACCTAACAGGAGTAGTGGAGTTGGGGATGGCATCAAACAGGAAATTAGAAATGCATGCAACAAAGGTAAAACAGTTGTAATGGGTGACTTCAATCTACATATAGATTGGGTGAATCAAATTGGCAGGGGTGCTGAGGAAGAGGATTTCTTGGAATGTATGCGGGATAGTTTTCTAAACCAACATATAGAGGAACCAACGAGAGAGCAGGCTATTCTAGACTGAGTATTGAGTAATGAGGAAGGGTTAGTTAGCAGTCTTGTTGTGCGTGCCCCCTTGGGCAAGAGTGACCATAATATGGTTGAGTTCTTCATTAGGATGGAGAGTGACATAATTAATTCAGAAACAAGGGTTCTGAACTTAAAGAAAGGTAACTTTGAAGGTATGAGACGTGAATTGGCCAAGATAGACTGGCAATTGATTCTTAAAGGGTTGACAGTGGATGTGCAATGGAAGGCATTTAAAGACTGCATGGATGAACCACAACAATTGTTCATCCCAGTTTGGCAAAATAATAAATCAGGGAAGGTAGTGCATCCGTGGATAACAAGGGAAATCAGGGATAGTATCAAAAACAAAAGATGAAGCATACAAATTCACCAGCAGCCTACCAGAGGACTGGGAGAAATTCAGAGTTCAGCAGAGGAGGACAAAGGGCTTAATTAGGAAAATAGATTATGAAAGAAAATTGGCAGGGAACATAAAAACTGACTGCAAAAGTTTTTATAGATATGTGAAGAGATGAAGATTAGTTAAAACAAATGTAGGTCCCTTGCAGTCAAAAACAGGTGAATTGATCATGGGGGACAAGGACATGGCAGACCAATTGAATAGCTACTTTGGTTCTGTCTTCACTAAGGAAGACATAAACAATCTGCCGGAAATAGCAGGGGACCGGGGGTCAAATAAGATGGAGGAATTGAGTGAAATCCAGGTTAGCCGGGAAGTGGTGTTGGGTAAATTGAATGGATTAAAGGCCGATAAATCCCCAGGATCAGATAGGCTGCATCCCAGAGTACTCAAGGAAGTAGCCACAGAAATAGTGGATGCATTAGTGATAATTTTTGAAAACTCTTTATATTCTGGAGTAGTTCCTGAGGATTGTAGGGTAGCTAATGTAACCCCACTTTTTTTAAAAAGGAGGGAGAGAGAAAACGGGGAATTACAGACCAGTTAGTCTAACATTGGTAGTGGGGAAAATGCTAGAGTCAGTTATTAAAGATGGGATAGCAGCACATTTGGAAAGTGGTGAAATCATTGGACAAAGTCAGCATGGATTTATGAAAGGTAAATCATGTCTGACGAATCTTATATAATTTTTCGAGGATGTAACTAGTAGAGTGGATAAGGGAGAACCAGTGGATGTGTTATATCTGGACTTTCAGAAAGCTTTCGCCAAAGTCCCACATAAGAGATTAGTATGCAAACTTAAAGCACACGGTATTGGGGGTTCAGTATTGATGTGGATAGAGAACTGGCTGGCAGACAGGAAGCAAAGAGTAGGAGTAAATGGGTCCTTTTCAGGGTGGCAGACAGTGACTAGTGGGGTGCCACAAGGCTCAGTGCTGGGACCCCAGCTATTTACAATATATATTAATGATTTCGACGAGGGAATTGAATGCAACATCTCCAAGTTTGCGGATGACACAAAGCTGGGGGGCAGTGTCAGGTATGAGGAGGATGCTAGGAGGCTGCAAGGTAACTTGGATAGGCTGGGTGAGTGGACAAATGCATGGCAGATGCAGTATAATGTGGATAAATGTGAGGTTATCCACTTTGGTGGCAAAAACAGGAGGGTAGACTATTATTTGAATGGTGGCCGATTAAGAAAAGGGGAGATGCAACGATACCTGGGTATCATGGTACACTAGTCATTGAAAGTAGGCATGCAGGTGCATCAGGCAGTGAAGAAAGCGAATGGTATGTTAGCATTCATAGCAAAAGGATTTGAGTATAGGGGCAGGGAGGTTCTACTGCAGTTGTACAGGGTTTTGGTGAGACCACACCTGGAGTATTGCGTACAGTTTTGGGCTCCAAATCTGTGAAAAGACATTCTTGCCATAGAGGGGGTACAGAGAAGGTTCACCAGACTGATTCCTGGGATGTCAGGACTTTCATATGAGGAAAGACTGAATAGACTCGGCTTGTACTGGCTAGAATTTAGAAGATTGAGGGGGGATCTTATAGAAACTTACAAAATTCTTAAGGGGTTGGACACCTAGATGGAGGAAGATTGTTCCCGATGTTGGGGAAGTCCAGAACAAGGGGTCACAGTTTAAGGATAAGGGGAAGTCTTTTAGGACCGAGATGAGAAAACATTTTTCACGCAGAGAGTGGTGAATCTCTGGAATTCTCTGCCACAGAAGGTAGTTGAGACCAGTTCATTTGCTATATTTAAGAGGGAGTTAGATATGGCCCTTGTGGCTAAGGGGATCAGGGGGTATGGAGAGAAGGCAGGTACGGGATACTTGGTTGGATGATCAGCCATGATCATATTGAATGGCGGTGCAGGCTCGAAGGGCCGAATGGCTACTCCTGCATCTATTGTCTACGTTTCTATGCTTCTAACCTAAAATCTCGCATTTGGTGGGGGATGTTCCTAAGGAAGCCACAGGCAAGGAGGTTGAGATCTTGCACTTAGGTTAGCGGGAGAGTTGGAGGGGTATGTGTCTAGATCTTGGAGGAAGCTGTGATCAAGAGATCTCAATTGATTGTGGAGAGAGGCCTCTGATGTTGAGGGGTGAGGGGCTCTGAAGGCAGGGAGAAGATCTGTTTGATAAGGTAGAGTCTGAGGCGGGGGAATAGTTGTGGTGTAACCACACCACTGATCTGGGGGAAGGGTTCGATTCCAGACCCTGAGCAAAGTGGGCAATGCTATGGCAATGAGGAGGGCAAGTTATTGGCTTCTCCTGTTCCACAAAAATTTTAAGTTTAAGCTTAAGTAACTTTATTGGCCAAGTATTCACATACAAGGAATTTGCCTTGGTGCTCCGCCCACAAGTAACAACATGACATACAGTGACAGTTATGAATGACTCAGAAAACACTGAACATTAATAATAATAAAACATTAATGATAAAACACTGTTGATCAAGTTGTGAAAAGGGCTGTGAAAGAACCAGCCTCTTCCACAATATTTTCCTCAAGTCTGCTTGACTCCCCACACTGCCCCGGCAAGGATTATACCTCTTAAATAGTTAATATGTTCTATAATATTTAAATGACCAATCCACTTCTTGGAAGAAGTAAATTATTGACCACCCCTAATCTGCTGAAGCCAGAAATTACCTGATGGTCCGAGTTGGGTTTGTGGGTTTGCAAATTATAATTTCACAAGCAACTCCATCCCAACTATTTTGGAGGTTGATGTTATCCCAACTTGTCCACTAATGCCTGTTAGGGCAATGAACACCTTGATTGGACCAGGACTGGCCTGTCTTTAACTCTGGTCACAGGTCAATATGCCTAACCTTAAACTGCCTTCTCAGCAGATGAACAAAGTCATTTGTACCTGACAGTGGTTCAAGAGAAAGGCTCACCATCACCACCTGAGGTCCAGCAGGGATGGATGGATAATAAATTATGGCCTCCCTGAAGATTGCGTCCAAAATCCTTGGTTTTATTAATGATTGGTGAAGAATAGAACTAGCAGCTCAACTGAGTCTGAACAAATATTTACCAGAAAGTGAAAGACAATGAGTCTTTCCAGAGTGATGCCTGGATTAGGAGCTATTACCTAAAGGAAGAGGCTGGACATTGTTTTCTCTGGAAAGCCGGAGGTTACGGGGAGACCTGATAGAAGCATAAATGGGGGAGACAAAAACTTTATCCCAGGATGGAAATATCAAAAACTTCAGGGCATAGCTTTAAGGTGAGAACTTTAATGGAGATGTGTGGCAAGTTTTTTTATACACAAAATGGTGTGCTGCCAGGAGCGGAAGTGGAAGCAGACACGATTGTGGCATTTAAGAGACGTTTGTATATGCAGGGATTGGAGGGATATGGATTATGTGCAGGCAGATAAGATTTGGTCTTGGCATCATGTTCAGCATCGTGGGCGGAAGCACCTGTTTCTGTATTGCACCGTTCTATGTTCTAGGTAATGAGTAATGCTACCTCTTGCAGTGAGATAAATGGAACCAGGGAATGCTGTGGACTGGCAGAGTAGGTAGTGACCGGTTGTGATAGTCTAGCCATTGTGTAGAGGAACCATGGAGATTAGCTGCACCACAACTGCACCAATCTACACACAGACTATGCGGCAGTTGTGTCAAATGGCCAAGAGGCCTGTACACTCGAGGGATGGCGAGCCCGATTTTTGTGAAAACATTAAATGAAACAGCAAAGAATTCATTGCCAACATAACAAAACAGTGTTTCAATCAAAGTTCACTTGTGATTCGTGGTGATTAGCCTAATTAATTGTCCATTGACTGGGAAATATTGGATAAAACTCAACTTGGAACGATAAATGTGGACAGCAGATTGTCCAAAATCATAAAGAGTGGATAAAAATATTCAAAGAACAGAGAAATTATACTTGGGAGACCAAGACTGGTAAACGCATGATAATAAGTGTTTGGTTCTGCATTCATCTATCAAGTAAGATTCAGCCCATTCTTTAGCTTAAAAGGCCGGCTAAAAAGATTCCAGGGCATAGATGGGGGAAGTAAATTCACTGAAGCAAATGGCTCCGACAACAAACAATGACTACCAACAGTGAATGACGTTGTGGAAAGCTAATCAGAACATGATGTTAACAATGTCAGGGAAAGAGTGAAGTTGTGTTGTATACAGGTTAAGCGATGGGCAGTTAATGGATCGATTTGGTTCATATTCACTGGTATTTAGATGGATGACAGGGGATCTTACTGGGGAACATTTTCACCCAGAAAGTTGTGAATCTGTGGTATTCTCTGCCACAGAAGGCAGTGGAGGCCAATTAACTGGATGTTTTCAAGAGAGAGTTTGATATAGCTCTCAGGGCTAACGGAATCAAGGGATATGGGGAAAATGCAGGAATGGGGTACCGATTTTGGATGATCAGCCATGATGATATTGAATGCAGGTGCTGGCTCGAAGGGCTGAATGGCCTCCTCATGCACTATTATAAAAAGCTCTACATACCATAAAATAATTAAAACGGGTGAATAAAAATAAAGACAGATGTAGACATAAAGAACTGAAATGCCGGTTTACAAAAGAAAGATACAAAATGCTGGAGTCAATGGGTCAGGCAGCATCTCTGGAGAACACGGGCAGGCGAGGTTTCAGGTCGGGACCCCACTTCCGACTGATTGTGGTTGGGAGGGGTGGGGGGAGAATGCTGGAAGAGAGGTGGGGGCAGGACAAAATCTGGCAAGTGATAGGTAGATACGGGCGAGGTAAAGGGGGGTGTAGATTGGCAGATGGCTGGACAAAAGCAAGAGATGAAAGAGTGTGAGATAAGGAGGTAAGACTACAAGAAGCGCAAATTGTGAAGCCAGTGGAATGAATATTGGTATGTCCAACCATACACAGTTTTTTAAAAAATGGACACATACATATGCTCCAAAAGCACATTTCACTGAAGTACAGAAAGATGTTTTTTGCACTGAGCTCAAAAAGAGTTCACTAGAGAGTTCACAAAAGGACAGTACTGAACGCAAGCCCATTGCTCAATTGCTTTTTTATCAAATAGTTTTTTGGTCACAAACAAAAGTTGCAATGTCTGGTTTGTTCTGCACAGATTGCACACAGTGTCAGTGCAGAAGATACACTGTGCGTTTTGGAGCACTCACAGAACACACACACACACACCCTGTCATCAATTAACAAGCATGTTCCCATCTAATCACTGCACTGCAGCAACAGTGTGCGAATTCATGGAATTTGACATTTATTCATCCAAGCAGTAATTCAAGTCTGTATCTTTCTATTTTATGTGTTCAATATGAGTAATCTGCAGCGTACATGAAAAGTTACATTTATGACTTTTTCCCTTGATTTCTTACAAAGAAATAACAATACTAAATTTTAAAAAACTTTTATATGATGCACATCAAGGAGGACTTTTGAAATTTACGAAAACACGATAAAACAAATTGGTAAGTATTTTCCATTATAATAGGCATTGGATCCGTGACAGCAGGTAGTTATGTTGGAGACACAAAAAAACAACAGATAATGGAATCTTGAGCAAAAAACGAAGTGCTAAAGAAACAGCTGGTCAGGCTGCATCTGGGGAAGAACTGGACAGGCAATGTTTCGAGTCAGGACCCTTCAGACCAATGGAGTTATTGGGTAGCTATGACAGTCATGGGTTCAAGCCCCATTCTAAAGATTTAAGGGCCTGTCCTACGTAGGCTATTTTTTAGGTGCCTACAGGCGACTAGGCTGTCGCCACATGGTCACCAGTGGATGTTGCCTGTATGGTCGTGAGTAATCTCCTTAGTCGCCCAAAGAGTCGTAACGTCTTTCTGGTCGCCGATGGATTTTCAATATGTTTAAAAATTTTCGGAGATAGTCGGCGACAGTGGGTTTGACGCCAATGAGCGTAGCTCGACTTCTTCTGACGTAGGTGCTGTCGTACTTGTCGTCAGGTTAACGTAGGTTGTCGTCAGGTGACGTAGGTTGTCGCTGGAGCTGACATCGTTTTTTTTTGTTAAAGTAATGATTCTATTTCAAATTTTATGTCGAAGGGGGGTCCAGTCGCTGGTTAAAAATAGCCCAAACGGACAGGCCCTTTAAACGCATATCCAATATTGAAGTTTCCAGTGCAATCTTGAGAGACTATTACATCAGGTAAAGAACTTATATTCCGAATAATGCATTTAAACTCTCCTGCAGATGTAAGTGGTTACAAATGAGGGAAGAGCAGAGATTTCCTGATGCCTAGCCTACAATTATTTGTTAAAATACTCAATTTCTGCACACAAATCAGTTGTCATTCCCTATAGTAACAGTTCACTAATGGTGATCAGCTTTGGATTTCCAAAAGGTGACTTTGCCTTTGAAAATTTATTTTCTCTTGCTTTGAATGAGCAGAAAAAGGCAGCAGAGATTCAGAGTTGCAAAGGGAAAAGCGGTTCTGTCAAAGAGAGGCCTCTCAAGGAAGGACAGAGAAATGGAGTTACGCCAATCTCGGTCGATCTCTAAATCATGAAGTCACATGCTGAAGAAGCATCCCTTAAAATTATTATCCAAGTAACCTTGGAGCTGTGCTTTCTGGTGCTTCCTCCCTAGCACATTAACAAGCAAATTTGCTAACTCCAACAAGCAGCTTTGTGCCTCAACCAATTGGACATATTAATTTCTAATGACAATGGCGAGATCTTGCAAGTCCGAGTCCGCTCATCCTATCTTTGTTCCGGCCAGAAGCACCTGCTACTCATCAACGTCTTCCATCTCAATAGGAGTAGCAGCAACGTTGGTCACAGTGGTCTTCTGGCTTTCCCTCCGCTGGGGATGACGTAGTTCCAAATATATGACAACCAGCCGATAGATCTGCAGTATCAACACCAAGCTATTCTTGATCGTGAAGAACAATAACATCTGGTGATTTATTTTTCGACTTAGCATCAAGAACAATCGGAAGACAAGGAAAGGTCCATCTTGTATAAATATGGATATGGATATATTCCAGAGGTCTGCGCTGTATTTGTATAGCTGTACTTTCCATAGCGGGGTGTGATGTCCTGAGAGTTCTGCATCTTCCCTCTGCTGCACTGGAATTTAACAAGCAGCATGAGAACAGTTTAGTAGCCAATGTGCAATTTTGTAGATATAAATATCACCTTTTCTTTTGGAGAACAATGTGAAATAGCAAGATGATTACAGGCTAACTACCAAACAGGCCGTAATATATATGTAACTTCGATGGCTATCACGTTATAGTCCAAAGAAGGACACAAAGTGCTGGAGTAACTCATTGGTCAGGCAGCATCTCTGCTGCAACAAACCATTACATCTCACAGCATGAACCATTGCCATAGAAAATAAGCATCTGTTATCCCTCATTCCATGAATCAACGTCATGAATCAACATTGATCCTCGCTCCATGAATCAACGTCAACTCCATGAATCATACATCACCCCGTCCCTGTCTATCTTTCACAAACAAAATGATGCTCACAGCAAGCTGCCTTCACACATCACACCATGAAACAACATGGCACAAAGCAAGCTTCCGTCACACCAGCCATGACCAGACATCAACATTCATTGCCTTTGCCTCAGATAGGCACAAAAGTTGGAGTAACTCAGCGGGTCAGACAGCATCTCTGAAGAAAAGGAATAGGTGACATTTCGGGTCATAGAAACATAGAAACATAGAAATTAGGTGCAGGAGTAGGCCATTCGGCCCTTCGAGCCTGCACCGCCATTCAATATGGTCATGGCTGATCATCCAACTCAGTATCCTGTACCTGCCTTCTCTCCATACCCCCTGATCCCTTTAGCCACAAGGGCCACATCTAACTCCCTCTTAAATATAGCCAATGAACTGGCCTCAACTACCCTCTGTGGCAGAGAGTTCCAGAGACCCACCACTCTCTGTGTGAAAAAATTTCTTCTCATCTCGGTCCTAAAGGATTTCCCCCTTATCCTTAAGCTGTGACCCCTTGTCCTGGACCTCCCCAACATCGGGAACAATCTGGATCTAGCCTGTCCAACCCCTTAAGAATCTTGTAAGTTTCTATAAGATCCCCTCTCAATCTCCTAAATTCTAGAGAGTATAAACCGAGTCTATGCAGTCTTTGTTCATAAGACAGTCCTGACATCCCAGGAATCAGTCTGGTGAACCTTCGCTGCACTCCCTCTATGGCAATAATGTCCTTCCTCAGATTTGGAGACCAGAACTGTTCGCAATACTCCAGGTGTGGCCTCACCAAGACCCTATACAACTGAAGTAGAACTTCCCTGCTCCTATACTCAAATCCTTTTGCTATGAAAGCTAACATACCATTCGCTTTCTTCACTGCCTGCTGTACCTGCATGCCTACTTTCAATGACTGGTGTACCATAACACCCAGGTCGCGCTGCATCTCCCCTTTTCCTAATCAGCCTCCAGGAAGTCGAGACCCTTCCTCAGACTTTTCGGTTTAAACTAGCCTTTACCTCAACTCACTTGAGGAAACACCACTTCATAAAACAATTCTAGTCACACCTCACTCCGTGAACCAATGCCACAAAAAAACGACATCTACCCCTCATGCCATAAAGCAACACCACACAAAACAGCTCCGTCACACTTCACTCCATAAAACATCATCTGAGAAATTTCTGTCACATCTTAAACCATAAACCACCATATAAATCAATTCTCCATCATGGATTGCAGCCCACCTCATTCCCTGAATCAACAACAAACAAGACAATGCTGTCTTAATCTTCTCCATGAAACATTGACACAAAAAACATACCTCAGTCACATTTCACTTAAAACACGAGACGAGTCTCTATCACAGCTTACTACTTGAAGCACCTCCAAAAGCAATGATTTCTAACATACGTTTTAAACCACATATGATAGCTGCCTCCATTAACATTGACAAAATATTATAATTTCCCAATTCCTTATGGCAGAGAAGGAAGCATTTTGTGTCATTGAGTATTTGCTGGTTCATGCACAATCCCCTTCACTCACTTATTTTCCCTGTAACCTATTCTCCTCGCCCACCAACTACCCGTCAAAGTGTACCCTTCACCGACACACCAGTGACAAATGGCAGTGGTCTTTGGGGGGAAATTCCAGCACACGGAAGAAACCCAAGCAACTAAGTTACAAGGAGAGAGTCAGGATTGAACCTAGGTTGCAGGAGCTGTAGGGCAGCAGGTCTTCCAAACATGCCCTAACAAGGGAACAGAAAGCACTGTTAAGATTTACCTGTAAGGTCCAAGGGAAATTGCAGCATACTCCATGTCCATAGAGCCAGAATGGCATAGACCAGCTCAACACAGCACCTGAAATCAGCAACACGTCCACTTAGTCAATGATGTAGAACTCGAACGACACCAATAAGAACATAGAACCGTACAGCAGGAGAACAGACCATTTGGCCCGCAATATCTATGCCAAACATGATGCCAAGACCATCACTTATCTGCCTGCACATCTCTCCATTCCCTGCCTGTTCTTATGCCAATCTAAAATTCTTCCAAATGCCACTAACATATCTGCTTCAACCACTACCTCTGGCAGCACATTCCATGCACTCACCACCCTCTGTGTAACAAAACTTGCCTTGCACATCCCCTTTAACTGTTGCCCCTTTCACTTTAAAACCATGCCATCTTGCATTTGATTTTTCCATTGTGAGATAAAGATTCTGACTGTCTACCCTATCCAAGCCTCTCATAATTGTATATACTCCTATTAGGTCTCCCCGCAACATCCGACATTCCAGAGAAAACAATCCAAGTCTGTCCAACCTCTCCCTATATCTAATAGCCACTAATCCAGACATCATTCTGGTAAACCTTCTCTTCACTTTTCCAAAATCCCCACATCCTTCCTATATTGGGGCAACCAGAACTGCATAAGTGGCCTAACCAAAGTCCTATGAAGTTTGCTGTAATTTCCTGCCAAGAACCACTGTATAAGACATATACTCGGAGTCTTATACTCAAAGCCCTGACCTATGAAAGCAAGCATACCATATACCTTCTTTACCACTCTATATATTTGTGTTGCCACTTTCACGGAGTTACGGACTTGGACCCCAAGATCCCTCAGCGCATCAATACTGTTAAATGTCATGCCATTAATTGTATATTTTCCCCCTACATTTGACCTCCAATAGTGCAATACCTCACACTTGCTCAGAATAAACTCTATCTGCCATTTCTCTGCCCAGTCTGTAGCTGATCCATATCCTGCTGTATTCTTTGTCAGCCTTTCTCATAGTCTGTGACGCCAGCAATCTTGATGTTAGCTACAAACTTACTTACCACCCAGTCTATGTTTAGGTCCTAGTCATTTATATATGTCACAAACAGCATGAGTTTTTTTCCTCCTTTCTTTCTCTTAAAGGCCCTGTCTAATGTTAGCCTCTTAAATCTTGCATGCACTTCTTCTTTTCTTTTTGGCTAAATTTGCAACCTCTTTGGTCATCCAAGATTCCCTTACTTTGCTACCTATCCCTCCTCCTTACTGGAACATGTCAGTTCTGAACATCGATCATTTGGCCTTTACAAAAACAAACATCACCCATTCCTTCTCTCCGGAGATGCATTTTGGGCCATATGTCAGATGTGGACTTACCCAATAACATTTTCTCCCAATGTACACTCCCAAACTTCTGCCTAATAACATTGTGGTTTGCCTTACCCCAATTTGGCACCTTCCCGCAAGGTCCGGCCTCCTCCCTATTGAAAACAATCTTAAAACGTTTAGAGTTCCGATGTTATTTTGATCTGAGTATAAACCCACCTGACCCCAGTATGTGATTGTGTTTCACTCTTAAACTCCAATATATCAGCTGCCGTCCCCACAAACATCAAAAGCAGCTGGGAGAGTTGGTCGCGGTTGACTCCGATTCCCAAAGGCAGTATCCATTTTCCAATGATAAGTACAATAAGGAGAGTCTGGTGTAGGCCCAGGATCCAGTCGACATTCTGAAAAATGTCCTAATGCAACAGGAAACATGAGAAGGACACAAATTGAAATAAGAATCAAAGGAATGCCATGCACCAACAATTTTGAAGAATAATTAGAAACCAAAGTTACAAAGAATAGACACAAAATGCTGGAGTAACACAGCGGGACAGGCAGCATCCCTGGAGAGAAAGAATGGGTGACGTTTCGGGTCGAGACCCTTCTTCAGATTGTTTACTCCAGCATTTTGTGTCCACTTTGATTTAAACCAGCATTTGCAGTTCCTCCCTTACCAGGAAGAGAAATGTTTGTGCAGGTCTTTTCTATCAATATATATTTGTTGTGGGATTCTGTTGTTTACTGGCAGAGGTAGACACAGGAAGAACAATAAAATCATATTGCTTTTTCATGCAGTAAGATGTGTAATGAAATTAAACAGAGATTTACCTGATTGCCTGTGAAACTGGAACTCTTGTTCCTTTCTGCAGCTGGATATGCAGTTGGACGGATATCATACTGCAAAAGAATTGTCCGTTAATTAGTTTGCAGCAAACCAAAGAACAAGGCGCAAAACTTTAATTTAAAGTTTCTGCTGAAATATCATTAGTCTGAGTTCTGCTGAAATATCATTATTCTGAGTTCTATTCTCTCATCAAAGTGCAGCCTGGCTCCAGTACCTGCCACTATTTCCACTTTTATTCTTGACTTCCAGGTTTAACTCCATGATCCTTGTGGGTGTTTGAGTGTGTAAGAGATTCATTAGATGAAGCCAGTAAGCACAAGGTTGGATATTGGGTTCCTTTAGCTGTAGTGTCCAGGGTTTGGATATCAAGCTCATCCTGCCAATTTCATTACTGCCAATCTGAATCAGATATACTCATTGCCCTAGATAGACTCAAAAAGCTGGAGAAACTCAGCGGATCTGATAGCATCTCTGGAGCAAAGGAATAGGTGATGTTTCGGGTTGAGACCCTTCTTCTGACCCGAAACATTGCCTATTCCTTTTCTCCAGAGATGCTATCTGATCCGCTGAGTTTCTCCAGCTTTTTGAGTCTATCTTCGGTTTCAACCAGCAACTGCAGTTCCTTCCTGCACATACTCATTGCCTTGCCCTGTTTGCCTATTTACCCACCCAAACCACGTCTGCCTTCTCCATCTTTCCAACCATTAGTTTCGTTTTCCTAGAAAATATCGGGCAATGAAAATATCGAGCGATCGCCTGCACTTACTCATCCAAAGTCCTTGGGGAAGGTTTATTTACTCGGCCTGGGTGAGGTATTATATTTGCAGATATTTGCATTGGGCTGATGTGTCTGCGTTTGAGTTACTGATTTTATAGGTTGACCTATTTCCGTTTGGGTTGAGTTGTCAGACTATTTGCATTGAGTTCCTGCTGTAGAGGTTTTTGGCAGGTATCTGGGTTGAGTTGCCAATGCCTGGGTTATCTTACTGGGTTGAATTGCAGAGATTGAATTAAACTGTTTGGATTGCAGCAGGTAACTGGGTTTTCTAGGTTGATTTGCAAAGGTAATTTCGGTTGAGCTGTCAGCAATTACTGTATGTTAGGATTTCAACTTCTGTGTCAAATTGCTCATGTTTGGATTGACTTTCAAAATTTGGATTGAATCTTAATATTTGTGTTGAGCTGTTGGCTTCTCTTAAGTGCATAAGTTATAGGAGCTGAATTAGGCCATTAGGCCATTAGGGCAATTAGTCCTTTCGGCCTATCAAGTCTACTCCGCCTGTTAACCATGGCTGATCTATCTATCCCTCACAACTCAATGCTCCTGCCTTCGCCCCATAACCCCGACACCCATATTAATCAAGAATCTGTCAATCTCTGCTTTATAAATACCCAATTACTTGGCCTCTACAGCCATCTGTGGCAGTGAATTCCACAGATTCACCACCCTCTGTCTAAAAAAATTCCTTCTCATCTCCTTTCTAAAGGTATGTCCTTTTATTCTGAAGCTATGGCGTCTGGTCCTAGACTCTCCCACTAGTGGAAACATCCTTTCCACATCCACTCTATCTAGGCCTTTCACTATTCGGTAAGTTTCAATGAGGTCCCCACTCATTCTTCTAAACTCCAGCGAGTACAGACCCAGTGCCGTCAAATGCTCATCATATGTTAACCCAATCATTTCTGGGATCATTCTCGTAAACCTGGGTTTCTGTGTTACATTGCATGACTCTCTGCTGAATGTAGATAACTGATTGGGGCTCAGTTGCAATGGTTAAGATTAATTTGCTGGTGTCTGAGTTGTGTAGTTGATGTGTGGGTTGAGCTGTTGGTATTGGGGTTACGTTCTAGATCTGGATGTGGACTGGTAGTGTTTGGCTAAAATTCCAGTGCTTGGACTGGGTTGTCTGGTGTCTGGGTTGAGAGATCAATGCCTGAGTGAGCCTCTATTTCCTTAGGAATTCTATTTGGAACACTTGCAGTGAAGCTTTGGGGCCGGAATAAATGACATCAAGCAAACAGAATAACCTGCCTTTATTCACGGTTTATTCAAAATCATGTAACGTCTTCACTTTGATGCCCATTGATATTGGTTTTAGTGGACCTCCTTGATGCCACACTCAGTGAAATGCTGCCTTGAACTCAAGAGCAGTCGTTCTCACTTCACCTCTTCAGTTCAGTTCTCTTGTCCATGTTTGCTTCAAGACTATAATGAGGTCTGGAGCCAAGTGGCCCTGGCAAAATCCAAATTGGACAAAGGTGAGGAAGTTATTGAAGAGCAAGTGGCAATCGATAGCACTATCGACAATGTGACATTTCTGATAATCAGGAATAGTCTGATTCGGTAGTGTTAAGTCAAATTGGGTTTGTCCTGCTCTCTGTGAACAAGACATAGCTGAATAAATATCAACATTATAGATTCCAGAGATGGAACAGTATTGGAAAACTCTGGAATTCTAGGGTACACAAAAGGCTGGAGAAACTCAGCGGGTGCAGCAGCATCTAAGGAGCAAAGGAGATAGGCGACGTTTCGGGTCGAGACCCTTCTTCAGACTGGTTAGGGATCAGGGAAACGAGAGATATAAACGGTGATGTGGAGAGATAAAGAACAATGAATGAAAGATATGCAAAAAAGTATCGATGATAAAGGAAACAGGCCATTGTAAGCTGTTTGTAGTGTGAAAATGAGAAGCTAGTGCGACTTGGGTGGGGGAGAGATACAGAGAGAAGGAATGCCAGGGCCCGAGGGCTGAGGGAGAGGTGGGAAGGGGAGGAGACAGCAAGGGTTAACAGAATTGAGAAAATTCAATGCTTAAGCCCAGAGGATGCAGACTCCCCAAGCGGAATATGAGAAGCTGTTCTTCCAACTTGCGGTGTTGCTCACTCTGGCCTTGGAGGAGGCCCAGGACCGAGAGGTCGGATACGGAATGGGAGGGGGAGTTGAAGTGCTGAGCCACCGGGAGGTCGGGTTGGTTATTGCGGACCGAGCGGAGGTGTTCGGCGAAAAGATCGCCAAGCCTCCGCTTGGTCTCACCGATATAGATCAGCTGGCATCTGAAGCAACGGATGCAGTAGATGAGGTTGGAGGAGGTGCAGGTGAACCTCTGTCGGACCTGGAAGAACTGCTTGGTTCCCTGAAAGGAGTGGAGGGGGGAGGTGAAGGGACAAGTGTAGCATCTCTTGCGGTTGCAAGGGAAACTGCCCGGGGAAGGGGTGGAGCGGGATGGAAGGGAAGAATTGACAAGGGAGTTGCGGAGGGAGCGGTCTTTGCGGAAGGCAGACAGGGGGGGAGATGGGAAGATGTGGCGAGTGGAGGGGTCACGTTGAGGTGGCGAAACTGGCGGAGGACTATGTGTTGTATGTGCCGGCTGGTGGGGTGAAAGGTGAGGACCAGGGGGACTCTGCCCTTGTTGTGAGTGGGGGAATGGGGAGAGAGGGCAGTGTTGCGGGGTATGGAGGAGACCCTGGTGTGAGCCTCATCTATAGTGGGGGAGGGGAATCCCCGTTCTCTGAAGAATTAGGACATTTGTGATGACCTGGTATGGAACACCTCATCCTGGGAGCAGATGCGGCGTAGACGGAGGAATTGGGAATAGGGGATGGAGTCCTTACAGGAAGCAGGGTGGGAGGAAGAGTAGTCCAGGTAGCTGTGGGAGTCAGTTGGTTTGTAGTGGATGTCGGTCAGGAGTGTATCACCTGCAATAGAGATGGTGAGGTCAAGGAATGGTAGGGAAATGTCAGAAATGGTCCAAGTATATTTGAGTTCCGGATGGAAGTTGGTGGTGAAATGGATGAAGTCAGTCAGTTGTGTGTGGGTGCAGGAGGTGACACCAAAGCAGTCGTCGATGTAACGGAGGTAGAGGTCGGGGATGGGGCCCTGGTACGCCGAGAACAAAGATTGTTCGACGTGCCCGACAAAGAGGCAATTCTAGGTGTGGGTCTTCACGACTGTGGGACTCTGGGATATTGTCCGATCCTATAACCTTTGCACTCAGCTGTTCCTTGCAACCATGTGAGTGAATCAAATTGACTGAGGACAATGTAGCTATGGGTCTCCAGTTACATATGTATATGCCAGGCTGGGAATGAATGGATGAGTTCCTCCTCTGAAGGACATTAGTGAGCTAAAAGTGAGTTTTTACAACAATCCAATAGTATTGCGATCAACTTAACTAAGCTAAGTGCTTGTTGATTTCTTATGTTTCATGTAATTAACTAAACTTGAATTCCACAACAGCCAGGATGTTATTTAAATGTCACACAGAGGGCAGAGAGTATATAGAATGAGCTGCCAGAGGAGGTACTTGGGGTAGCTACGATAACAACACATAAAAGGCATTTGGACAGGTACATGATAGGAAAGGTTTAAAAGGTTACGTGTTAAACATGGGAAGATGGGACTAATGTAGATAGGGCACCTCGGTTAACTTAGGCAAGTTGGGCCGAAGGACTTGATTCTGTGCTGTATCATCTCTAACTTATTGTTCCAAACCCTTGGATTGCAAGTCTCGTTAGTCCACTAAAACACAACCACATCCCTGCAGCACTTGCTGGAATAATGGTGAGCCGGAATGTCTGCTCATTTCACAAGATGAGCTAAAGACAGAATAATGCCATGTTCTTTTGTGGCTTGTGGAATCTGGACAGGATGCCATTTCACAAACTGGGTGCAAGGGATTGCAGTGTGCTTGAGAACAGACTCAAATCAATCAAGAAAACAAAGAGTGGAGGGTTCAGAACATCTTGTGCTGATGTACTGATTGGGGATATGGAAGCATAATGGTCATGTTACCAGCCATGAGTTGAAGCACATGGCTAACTCATATTCAAGATCCACCTTGGCAGTTTGGAAATGTCATTGTAGTTTTTAATTCTTTTCTCGGTGAGGTATCTCCCAGTTGGTGCAGGTGCAGGAAATTGACTTTTTAGGGGTGGTTTCATGGCTCAACCAGAGCCTGTGGATGCTGAGTGGAAATGATCCCTTGGTAACCACCATCCTCCTCCTCCTGCTCCTCTCAGGCTTTGCCCCATGAACACCATGACACCACTGGTTGCTGTCTTCAGTTGGCATGGTTGTGCAGTATCTCTGCACCTGCTTGGTGTGCAGTCTCACCATTGATGCAGAAACCAAAATCACACCTCTAAGTATCCAATGGCATTTTTTCACTACTCTTCTGGTAGTTGTGTGGATGACCTATCAAGGCCCATTGCTGAGATTGGGAAGGTCTCCTGGTGCAAGGTGCCAGGTAAGTCCAGTCTAGCCCTGGTCCCAAGATACATCACTGCAGGCAGTGTAGGTTACTGAAAATGCTCAGCGTTGCGATCTCTTTCAGGATGGAGATGTAATTTATGCTGCCTGGAAGAACAGCGCTCACCATCGGGAAACTCATCTCATGATCCACAGCAGGTTGCATAACGAAGGAGTGGAAGCCTTTCCCTTGTCTATAAATGTCCAAGTGCTTCCTGATTAGTACTGTACGAGCATGGATGCAGTCAATGGATGCCAAGGATAATGGTAAACGCTGGTGCCCGATGCCAGCAGTTCCACAAGATATCAAAGTAGATTAAATGATTTATTTGTGTATGCAGTGAGCAGTAAATTGAGAATTGATTGGAGTTATCGTGTAGCAAGGAGGTTTGGGAGGAATTATAACCTCTCTTGAGGGAGCTGTGCAGTCATATGGTGTCGTTGAAGGACATATACCTGAGTGACAACAGCATTGGAAAACCTGAGCCTGTGAATGCATTGGCCAATGTAGGACATGGAATGTGTAGGAAGGAATTGCAGATGCTGGTTTCAATCGAAAATAGACACTAAAAGCTGGAGTAACTCAGTGGGTCAGGCAGCATCTCTAGAGGAAAGGAATGGTACCCGGACGCGGCGTCGAAGGACGACAAGCTGAAGCAAAGAAGTGGAAGCCAAATAACCGAACGGAAATGAAGCTGAAACGCCAAATAAACGCCGGGGGCACAGACGGCTCGGGGCATTGGCAGCCAGAGTAAATCGCTTTTAAAACATGGGGGGGGGGGGACACAAATTTCCTTGCGGGCCGATGACAAGTGTGCATGACAACAAACAATTTTATCTCCACGCACTCCCCCCCCCTCCTTGATAACAAGAAGCACGTTTTATTTATTACTGTCTAGTTGCCTGCGTAACGCACACAATCTCCCATGCACAAAACACCAGATAATCTGTAAACTGTTTTAACCAAAGATGGGCACAAAAAGGTGGAGTAACTCAGCGGAACAGGCAGCATCTCTGGAGAGAAGTAATAGGTGGCGTTTCGGGTCGAGACCATTCTTCAGACTTGAAGACTGAGTCTGAAGGGTCCTCCAGAGATGCTGCCTGTCCCACTGAGTCACTCCAACATTTTGTGTCTATCTTTGGTGTGACAGTTGTCTCATTTCATCGGCTTCATGGATTGCGCGGATGGAAGAGACGCTTTACATGCCGCTTGCATCTATTCATCCAAGTGTGCTCTGAATGAAATCTCACATCTTTGCGAGGGAGGGATGGAATGGAAGTAAAGGCATAGTTAGGACAGGGACATAATCCCACCACTTAATTAACCAGGTTCCTGAATGTAAGAACTATTTATACATGTAATATTTTTGTTTTTCTATCAATGTAACTTTTTTTTATTTTTAATGCCAAGTTAAAACCCGGTCATGTGGGAAGGGCTTGTGGCAGCTGGTTTCATAGTGCCTTCATTGTTGGCAGGTGCTGTCCTTTCAACTTGGACCGCTTACAACTTGGTGCTCGGGTTTAGTGCCCAGTCACCGATGGCTTGTGTGGGGAAATTACCCCCACCCTCCCATCTCCACCGGCCAGTGATGTGATGGACGCGGGGGTCTTGACCAATTGCTGACAATGTCATGCCCGTAATAAAGCCACTGGTTATTGAATTATCGCTCGACCTAATGGCAGCTGATCACTGTTGTCATCCTGAAGAAATTTGTTTCATTATTTTATCCACACATATGCGGACCTTGGAAAAAATCTGAAGCCAGCCTGTCATATCTCCCAGAGTTAGCAGAATGTCCATTTAAATAATGTCATCCTTTTAAATAGTGATGAGAACCACAAACTGGAACAATGTGTTCTTAGTACAACAGAGATTACTCCATAACAGCTGTAGTTTGGAAATTTAATCGCCAATTATGTTGATATTGACTACGCAAATCATAATGTCCTTAGGTGCATGGCTGATACAGGCAGTAGGTCAAACATGCTTGTGTACGTGTTCCTGGAAGTCCCAAAACCAATTTAGAAGTTGACGCAATTTCACCCAGAAATATTCGTTGCGGTGATCCACGATGGGATAATTCAAATAAAAAAGATCAATGCTATGTAATCATAATTTAGTTTTGTTTATAGATACAGCGTGGAAACAGGCCCTTCGGCCCACTGAGTCCGAACACGACCAGCGATCACTCGTACATTAACACTATCCTACACACACTAGGAACAGTTTACATTTCTATACGAGGCCAATTAACCTATAAACCTGTAGTTCTTTAGAGTGTGGGAGGAAACTGAAGAGCTCGGGGAAAACCCCTGCAGGTCACGGGGAGAATGTACAAACTCCCCATAGACAAGCACCCATAGACAGGATCGAAACCGGGTCTCTGGAGCTGTAAGGCAATAGTTCTATTGCTACGCCACCATGCCACCCTATTCGCCCTAAGTTGCCGCTCTAGGTTCAAATGTATATGGAAACACTATCAGTAGGAGTTCAAATACTGCAAGAATTAATGCAGGAGTTCAGGATGACAATTGCAATCTAAAATGTTCATTAACAAAATGGTACTACGCCATCTGTGTGGGACTTTATAATTTTAATTTCACTCTCCTTTCTGGACAAAGCACAACATTATATCCCCAGGGTTACACAAACAGCTGGAGAAACTCAGCGGGTGCAGCAGCATCTAAGGAGCGAAGGAGATGGGCGACGTTTTGGGTCGAGATATCCCCAGCCCCAATAACAACAAAAGAAGCATTGTTGTAGATGATCCAACAACTGTTCACATTTTGTGAGAGAGATTGCTCGGAATAAACTTAGTTCCCACCAAGGAGCCCAACTAACACATAATACGGCTGTGACATAACTTTATCTCCTTTGTTTTCTTGCCATCATCAGCTATAGATCACGTACATTGAAGTTTTGTACGATGCATCAGGATATATTGCATTGGAATTTATGGTAGGCAACAACTTATAAAAACTGCTTGCTTGAAGAATTCAGAATGAGCAGTTCAAAGTCTGAATGTAGTTGTCTTGGCAATTTAATTAAAGGCCCAATCATGCAAATTATTTGAGAAAGCAAATTGAAGAAAAGCTGGTCTTAATAGAGAGAAAAAATAAAAATGGGGTAAAACCTTTAACATTGTTTATCCAAAAAATTATTCCAATGTACACTTGTAAAGTTAATTTTCAGTGCAGAAGAAATTGTTTGGCAGTAAAGAAGACTGATCACAGAAATGGACAGGCATTATTAACTTTTTCTATGGCAAGTTTGTAAGTAATGAGTGGGCAAGTACAGTAACTCCATGTCATTCGGGCTTCAATACTGAGTATATCAATGAGATTTTGTTATAGTGGTAGTACTGGAGGTATAGGACCATCTTCCATATTTCTAGATATTCAAAATGTGCAATATCCCATGTTTCCATCTGACATTCTTTATCAATGTCGAATGATGAAATCTCCAGTGTTATTCTTATGTAGATAATGATCTGGTCTCACTGTGGTGGTGCTGGCCCTGTTATGGCAGACTATCCAGTTTACTCTAATGTTGTACAAGTTTAATTTAGTTTGGAGATACAGGACCTTCAGCGCATCGAGTCCACACCGAACAGTGATCCCCATGAACTAACACCATCCTACACGCTAAGGAAAACTTGTTGTACATGCTACTAATTAGCTGGCTTGCGTGTGTTCACTGCTTTTTGAAAAGTAAATAACTACACCCATATTAATCAGCCTCTCCGTACATCACATTGCTACACTAAAGCTAGGCTGTTAATACTAAACAAAAATATCACTCATTTACAAACGGATCAACAAGAAATCTATAGGCCAGTAGAATCAGAGGGAAGAATTGTCATAATTGGAATTCAATTACTGTCAAAAATTAGTACAGGGAATACCAACATTTATAAAATACCAACATTTATAACATTGAAAAATAAGATGGTCATACCATGCATGCGGAATTATTCTTTGAAACACATTCATCGTTGCGCATTCGTTGAACTTGGCATATTTCAAGGATCCATATTGGAGGTATTATGTTGATCAGATAAAAAAACAATGCTGGAGAAAACCTGTTCAAGTGAGCATACAGAAGTGTTAGAATACGATTGTCGCTTCCCCCCCCCGACTCCATTCAAGGACCCAAGAAGTATTTCCAGGTGCGGTAGAGATTCACCTGCACCTCCTCCAACCTCATCTATTGCATCCGCTGCTCTAGATGTCAGTTGCTCTACATCGGTGAGACCAAGCATAGGCTTTGGGATCGCTTCGCCCAACATCTTCGCTCGGTTCGCAGGTAGTCCTTACTTTCTCCTCCCATTTTCAGCTCTCCCTCAGCCCTCTGGCTCCACCTCTTCCTTTCTTCCTCCCGAACCCGCCCCCCCACCCTTACATCAGTCTGAAGAAGGGTTTCGACCTGAAACATTGCCTATTTCCATCGCTCCATAGATGCTGCCTCACCCGCTGAGTTTCTCCAGCATTTTTGTCTACCTATTATTAATCATTTGTCCAGCACCTGCTGTTGTTCATCCATGTTTAACTACAATGAAAATTACAATGAGCATGACATTGAAAATGTATGAGGGAATCTAATTTATATCATTGCTGCAGATTTTTTCAGTGCTGAAACATCTGTTCAGCATCTCCTGTACATTAATGATAGTCCAGCTCAGTTGATGAGAGCTTTGAGTCATTGAGTCATAGAGTGATACAGTGTGGAAACAGACCCTTCAGTCCAACTTGCCCACACTGGCCAACATGTCCCAGCTATACTAGTCCCACCTGCCTGTGCTTGGCTCATATCCCTCCAAAGCTGACCTATCTACGTACCTGTCTAACTGTTTCTTGAACGTTGGGATAGTCCTAGCCTCAACTACCTCATCTGGCAGCTTGTTCCATACACCCATTGTGTGGAAAAGTTACCCTTCAGATTCCAATTAAATCTCTTCCCCTTCATCTTGAACCTATGTCCTCTGGTCCTCAATTCCCCTACTCTGGGCAAGTGACTCTGTCTGCGAACTTATTTCAAATTAGTTTTAGTGCAAGTTGGGATTCACTGGCATAAACATATGCTTAGCACGTGATTCGAATGGGTATCAGGGATTATGGCAGAGGAAGGTAGGGGAATGCGGTTGAAAGGGAAAGATCAGCCATGATTGAATGGCGGAATAGACTTGATGGGTTGAATGGCCTAATCTGGAAACACTCAGCAAGTCAGGCAACATTTGTGGAAGTCAAGTCAAGTCAAAGTCAAAAGTCAAAAGTCAAGTCAAACAAACTTTATTGTCATTTAGAAATACATCGATATATGCAATTCCAAACAAAATTCCGTTGCATTTGGCTCCCTGTGCAACACGATAATTAACAGAAGGGTAAAATGGGAAAAAATGGATAAAAGGATAAAAGGATAAAATAGACAATGGTGGCAGCCCATTACATGGCATTCAGGAGTCTGATGGCTCGTGGGATGAACCTGTTGCAGAACCTTTATGCTACGATATCTTTTGCCCGAGGGCAGCAGAGTGAACAGTCCGTGATGGAGATGTGTGGGGTCTTTTATAATACTGCTGGCCTTAGACACGCAACGTTTGGTCGCAATATCCCCGATTGAGGGGAGAGAAGTCCCGATGATTTTTTCCGCTGTCCTCACCACTCTCTGCATGGACTTCCAGTCGGAGGCTTTACAGTCCCCAAACCAGACAGAGATACAGCTGGTCAAAAAAAGGTGAGACACTTAACAATTCAGACCCCAGTCAGAATTGAACCATAAACTATTTTTCTCTCCACAGATAGTGTCTGACCCGCTGAGTGCTGTTTTTACTCCAGATTTTCAACATCTAGTTTTCTGATTCTCATAACGGTCAGTTCAGAGAAACCAATCTAATGGTTGGACTGGTCAGATCTATGAAGAGAAATTTCATGAACTTATTTTCTATTCTGAAATATAACTTAAAGAATACATGGAGGGAGAACTTTTCAACTTAAATATTTTTCTGAAGTTTTTTTTGGATCTGATTCAAAAAGATTGACTGAAACGAGTTATAACTACTTGAGCAAGTTACCCGAAGATAGACACAAAGTGCTGGAGTAACTCATTCTGCCTAATTCTGCTCCTATAAGTTATTAACTATATGTGCTTTTAATCCACCCCTCGAAAGAGTAAAAGCTTACATTTCAGTACATTCCAAAAGCAGATTATTGTTCAAATAGAGACAGACTACAAGATGCTAATTTCATGTGGGATTTAGGTAATAAAGCATGACCATTAAACACTCAGGTATAGGACGTAATTAGGAAGGTGAATGGAACATTGGTCCTTATTGCAAAAGCGATGTAAGGTTAGCTACAGCTATTCAAGACATTCTGTATGATTTTGGTTCCTTTACTTAGATAGGGATGTACCTGCATGGAGGGGTAGTTCAGACGATGTTTCCAAGTTGATTCCTGGGATGAACAGGTTATATTATGATAAAAGATTGGGGATGTTGAGTTTAGAAGAACCAGGGGTGATTTAATTGAAACATGTAAAGTTGTGAACAGGCTTGATGCTGAGAGGTTGCTAAAATGCTTCCATAAATGTTCCTTTCATGGGGACGTCTAGGACAGGGGCCAGGTTTCTGAATGAGGGATTACCTTTCACGGCAGAGAATTTCTCCTTTCAAAAAATTTGGAATCTTTGGAATGGTCTAAGGCAGAGAAATGTGAAAGCTAAATTGTTGAATACATTTGCGGCTCTTATACGTAGTGTGTGAATATTTAGTTCAATGGGGAGTTGTTATGCGGAAGGTCGCTGAGGTAATCAGATCGGCCATAATCTAATTGAATAGTGTTGCAGGTTTTAAGACTAGCTTTTGTGTCTGTTTTTTATGTTCTTATTTAGTACAGATACTTTCAAATTATCAAATGTAATTTCTTAGTGATTTTATTTATTTAATAAATGTCAAATGTAAGGGGGAAATATATAACGCATGGCAAGAGGCTCAATGGCATTGATATGCAGAGGGATCTTGGGCGTCTAATTCCATTGCTCACTGAAAGTGGCAACAACAGTAGATAGAGTGGTAATGAAGGCGTATGATATGCTTGCCTTCATTGGTTGGGGCATTAAGGGTCAGGAAGTCATGTTGCAGCTTTATAGGGCTGTGGTTAGGCCGGCCATATTTGGAGTAATGCATGCAATTCTGATCGCCCCATTACAGAATGCATGTAGAGGCTTTGGAAAGGGTGCAGTAGAGGTTTAACAGAATGCTGCCTGGATTAGAGGTTGAGCAAACTTGGTTTGTTTTATCTGTAATGTCACAGGTTGACGGGAGACCTGGTAAAAGTATATAAAATTATGAGAAATAAAGATAGGGCAGACGGTCAGGACATTTGTCCCAGGGTGGAAAATGTCAAAGACATATGATATAGCTTTAAAGTTAGAGAGGCAAAGTTTAAAGGAGATGTGCGGGGGAAGTGTTTATATACAGAGAGCGGTGGATGCCTGGATCATAGTGGCAGGGGTAGTGGTGGAGGCAGATACGGTAAGGGCATTTAAGGGGCTTTTAAATAAGTTATGGATATACAGGGAATAGAAGTGTGTAGATCACATTCAGGCAAATGAGATTCGTTTAACTAGGCATCATGTTCACCATGGATATTGGGGGCTCAAGGGCCTGTTCCTGTATTTTACTGCTCTATGGTCTATGTTAATTATGTCGTAATATTGAAAGGTGTGGTGAATAAAACAGAAAATATAAATCAATGCGACATAGCATGGCTAACATAAGCATGTTTTCCGTGCTTAAAAGATTAGTGAATCAATTGAATTTTAATAATGGTTTTTCCAAAAATAATTTTTACTTTTATACTGTAAGCAAATGAACATCTGAGGTGCCAGTTTTGTTTTACCAATTAAAATGATGTGTATTTGAAATGGTGGAAATGCTATATGGTCAGCATGACCCTTGTAACCACAGCTTAATCAGCACATCAAACTCAAGCCATTTGTACACTTTATAGTAAATGACAATATGTAGTCCTAGACTTTGTAAATCTTCTGGACCATTAAAAAATATTCGACAACCTTTGGGAAAAATCACCAATCAAACATAAATTGAAAAGGATTAGCTTGGAAGTGCAAAAGGCAAGCAATGGAGTGTTTCAATACCAATTGCCTATTTAATGCCTCAGACCATGTTTCCCATAAGTGTGAGGAGTGGCGATTGACCAGCCACAACTCGATTCATGGCAGCAGAGTTAAATTGCAATGACGTTTAAAATACACGGATTGGATGGGTGAAAAAAATGTCACATGTTAAGCAATTCGTCAGGGTTAAACTGTAGGATTGGTTCCATGTACAAAACAGATTAACAACGATTATATATTATTAGTGCCTCTGTAAATCTATTTCATACTTTTGGTTAATTTACTCCAAGTTTTCATACTAACTTACAATTCTTTTATGGTCTTTATGTCTTTATCCCAGTGAGGCTTATCTTCTCAGCTTGTTTATCTTATCAGCTTGTTTGTGCATTGATGTGAGCTGCTTCTTTCTTGCAAGGAGGGCTGCTACACTCATGCGAGAAAAGACTGAACTGCATCCTTATTGTAAGAGTGTAGCAGATCACACCAATGCACAGAACAAGCTGTTTGACAGGCATTCACTGAAACACAGTATGGCCTATGTTATCCATATTTCTATTACTTTAAATCTAGTCCTTCACCTGCAAGATCAAATGGCAATTTTCCTGCTTGCACAAAGTGATTGCATGCGGAGGAGCAAATTACCAGTTTGGAAGGTCTCCTTTCGAAGATAGACACAAAAAGCTAGAGTAACTCAGTGGGACAGGCAGCATCTCTGGAGGGAGGGAATGGGTGACGTTATGGACCGAGACCCTTCGTCACCTTTCGAGTCAGTTGAGGTAGAGCCATATCTTTACTGTCCCAAACTTTTATTGGGCAGCGCCAGGATAGCCATCAGTAGCAAAAGCCAGTTTTTGTTAAAATAAAAGAAAAGAAATATAACAGCAAATGCAATAAATGAAAAAATAACAAACACTGCCCATTCCTTATTTTTATTGGCTCCAATTTGTATGCACTTCCAATGGTGTGTTGTGTTGCTAAACCACACACAGATCCTTCCCTCAATGTGATTTCTGGCACAGTAGGCTGATTAAACTCAATACACCTAACCAGATAACCCTGAAAATACGGTCACAATTAGGGACAAAAATCAAAGAGGGGAAGCTGAGAAAATTACAAAGTAAATGAAAATGACTTTGGGTTGCTGCCAATGGGTGCCAGGAGAGATTTAGAAAGCTGGGATTTTATTGAAAGAGTGATGCTTAAATTAAGACGAAACAAAAAGGTTTTATGAAGAATAACAATTTGAGATAGGATTAAGGGAATGCTGCTTGACCCCAAGGTTAGTTCTGGTATTCAATTAAATCTTGGCCTATCCATACCTTGTTCACGTAATCTTTGATAGACACAAAATGCTGGAGTAACTCGACTCGACCCGACTCGTTACCCATTCCTTCTCTCCAGAGAAGCTCTCTGACTCGCTAACTTACTCCAGCATTTTGTGTCTATCTTCGGTTTAAACCAGCATCGGGTGAGGTAGAGTCGGGAGCTCTAACGTCGCGGAAGGTTCGACCAGCCCCGACGCGAGGTTCGATCGTCCAACGCGGGGGAGCTGATATCCCCCCCCGATGCAGGAGCAGATCGCTTCGACGTGGAGGGCCCGAACGCCGCCGGCTACGGGAGTCAAGATCATCCCGTGAACGGAGACTCGAGGCCCATGACCAAGAAAGAACTAAGGGGAAGGACTTGAACTTTATTTAGCCTTCCATCACAGTGAGGAATGTGTAGGAGTCACTGTGGTGGATGTTCATGTGAAAATGTGTTTTTGAGTGATCTGTTGCTTTTAATTGTATGCTTGACCTGGCCAATGAAATTCCTCGTATGTTGCAAAACATGCTTGGCGAATAAAGTGTGATTCTGATTCTGATTCTGAATCTGCAGTTCCTTCCTACTCATATAATCTCTACTGCTTTGGCTTAGGAATGCGTTTTTGATCACAGTTCGAGCCTCAACAAATTTTAATGTATTCATCTTCCACCTTTATCTTATCCTTTATCCTTGTTGGAAACATAACTCCTGACCAACATAGTTCTAAGTTTAAAGTTACACCCCTTTTCTCCCCATATTGAGGAAAAGGTATCTCTTCTTCTTCATCTTCAACAGTTCCTTGCGATCAAGCATGCTTCCACTAAGGAGAGCGACTTTTCACTTCCTTCTTTGTCTGACATCTTCTAACCATTCTCTATACCTCCTCTCTTACTTCATGTGGTCATCTTAAACAGCAGTGTGGTTGTCCTTGTAGAAAGGAGAGTCACTGCACTGAATAATTACTCAAAGAGAGTTGCTCATTTCTAGGAATTATGACCTTCTTACTTGAGATGTTAGATTTAAAATACAAAAACAAGAATATTTTTTAAAAGCTCACTTCCTTTTCTCACTCATTTTTTTGTGAAATGTGGTTAAACTTAAAAAAAACCCACATGATTTATGATTATTTTCAAAGACCATTGTGATTTTTTGTAACTAGAAGGTTAATTCATAAGTTCATATGTTGTCGGAGCACAATTAGGCTATTTGGCCCATCAAGTCTACTCCGCCATTCAATTATGGCTGGTCTATCTTTCCCTCTCAACACCATTTTCCTGCCTTCTCCCCATAACCCCTGACACCTAGAATTGCTGCCTTACAGCACCAGAGACCCGGATCAATCCTGACTACATGTGCTTGTCTGTACAGAGTTGTATATTGTCCCAGTGACCTGCGTGGATTTTCTCTGGGATCTCCAGTTTCCTCCCACACTCCAAAGACGTGCAGCTTTGGTAGCTAATTGTTAGCCCCCCAAAACACTGCCTATTTCCTTCTATCTATAGATGCTGCCGCACCCGCTGAGTTTCTCCAGCACTTTTGTCTACCCTCAATCTTTATATCTGTTTATAATTTCTCTTATGATGTGGCCTCTACACCCTCGGGGGAAGATAATCCAGAAATTCAAGTCAAGTCAAGAGAGTCAAGAGAGTTTATTGTCATGTGTCCCAGATAGGACAATGAAATTCTTGCTTGCTGCAGCACAACAGAATATTGTAGGTATAAATACAGAACAGATCAGTGTGTCCATATTACCATAGAAAAAAAATAAATAAAATATATATATATATATATATATACACACACACACATATACACATAAATAAATAGATAAAGTGCAATTGGCTGTTATAGTTCAGAGTTTGTTTGAAGTTGTGTTTAATAGTTTGATGGCTGTGGGTAAGAAGCTGTTCTTGAACCTGGATGTTGCAAATTTCAAGCTCCTGTACCTTCTACCTGATGGCAGCGGAGCGATGAGCGTGTGGCCAGGATGGTGTGGGTCTTTGATGATGTTGGCAGCCTTTTTGAGATAGCGACTGCGATAGATCCTCTCGATGGTAGGGAGGTCAGAGACAATGATGGACTGGGCAGTGTTTACAACTTTTTGCAGCCTTTTCCGATCCTGGACGTTCAAGCTGCCGAACCAAGCCACGATGCAACCGGTCAGTATGCTCTCTAATTCACCAACCTCAGAAGAAATTTCTCCAATGTCAACTTTTTATGACCAGAACCTTATTTTGTTGCCATAAACCAGTTATTGTGACTATCGTTCCAGTAAAAACCCCTCAACATCTACATTAATGAAAGGCTTTAAAAAAAAATGAAGACCCTGAAGAAGGATCTCGAGCCGAAACATCCCTTGTCTATTCTCTTGCCAGGGGCGCCGGGGAGATAGACTTACCAGTGGCAGTCTGTTTGTATTTTCTTTCTTTATGTTATTTTATAGTGCGTTAAAAGTTTGTTTTAATGTTCTTCGGTTTGTTTTATGAGGGGGGAGGGGATCGGGGGAAACGTTTTTTCAAGCTCCTACCTTCCCGGAGATGTGATCAATTTTCGGATCACATTCTCCGGGCTCTGCGGCCTACCATCGATGGAGCTGGAAGCCTCATCAGACTGTCGTGAGCCCCACCGCAGGGCGCGGACTTAACATCGGAGCTGGTCCCTTGCCTGGGATCGCTCCCACCACGACCACTGCGGAATCACCAACAAGGGCTCCCAGTCTTCGGGTGAGGCAAGTTGGGAGCTCCAACGTCGCAGAAGGCTCGACCAGCCCCGACGCAAGGTTCGATCGCCCGGCGTGGAGGCACTGACATCCCCCCAATACGGGAGCGGATCGCTTGCACGCGGAGGGCCCGAACGCCGCCGGCTACGGGAGTCAAGATCATCCCGTCAACGGGGGCTCGAGGCCCACGACCGAGGACGAACAAAGGAAGTGACTTGAACTTTATTTCGCCTTCCACCACAGTGAGGAATGTGTAGGAGTCACTGTGGTGGATGTTCATGTTAAAATGTATTTTTTGAGTGATCTGTTGCTTTTAATTGTATGACAGACCTGGCCAATGAAATTCCTCGTATGTTGCAAAACATACTTGGTGAATAAAGTGTGATTCTGATTCTGATTCTAAGATGCTGCCTGACCTGCTGAGTTACTCCAAGACTTTGTCTTTTTGCTCCAGGTTCCACCATCTGCAGTCCCCTGTATCTACACTGTCAAGCCCCTTTAGAATCTTATCTACTTGAATGAGATCATCCCACATTTTGCTAAAGTCAAACAGACCCAAACTGTGTGGGACAATCTTCTCAACTCAGGAATTAACCTGTTGAATCTCCTATGCACTACCTCCATTTCTACCATCTTATTTTTAACTATTCACAGTATTGCAGGCGTGGCCTTCCCAACGCCCAATACAACTGTAATCGAACCACCCCATTCTTAAAATCCACTCACTCTGCAATAAAACCCAACATGCTTTTTTAACCTAATTGGATCTGCCTTTAACTTTCTTGTGATTCACGTACTATAACACCCGGATCCCTGTGAACTTCACTCATTTGCAGTGCTTCGCCATTGAGTTAATAATCAAACTTTGATTTCTCCTGCTGAAATTCACGATCTCCACACTTTCCCACGTTAAACTCTTTGTTTTTCAAGATTTTCCCAAGTTTCATTCATCATTCGACATATTTTTTTCTCCGCAGCAAACTTGGAAACCTAATATTTTGTTCCCTCCACCAGGTCATTGAGGACCATGAACTTCAAGTGATTCTGGCATTCCCTCCCTCTCCGTCCCTCCCCCACCCTAGTCATCCATCTAGTTTCACTGCCATCCTGCTTAGTTTCAGAGTTTGTATCCACTCCTTATCACCTTCTCACAAGTTGTCCTTCAACTTTAGGCTCACGAAAGAAGAAGAAGATCACCTTCTCCACAGCCAACAATGGACCGTTGTGGGCTCCACCTTTCCTTGTTCATCGTTGCTGGCTTTGATTTGTCATTTTCACCCCTTTCATTAATTTGTTCTTTGGACCTTCTCATATCTCTAGTTTCCTTCTCCTCCAATTCAGTCTGAAGAAGCGTCTCGACCTGAAACGTCACCTATTCCTTTTCTCCAGAGATGTTGCCTGACCCGCTGAGTTACTCCAGCATTGTGTGACTATCTTCGGTGTAACTTACTCCAGTTATTGTATCTCGTTTCAGTCAATTTGTTTGAATTAGATCCAAAATAAACTTCAGAAATATATTTAAGTTGAAATGTTCTCCCTCCATGATTTTTTTCTAGTTATATTTCAGATTACAAATCAAATTCTTGACATTTCTCTTCATAATCTGACGTCAACCCCCAGTAACATTAGGCTGGCTTCTCTGAACTTGATGTGAGGCAACCACCACAATTTAAGAGTCACAAAAGCTGGTGTAACTCAGACAGGCAGCATCTGTTGAGAGAAGGAATGGGTGATGTTTCGGGTTGAGACCCTTCTTCAGACTGAAGAAGGTCTGTCTGATGAAGGGCCTCGACCCGAAACGTCACCCCACCCTTCTCTCCAGAGATTCTTGCTCTCCCGCTGAGCCACTCCAGCTTTTTATGACTATCTTCGGTTTAAACCAGCATCTGCAGTTCCTTCCTGCACAACCATCACAACTTGCTGGACACAAAAAAGTTAGAGTAACTCAGGGGGTCACACATTCCTTCTCTCCAGAGATCCTGCCTGCCACGCTGAGTTACTCCAGCTTTTCGTGTCTATCTTCGGTTTAAACCATCATCTGCAGTTCCTTCTTACACATCACAACTTGTTAAGTATTCCCACACCACTGCATCAACAATACCCTACCCCCCCCCCCCCCCCTTCACGAGAATCAGAAAATTAGATGTTAGAAAGCAGGACTAACAACAGATATTGGGAACGCTCAGCAAAACAGACAGCATATGTGGGTAGAGAAAATGTTTAAATTCTAACTTTCAATTCTGACTGCAGTCTTCGCCCTGAATCGTTGAGCGCCCCACGTTCCACGGACTCTGCCTGACTTGCTGAGTGTTTGCAGATTTTTTAATTTTTGTATTCCCCTTTTGCCCTGGTCTCTTGATGTTCGAGCGGCAGCTGAGAACTGCAGCATTAAACTCATGGCCATTGGTAAAATCCGGCCACTCTCCCATCCCTCAATGCACTTCACAGACGGCTCCCTGTACAGGAAGCGGACTTCATACTGCTGTGGATGTGGAACAGCGATTCAATTTAAAAAAAAGACCGCTGCTTCACAAAAAACACTGAACGCACAAGTTTTAATTCCCGTCGTCAATTTCAGCCAGAACAAAATGCAGAGGGTGAACAAAAAAAAAGGTGCTTAGATCAAGTCAATGTGTATTTCTGCAGGCTCCCGTCCGATTGAATTGCCCGCCTGGGATGCGTGCAAGCAAACGTGGAGAGAATTTATGCTACTTTTTTTCTTGTTTCAAAACTTTACCCACCCTCTTACAAAACTTGCATCGAAGTGAGAGAAACTGGTCGTTTTACCCGATGTGAATCCACATTGCAATAGCGTGTAATTGAGAATCACTCTCACTTACCCTTTGTAATCGGCGCCTTTCTGGATGGTGATGGTCACTATCATCTCGACAAAGATCAGCAATGTCAGAAGCAGCAACAGCCAGTACATGTAGTCACCCTGAGCAAGAACCACTCGCCAAACTGCGAAGATGGTGTGAAGGATGAAAACGAGCCTGGGGACAACGGCGCTCAGATAAACGTGCCAAACCATTGTCCGAACCGTGCCCGGCGGACTCAGACCCCCAAGTCCTCTGACCGCCCGCTTGAAAGCAGCAAGCGTGGAGAGATTTTATGGCCAAGCTTTCCCCCGCCTGGAGAGTCTCCCAGCACCAGGCTCCTCCCTCGTGTGATCCCCAGTCCCAGCAGGTCGCAAAGATCAACACAGCGGTCATCCTGAACGGGCAAAATAGTTGAGCGCAGCACTTTTACACTGTTGTCTTTTAATAAGAAATGTGATTTACTAATTGAATGCCCAAGGATCAGCATCAGCCTGAAGAAGGGTCCGACCCGAAATGCCATCTGCCCATGATCTCAGAGATGCTGCCTGTCCCGCTGAGTTACACCAGCTTTTTGTGTCTATCATCGGTTTAAACCAGCATCTGCAGTTCCTTCCTACACATTAAAGGCTTAAAGTGAGAAAGATAAGGGAAAAAGATTAGGAGGAAAATGTCAAAACTTTGAGTCGAGAATACTACAATGTTTAAATTAATGGATACAAAAAGATTCACGAATTGAGAAAGCAAATACTGGCTCTTGTCCACAGCCATTCATTTGGAAAGTATTCACCTTACCTCCAGATTCCCCCACAAGGGAAACAACTTCCCACTCTCTAGTGTCTTCAAGAATGTCTTTCATACTTCTAAACACCACCAAACTCCCCAATAATTCCCTACAGGACAACTCTCCATCTCAGATATCATCTTGTTAAACCTATTCTGAGCCCTGAAATACAAATATATCCTTCCTTCATCAAGCAAGTCTAGACCTCATGTAGTACCTCCAGACATGGTCTCACCAAAGTCCAGCTCAGTAGCTGCCTGACAAGTTCACAAGTTATAGGAGTAGAATTAGGCCATTCGGCCCATCGAGTGACATTCAATCATGGCTGATCTCTGTCACCTCATCCCATTTTCCTGCTTTCTCCCCATAATCCTCGACACCCATTCTAATCAAGAACTTGCCTATCTCGGCCTTAAAAATATCCACTGACTTGGCCTCCACAGCCCTCTGTGGCAATGAGTTCCACAGATTAACTACCCTTATGACCCTGGAGTGACTCGCTGAGTTACTCCAGCTTTATGAGTCTATCTTCTAGCACGACTTTCCTACTTTTGTACTGACCTCACCTGCTGAATTGGGACTGTGGTAGAAACAAGAATTATTATGGAGGTAGAAGTGAGCTGTCCTGGTGTGGCAGAGAATAGGGTGTCATAAACTCAAATGAGGTTCACACTGTCATAAACTCAAATGAGGTTCGCCTAAGGTTGTAAATAGCCTCGTTCATCCCTGAGAGAGGCCAAGGAGAAGCAAAATGATTAGTCCCATTTGAAGTTGGTGGTAGTGGCCAAAGATAATGGCTTCCTTTTCCCAACATGTAATACGCTGCAACTACTAATATCTATTTGCAGCTGATGATTCAGCACCTACCACTCATACTCTGCAAACCACAAACTTACTCAGCAGTTTAGTTTAGTTTAGTTTCGTTTAGATTAGTTTAGTTTAATTTGGTTTAGAGATACACCGTGGGCCCTTCGGCCCACCAAGTCCGCACCAATCAATGAACACCCATACACTAGTTATATCCTACGCACTAGGGGCAATATACAGAAGCCAATTAACCAACAAACCTGTACATCTTTGGAGTGTGGGAGGAAACTGGAGCACCCGGAGAAAACCCAGGTGGTCACAGGGAGAACGTACAAACTCGATACAGATAGCACCCTTAGTCAGGATCAAACCAGGGTCTCTGACGCTGTAAGGCAACAGGTAATGCGCTGTACCACTGTGCCGCCCCATGTTCCAAAAGCTTAAATCACAGATTCCAAATCTTACTTTCCATCCCCTTAACCTTAATCACTCCTCCTATCCCTAACTGATCTAACTGATCGGATGGTGTAACACCCTTTGGAAAGGAGGAGATTGGAAAGCTGATTTTGGCACGACAGATCATGACATAGAATTGGAAGCAATTTGGATTGAGTAAAGGAATAACAAAGCGTATAGGAACTATTCATAGGTCACCAAATAGTAGTTATAATATTGAACACTGCATAGGAAGTTAGAGGTGCGTGTAACAGGGGTAATTCAGTAATCACGCGCAACTTTTACCTGTATATAGATTTGTATATAAATCAAATTTGACATGATAAAATGAAAGGCAAATTCATGAAAAGTATGGAAAATGCCTTTCTAAACCGGTATGTTCATGTTCATAAGGATAGGAGTCAAATTTGGGCCATTCTGCCCATCAAGTCCACCCCGCCATTCAACCGTGGCTGATCTATTTTTCCCTCTTAATCCCATTCTCCTGCTTCTTCCCAATAACCCCTGACCCCCTTACTAATCAAGAATGTATCTATCTCAGCCTTAAAAATATCCATTGACGGCCTCCACAGCCTTCTGTGGCAATGAATTCTACAGATTCACCACCCTCTGACTAAATAAATTCCTCTTCATCTCCATCCTTAAGGAATGTCCTTTAATTTTGAGGCTATGATCTCTGGTGCTAGACTCCCCAACTAGTGAAACATCCTCACCACATCTACTCTATCCCGTATGTTGCAGATCCAACTCAGGAAATGACTACAGCAAAAACAAAACAAAGAGCTAGAGGAACACAGCAGGTCAGGCAGCATCCATGGCGGGAATAGACAGATGAAAATTCTTCAGAAGGGTCCTGACCCAAAATGTTGTGTGTCCATTCCCTCCACAGATGGTGCCTGGTGTACTGAGTGCCTCCAGCACTTTACCTTGTGCTCATGATTCCAGCAGCTTCTTTTGTCTCTAGTTAAAAGACTATTTTCTATCTTGTTTCGTAATTAGCAATTAGTAAGTGCTAATTGGGGGATAGTGACCGCAATTAGATGACATTTTTTAGTGGGTTTGAAAGTGAAGTGGTTCAAAGTGAAACTTGGTTCTTAAATCTACAAAGATAAGACAGTGTGGATATGAGAACGTTGTTGACTTTTTTGGGGAGAATATCTTGAAAGGTATAACAGTGGACAATCTATGGAGGGTACACAAAAGGCTGGAGAAATTCAGCGGGTGCAGCAGCATCTAAGGAGCGAAGGAGATAGGCAACGTTTCGGGCTGAAACCCTTCTTCAGGCCTTCGCTCCTTCGCTCCTTAGTTGCTGCTGCACCCGCTGAGTTTCTCCAGCCTTTTGTGTTCCCTTGATTATCCAGCATCTGCAGTTCCTTCTTTAACATGACAATCTATGGTTGGTAGTTTAAAAAAAGTTGCAGAATATTTATTCATTTAAAGAACAAAATTCTAAAATGAAAAATGATCAGAGAAATTAAAAACATTAAATCAAAAGAAGAGATTTCTATACAGATGCCAGTAATAACAATAGGCCTAAGAATTTGAAGCATTTTAGAATACACAGAGGAGGGTCATGGAGTTGTTTAATTTAGTTTCAAGACATACCAAGGAAGCAACCCCTTCAACCTAGAGTCCACGTCAACCATTGATTGCCCGGTCATATTAGGTCTATGTTATTCCATTTTCTCATCCACTTCCTTCACATTAGGGGCATTTTTTCTTTACAGAGGCCAATTGACCTACAAACCTGCATGACTTTGGGATGTGGGATGAAAATGATACACCCGAAGGAGCCCAAGTGATCACAGGGATAATATGGAAACTCCACACAGACAGCACCCAAGGACAGAATCAAAATCTGGGTCTCTGGCAGCAGCGGCACCACTGAGTCACCTTGAGTATACAATATAGTGGTCAACTGGTGAGAAGCAAAAAGACTGTAAAAGCTATTACAGGAATGTTCTAAGGAAACGATTGTCAGGGCAAATGTGGGCCCCTTGTACAACGAGACAGCAGAATTTATGACAAGAATGGGAAAATGACAGGGGAATTGCACTATTACTTTCCTGAGGCACAAAAGACTGCCAATATCTTAGATAATCAAGCATTTATTGAGAATGAGGAACAATAAAACACTCTTGACTCTTGACTCTGTGAAGGCACTGAAGTGCAATTCATAAATAATACTCGTGAAATTGGAGGCAAATAAATGCTGTCTAACAATCTATTTCCAAAGAAGAAACTTTAATGTTTCGTAATGATCTAGTTTTCAACTTAGAGAGCTCAGTTGGATGTGGGTTACACAAAAAGCTGGAGAAACTCAGCGGGTGCAGCAGCATCTAAGGAGCGAAGGAGATAGGCGACGTTTCGGGTCGAGACCCTTCTTCAGACCCTGCTCCCCCTCAGTTGGATGTGGACTTGTTCCTAGTGGAGGGTGGCAAATATAAACCCGGTATTTAAGAAAAGAGACGGAAAGAATAACAGAAAACTAGTGATTAGAACTTTATTACTTGGAATGCGGGAGGATGATGGGTGATCTTATAGAGGTGTATAAGATCATGAGCAGAATAGATAGGTTAAATGTGCAGTCTTTTACCCAGAGCAGGGGAATCAAGAACCAGAGGACATACGATTAATGAATTAATAATTAATCAATTAATAAAAACCTGAGGGGCAACATTTTCACACAGAGGATGGTGGGTATATGGAATGAGCTGCCAGAGGAGATAGTTTAGACAGGTATTATAACATCATTTAAAAGACATCTCGGCAGGTACATGGGTAGGAAAGGTTTACATCAAAGATTCTATAGCGGAGCAAGATAGGCCACTCCTGCGAAATGCAATGAGCTGACATGTAGTACGCAACGGAGCGGAACATGGGCATTTTTTTCATCCATTTCAGTAACCGGAATTTATCCGACCCGACCCGACTCGCAGTGTAATCAACGTTGCGGGGGGGGGGAGACAGTTTGTGTGTGTGATATAGGGCTAGATTCATAATTCTGTGAGTTCATAATTCTGTTAATTCTTGTTAAAGAATAAAATTTGACTCAGGTAATTTCCTTTTTAAAATAATTTCTTTTTAATGGCTCATAAGCTGTGTTTGAGTTGATTTTATAGTAACCGGAACCTACCCGACCCGACTTGCAGTGTAATCAACGTTGCGGGGGAACAGTTTGTGTGTGTGATAAGGGGTTAGATTCATAATTCTGTTAATTCTTGTTAAAGAATAAAATGTTTATAAATTTTGGTTCTGGTAATTTTCTTTTTTATGTTTTTTAAATCATTTCTTTTTAAATGGCTCATATGCTGTGTTTGAGTTGATATTGTTGAGTTGACAGTTGCACTCTGTAATTCATTCATCTAATCACACTGTTCGCGGCCGAACCTCCGAAGTCGGGCCGCTGTCGCCGCCGGGACACAGCCTCAGCCCCGAGTCGGGCCGCTCTGCCGGGACAAAGCCTCAGCCCCGAGTCGGGCCGCACTGCAGGGACAAAGCCTCAGCCCTGAGTTGGGCCGTTGCCACCGGGACAAAGCCTCAGCCCCGAGTCGGGCCGCCGCCTCAACCCCGAAGACGGAGGCGGAAGCAAAGATTATATCTTTGGGCAGAAGCAAGATGGCTGAAGCAAGATGGCGGTTGCAAGATGGCGGAGACTGGTTGCTGAAATGGGTCCTATAATTACCCATGAATCTGCCCATGACCGTACTACGCATTTTTAGTGGGAGTAGGCCATCTTGCTCCGCTATAGGATCTTTGGTTTAGATGGATATGGGCCAAGTGCGAGAAGTTGGGACTAGAGTAGATGGAGCATTTTGGTCAGCATGGGGAAGTTAGGCCAAACGGCCTGTTTTGTGCTCTATGATTTGTTAGTCTACCATCAGTGGGCTGGTGCTATAGACCTGCACGGGATGGTAGACGCTCCCGCCCCCATGAGTCTCTGGCAGATGGAGTTCGTCAGCCTGGGAAGGCAGTTCATCTAGGAGAGGGAAAACTCTGAAAACTCCACTGCCTAGTGGCCATATCCAGTCATGGAAAAGGATCCTGGAGTAAACCTCAAGAAAATCCAGAGACGGGGCTCCTAAGGCAGTTCGTCGTTGTCTATAACCTCGATCTGGCAGTTCGTGCGACGGCGCTGGTGCCGAACTGTAACGGCCCCGCTGTTCAATCCGCGACGTGAAGAGGGGGGACGTGCTGCATGGGCAACAGCCTGTCCTCCAAATGACATTGCCCAGGCTTGCATCCAACCACACATCACCTGCAAACTAGGATGCATCACCCACGGTCAGTCATGACCGAGGGAGGCCTACACATCAGTAGTAGGGCAAACATGGGACTCAACAATGAAGGATGTTGCAACAGATCATCAATATTAGAAATGAATCGATTCAACGTGGATTTATGTATGATTAAACCGTTGGAATTCTTCAAGAATGCTACATGTTGAGCAGATAATAAGAAACCTGTAGACGTGGTGTATTTGGATTTTTTAAATGCTTTATATATGGTCCCACATGTAAATTTGATTAACAAGGTCAGGACACATTGAATTGATGTTAATGTATTCTCATGGACTCCGAATCGTTTAATGGGCAGAAACCAAAGAATGGTAATAAATAGATCCACCTCTGATTGGCAGACATTGACAGGGATTGCTGCAAGGGTCACAGCTATTCACAAGGCATATCAACAGTTTGGCTAATATTATGAGTCACATTTTCAAAATATGTGGGATTTTGTGTATACAGGTAGATACAAAGAGACTTCAAGCGGACCCGGACAGGCAGCATCTCTGGAGAGAAGGAATGGGTGGAGTTTCGTGGGTCGAGAAGGTTCACCACCCAAAACACCACCCATTCCTTCTCCCTAGAGATGCTGCCTTTCCCACTGAGTTACTCCAGCATTTTGTGTGTATCGTCAGAGCAATTACTATGTTAGCCTTTATTACAATAAGGTTTTTCATTACAGGAATCAGTAAGTCTCGATGTAATTGTGCAGGGACTCAGTAAGAATATCCGTGGAGTATTGTGTACAGTTTTGGACTTTTTCACTAAAAATGACTGTACTTGCCATTGAGGAAGTACAATGAAGTTGAACTAAACTGATTTCACAGATGGTGGGTTTGGTGTATGAGGAAAGACTGGGTAGACTGAAACCATATTCATTAGAGTTCAGAAGAATGAGAGGAGATCTTTACAAAATTCATGAAGGGCTTGACAGGCTAGAGGCAGAGAGGATGTTTTCCCCTGGTTACTGAGGCTAGGACTAACGGCATCGTTTGAGAATGAGGATGATCATTTAACTTTGGAACAAGGAGAAACCTCTTCCCTCAGAGGGTGGAGCGCTCTATCCAGTAGGATGTGGAGAAGCAGTCACTAAGTCCATTCAAACCATAATGCAACAGATTACCAACAGAATGCATTAAGGAAATCCAGGAATATAGGTGTAGTGCTGGAGGTGAAAGATCAGCCGTAATGTTGATGAATTGCAGAGCCAGGCTCCAGTGGCAGGAGGGCCGATTCCTGTGCCTACTTCACATGTCTTCAACAGAGTATACTTTCCTCTGTAATCCAGCTCTCTGAGGGGAAGGGTGGGAGAGGTGGGAAAGAGTTCTTACAGAGCTACCGTGCATTCATACCATCAAGACCTGTAATAAATCAGAGTGCTGGACAGGGAGGAAAAAGCTGATGTTTTGGTTAGCAGAGTGGCTGAGAGGAATCTGGAGCAGTGTTTGCTTTCAGATCCAAGGAAACCAGAGGCAGAGGCAAGTTTTCTTATGTACAATAACATAGTAACACAATGATGGGAAATACAGAGAAAAATAAAGTTGTTTTAAGGAATGTTAGGATTGTAACATTTAAAACAAAAGCTGTGAATGGCGTGAACGTGGTTAGTATATTTTTCAATGATCATCTGTCGCTCTTCCACAACTGATTAAAGCGAAACATTTTTCGAATTTCACGTGTGCAATCTTGAGACAATCAACAGCAGAGAATAATTGGGTTGACTCGGAATGTTTTTATTTAGTTAACGTTACGGCCTTTCCTCTGAGCAATTAACCGTGGCCTGTTTACATTAAACTGACTTTTTTGTACAGTGTTCTGCACAATGCACAAATATTGAAAACCAAGCAATCTCAACGCAGCAAAGAGGAAACCTAAAAACCACAATCTTAAAATCAGAAGACCATGAATCATAGATGCTTGCTACCAAAGAAGCAAGGGGAATTATTCTCATGGCTTTTTATCAGTTATTTCCTGCACAATTGTTCATCAGTCTGGAACTGCCTGTGACCTACAACCCCGTAGCTAGCTAACACTGAGCATTGGTAACACTTCTTGTGGAAAAATCTTTGTGAAGCAGCAAAGAAATGTAGTCGTCCATTTATACAAATCATTCAGAGCTCGAATTTCCTCACCCACTCATTTGGAAAGACTGATTCTTACTTTGATGTGATCTCCCTGCTGAACAATAATCTTCAAAAAGTTGCTATTTGGCCACACTAGCTACTATTGAGAATAGATCAAATGTGAAAAAGTACTCATATGAATGTATTCAAGCCTTGGATAGAAAATGGGTTGATATTAATTCCTATGTTCCGCATTTCACAGATTGTGTTAAAACAACACTTAATTACGTATCCAAGATACTGCTGAACTGCTAACAGAGGATGCTAGAAATTTTCAACAACTCAGGTAGAGAGAAAAACAGAGTTAACTTTTGTCAGAAAAGGGAAAGGGTAGAGAGGAAACGGGGTTTAAATTGCAAGAGAAAGAGGAAGTTGGAGGGAACAAATTACAAGGCTTGTGAAGGGGTGGTGACCAAGAAACGGTGAATGACACAAATGGTGGTGGAATCAGAAGGAGGAAGATGGTGCAGGTGTGTTTGGAGTCAAGAATCAAGAGTGTTTTATTAAATATATAATTCCCTATATATATTATGGGAAATGTATATCCCGTATGTAAGGGAGAGGGATTGTTGTCTTGGCCTTACATGGCACGGGGAATATGGTATATCTTGCAGGCACCCAATTCAAAGCACAGTGAAGTGGTGCAGCAGTAGAGTTGCTACCTTTAAAGTGTCAGAGACCTGGGTTCGAATCAGACTATGGGTGCTGTCTGTACGGAATTTTACCAATTTTACCAAAGCCAATTAACCTACAAACCTGTACATCTTTGGAGTGTTGGAGGAAACTGGAGCACCCCGAGACCGTGTGGGTTTTCTCCGGGTGCTCCAGTTTCCTGCAACACTCCTAAGACGTACAGGTTTGTAGGTTAATTGGCTTTGGTAAAATTGGTAAATTGTCCCTAATGTGCAGAATAGTGGTGGTATACAGGTGTGATCGCAGGTTGGCGCGGACTCGGTGGGCCGAAGGGCCTATTTCTATGCTACATCTCGGAAGTCTGAAATCTAGTTTATTTGTAGGGATTATTCAGCATATCTACATGGCAGAATGTTTTTTTCAGTGAGAGATGCTGTCATACACTATTACCATAAAGTACACACATAACTTATTCTATGATCCCAGTGGTCTTCAGGAAGACTCTCTCCTGTAGATTAATCAACCTCTCAGCCTGAGAAGGTCCCTCTCTTGTCTGCTGTGACAGACAGTCATTCAATTTAGATATGACCTGCAAGGCAAAAAGATACAGTTGAATAAAGTGGAATCATGATGTAATTGTCTCACTTGAAGAAAGTGCCCTTTGCTTTCTTGTCTGGAAGTTAATGCGTGGGAGGGAATATGTGTTTCTGTCCGCCACCCAGTGAGTGTATAAGAGGGAGGGAAGATGTGGTTTGGAGACTGTAAATGCTGGAATGTTCAGCAGAAGAATACGTGTTGGAGGAACTGAGTCCTATGAAGAGTCCTGATCCCAAATGTTCTCTGCCTATTTCCCACAAATGATGCTGTCAGACCACTAGAGTTCCCCTAGTGCTTTGCACAATGTGTGTTATGGACTGGCTGACAATACCTTGGATAGAGGGAGAGTGGGTTCTTGATTGGCTAAACTCTAGAACAAGCATAGGGTATAGTATGATCATCTACTGATGAAGTAATGGACTTAATCCTACGTTCCATCATTTTAGGGCACATCACTGGTGGAGTTACCTCCACTCCTATCCTCGATATTGCTCTTCACCTCCCAAGCACGCTTACGGGCCTGTCCCACATATGTGTCCTTGGCACGCAAATTACGCGACCTCGTGGTCACGTTGAGGGGTACGGGCGTCGTAGGGCTACACGGGGCCGGTCCCACTTAGAAGCGTGGAGGGGTATGGAGTTGTGCACGACATCGTGCGGGGCTCCGAAATATTTGTAGTGAACAAAATCTTTGCATGCCAATGGTCTGTCGTGGAACTGACGGCCAAAGTGGGACAGGCCCAAGACCCTGGCGCGACACAATGTCTCACCTTCAACAGCAGCAGAAGCAGGCAAACGATCGCCGAGCTCGGCCTGGGGCTCACGGCCATTGCGGTCCGGATCCACCCCTACTCCCACTCCCAGTGGAGCGGGGCCAAGAAAATTGAAGATGGACACAAAATGCAGGAATAACTCATCGGAACCGGCAACATTTCTGGAGAGAAGAAATGGGTGACGTTTCGGGTCAAGACCCTTCGTTTCAGACTGAAGACGAGTCTCGACACTAAACGTCACCCATTGCTTCTCTCCAGAGATGCTGCCGGTCCCGCTGAGTTACTCCAGCTTTGTGTCCATCTTCAAATGACGTCACGCGCTCCAGACGGCTGTGCAGGCGCATGAAATCGCGCCCGACCTTCGCAGGACCATCGCGGCTAACCGCGACCACGAGGTCATGTAATTTGCGTGCCAAGGACACGTAAGTGAGACAGGCCCTTAAACCACTCTCCTCCTGGAGATCTTCTCCATCACCATCTCTATGTCTCTGTGAATGCGGATTGTGTATCCTTCCCGGCCTCTTCTCCCCTGTTTATATGTAGCCAATGGTTGCATGCTGCAGCAGTGGTGCATGCACTGTCACAGAGTTACACAACACGGAATCAGGTCTGTGTCGACCAAGATGCCCATCTCAACTTGTGCCATTTGCCTCCATTTGACCTGCATCCCCATAAACTTCTATCCATGTACCTGTCCAAATGTCTTTTATAGGTAAATATTGCTATTGTACCTGACTCAACCACTTCCTCTAGCAGCTTGTTCCATTCTCCCACCACCTGCTGTGTGAAAAAGTTGCCCGTCAGGTTCCTATTAAAACTTTCCCTTCTCACCTTAAACCTGTGCTCTCTAGTTCTTGAATCCCTACCATGGGGAAAAAAAACCGTGTGCATTCACCTTATGAATGCTTCTCATAATTCAATATACCTTTGTAAGATCACTTTCACCCTCCTGCACTCTAAGGAATAAAGTCCCAGTCCATAGGGTCCTGGCAACATTCTTGTAAATCTTCTCTGCACTTTTTCCAGTTTGTGGCATCTTTCCTACAACCGGGCGACCTAAACTGGGATGCCTTTGCCGGGGATCAATTTCGGGAGCTCCAACCGCAGGAGCCTGCGGACTTAACATCGTGGTGCTTGTGATCCCTTTGTCAGGGATCGACTTCGGGAGCTCCAACCGCGGGAGCTTCGACCACCCCGATCGTTGGAGCTTCGATCGCCACGAAGTGGGAGCTTCGATCGCCGGCTGAAAGAGCTTTGATTGCCCCGACTGTGGATGGTTTGACTGCCCTGTCCGCGGGAGAACAAGGAGGAAAGAAGACATGACTTTATTGCCTTCCATCACAGTGAGGAATGTGGGGGAGCCGCTGTGGTGGATGTACTGTTAACTTCTACGTAGTTGTGTGTCTTCTTGCTTTTTTGATATGACTGTATGGCAAATCAAATTCCTTGTGTTTTTATGTTTAAGAAGGAACTGCAGATACTGGAAAATCGAAAGTAGACAATAAATGCTGGAGAAACACAGCGGGTGAGGCAGCATCTATGGAGCGAAGGAAATAGGCAACGTTTCGGGTCGATTTCCTTCACTCCACAGATGCTGCCTCACCCGCTGAGTTTCTCCAGCATTTTTGTCTACCTCCTTGTGTTTTTACATACTTGGCTAATGAATGAATGAATGAATGAATAGCCTTTATTGTCAATCAGACCTTTCGGTCTGAACAAAATTTCGTGCCTGCAGTCATACATATATAAAAATAACAAAACCACACAATAAACACAAAAATTAACATCCACCACAGTGAGTTCACCAAACACCTCCTCACTGTGGTGGAAGGCAAAAGTCTTAGAGTCTCTGTCTTCTTCCCTCCTTATTCTCCCTCTGCGCTGAGGAGATCCAGGCCTCTGATGCTGCCGTCCACCAGGCCCGCGGCCGAGCCTCCGAAACCGGGCTGCCGCCACCGCTGTCGCTGGAACGCCGGAACACCGCCACAAGGCCCGCTGCCGGAACGTCGCTGGAGCACCACAGCCCCGAAAGCCAGGTCACCGCTGGAACACCGCAGCCCCGAAAGCCAGGTCACCGTCGGAAAGTCGCTGGAGCACCGCATCCCCGGAAGCCAGGTCGCCGCTGGAGCACCGCAACCCCGAAAGCCATAATAAACTAATTGCAATTACAATTACAATACTGCAAATGCGACCTTATCGACATCTTGTAAATCTGAAACATAACGTCCTAACTTCTACATTCAAAGCCCTTACTGAAAAGGCTAGCATTTGAAAGCCTTCCTGACACCTATGGTGTCATTTGAAATGTTTCCATGCTTCTGTATATTGAACACATCCCATAATGTCATATTATCTTGATATATAAATATTTTGATGATATACTTGAACTAACAGGATTTATTTCCATCTTCCCATGCTGAATTTTCCCCTTCATAAATCATTCTGAATATTTATAATAGAATTTTTTAAATGCATTCCTCTACATTGATTTGCCATTAATTGCTACAAACTTGTTTGTAGCTGATAGTTATTGTGAAAGAATTTTGAGCCATATTTATTTATCATAACGAACATAAACCCCACTTTCCAGACTTTCTTCATAAATCATCAGACTGACTAGGCTGTGATTCATCTGACAACCACATTTAGAAACATAGTAACATAGAAAATAGGTGCAGGAGAAGGCCATTCGGCCCTTCGAGCCTGCACCGCCATTCAATATGATCATGGCTGATCATCCAACTCAGTATCCCGTACCTGCCTTCTCTCCATACCGCCTGATCCCCTTAGCCACAAGGGCCACACCTAACTCCCTCTTAAATATAGCCAATGAACTGGCCTCAACTACCTTCTCTGGCAGAGAATTCCACAGATTCACTGAACTGGCCTCAACTACCTTCTGTGGCAGAGAATTCCACAGATTCACCACTCTCTGTGTGAAAAATGATTTTCTCATCTCGGTCCTAAAAGACTTCCCCCTTATCCTTAAACTGTGACCCCTTGTTCTGGAGTTCCCCAGCATCGGGAACAATCTTCCTGCATCTTACCTGTCCAACCCCTTAAGAAAGTCTTCCTGCATCTAGCCTGTCCAACCCCTTATGATTTAAGAATCATATGTCGACCTTCTAGAGTACTGATCAAAACTGGCCAAAGAGAACTATACTTTCTGCAAACAAAATGTGTAGGAAGGAACTGTAGATGCTGGTTTAAACAGATAATAGACACAAAAAGCTGGAGTAACTCAGCGGGATAGGCAGCATCTGTGGAGAGAAGGAAGGGGTGATATTTTAAGACGAGACACTTCTTCAGACTGAGATTCAGGGGAGAGGGAAACAAGATATGGAAGGGTATGGTGTGAAAAACGAGACATCAAAGGGGCCGATGTACAAAAGTGGCTGTTGTGAATTGCCCTGCAAGATGAATCACATCCCATTAAATTTGATTACATCTTTCACTTAGATGCAAATGCCCTGAGGAACATCTCAAGTATTCCATAAAAATGATAATAAGGCAATATAGAAACATAGAAAATAGGTGCAGGAGGAGGCCATTCGGCCCTTCGAGCCAGCACCGCCATTCATTGTGATCATGACTGATCGTCCCCAATCAATAATCCGTGCCTGCCTTCTCCCCATATTCCTTGACTCCATTAGCCCCTAGAGCTCTATCTAACTCTCTCTTAAATCCATCCAGTGATTTGGCCTCCACTGCCCTCTGAGGCAGGGAATTCCACAAATTCACAACTCTCTGGGTGAAAACGTTTTTCCTCACCTCAGTCTTAAATGGCCTCTCCTTTATTCTAAGAATGTGGCCCCTAGTTCTGGACTCGCCCAACAATGGGAAAAAAATTTCCTGCATCAAGCTTGTCCAGTTCTTTTATAATTTTATATGTTTCTATAAGATCCCTCCTCGTCCTTCTAAACTCCAGCGAATACAAGCCTAGTTTTTTCAATCTTTCCTCATATGACAGTCCCGCCATCCCAGGGATCAATCTCGTGAACCTACGCTGCACTGCCTCAATCACAAGGATGTCATTCCTCAAATTAGGAGACCAAAACTGTACACAATACTCCAGATGTACACAATACTCCCTATAAAACTGCAGAAGAACTCTCTACTCCTATACTGAAATCCTCTTGTTATGAAGACCAACATTCCATCAGCTTTCTTCGCTGGCTGCTGTACCTGCACGCCAATTTTCAGTAACCGGTGCACAAGGACACCCAGTTCTCGCTGTACCTCCCCCTTACCTAACCTAACCCCATTGAGATAATAATCTGTCCCCTTGTTTTTGCCACCAAAGTGGATAACCTCACATTTATCTATATTACACTGCATCTGCCACGCACCTGCCCACTCACTGAACCTGTCCAGGTCACCTTGCAACCTCCTAACATCCTCTTCACAGTTCACACTGCCAACCAGCTTTGTGTCATTTGCAAACTTGCTAGTGTTACTCCTAATTCCCTCTTCCAAATCATTAATATATATGGTAAACAATTGCGGCCCCAACACGAGCCTTGTGGCACTCCACTCACTCCACTCCAGAATGGCCTGCCATTCTGAAAAGGACCCGTTCACTCCTACTCTTTGCTTCCTGTCTGCCAACCAATTATCTATCCACGTCAACACCCTACTCCCTCGGAGGCACTCTACAAACTCTCTTTCTTGGGGTCCTTAACCAACCTGATTTTCCCAGTCTACCTGCATATTGAAATCCCCCATCACCACAGTGGCATTACCTTTGTTACATGGCAGTTTTAACTCCTGCTGCAACTTACACTCTACATCCGGGCTACTATTTTGGGAGTCTGTAGATAACACCAATTAGTATCCTCTTGCCTTTGCAATTCCTCAACTCAATCCACAGTGACTCTACCTCGTCAGTCCCTATGTCGTCCCTCGCAAGGGACTGAATTCCATCCCTCACCAGCAGAGCTACCCCCCCTCCTCTGCCCACTTGCCTGTCCTTTCTATAGGATGTATAACCCTGAGTATTACGTTCCCAGGCCCGATCCTCCTGCAGCCACGTCTCGGTAATCCCCACAATGTCATATCTACCAACCTCTAACTGAGCCTCAAGTTCATCTACTTTACTTCTTATACTTTGCGCATTCAAATACAATACTTTTAATTCCTTACGCATCTCACCTTTCACATCGATCCCTATTAAACTTGTCCATACTCTCCTATCCCTTTGTGAGCATTATTTCCCGTTAATTCTGGGGTCATTAACTATCATAGAAACATAGAAAAATAGGTGCAGGAGTACGCCATTCGGCCCTTTGAGCCTGCACCGCCAACTAACCCAAGTTACAATCACATCCCATTAAATTTGATTACAACTTTCACTTAGATGCAAATGCCCTGAGGAACATCTCAAGTATTATATAAAAATGATAATAAGGCAATATAGATACACAGAAAATAGGTGCAGGAGGAGGCCATTCGGCCCTTCGAGCCAGCACCGCCATTCATTGTGATCATGGCTGATTGTCCCCAATCAATAACCCGTGCCTGCCTTCTCCCCATATCCCTTGACTCCATTAGCGCCTAGAGCTCTATCTAATTTTCTCTTCAATCCATCCAGTGATTTGGCCTCCACTGCCCTCTGTGGCAGGGAATTCCACAAATTCACAACTCTCTGGGTGAAAACGTTTTTTCCTCACCTCAGTCTTAAATGGCCTCTCCTTTATTCTAAGAATGTGGCCCCTGGTTCTGGACTCGCCCAACAATGGGAACATTTTTCCTGCATTGAGCTTGTCCAGTCCTTTTATAATTTTATATGTTTCTATAAGATTCCCCCTCACCCTTCTAAACTCCAGCGAATACAAGCCTAGTTTTTTCAATCTTTCCTCATATGATAGTCCCAACCCAACTAACGCCAACTAACGTAACTAACTATATATTAAATATTATGAAAATATCAAAAAGCTTGATCAGAATGTGTTTTAAATAAATAGCAATAGAAAAGAAAATAGATTTAGGGATTGCCTTGTCAACCAAAGGCTTTGCTTACGGTATTTGATTACACTCAGGGGGCCGAAGGGACCAAAACTAAAGGGCTGCAGGCCTCTCAGAGGGTTGGGGGGCTGGAGCATACAGAGAGGTATATCATTGAAGATAGAATGTTTTAAGAATTAAGGGTTGCGAGTGCAGGTCAGCAAGCAGCAGAATGATCAGTGATGGGTGAAGGGGAGTTGTGCATTAGATCATGAACAACATAGTTTAAGATGAGCTTAATATACATCACGTGGAAGGAGGGAGACTGTCCAAGTTTGAATACTAATTCTAGAGGTAAGAAAGTCATGGAAAACAGTTTCAGTAGACAGGCAGATGATATTACACGCTGAAATTGGCATTCTTATTAATGACACAGAGTCTATGTTCATAGAGTCTGCAAACAATCTCATGCAGTTTTGGATACCTGTGGGGAAGAGACAGGGAGTCAGTGGCTAGGGAACAGGTGAAGATAAATAAAGTTAATGTCTCTGATCTTCCTAATATTTGTTTGGAAGAAGTTTCCATTCATCCAGTACTTGTAACAAACTGCACAATTTACAATTTTTTGGTTAAGTAAAGGTCAAGAGAGGAGGAGATAAGATATATCCAGTTGTCAGCAATGTATTTATGGAAACTGTCGCATTGCTTTTTATTGTTATTAAAAGAAGGTGCAGATGAATTGGAAATAGAAGGATGGGTCCTCAAGCAAAGCCAGCCATACTTGTACAGCAAGGGAAGGAGGGAGAAACAATTGGCGATATCTCTCTGGCTGTGACAGGATAGATTATAATGGAGCCAAACAAATGTAATCTCAACCATCTGGATAATCAGTAATAATCAGTCAGTCGGTTTAGTTTATTGTCACGTGTACCGAGGTACAGTGAAAAGCTTATGTTGTGTGTTAACCAGTCAACAGAAAGACAAAATATGATTACAATCGAGCCATTTACAGTGTATGACAAGGGATACATGATAATGGCAAAAAGGTATAGTATGAAATTGGCTCAAATGTACCAAAAGTAAGAGAAGGGACAATAGGTCAAGAAGGATCTTGGTCAGAATTACAACTTTTTGTAAGTGGATTTAACAAGAGTTATCTCGGTACTTTGGGAGCGGCTAAAATTGCCATCTCAACTTCCAGGAGGGATTATGGATAAAATGAATATGTGAGGTAGCGCACACACTTTGGAGTCGAAAAGGATGCGGATAATAGTTTGTCGTGTTGGAGAGGATCCTGATTATTTTAAGGAGAAGGATTTTGATGGATGATTTAAAGGAGAGGAGGATTATACCCGAATAGAGAGAATGTTCAAATATATTAGATAATATGGGGACCTGGAAGGGAATGTGGGTGGCTATGATTTTTTGTGGAAACTGTTTAAGAAGCAGAAGGCGAGTCTACAGGGAAGCTGAGTTTAGATAATGTGTGAGGTGGAGATCTGAGAGAAGAGAATGAGAGATGGACATCTCTCTAGGCTAGATCATACCTAACTAATTATTTTGACATTCTTTCCTTATCACCCCATAAATACTGGTAAATTGAAAAGGCGGTATCCCAGATTAACTTCAGCATTTCGACTGCCAATTTCTAAAAACCTCTGTGCTATCCAGATCTTTCAATTATTAATGATGTGAGCCAAACCTTACTCATTCAAACTTTCCTGATTACATTGAATTACTTTCTGTCCCCTGAGAAAGAGGAAACAACTACATATAAAATGTTTTTGATGCCATATGTGTTCCAGCATATCCACATAATTGGGACTTTCCACTCTCTTTTATGGATATCATGTTCACTTTGCATTAGTTAATAAGTATTTTAAGCAAAAAACATCATCCCTGTCCGCTGTGCTGCTCCACTGGGGGCTCAAATAAAAAATAAATTGGAATAAAATATCAATATTGATGTTGCATTCCTCTTCTGAAACATTGGACCTCGTTCACTAAAATAGATGGCACGCTTCCATTGCTATAACACTGTGTAAAAAACGTGGCAGAGATTGTAGGCTCAAATTTCACCAAAGCAGATTGTTTTCTCATAGTGAAACAGTAATAGAGCCATTTATATAAGGACTGAAAATCCTTAAAACTGCAAAAAAAAGTGCCATTTAATATAACTCATGGATTAGGTTTGAAGAATGAATCATTTGCAATAAATTATTTGCAAAATTAATGATTCGGAAAATTATTCTTAAAAGTTTTTTTAAAAGGTCAATATTTAGGCGGAGAATTTTATTAATGTTAGATGCGTGAACTGGGTTCAAACATAATTGACAGTGGTACACTGGTCCAACAGAAAGCTTCTCCCAATTTGCACGACTGGTGCAGATCATTCCCAATCTAATCAAACTCAGTATATCGTGGGAGGGGGAAATTCTGAGCCACAGCTCAAAACATTGCAGATTTGCCGCACTCAATCATGAATGACTATGGCCAATTAAAGAGGTAAAAGGAAGAGAAGGCTCCAGAACAATCTTTGCCACCAGTCAAGCTATTCCAATAGTGTTACAACACTGACATCTACTCCACAGTTGTGAACTTCTATCAATATAACCTACTTAATACAAAAGAAATCCCAAGGCCATTTACATTGGCACAGTCAAACAAGAAGAGAAATAATTAGATAGTAGAGCACGCATAATGATACCCATTGTGTGAAAGATACATCTTCTAGATGCGCTGGGACGCATCCTCAGTGATGTGACCTGGGGTCATCGGGTGTTTCGGGTCTCACAACATCAGACACCCTCGCCCAGGCGACCCAGCCGGGGTTGATCAAGCCCCGACTTGCGTCCCAGCGGCAACCGCCCATGGATCAGCCCTCTTAATCCAAAGCCACCTAGTGGCTTTCTCTGCGGCTTCACTTGCGGATTGAATGGCCCTCTTCTTTGCCAGCCCCGTAAAGCCCAACTGGTTGAGGACTTTGCACAGTGAGCGTCCTGCAAAGCCTCTACAGCCTACCTCTATTGGCTCATGGTATGTCTTCCAGCCTCTGTCCTGGCACATCTCCACCAGTTCCTGGTACTTTGCACGCTTCCTCTCATTAGCCTCTTCAATACGCTCTTCCCAGGGTACTGTCAGTTCCAGAATGATCAGCTGTTTTGTCACTTCGGAGGTGATGATCATGTCTGGCCGGAATGATGTTGCTGTGATGTGCTGTGGAAATTTTAGTTGTTTTCCCAGATCGACGTGCAGCAGCCAGTCAGTGGCTGTGTAGAGGAGACCCGTCCTCATTTTTGGTTGTGGTCGGGGCTTCTCTCCAGCTTTGACAAAAGTGATTGATTTCTTTGGGGCATGGTGGTGTTTGCCATCAGCAAAGTGAATTACTAACGTACCCATACCACCCTGGCCATACACTCATTTCACCCCTACCATCAGGAAGAAGGTACAGGAGCCTGAAACTGCAATGTACAGGTTCAGGAACAGCTTCTTCCCTACAACCATTCGGCTATTAAACACTACAACCTCAAATAAGCTATGAACTACATAGGCTATTATTGCTATTATTGTACTATATATGTACACACAAAAAATAAACAGTAATAGTGAAATAATAGTCTATGTGGTTCAGAGCTTATTTGATCTATATATTTGTGATCTATATAAATATATGTGTGTGTGTGTGTGTGTGTGTGTGTGTGTGTGTGTGTGTGTGTGTGTGTGTGTGTGTGTGTGTGTGTGTGTGTGTGTGTGTATTTGTGCACTGAACTTTAAGAATTTCATTGTTCTAACTGGGACTTTTGACAATAAAACACTGGACAAACGATGATCTAGGCAAGGTGGGCAATCAACCCAATCTATTCCAAAAGTTATGGATGCATTTTTCGAAAACATTCATATGGTTATTGCATTTGGAGATGTACAACTGAGAAACGTGGATCAGTGAGTGAAAGCTTCCCAGCTCTGTTTTTTTTTAACTTTCTTGTCTCGCTGGATGAGAAAGTAATGAACTTTGTACCAGGTGAAATAAAGCAACAATATGTGTTGTAAGCCCAGGCCAGATGTTATTGTATAAAAGTGTCTTGTTATTAAAGAATTCTGCCTAGCCTAGGGCAGGAAACAGTCTTTCATCAGGGGCCCAGCACTAACCACTTGGACCTGGTGGAGTGCAACTAGTTGAATTCACAGAGAGATTTTGATTGCTGGTGAGGTCCCAGCCTTTGGCTAACCAATCCTCAAATCTATTATTGTTATTGAATGTTTGTGAACACTTGACAGATACACTTAAAATCATTCGCCATCTGTCAGAAATCACAAATCACACACAAGAAAATTACCAATTCTTTAAATGATTAAAGGGCCCACTTAAAAACAACCAAAACATTGAAACCATCTCAATGAAGGGAAACAGTGTTCTCCCTCTGGAATCTAATTTCACCCATTTGATTGAACAGCTGTACTTGTGTCAGGTTGACGTAGGGATTAGGTCAGCAGGCAACTCTTCCAGTCTGACACTTGGGAAATCTAGAGAAACTCACACTGTCGCGTGGGAAGTACGGTGGCGCAGCGGTAGATTTGCTGCCATACAGCACTTGCAGACCCAGGTTCGATCCCGACTAGGGGTGCTGTCCGTACGGAGTTTGTAGGTTCTCCCCCTGACCAAGTGGGTTTCCTCCGAGATCTTCGGTTTCCTCCCACACTCGAATGATGCAAACGTTAGTAGGTAAATTGGCTTGGTATAAGTGTAAAATTAGTGTGTGTAGGATGGTGTTAATGTGCGGGGATCGCTGGACTTGGTGGGCAGAAGGGCCTGTTTCCGTGCTGTATCTCGAAACTTAAAACCAAACTAAACTTTATTGGAGTCCATAGCCAATGTGAGGAACTCATGATGAGAAACTAAGCTAAATTCAACTATAAGCACAGCACAGAGGTAAAACCAAAAGACCACAGTCAGCACCACCCAACAACAGAAAAGTTACCCAGAAAAGATGGCTGACACAGTAAATCGCTTCACAATCTTAACCAGGGTGTTTGCAAATGCCATGTCTAGAGAAGGCCACTGTTGAATGAACATTAATGAAAAGCACAGAGCTTTCTACAGTCTCTTTTTTAGGATGGAGAGAAGTATACGATGAATTTCTCTGCAATACTGTACAAGGATCACAGTTTCATTTTGCATATTACTATCCTAGACTTGGCAACCGGGTATTATTTCACAGCTTAGAAATGTGGTGTCATATGCTACCTGCTTACTTCAACCTCACATAAGTTATCTTCGTGCCTTCAGAGACACATAATAACGTCCCAGTCCAGTTTCCCATTTGCCTTTGTTATGTGTACCTCTTAGAAACATGGAAAATAGGTGCAGGAGTAGGCCATTCAGCCCTTTGAGCCAGCACCGCCATTCATTGTGATCATGGCTGATTACCAACTGTCAGCTACACAATCCCATAAGCCCAATGTTAAATGCGAACCTCTTTGTGACAGTTTATCGAATATATTTTGTAAATTCTCTGGTGCAGTTTTATCAGGCCCACCTCATGCAAACTCAAAATGCTACCAACCAGGGGCCACAGTCTTAGAATAAAAGGGTAAGCCATTTCAGAGAGAAAGCCTTCTCACCCAGAGAGTTGTAAATTTGTGGAATTCCCTGCCACAGAGGGCATTGGAGGCCAAGTCACTGGAGGGATTTAAGAGAGAGTTAGATAGAGCTCTAGGGGCTAGTTGAATCAAGGGATATGGGGAGAAGGTAGGCACGGGTTATTGATTGGGGACGATCAGCCATGATCACAATGAATGGTGGTGCTGGCTCGAAGGGCCGAATGGCCTCCTCCTGCACCTATTTTCTATGTTTCTATGACTTACCTACATCAAGAATGGAAACTGAATAATTTTCATTTCTGCTGTCTTCATCACGTCCTGAGAGTTTTGGCAGGACAAAATCACCATTGAATCTGGTCTCTCCCTGACCAACATATATAACATCCCTGCCATCCTCAAGCAGAAGCGGCTCCACTGGCTTGGACATGTACACAGGATGGAAAATGGACGCATCCCCAAAGATGTATTATACGGGGGTCGCCAACGCACGCAGTCCAAGAGGAAGACCATAGCTTCACTACAAGGATACGATTAAAAGAGTTATAGAGTGATACTGTGTGAAAACAGGCTCTTTGGCCCAACTTGCCCACGCCGGGCAACATGTCCTAGCTATACTAGTTCCACCTGCCAGCATTTGGTCCAGGGATATGAAAGGGATATGACCATTTTTAACATTGGCACTGCCAACTGGGAAGAGGCTACTGAGGACCGGGGAAGGTGGAGAAAGGACCTCCAAATGGGTGTGAAGTATCACAACAGCATATGGTTCAAGATGCTAGAGGCCAGGCACCAACCCCACAAAATGGGTAACAGACCCCACAATCCAACGGCCATAGACAACATCACCTGTGGAAGTTTGGAGGATCGCAAATTGGAGGAACAGCACTTTATATTTTGCTTGGGCTGCTTACAACCCAGCGGTATGAATATTGATTTCTCTAACTTCAAGTAGCCCTTGCCTTCCCCATCCCTCCCCCACCCTAGTTCTCCGACTAGTTTCATTGTCCTTCTAATTAATTTTATTGATTGTTTCACCTTCCCCGCACCCAACAATGAACTATTCTACATTTCCTTATATTCGTCTGCTTTGATCTGTATTTTTCACACCTTACCCATCCATATTTCTAGTCTCGTTCTCCCGACTCTGTCTGAAGGGTCGCAAACTGAAACGTCACCCATTCCTTCTCTCCAGAGAGGCTGCCTGTCCTGTTGAGTTACTCCAACATTTTGTGTCTATCTTCAGTGTAAACCAGCATCTGCAGTTCCTGCCTAAGAATAAAAGGTTGAAGTAACTCAGCAGGTAGACAAAAATGCTGGAGAAACTCAGCGGGTGAGGCAGCATCTATGGAGCGAAGGAAATAGGCGATATTTCGGGCCGAGACCCTTCTTCAGACCGATGTGGGGGTAGGAAGAAGAAAGGAAGAGGCGGAGACAGTGGGCAGTGAGAAGGCTGGGAAGGGGAGGGGAAAAGGAGAAAGCAGGGACTACTTGAAATTGAAGAAGTCAATGTTCATACTGCTGGGGCCGTGTAAACTACCCAAGCGAAATATGAGGTGCTGCTCCTCCAATTTATGATGGGCCTCACTATGGCCATGGAGGAGGCCCAGGCCGGAGAGGTCGGATTCGGAATGGGTGGGGGTGTTGAAGTGCTGAGCCACCGGGAGATCAGGTTGGTTATTGAGAACCAAGTGTAGGTTCCAAGAGGGAGGAAGGGCAACATCACCCTAATCTACAAGCAGAAGGGGGAGATGAAGGACATAAAGAATTGGAGACCCATAACACTCTTGAATGTAGACTACAAGATCCTGTCTAAGGCCATCGCCAACCGGTTCAAGTCTGCTCTGGGGCAGGTGATCCACCCGGACCAAACTTGTGCTGTACCTAGCAGGAAAATCTCAGACAGCCTAGCGCTGCTGAGAGATACCATCGCCTACGTGCAGGACAGACGGGTGGATGCCTGCCTAGTCAGCTTGGACCAGGAGAAGGCCTTTGACAGGATTTCGCACACGTACATGAGGGACGTGCTCACCAAAATGGGTTTTGGGGAGGGAATCAGGAATTGGATCAAACTGCTCTACACCGACATCCGTAGTGCAGTCCAAATCAATGTGTGGGAATCAGACAGTTTCCCTGTAAGGTCTGGAGTCAGGCATGGTTGCCCTCTCTCTCCTGTCTTGCTTGTCTGCTGTATTGAACCCTTTGCCGAATCCATCAGGAAGGATGCGAGCATTAGAAGAGTGACACTGCCCGGCAGTGGGGGCATTCAAGTAAAGACCTCCCTGTACATGGACGATGTCACTGTCTTCTGCTCGGATCCAGGGTCGGTCCGCAGACTGATTAGGATCTGCGACCAGTTTGAGTCGGCCACGGGAGCCAGGGTGAACCGCAGGAAGAGCGAGGCCATGCTCTTTGGCAACTGGCCCGACAGATCTTCCGTCCCCTTCACCATCAAGCCTGACTTCTTGAAGGTGCTGGGGATCTGGTTCGGGGGGGCTGAGGCATGTAACAAGAATTGGCTGGAGCAGATAGCCAGGGTGGGGAGGAAGCTGGAGCTGTGGAGGCAACGCTCCCTCTCCATAACGGGAAAGAATTTGGTTATCTGGTGTGAGGTGCTCTCAGACCTGCTGTACTTGGCACAGGTTTGGCCTGTCCCTCCTTCCTACGCCACAGGGATGACCCGGGCCGTCTTCCAGTTCATCTGGGGGTCGAGGATGGACCGGGTGCGATGGGCCACAATGTACAAGTCAGCAGACAACGGGGTAAAAGCGTGCCCAACGTCGCTCTCATCCTGATGGCCACCTTCGTGTGTGGCTGCATCAGGCGGAGTGTAGAGCCAAGGCACCAAGTGTCACTACCTGCTGAGGTTCTACCTGTCCCCGGTGTTGCGAAGGATGGGCCTTGCGCAGATGCCACGCAAGGTGCCAGTCAGCTGGACACTGCCGCCCCATCTGTCGTCTGTGGAAAGGTTCTTCCGGACCAACACCTTTGACCACATGTCCATTGGGCAGTGGTCAGCACAGAATGTCCTGCAGGCACTGCAGGGAAAGGACTCGATGGACCCGGTGGTGTGATTCCCTGAGCAGACTGCCCAGCTTGTCTGGCAAAATGCCTCATCGCCAGAACTCACCAACAAGCACCAAGACCTGGCTTGGCTGGCGGTGAGGGGAGCCCTCCCAGTCAGATCCTTCCTGCACCGTCGGAACCTCACTACCAGCGCACGCTGCCCTCGAGACGGCTGCTATGGAGAGGAGGGTCATCAACTCGGTGAAAGACGCTCTCTGGTCTGCCTGAGCGTTGTTCACCACCCAGCAGAGCGAGATGTCCGTCGGAGAATGTTGCCGACTGGCCCACTGCAGACGTACGTGCTGAGGGACGCACTGAAGCTCGGTGCAGCCAACGCCAAGGCTCGGTGGGGGAGGGCCACAGTCTAGGGTCCTTCCACTACTGGACATGGGGGGCACAGTATGGTGGAGACGCCCCTCAAAATAAGGGAAGGTATCCCATGCCGGGGGGCCACGAGTGGCACGGGTGGGGGATCGATTTGCGAAATTTGAAAAATGTGTATAGACTGTATGGAACAATTTGTATAGCCTCCGGAAATGTCGGATGGATTTTTCGCACGGTTGATGTATTGTATATATTTATTACTTGAATAAAGTCTATTTTGAAATATAAAAAGAACCAAGTGTAGGTGTTGGGCAAAGCGATCTCCAAACCTACGCTTGCTTGGTCTCACCGATGTAGAGCAGCCGAACAGAAACGTCACCAATTCCTTCTCTCCAGAGATGCTGCCTGTCCCGCTGAGTCACTCCAGCATTTTGCGTCTTCCTTTGGAGGAAATGGACAGGCGACGATTCGGTTCGGGACCTTCATCAGTCACAAACCTAAATGTCGCCTGTCCATTTCATCCACAGATGCTGTTTGACGAACTGAATTACTCCAACACGTGTGTGGCTCAATATTTTATTGCATTTACGCTTTAATTTTTCAGAGCAGGGAGGAGGTATTGGGTTTCATACCGGTAACCAGATATTCTCCTCATCGTCTCCCGAGGACATGGATAGACGACGTCTTGGCTGAGTTACACTTTGTGTCCAACACTCACGCAAGATTCCAGCATTTCCTCGAGTCCTCCTCAAGATGTTGTAGGTTTAGTCTAGGTGCCTAAAATTAATTTACTTTCCAAGCCGTTACGCTAACATTTTAACTGAGTTCTTCAAAAAACTTTGCAAAAGTTTGCCACCAACTTCACCCAATCTTAAGGGTTACACAAAAAGCTGGAGAAACTCAGCGGGTGCAGCAGCATGTAAGGAGCGAAGGAGATAGGCGACGTTTCGGGTCGAGACCCTTCTTCAGACCCAATCTTAAATCGCGGTGGGGCAATGCTCAGAAATCGTTTTTGCATTGAAACGAATTAAAAGTGAAAACACCTATTTCTGGATTTTCTCAAACTACAGAATAGTTAAAGCAGTTCACTAGTGCCTCAGGCAACTTAAAAAAAAAGTTCACATAATCGTAAAACCTATTCCACGTGGTGGGCAATGCTTAGAATCAGACTCACGCCTTTTTTTTCCCCATTGAAACGGAGTAAAAGTGAAAACATCTGCTTCTGGATTTGTCCCAAACTAGAGCACAGTTGAAGCAGGTCACAGGTGGTCCGGTGCAGACATTGTCCCGGGCCGGGAGCAACTTTGCAGCACAGTTGAAGCAGGTCACAGGTGGTCCGGTGCAGACCACTTTGGTGCAGACATTGTCCCGGGCCGGGAGCAACTTTGCAGGCGAGTGTCCCAGTCGCCTCTGCGGCTGCGCGCCCGGGCCTGGGCCCGGCCCGTCTCCATGGTAACCCAGGACATGGCCATGCCGCGACACAAGTCCAAAACGGCGAGGTCGCAGCACGACTCGCACTCGTCCCGCAGAGGCCCCGACAAGACGGTGACCCGCAACAGCTCGGTAAGGAGTGGGCCTGTGGCATTGAGAGTCCTTGAGCAGGCAGTGGAGACTTCCCCATCCCCAGCCCTCCTGCCATCCTCACACACTTCATCCTCACCTCCACCCTCACCATCCACACCCTCATCTCCACCCTCACACACTCCATCCTTACCCCCACCCTCACCATCCTTACCCCCACCCTCACCATCCCCATCCTCACCTCCACCCTCACCAACCCCACCCTCACCTCCACCCTCACACACTCCATCCTTACCCCCACCCTCACCATCCACACCCTCACCTCCACTCTCACTCCCCTCACCAACCCCACCCTCACCATCCCCATCCTCACCTCCACTCTCACCATTCCCACCCTCACCTCCACCCTCACACACTTCATCCTCACCTCCACCCTCACTCCCCTCGCCTCCACCCTCACTCCCCTCGCCTCCACCCTCACTCCCCTCACCTCCACCCTCACTCCCCTCACCATCCTAACCCTCACTCCCCTCACCATCCTAACCCTCACTCCCCTCACCTCCACCCTCACTCACCTCACCATCCCCACCCTCACTCCCCTCGCCTCCACCCCTCACTCCCCTCACCTCCACCCTCACCAACCCCACCCTCACACACTCCATCCTTACCCCCAACCCTCACCATCTCCACCCTCACCATCCCCACCCTCACCTCCACTCTCACTCCCCTCACCAACCCCACCCTCACCTCCACCCTCACACACTCCATCCTCACCTCCACCCTCACTATCCCCATCCTCACACATTCCATCGTCACCCACTTATACCTCACCTCCACCCTCGCCTCCACCCTCACACACTTCACATCCTCACCTCCACCCTCACACACTTCACATCCTCACCTCCACCCTCACCCACACCATCCTCACCACTCTCAACACCTTCACCTCCACTCTCACCCTCACCATTCCCACACTCACTCACTCCACCCTCATCTTCACCATCCCCACCCACACCATCCTCACCATCGCCACCCTTACCATCAACACACTCACCTCCACCCTCACCCACTCCACTCTCACCCTCACCATCCCCACACTCACCATCCCCATCCTCACCATCCCCACACTCACCCCCACCCTCGCCATCCCCACCCTCGCCATCCCCACCCTCGCCATCCCCACCTTCACCATCCCCACCTTCACCCTCATCATCACCACCCTCATCCTTGCTGCCCTTGCCCTGATCTGCCTCACCCCCCCTTCCTGGCAGGATCAGGGAACAAGATCTGGTTAACCATTCATGCAATACTGATATTCCTTCAGACTCATCTAAAGTACTAAAGTCGTGTTTACTTATCTCAAGATGGTCTGTCTTAATTAAAAGACTAGCATTCAGTCAATTGTAGGAAGTGATCCGATCTCTTCTAGCTCCAATGCACAAGTTTCTATTCAATATCATAGCAACTTAATCTATTAGCACTACACTTCATAATGCTGAACGTCCGAAGCTTTTTTAGTTGCTTGGATCAGCTAACAATGGGCAATTTTCAGAATATCCAAAAAATGCCTCCCAAAGCTACCATAAATTGCTGGACGCTACAATACTTTTAAAACCAAATTGTGAATTTTAGGTTTTCTCCTTGCCCTGCTGCCATTCTCACCATGATTCCCGCCCCCCCACCTTCGTCTGACCTCGTATTCAAGTTACCCCAAGCACTACTCTTCCACCTCCATCCCAGCAATGTCCCATACCCTGAGCACTCCCTTTCATACTCCCTACTCTCTTATCTGACCCCACACCTTGCCCAGCTCTCAAATAATGACAAGGAGAAGTACAGAAAGGAGATTCAGAACCTCGTAACCTGGTGCCAAGACAGCAACCTTTCCCTCAATGTCAGCAAGACAAAGGAGATTGTGATCAACCTCGGGATGCGCAGTGGTACTCATAACCTGGTATACATTTACGGAGCCTTAGTAGAGATGATTGGATGCTGCAAGTTCCTAGGAGTGAATATCACCAGCAATCAGTCCTGGACCAGCCATATCGTAGCAATGGCCAAGAAAGCACACCAATGCCCTTACTGTACTTCCTTAGAAGTCTCAGTAAGTTTGCCATGCCCCCAACAAGTCACCGATTTCTACAGATGTGCCGTAGAAAGCATTTTATCGGGATGCATCATAGAATGGTTTTGAAACGGCTCGATCTAAGACCACAATAAATTATGTATGCAGCTCAGACCATCATGCAAACCAACCTCCTTTCTATTGACTTACTTGCATGATGGAAGCGATCACCATCATGCTTTCATCTTGCAAGTATTGACATTTAATTGTGTAACACTGAAAGATGAAATTGTACATCTCGCCACAGGCAATTGGCTTTGTTTTTAATGCTTGGTCTTACTTCCACCAATAGATCATGCTTAATGCTTGCAGTGTTCCTACATAAAAAATCAATACTAGATCGATAACGTGGGAAAATCTTCTTAAATCTTTTGAAGATTAGGTTCTCTAACAGAAGTACAAAAATGTGAAATATCTCTTTAATATTAAAGTAAAAACAATAAAGCAGGTCCAAATAAATAATAATTGGATCAATTTGTTCATACAAGAACTTTAACTAGAGTGTTAGTACAGTGCCTGGAGGAAGAAATACAGTCATTTTAAAAAATTGAAATAATTTGAATGAAAAGGTTTGATAGGAGTAAGCTTTTTCTAAAAAAAGAATCCATCTTCGATCCAGGTTGCTACTGCTTGAAAGCATGCTAACAAAAGACAAGGTACTTCTTGAGATAAAGGAGTGAGTCATGAGAACATTTTAACATATGAAAAGAGAATTGGGTAAATATATGAAATTGAAGAAATTTGCAAGACAATTGCATGGGAAAGGTGGCAAATTGAAGCTTATTGGATAGTTTTTTCAAAGACCCAGCAGTGATTCAATGGGATAAATGACCTCTTTCCTCAGGTGTCAATCTACAAATAGAAACGTTCAACAAAGTTAATAGAATCTCTTTTTTACTGCAAGAAATTGTTTTAATTATAAATGTCACCGTCTCCTGGCATATGATTTCTATGCTGCACAAGGATGCGTAGATAATTTACTTTTATGATTTGATTTACTCAGCTATTGTGTGTTAGAATGGGAAGTAATCTCAATATTTCAAAGCAGCTGCAGATATATGACTATTTATTTATTCAACAGAACCAAATTTACATTTGTCTATTTGCTGAGTTCACTATTGTTACACTGCTTCTAAATTTGGTGAAGGGATAACCTTAACACGAACAACATTCTCTGTCTTTTGCCACAACTACAAAAAGGTGAACATGCAGGGCGTATGGGTATAAAGATCACTTTGGTTGTTGCCGCTCCATCCTAAATCTGTTAGCGAAGGCTACTCCAGGTGCATAAACTCAAAGCTATTGGGAGAATGGGGAATTGGTTTCTTGCTTTCGTTGATTCCCATTTTCTGTATCAATCGTAGTGTTGAGACACATTCCGGTCAGACTGGCTGGTTTTTGGAAGATGTTGTTATCGGAGCTCTGTGGGTGAGTGATTTTAAAAATCACGTGGAGGTAAATCAAGTGCAGAGTGAATTAGTTTTGAACTAATTGCCATTGTTTGTATTGGGGGAGTGGTATAAAAGAGGATAGGGCACCAGTTGAGCAGAGTCGAGTGGAGATATGATGTATATTCATTTCATTCAGCTGCAAGTTGTTGGGTTATCTATATAGTGCCTGGTGCCAAACAGTGCCTGTGAATTCATAATTGAGTGGGACATGAGAAGCACTAAGGTTAAGAATGCTCTTTGGCTCAGCCTAACTAAATTACAGGAAGATTATTATGATATTTAACCTTATTATGATTATTATTGATATTATGACATGATGTTACAGTAGGTATGTTAGAAAACTTACCTTTGGTGGCGCTGCAGTTCTGTCACTGGCCGTGTGCGCGACTTTGGCGCCTTTGAGAGGGGGGCGGGTTTAAAATGCGTTTTTTCTTCAGCCTGTTCAACAGGCTGTTTAGTTGCTGAAGAAAAATCACTTCAACTGCCGTTTTATTAAGTTTATTAAAATTAGTGCTGGATAATTTAATAGCAGGAGTAAAATTAAAATCATCTTCTAATGCCGACAACGGGACGGATCTAACGTAGGGGACAAGGCAAGGTACACCGTTTATTTTTTCATATAAACTTGCTTTTAATCAAAATTTCACGTTGCGAAGAGGTGACTTAGGACCCATAGGAACCGACAGTATTTTTCCTGCCGATATAGGGCTTAAATTCACCGCAACCGCAACGTTCCAAACGATCGCCTTCCACAAAATCCCACTCGCAAGATGATTAAAATGGCCATTAATTTACGGGAATTAAACATTACATTCCTTCCATTTGGCCTATAAATTAATGACAATGAGATTTAAAAATCATGTTATATTGTGAATTCTTGTGTGAATGTTATTTGGACACTTAAGGGCCTGTCACACTAGCGCGCGATTAGACGCGACAAGCGCGACAAATTCGGACGCGGGGGTCGCGTGGGGGTCAGGCGATCCCGGTGCGAGTGAAGGGCCTGTCCCACTAGCGCGCGATTACACGCGCGACGTCCGAAGGAAGGACGTTATTTTTCATCACGTGACGATGCGCATGAGCATGCGCGTTGCACGACGTCGGGCAGTGACGTCATCACGCAACGCCACGCTGAAGACGCACAACGTCAAAACGTCATCACGTTCTGCGCGACAGGATTTTGCCGCGCGTAATTTTTAAGCAGTGTCGGTTTTTGGACACTACGCGCGATGTCGACACCAGCTCCACACGAGTCCGCGGAACTCCACGAGACTCCGGCGATCGCAGTGGGACAGGGTCACGCGAGGCCGGACGACTAAAGCGACCACGGTAGGTCGCGCTTGTCGCGTCTAATCGCGCGCTAGTGTGACAGGCCCTTTAGGCTTTTAAAAAATGTTAACCTTTTCTTAAGAAATGGATAGATGTTTAGATCTAGTAATTGAATTTTGTAATTAGCTACAATTAGGTAACTAACTAATTATATGCTTTAATTTCAGGTCATCCAAGTAAGATTGTTTCATATTTGTATCGGAATGCTTCAATCTATAATAACTGAAAATTTCATTCAGTTCTCTTAATTTTTAAGGAAGTTATGGGCTTTTGACTGTCCTCGATCACAGCTTTTGTGTTAAGTCAATGGAAAAGCAATAGGGAACAAGATGCTAATTTCCGAGTATGAAAATGACCATAACCCTTTTAATACTGAAGATATGAAAGTGAATTAGGTGTCAAATTAAACTTCTTTTTATGCTTTATCTGATGGGATAAATTGCAGACTTGATTTTTAAAATCTCAAAGTATTGTAACATTGCTAGTTACAGAGTTGTTGATTGTGGGGCATAAAATTACAGAACATATTTTTGCATGACTAGATTTCTGCCAGAAGAGCAGTAGAAATTTACCATTGAAACCTGTATGTTCTTGTATTGGTTCCATTGATAGCTGAGGAAAGAGACCATTTAACCAGTGCTGGGTCTTTAAAAAATGTATCCAATTAGCTTCAATGTTCTACCTTTCTCATGCAATTATCTTGAACTTTCTTCTATCTCATATATTAATCCTATTCTCTTTTGAAAATCATCCCCGAGTCACCACTTATTTAGGCAATACATTCCACAACATAAGAAACTGCTTTGTTTTAAAACAAAATCCGCACACATATCACACAGATTATTCAACTATTTAAATCTGCGTTCTTTGGTTAGTGATCCTTTTGACATTACCTTTCCAGTACATCGCCTTGGTCTTCACATTCCAATTTGTGGTGCCCAGTTTTAGGTTCAGTGCTCCAGGTAGAGCTCATCAAGTGAATAATAAAGTTTAAACACTATTTACTTTGTGTGCACTCAATTACTCTGGTTAAAGAACTCCAGGTGTACCAGAATAGTTTCAAAACATATATTTTCAGTCATTTATAACTTGAAGGCAACACGTAGAGAAAGAGCCAAATAGCCGCTGCCTGGGCTAGGTCATACTTTGATTCACTCACAACCAACATTTAATGAATGTAGCAATTCAAAGGATGGAGTTGTCAACTAGTCAACGACAAACTTCCCAGTATGTAAGTTCCTGAAAACATGGTGCTCAGCTCCGGGCAGCTCAAAATCCATCAAGCAGGAAACTGCTGAAAACAAAAGCACATGTTCATTTATTAATTACAGAACTCAAGCTTGATATTACTCTGATGTCCTCTTACCTCTATTTACTGTTCTATTCCCCTAGAAAGTATTCTTCATTTACCCCAACTCTTAGTCTTCCTCCACACTCCTCACACCTCCTCTTCTTTTCTTTTCCATTGTCTTATTCTCTCCCTTTATTCTTTCATACAGTACCCTAATGACATAACATCTCAAGTTTCTTGGCTTTATATCTGATAGCTAATAATTATCTATTTAATTAACCATTACTTTGGATTTCATGCTATCCTGTTTTTATACAAATATAAATCTTATAGAAACCAGCTTGACACTATTCTGAAAAAATAAATTTGTTCTTATTTATCTTACAAAAAAAAAATCCCTGTTGCAGCCCAATATCTTTGGCCATTTTTTTCTTTCTAATTTTAATAGACTGTGGTGTGATTAACTTTGTCAAGCAGTACAGCTCAGTTTTTTGTCTGGTGACGTTTGCTATGTTTGCAATGGAGGGTGCACATTTTTATTTGGCAACTGTAAAATATTACGTTAGTATACAGTGAAGTACTTGAAGTAAGGAAATATATATATAATGTTCCTAAACTTACACAATCTATTTTTTTTTTTCATTTTTGATATTACGTTGCATATATTTTAATTTAATGATTTTTTTCCATCAATATCATATTCATAAAAGTTTCCTTCATCATTCACTATGATTACTTAGTGAACTAAATAATTGATGATTATATCTCCACTATTGTGTACTCATTACATTTAATTCATGCATGTTATAAATTTATTAGACATAACCTGAATTGTGAAGGGTACTATAATTATGCTAAGAACAAATCTATTCAGTTTGCACAAGCTTTAACATGCAAGTGCAGTACTTTAGCAGAATGAGTATTTAGCAGCAACAACAGAAGCAGTGGGGTGAGAGTATAATAGTGGGATTAGCAAATGTACAATAGAGACAAGATGGGAGGAATAGCCTCCGTTGCACAGTAAATATCTGCCATTTTATATTGTGTCAAATGAAGAAAACATGAGTTGCCATCATGGCTCAATACATAATAGTCAATAGTCAGATTTATTTGTCACATACACAATAAAGTGCAGTGAAGTGAACTTGCCAGCAGCAATACAATAAAAAAGAACACACAATTCACAATAAAAATTTAACACAAACATCCACCACAGCAATCATCACTGTGGTGGAAGGCACAAAGTTTAGTCAGTCCTCCCCCATTTTTCACCGTGGCCAGATGTACAGGCAAGGTAAGTCTCGAATCGGTGCTTCTCTACCGGAGACCGCAGCTTGAAGATGACGTAGGCCATAGGCCGGCGGTCGGAGCTCTTCTCCAGGGATTCCCGGCGAGGGATCCCATTCCGGATGGTAAGTACGTAAGTCCCCACCGCGCCCACGGCTAGAAGCACCGTAGACCGCGGCTTCAAGATGTTGTAGGCCGCGGGCCGGCGGTCGGAGCTCTTCGCCAGGGATCCCCGGCGAGGGATCCCACTCCGGATGGTAAGTACCCGCCGCGCCCGCGATTAGAAACACCGCAGTACGCGGCTTCTAGAAGATGTAGACCACGGACTGGCGGTCGGAGCTCTTCTCCTCCGGGGTACCCACGAGGGATCCCGGGCTCAGGACGCCGCGCCAGTTGGAAGCTCCGCAGACCGCGGCTTCAGGCTGCAACAGTCCGCGGGCTAGTGATCGGAGCATTACCGTCTGGCGAGCCCCAGCGAGGGCTCGCCCGCTCCTCGATGAAATGTTCACGCTGCACCCGCTGCTGAAGCTCCGGCCCCGACTGCGGGAAAGGCCCAACCAATCCTTGGTGTTAAGCCGAGAGGGAGGCGACATGGAAAAAGTCACCTCTCCGTGGAGGAGGCGACCGAAAGTGGTTCCCCCCTTGCCCTCCCTCACCACCCCTCACCACCACTGAGACACAAGACACACCGAGAGACATTAAAACAAACATTTGGACATACTAAAAAACAAAAAAAGTAGAAATGACTAACACACTGCTGGCAGGGCAGCCGTCTTGCAGCGCCCCCACTGATGAGGATGTCTTTCCTTCAGTGCCAGACCAGCAATAGCTATGTAGAAATCGTGATGGCATTTAGGTACTACAATTAAACCCATTGAGTTTTGTTTGAGAGTGAAATCATTCTAGATTTTAGGTGATTATTATTGTTATTGTGATAATAAGAGCCCTGAACATTATCTCTGCAGTCAGATAATTTGTTGATTTGCTATATAGTTGTGCGTAGGCACATTTCTCATGAGGGAAAGGCAAAGTAAGAAGTTTGAGAGAGAAAACAGAGTGAAAATAAACGTTCCAGTGTTGACTTGGAATCCATATTTATCATCAATGAATCCATCATTGTAGTGAATCATTAGACATTTACTGAAAGTCATATTTCTGTTTATCAAATAGAATGAAGAGACCACCATAAAGGAAAAAGAAAACCCATTGGCCTGGAAACTTATTTCCTCATCCCAGATGTCTGACCTTGTACCATTAACAGTGGATTTGGCTCAGAAGTAAGTAATAAGAAGAGCAAGGACATCTTAAACTCATTGAAATATTTTGGGTTCAATAGTACCATCATTTTGCAAATGTTACTTAAAAAACAATTTTTTTAGAAGGTTTGTGAGAGTTGTATTTATCCAACGTTGTCACTCAACCCCCATTGCAAATCCCAGCTGTGAAGTGATTTCGTTGTGACCCTTGGTTTGGCCTGTAAAAATAGAATTTGTACAGCCAATACAGGAGAAGTCAAAATTGAAGTTTAAGGTAGTATTGGATAGGTCACCACAGGCTATAGAGCAGAGATGCCAAACATTGCTTGGATGGCCATTTTCATTTTGGAGCAAAAGATCACATTAAAATCGATGTAGCTCTTCTGTGCGGATACTGTGCTGGAGGACAGGGACCATTTGCTTGTATATCAATGTCACATGGTGTACAATATTAGTTTGATATCACTTGCACAGAAGTTAACATTTATACCAAGCCCACAGGAATACTGAAGTAAGTCATACTATAGGATCAAGACTTGTTTTGGTGTTATTTTGAGCTGCTGGAGAGACTAAGGCATCAATTTTCCTAATCAGTCAGAGTTCAAATACTCTTCACTACTGATCATCTTACCAACATTGTCTCTGAGCCCATCCTTGTTACCATCTCTCTGTCTTTTGGGTCTTAGGGAGGAGCACCTCTATCAGCTGTGCTATTGAGCTACCCTATGGAAATGCTAATAAACTCCAGCTAATTTCCTCAAACAAACTTTTATGGCAGGAAATACTTCCTCTGCAAAATAACATGCTGTAACATTCTTTTAAATGTAAATAGAGCCTGTTTCCGTGCTGTGTAGCTCTACGACCACTAACAGTACTACACTACTGAATTACATGGTTCGTACTTGGAGAAGCCTGGGAGTCTTAGGACAGAAGAAAGCAATTTGGACATCTACAAAGATTATACTCTCAGAGAATCTTCAGAGAGAACACATCTTACTTAGACTTCTCTGATGAATAATGGACCAGAAGTGATTTGTCTTAGCGTCATAAAGAGATAAAGCATGGAAGCCAACCTTTCAGCCAGACTGAGTCCACACCAACCATTGAGCATTCATTTATTTAATCTTACACTAACCTGTCTATTTTCCCACATTCCCACCAACTCCCCTCCGCGTCTGTGACATACCAACACATTAGGGTAACTACAGGGGCCAATTAACCTACCAATCCAGAGTAAAAACAAGGAACAGCGGATGCTGGTTTATACCAAAGATAAACACAAAGTGCTGGAGTAACTCAACGGGTCAGGCAGTATCTCTGGAGAAAAAAAGGTGGGTAGCCTGAAGAAGGGTCCCAACCCAAAGCATCACCCATTCTTTTTCTCCAAAGATGCTGCCTTACAATTCAATTCAATTCAATTCAACTTTAATGTCATTGCACAAATACAAGTATAGGTACAACAAAATGCAGTTTAGTGTCAGTTCGTAGTGATAGCAATATAGAAAAATAAATACAGAATACAGACAATGTGGATGAAGAGACTGGAGAAATCTATCGGCGGGACTCCGAGTTCAGCAGTGTGATGGTGTTATTGTAGAAGCTGTTCCTCATCCTACCAGTGCAGCTCCTGAGGCTCCTGTACCGCATCCCTGATGGTAGGAGGGCAAACAGTCCATGATTAGGGTGTGAGGGGTCCTTGATGATCTTCCCGGCCCGTTTCAGACACCGTTTTCGGTGGAGGGCATCCATGGCAGGGAACGGTGCACTGATGATGTACTGGGTGGTTTTCACCACCCATTGTAGTGCCTTCCTATCTGCCACGGTGCAACAGCTTACCCGCTGAGTTACTCCAGTACTTCATTTCTATCTAACCTACCAATCCATATGTCTTTGGAATGTGTGAGGAAACGGGATTACGCATATCACAAGGAGAACATGTACTCCACATATGAAGCCTGGAATTAACCTGGATTGCTGGGCAGTGGAACTGTGCCACTGTCATTGTCTGTATATTTTTATATTTAATTAGTTAGTAACCATTTACTTTGAGGTTAAAAAATATATTATGTTGAATAAATGAAGAAGTTTTATTTATTTAAATGATTTAACCCTGTTTCCAAATGTTTGTGATAATCAGAGACATTATGATGGAGACAGTGAAATGACCTCTGACTATATAATCCGCCATATGTGGTGTTCTGCAGGAAGACACCCACCCTGGCTCTTTTGCACATTTCCTTCCCAACCAGCACTGACTGATGGATGTCTTGGGGATTAAAGGCCAACTGTCCTTCCCTGGCTTCTCACGCCAATGCACTGTCCAGCCGCAAGATTCCTACGGAAAAACACAATGAGAACTACACAAATACCGCAGTCATTATGAAAGGGCCATTGGTCTTCTTAAATATGAAATGTCAGCGTATCATTGCGGCCTCCATTAAATATGCCAATTAAACATATTGACCTGCTGCATGCTGCACAAAGCCTGTAGCCAGTGCTGGATAAAGAGCAACGTGAGGCACAACTTAAAAGTAACGGCACGATGGTGCAGTGGTAGAATTGCTGGCTTAGAGCGCCTGACCATGGGTGCTGTGTGTATGGAGATTTTATGTTCTCCCTGAGACCGCGTGGGCTTTCTCTGGGAACTCCAGTTTCCTCCCCCATTCCAAAGACGTACAGGTTTGTAGGCTAATTTGCCTGGTAAAATTGTAAATTGTCCCTAGTGTGTAAGATAGTGCGAGTGTACGGGGGGGGGGGGGGGGGGGGGGGGGGATCCCTGGTCGGCCTGGATCCGGTCGGTTGAAGGGTCTGTTTCTGCGCTGTGTCTCTAAAGCTAAAACTAAAAGAATCTAAAAGAATTTTCAGATGACTATGAACACTTTGCCTCTCAGCAGAATAGAGGTCTGGTCTGCATGGACTGTGAAGAATTCCCTCATAGGGAATTTTCATAAGGAACCTTCTGTTATAGTCCCCAGTGTTAGCCAAGTGTCTGTCGCCACATTCCAATCCCTCACATCAACATTGCTCAGAGAGCCATAACATTCGTCCGTATCCTGCAATGCTCCTTTATATGCATTGAATGTAGGACAGCAAAGAATGGTTCCCTTGAAACTATAACTTGAATGATATGATGCAAAATATCTGTATTTCCTGATGAGCGGCATCTAGTTTAAATAAAAACTTCCCAAAGATATACTTACTTCGGATCTGTGTCCGATTCAAAATTGAACTTTGTTGAAAACGTTGAACCTTCTCAAATGCTTTACAACATTGATATCGACAAGACAGCATTATAGCCACAACAACATGGAATTGATGAGGGTAAAGCAGTGGATGTTGTCTATATGGAATTCAGTAAGGCCTTTGACAAGGTTCCCCATGGAAGGTTGGTTATGAAGGTTCAATCTTTGGGTGTTAATGGCGGAGGAGCAAGATGGATTCAACAGTGGCTGAATGGGAGATACCAGAGAGTAATGGTGGATGGCTGTTTGTCAGGTTGGAAGCCGGTGACCAGTGGGGTGCCTCAGGGACCTGTGTTGGGTCCACTGTTGTTTGTCATGTACATCAATGATCTAGATGATGGGGTGGAAAATTGGATAAGTAAGTATGCAGATGATACTAAGATAGGTGATGCTGTGGATAATGAAGTAGATTTTCAAAGTCTACAGAGAGATTTGGGCCATTTGACTTGGCTGAAAGATGGCAGATGGAGTTTAATGCTGATAAGTGTGAGGTTCTACATCTTGGCAGGACAAATCAAAATAGGACACACATGGTAAATGGTAGGGAATTGAGGAATGCTGTTGAACAGAGGGATCTAGGAATAACTGTGCATAGTCCCCTGAAGGTGGAATCGCATGTAGATAGGGTGGTAAAGAAAGCTTTTGGTGTGCTGGCCTTTATAAATCAGAGCATTGAATATAGGAGTAGGGAAGTAATGTTAAAATTGTACAAGGCATTGGTGAGACCAATTCTGGAGTATGGTGTACAATTTTGGTCGCCTAATTATAGGAAGGATGTCAACAAAATAGAGAGAGTACAGAGGAGATTTACTAGAATGTTGCCTGGGTTCCAGCAACTAAGTTACAGAGAAAGGTTGAACAAGTTAGGTCTTTATTCTTTGGAGCGCAGAAGGTTAAGGGGGGACTTGATTGAGGTTTTTAAAATGATGAAAGGGATAGACAGAGTTGACGTGGATAAGCTTTTCCCATTGAGGGTAGGAAAGATTCAAACAAGAGGGCATGACATGAGAATTAAGGGACAGAAGTTTAGGGGTAACATGAGGGGGAACTTCTTTACTCAGAGAGTGGTGGCTGTGTGGAATGATCTTCCAGCAGAAGTGGTGGAGGCAGGATCGATTTTAACATTTAAAAGTAAAGTGGATAGGTATATGGACGGGAAGGGAATGGAGGGGTATGGTCTGAGTGCAGGTAGATGGGACTAGGGGAAAATAAATGGTCGGCACGGACTGGAAGGGCCGAGAAGGCCTGTTTCCATGCTGTAATTGTTATATGGTTATATTAACTGGGAATAATGCCCAGAAAAACATTGCACTGATCAGATTTTGATCAAATTGGCATTCATTGGCTGCAGAGATACATGAGCGACAAACATTTCAATCCAATGATATCCACAGTCACTCAGCAGGAAGGAATTCCTAGCAACTGCCCAGGTGATGTTCACATTTTTGTGTGAATTGAACATATCATGATATATAGTGGGACAGAAGTAATGAAATATCATCGGTAATGGTATTGGTTTATTAATGCCACGTGTGCTAAGATCAGTGAAAAACCTTTCAGCTGGCAACAATTGGATTTGATCATTTGATTGTAACACTTCCATGCGCAATCTGTATTTTTTCACTAACGCTGCCTCAAACCTTCTTATTAATTTTAATCTTCCACATAAAGGAGGTCTCCTGGAAAACAGGGACTGTAGACCAGATGTTTCATCTCACTCATATTTTCCTTAGAATTGGCCGTGATAATTATTATAAGAGCAGGGACTAAGAACAAAAAGGGATTAAAAAAATGTGAGAATTTAATAAATTCCATATTGGAGGTCGGATGCAATCATTGTCAAATAACAGGGCAGTTATGAAATGAGTCTAATTATTTCCCAGTCATTTGCTGCACTACACTGAAGCGACAATTTGTAAGGGGAAAGCATAATTCAATAGATGGTGACAATCTAAACTCTCCTGTTGCTTTTTGACCCAAAATGCATGACATTAACAATCTTTCTTGATGAGGTTGGATGGGGTCTGTCATGCTAATGTGACTAATATTTGTACGAGGAAGGGTATTATTTACCCTGGATGAGAAATAGTTCCCATGACTTGAGAATAATTTAAAACTGAACTCATACACAAATGGAGGATCGTGACGTTTATCTGTAAAGTTTCACAGCAGAATAGCTCTCCTGATTGATGACATAGTAGGTGTGGTTTGGTATCCTAGTGGTATATCATAGTGTTCCTGTGTTTCTGCAATCTCTCTGCTTGAAGGCGACTTCCTTTTCCTGTGAACCTGCTCTGTTGTAATTTTATTGACCCAGACATAGGTCTTGCGCATATAGGCCAGCATTTGGTCCCTTAATGTTGCTCTGGTCTTATTCATAAGTGATAGCAGCAGAATTAAGCCATTTGGCCCATCAAGTCTACTCCACCATTCAATCATGGCTGATCTATCTCTCCCTCCTAACCCCATTTTCCTGCCTTCTCCCCATAACCCCTGACACCGGAGGTTATCAAATGGACAGCTGACTGTGGGGCATGGATACAAGGAGTAATGTGCTGTCTGGGAATCTGGTAGAAGCTCTAATTCATGCTCTTCTGACCCAGAACACGAGGCAACCCCTCAGAAGACTGGGTCGGCATTGGTGCAATGATCAGCTAGCATTCAGACTCTCTAACATTGTTTCAATCTTTAGACCTTTTCAATTTGGAGCTGTTCTGCTGACACTCCAGAGTACGTTGTATTGTCCCCGTTGACTTCACTCATTTCCCTCGAGTCAGTTGTCAGTGCATAGTGTCATAGAATGATAGTGTGAAAACAGGCCCTTCGGCCCAACTTGCCCAAACTGGCCAACATGTCCCAGCTACACTTGTCCCACCTGCCCACGTTTGGTCTATATCCCTCCAAACCGGGCTTTTCCATGTTCCTGTCTAACAGTTTCTTAAATGTTGGGATAGTCCCTGCCTCAACTACCTCCTTTGACAGCTTGTTCCATACATCCACCACCCTGTGAAAAAAACACCCCTTAGATTACATTTTTTCCTCTTCACCTTATACCTCTGTCCTCCGATCCTCGATTCACCTACTCTGGGCAAGAGATTCCGTGCATCTACCCGATCTATTCCTGTCATGATTTTATAATTCTCAATAAGATCACCCTTCATCCTCCTGCATTCCAAGGAATAAACCCAGCCTACTCAACCTCTCCCTATAGCTCAGACCCTCTAGCCCTGGCAACATCCTTGTAAATCTTCTTTGTACCCTTTCCAGTATCACGAGCAGAACTTTGTTTACAATTAATAGGTATGGGAGGGGGGGCAGTGTATGGATGGTATGTGTAGATGAGAAGATAAATCAATTCCCATGTGCCATCCCTCTGATTCATTAGGAGAGCAACTTGCTTATGCCTGGCATCTCTGAACTACTTAGCAACTTGCAGCTTCATCCTGTTCATGAAATACAGAAAGCTGCACATCTTCGGCATCCCAAGCACCGATAGAACCATGAGCTTCTCATGGGTTACATACCTTTGTTCTTTGAAATAAGTATCTTCTCAGGAGTGGGATTCTCAGAACAGCAGTCTGTTTATGAAAAAAATCTCTGTGCTCAGTGAGGACCGTGCTCTTCCTCAGTCACATGCTGTTCTTTCATGTGGCAGGCCTATAACTAGATCAGGATAGATTGCATCTAAGCAGAAGACTTGTGCAGTTTATGTCTACATCTCTGCAGCAGCTATCACTTAACAGCAGCTGGCGTAGTGTCACAGAAATGCTGCCCAGTCCCAGCAAAAAGAAGCACATGAGCTCCAGAGGGAGATCATGGTTTCCTGATACCACACAACATCCTTGCAAGAACATGGAAATGGATTTATCCAGGCTCCTTGCCACTTTCTGCATTTGGCTGGGCAGCCCAAACAACTCGTTAACCATCTATTTGTGCATCCACATTAGTGCATCATGAAAACATGCCAATCGTGGACCTTGTCTGAGTCTCGGTGCATCTCTTGTGACAAACAGCCTCTAAATTATTCTGCCCAGTTCTCAAGGATATCAGATATAGTGACACATTATAGCCATTATTAGTGTCATTTTCCTTCTCCTTTCTTTCCAGACTTTGCTATGTGCTTTGACTCGTGCTCCAGCAGGAGAAAGCTGGGTCTGTGCTGGTAACTTGTCAATACAAATCAGAAGGAACTGCAGATGCTGGTTTAAACCGAAGATATACTCAAATAGCTGGAGTAATTCAGTGGGACAGGCAGCATCTCTGGAGAGAAGGAATGGGTGACATTTTGGGTCAAAACACCTCTTCAGAAACGAGAGATATAGACGATGAAGTAGAGAGATAAAGAACAATTAATGAAAGGTATGCAAAAAGGTAATGATGAGAAAGAAACAGGCCAAACATCTTTGCATCCAAACATCTTTATGGTGATGCATCAATGCAGATGTTAATCATATTAAAGAGGATTAGTAATCACCAAGAAGCATTATTAATGATCATACCTGGAAGATTCCACATAACCACTTCTCAATTGGGATTTGTATCTCTCTGATTCCTCTGCATAAGAGAACAAGGATAGTCCCCTCAAGTCTGGTGAGGCATTGCAGTCCAGAGGATGATTTTCCTGTGCATGTGGTCTTCCTCATATCCCTCACTGTCACCCTAAATGGAGGAAATGAAGACCATTGAGTAACCTTTCCCATATAAGACACAAAGTGCTGGAATAACTCATCAGGTCATGCAGTATCTCTGCAAAACATGGATAGGCAACATTTTGAACCGGGACCCTTCCTCAGACTGATTATAGTAGAGGGAGCAAGCTGGAAGAGAGGTGGGGATGGGACGGTGCCTGGCAAGTGATAGTTGGTACAGGTGAGGGAGGGTTAATTGGTAGATGAGTGGACAAAGGCTAGATATGGGAAGAAGACAAAAGACTGAGATAAGGAGATAAGAAGTGAAGAGGTGCAGAATGTGAAGCCAGAGGAAGGGTTATGCGTGGGGGGGGGGAGAGATGAAGGGAAAAGGGTTAATGTTGGTTAGTTAGCTAAAATTGGTGAATTCAATCTCCATACCATTAGGTTGTAAGCTACCCAAGCAGAATATGAGGTGCTGCTCTTCCAGTTTGCATGTGGCTTCACTCTTGCAATGGAGGAAGCCCAGGACAGAAAGGGCAGGGGGGAATTGGGAAGGGGAGTTAAAATGGTTAGCAAATCGGGAGATCCAATAGTAAAATAATGTAAAAGAAGTCACGTTAGGACCACTGAATAGATCACATTAGAGGGGGTGTATGTGAACTTCTGCCTCACCTGTAATAGCTGCTGGGGTCCATGCAAGGATGGGGCAGGAGGTATAGGGACAGGTTTTACATATCCTGCATTGCAGGGGAAAGCAGCTGGGGAGGGCATAATTTGGGTGGGAAAGGATGAATGAACCAAGGAGTTGCGGTTGGAACGGTCTCTGCGGAAAGCAGAAAGGGGTGAGGATGGGAAGACATGACAGGTGGAGGAGTCACATTGAAGGTGGTGGAAATGACCATTCCACTTTCCTTAAAGGTTTTATAGACCTTAAAAGAGGTATTTTAAATGGTGTACCATGCATCATAAAATATTTCATGAGCCTGACACATACCCTGGAGAAGCCAACTAGAGCCAAACGTTTTTAATGGTGGGCCTGGTGGGTGTTGTCCAGATATATTGAAATAATAGAAATGAACTATCAGTGTATGCAAGGGAGAGGGAATTGGTGAATAGGACTGTTATTTCTTTACTATGAGACCTTGAGAAGTCGTCGATATGATTATTTCTCTTTCTCTGAATTACCATATAATCAAAGTGTGAGAGGGTTTTGATAGGCAGCTAAATATTGTCTGCTATATTAAATGGTCATGTTTCTCTGATTCTCTGGGTTAAATTACTAATGTAGAAGAACCCAAATTCACTCCACTGGACAGGTTCTATATTGTTCTCAGTGACATCAATAAAGTAGTACAAAACTGAAGGTGAATCTCTCAACACTGAAGTAAATAAAAAGTTTAAAATGGAATTAAAACCAGATGGCAAAAGTAGTTCACATGGGCTATGTTGAGATAGTGATAAATTTGAAAAATCACTGGAGTCGCTGAGCATTTACTTGGAATGGTTGTTTATGTTCTCCAAAGTCAATAATCTTTCAGAAGTGATAGGCAAAAATTCCAACATAAAACTCAGTGATCGCTGAGCTTTGCAACCCATACTAGTAGTAATGAGCATGGACACATATGCAACACGAGCGAATTGACACAATCCAACAAAATGACTTTTTGTTTGAGGTGATTCAAGCACTGGCAACTCCTCTTAACACCATAGTAGATACCACAACGCCACATATGTGCTATGCATGATCAAATGTCAGAGGAAACAAACAACAGTTACATTGTGTATTTCAGTATTTAATGAGGCTTTGTTTGCAATGTTTCTGTGGGACAGACTCGGCTGTTTTCGGCTACACAAGCACACTTTATGGCAAAATGTATAGGATTGCTATTGATGTAGAAATGGCACTGAAGAGTACAAGGCAATCTTGGTCAGTGCAGGACTCCAGGATGCAGAGGGAAGCAGAAATAACTGTAATTCATCATTATCTTAATTGAATCATGGTCTTGTGAGTGCAGAGGTCAGTTCTGGCAGGAAACTATCATGTCATGCTGGCTTGAAATATGGAAAGCTTGGCCACAGTTATCAAAGGAAGCAGCTAGAGAACGCGGCTACATCTATTATAGTGACTCCTGAAAACTAGGACGTGGACATGACAAAAATCCGATTCACATAATTAGTTAAAGAAGGAACTGCAGATGCTGGAGAATCGAGGGTTACACAAAAAGCTGGAGAAACTCAGCGGGTGCAGCAGCATCTAAGGAGCGAAGGAGATAGGCGACGTTTCGGGTCGAGACTGAAGAAGGGTCTCGACCCGAAACGTCGCCTATCTCCTTCGCTCCTTAGATGCTGCTGCACCCGCTGAGTTTCTCCAGCTTTTTGTGTAACCCTTCACATAATTAGTAGTGGCCACATGAAAGAATTAAGATTTTAAATTACCATTACAGTGAATTATTTTGAATTATAAACGATCATTGACATAGCATTAGGGCATACTGCTTATGATAATAAATTCAGCAAGATTCCAAGTTAGTAGGAGAAGTAATGTGCATGCTTTTACAGACTATATATAGTGACTAACACTGCTGGGTAAAGATTGGTTACATGTACAATTTGTATTTTGTTAAATGACACACTCAACAACTTTAGTACAAATGCCCATATCCATTTCCACCAAGATGCCAACTAATCCAGACCACCTCCTTATTCCCTTATGCCATAGGTGTGGAAAGCTTGTGGGATCTTGAACAGTACCAGCTGGTTAAGGTTCAGTGTGTGAATGAGAATCACTTAACATGGTCTGAAGTCAATCAAAATGATACATTTATTCTAAGGGTATTTTGAAAATATCAATAACTGGCTGTTTCACTTGCCCATGTCACAGAATCTGGACACAGACCTGGCAGGACCAACATGTTTACCAAGCTCTACTTGCCCCACTCAGTTAAATGTAGACCTAGTGAATCAGTGCTGCCAATGAACATTCAGAAGGGACTAACTAGTTGAATGTACAGAGTTGCAACTGGGGCGAAATCAGCGCCAAAGATATTTTTCGAGGAGTAGCCACTCTGCATAGGTTATTGCAAAAAGACGAGCCATTGTAGAAGGTTGCTGGTGATTCCCAGCAGCTTTCAGGACAATATTCTAAGTAGGAGGCCTTGAAAGTATTGGTGTTAAAAAAGGCTACATTATCACACTAGGAGAAGTAAATAGGAGTGAATGCAATGTAAAAGCATATGCTTGGGCCTCAAAGTATATATGAATACTAGAAGTTGGTCACTGTATTGAATCAAAATGAAGCAACAAATGTTACAGCCCTCAGATTTATCTATGGATTCTTCAATACAGTGCTTATTTTCCATTGGATCTTTCCACTACTCCGATCCCTCTGAATAGTTTATTGCAAAAAAGGTGAGCCTCGGTACAAGGATGAAGAACAGCAGACAGTATGGAGGAGGTGTAAGACCAATTCAAGTAATAGTTATTGTTCATTATGATCTCAAACGTAGGTTCTCTTGTGATGCTTCCAACTTGATGGTTGACATTCATATCTCTCAGATCATGGACTCGGACTAATGACATTTGCTTTGTGCCTATTCACATCCATTGACAAATGCACAGTTTGAAGAGGAGACCCAAGCCATCAGTAATGGTGTCATACAGTTGTATACATTCTTTCTTGGATGACTTTTCATCTTGGATCCTAACCTAAAAGTCACTAATGGCTACCATCAATCCTTTAGCAATGGTTCTCATTGGAACATCAGCCAAGGGTTTTCAGGCGGTTACACAAAAAGCTGGAGAAACTCAGCGGGTGCAGCAGCATCTAAGGAGCGAAGGAGATGGGCGATGTTTCGGGTCGAGACCCTTCTTCAGACTGGTCAGGGATCAGGGAAACGAGAGATATAGACGGTGATTTGGAGAGATAAAGAATAAAGAGATAATGAAAGATATGCAAAAAAGTATCGAAGATAAAGGAAACAGGCCATTGTAAGCTGTTTGTAGTGTGAAAATGAGAAGCTAGTGCGACTTGGATGGGGGAGAGATAGAGAGAGAAGAAATGCCAGGGCCTGAGGGCTGAGGGAGAGGTGGGAAGGGGAGGAGGCAGCCAGGGTTAACAGAATTGAGAGAATTCAATGTTTAAGCCCAGAGGATGCAGACTCCCCAAGCGGAATATGAGGTGCTGTTCCTCCAACTTGCGGTGTTGCTCACTCTGGCCGTGGAGGAGGCCCAGGACTGAGAGGTCGGATACAGAATGGGAGGGGGAGTTGAAGTGGTGAGCCACCGGGAGGTCGGGTTGGTTATTGCGGACCGAGTGGAGGTGTTCGGCAAAACGATCGCCCAGCCTCCGCTTGGTTTTCAGACTGTTTGTATCTGCACTGAATCTCAGGCTAACTCACCAAAGCTCTATTAACTGTGACGCAGCGCCGCACTGTGTGCCTTGTAGGACACACTACAGGCTTTGGAGCAGACGACCCATTTGCATGAGCTTTACTTAAGGATTGGCAACGGTCTAGAACCATTTGCAATTTGCATGAGGTATAGTTCAGGATTGGCAAGGGTCTAGAACCATTTGCAACAGTTGTGCGATCTGTTCACATTAATTGTATGCATAATCCTCTGATATTGTGGAGATCTGAAAGTTCTGAAGGAATTTAAAATGTCATGATTTCTTCTCCCTCAACAAAGTCTAAGGCCTTGTACCCATAGACTGCTTTCTTATAGTGCAGCAGGAGTATTGGCAGCCACATTTTCCAAGGATATCTGTTTGCACCATCACAGGAAAGGAACAGCCTACCAGAACCTATCTGGAAGCTATTAGGGAACTACTGCAACATTGAACAGTGAAGTCAACATGGAAAGCAAGCACAATGGAATAGCTTTAGGATTTTCAAACATGCTATACTTTTCATTATATCAATTTTTTATTTTGTTATGGTTGTCCCAAATGCAAAACCGTTGACCTCCTCCTGGGAAATGAGGCTGGGAAAGTAAATAAAATACTAGCGGGGGAGCATTTTGAGATTAATGGACGTAATTCTATTAGTTACATAATAATTAGGAAAAGAGAAAGTCCTAAATTTCCATTCAGAATTCTCTGCAATTTTTCACAGTTGGGGTAGAGCTGCTGGCAGACCAAGCTCCAATGCATCCCAATAGAATATTTTCTAAGATGCATTTGTAGAAGTTAATAAGGGGCATTGGAGACTTGCCGAACCTCATTGCTCTTCTGAAAGATTCTGCATAAATGCAGTCTTATTCTTAATTTGTTTAGGTTCAGTGATTATTAATGTAAACATTCTTCACCTAACTCAAAATTATAAAACAATTTCTCAGTTGGACAATTTCACTACCACTATATTCTGATAATATTAGCTTTGAGCACTTCATTTGATGTTATTGCATTCTAGAGCATTGTATTTTAAAGATATACCTCTATGCCATCATTAAATTGTTACCAGGGAATGTAATTTTCCTATTTCTTTCTGTTCGTTAAAGAGCATTAGCAGAAATTTTGCAACTCAAACAGTACGAACATTGCATGAAGGAAGGCATCCTCTTGGATTATTATGTCTCTGGATTTTTGTGGGCCAAAGAGCAAGCTTTCACAATACTTCAAATATCTGCCTTCATGACTCTATTAAATGTCATTTTGGAGAACATCACCGGTAAGTATAATTCTTAGTGCAGCTCACATATGAATGCATGATTAATCGCAAGAGAATTAAGTAATTCAGGAGAAAGTTGGTATCATAACATTGGAAAATGTACATTGGTTGATAGACGCTATGTACATCTGTAAATCAACAAACATCATTGGAACTTTGTTTTTCTTTTCACCAGCATGCTATTTTGATCATTTATGAATATCTAGTGTGGCTTATTGCCAGAATCTTCATGGAAATAATTTCTGGAAGTAATTTTCCTTCAAGATGAATTTAGCTTCTTAAATTTTAAAACTAATAGATTTTCACAAAAATGATGCCTGGTTTGATAGTGCTTTTCCACTGCAAAAATGGGGTTCACATTTTAATGCATACTGTTTCAGCATCAAGTATAAGTAAAATGACTAATCTATTCATGGTCATTTAGATAATGTCTCTATCTTGATATCATAATATTTACATATTCAGATCGGGAATTAATATAGAACAAAATATTAATTTAAGGCCACAGCATTGATGATGGTAAATTTCAGCATGAGCTAAGTTATGCAGAATATTTGTCCGTATCTGGGTAATTGTATGACTTCATATCTGGGAATATTGCAGTCTTCAATTACTAAATGTGCTCGCGGACTGTCATGCTGGTTGTACCGAGGGGTTAAGAACTTGACATATAATCATTATGAAATGAGGGAAATCTCAATGTTGTGAGTACCCACTGTTTGATCAGGGGGCTGAGGAGAGGGGCATGGAGTCATTTGGATCCTAGCTTCTGGAAAAACTGGGGTACAGGAAATTTACAATATAAAAGAATGGGTACTTGGACAGTTATGAACATGCCTTGGGGAGTAGTGGTGGGGGGGGGGGTATATTGGTATTATATATTCCCATCCTGCGCCCACTCCTACTCCTATATTAAATGTTCATTGTTGACCTGATCCAAATACAAGCATGTTCTGTACACAGAAACATAGAACAGTACAGTACAGCAAAGAAACAGGCCTTCCTGCCAACGATGCCCATGCCGAATATGATGCCAAGTTAAACTAATCTCCTCTATCTGCACGTGATCCATGTCTCTCCATGCCTTGCATATTCATGTGCTATTTAAAAGACTCTTGGATGCCACAATCATATCTGCTTCCACCACCACCTCTGACAGCTCATTCAGGCACCCACTTCTCTCTGTAAAATCTTGCCCCACGCATCTCCGTTAAACTTTGCCCCTCTTACCTTGAAGTTATGCCATCTGGTCTTTTTCATTTCCATCCTGAGAAAAAGGTTTTGACTGCCTACCCTAACCAAATCTCTTACTGCATCTTCTCCAAAGCCTCCACATCCTTCCTCTTATGCAGTGAACAGAACTGCACATGATACTCCGAACCAAAGTCCTAAAAATTGCATTATTACTTTCTCACTCTTATGTGAAATGCCCCAATCAATGAAGTGGAGCATACCATAATGCTTCTTTACTAATCTATCTATATGTTTTGCTGCTTTCAAGGACTGATTGCTTGGACCCTAAGATCCCTCTGTACATACATAATGCTGTTAAGGATCTTGCCATTAACTGTATACTTACCCGTTGTATTCAGCCTCCCAAGTGCAACACCTCACACTTGCTTAAATTAAACTCCATCTGCCATTTTTTCCATCCATTTCAGTAGTTGATCCGTATCCCACTGTATACTTTGACAACCTTCCTCAATCCACCACTGTTGGTGTTTGCAAACTTATTAACCACTTTCAAATTGTTTTTATATATCACAATCAACAGGGAACCCAGCACAAATCCCTGCAGAACGTCAATGGTTTTAGACCTTTAGCCAGAATAACATCCTTCCACCACAACCCTCAGTCTTCTATGAATAAGTCAAATGGCCAAATCACCATGGATCCCTGCATCTTCTGGATCAGCCACCTTTGAGATACTTTTTCAAATGCCTTATTTATAATGTCTTATTAAAATCCATGTAGACAACATCCACTACCCTACGTTCATCGATCACCTTCATCACCTCTTCAAAAAACTTTGTCAAGTTCATAAGACACCATCTTTCATGGACAAAGTTATGCTAACTGTCCTTATTTTTCCCATCTTCTTCCATCCTATCCCGAAGAATTCTATCGCAAAGCATCCCTTCCAATTGTTTCACTACCATCGACATAAAACTCACTGCCTTATAATTTCTGGGATTATCTCTTACTTGCCTTCTTAAACAAAGGAACAACATTGGCTACTCTCCAGACTTCCAGGTCCTCACCTGTGGCTAGAGAAGAAACAAAGATCTTCGTCAGGCACCCTGCAATCTCTTCTCTTGCCTCTCTCAATGACCTGGGATAGATCCCAACAGCGAATTAATCTACTTTAATTATTTTCAAAATAGTAACTGTGAACAGGAAATTGCAAGCTTTCTTCCAGAAGTTATTGGGCTCACTTGCATTGCATTTGTCGATTCTATACTTAATACAAACAAAGAGCCAAACAAGGGAACATTTCACCTGCAACTCATCTAATCTCTGGATTGGTGAGAAATGATGCAATATTTTTGTGTGAGTTTCATCTCCAACGTCAAAGAACCTCCTAAAAGAAGAAAATATAATGATTTGTGAGAAAGTTTAAAGTTTTATCAATCTTACCAATTGACAGTTAAATTAACAAGATTTTGATACTACATATATATGTACAAGAGGCAACATCTTTAATTTAACGGAAGATAAAACAGACATTCAAATTGATTTTGTCACTCTCTATCTAATGCTTCCTCAAATTATAGGAAATGGAATATCGTCTAAGGAATTCACTCAGTTGGTGTTGTGTTTTATTGCAGACAAACACTTGCCATTGCTGGATAATTTAAAAGAGCTCTCAAAACTCATGACTGAAGTCAGTCAGTCAAGTTCAGATATAAGTCGTGGCGTGGAATTCTTCTCCGTCGACCAGTCAAAGGCCATTATTAATTACATGAAGATCAGGTACTAGTGATCTTTCTTCTTCAATGTTAGTAGCGCCCAAGTTGTAATTGTTCAGCCACAGTGAGGGGCTTTTCTTCAAGATCAAAGTCATTTAGTCTTTCATATTCAGGGGCATTTTGTAATTTCCTTAGAATAAATTGAAATAAAACTGAAAAAGATGGACTTCTTCTTGCTCTCCTTAGCTTCCGTAATCTTCTTGTAAACCAACTAAACCTGAAATACCTTGGCATGTCTTAAAGCAAATGTAGCCTAGAAAGAGTGGTTTTGCAGTTAGCATGGGCATTTATGATGTCATCACAATAGAAGTCATCACATAACGTAACCTAGGTGAATATTAAAACCAATCTGCTTCTGCACAATGGAGATTATAGAAGATATACAACTTAATTTCCTATTTTAATGTCATTAAGTTATAGCTTATTGCTCCGTCTCCTCTTCCTCCGCCTTTCAGTGTCAATTACCGGTACTCTTTTTGCACATTTGTATCATTCCTCCTTCATTATCTTTTTCTTGCTGACGTGATTCATCTTTGCCAACAAATAGTGATCTATACAGTTGAAATATATCCTACATGAATAAAAGTAATAAAATGATACTTGTGGAGGTAGAATAGGTGTAGCAAGTATGTTTTGCTATATTGCTGTACCTGACGCTGCTCTGTGCAAGTAGTATGTGTGCTGTTTCAATTTGTCTCCCCAGTTTAACCTGACCTTTACGGTTGGCTGCCCATCAAAGAAACCATCTAGTTCCTATTCCCATTTGAAATTGCAAGTAAACCCCAGCCTTGTCGAAGAATCATAGAATCATAGAAAATAGGTGCAGGAGTAGGCCATTCGGCCCTTCGAGCCTGCACCGCCATTCAATATGACCATGGCTGATCATCCAACTCAGTATCCCGTACCTGCCTTCTCTCCATACCCCCTGATCCCTTTAGCCACAAGGGCCATATCTAACTCCCTCTTAAATATAGCCAATTAACTGACCTCAACTACCTTCTGTGGCAGAGAATTCCACAGACTCACCACTCTCTGTGTGAAAAACGATCTTCTCATCTCGGTCCTAAAAGACTTCCCCTTTACCCTTAAACTGTGAGCCCTTGTTCTGGAGTTCCCCAACATCGGGAACAATCTTCCTGCATCTAGCCTGTCCAACCCCTTAAGAATTTTGTAAATCTCTATAAGATCCCCCTTCAATGTCCTAAATTCCAGCGAGTACAAGCTGAGTCTATCCAGACTTTCTTCATATGGAAGTCCTGCCATCCCAGGAATCAGTCTGGTGAATCTTCTCTGCACTCCCTCTATGGCAAGAATGTCTTTCCTCGGATTAGGAGACCAAAACTGTACGCAATACTCCAGGTGTGGCCTCACCAAGATTCTGTACAACTGCAGTAGAACCTCCCTGCTCTTGTACTCAAATCCTTTTCCTATGAATGCCAACATACCATTCACTTTCTTCACAGCCTGCTGCACCTGCATGCCTACTTTCAATGACTGGTGTACCATGACACCCAGGTCTCGTTGCATCTCCCCTTTTCCTAATCGGCCACCATTCAGAAAATAGTCTACCCTCCTGTTTTTGCCGCCAAAGTAGATAACCTCACATTTATCCACATTATACTGCATCTGCCATGCATTTGCCCACTCACCCAACCTATCCAAGTCACCTTGCAGCCTCCTAGCATCCTCCTCACAGCTAACGTGAACGTTGCTGGTTAACATTGAGGCAAGTTTACAGCTGGGGAATAATTGTTGGCCACTCACATAGTAATATGCTGTCATAGTGCCCTTTTGTCCCATTCCATGCTTGCCCCCTCTGAGTTGGGGAGTGTGCAGGTATCTTCATGGGCAACTGCTCATGTCCTGCTGTGGGCCAGATGACAACTGCAGCATTTGGGATAGAGAGCCTGCAGCTTGGTGAACTGGCTGAACGTCTGGTTTGAGAACGTAATAGTGGCATGAGAAATACTGATATGTAGAGAATCGTCCCGTACATGACGGTAGTCTGCCTTTTGATGAAAACAGCATGCTTCCAATCGTAGCTCCCGGCTCGAGCAGAAGTGTACACTGTTCTCAGTAGCAGCTCTGTTCCCAGTTGGCATCTCTTGTAGAACAGCAGTGTAAACATTATTGAAGGTTTTGAACATTTAAAAAGCACTTCAAATCCGTGCAAATAGTTAGCGTGGCACTGTTTCCATGTGGTATCATTCTATGTGATTGTTTATACAAAAAGTTTTAATAAGTATTGCGCAAGACCAATGAGAGGAGACGGCGCTGAATTTACAAATAGGGCGAATCTAAACATGTAGTAGAGCTAGTAGTGGGAAAGCATCTAAAATCAGTTAGATTTAGCACAATTATTGGAACAGACAAAGATACATCTGTAGTAACATCTATAAATCAGGTTAAGATCAATTTTACAAGGATAAGAAACACTTTCGCAAAAATGCATAAGGCACATAGTCATACAGAAAATAGACAGTATCATGCAAACCATTTGCACCTATCTACATCAACCCCAATTTCTCCCTCTTGTATCTCCATTAACTCCCCCAACCCCATTCTCCTTGTCATCCACCTACTCCAGGGGAAATTTGCAATGCCTAATTTGCCTGTCAACAAGCACTTCTTTGGTATGTGGGCTAATACTGGTGCTCCAAGGGCAACCCGATGGGATCACGGAGTACGTGCAAACTCCACACACGTAACACTCAAGCTCAGAATCAAACCCGCAATTCTGGGTCTGTGCAGCAATACTAACTGCTATTACACTGTGTTTTGTCTTAAGGTACAGTAAGTCAGTGTCAGAGTGGATGAGGCTCAGACCACATATTAAGAACAAAATGGCAGCTCCCAAATCAATTACCTGTACATCAGGAACCACATAAGGTTAAATTAAGCAAAAAGAGAAACCTGTCAAATCAGGAGAGTTGAACAATGCCAAAAGCGCAGAAGAGCAAACAGTGACATTTTAAAAAGAAATTAGGGAAAAATGCATGATAAATTATTGTCAAGTGAAATCATGGAATACTATATAATGCTTTATTAATATTTAAGGGGAAAATACGACGAAAATAGCAATTTTTTTAAATGAAAATGATAATATGTATGTGAAAGCAGTAGAAATATCTTATTGTTAATGAATCTGCAAGGAAGTGGTGAAAATAGATTGGCATGAAACCAGGGAGAGTTTGGGAGATGATGGCCTGGTGGTTGTGATCAATGGGGACTGAGAGAGGAGGGGGATGTGAGGGGTGAAAATTAGATAGCTGTAGGAATCTGTGAAATTCTACAGGCCCTCTCAACCTGCGTCCTGTTGGGATTCCCTGCCATTCTCCCAGTGTCTCATCAATTTCCTGTACCTCTGCTTTCACTCTTTACCCTCCCATTCAGCGTAAGAATACCCCTGGTTATCACCTTCCACCGGACAAATCTGCTTTTATATTCTATTCCCCTTTCAATTAAGCTAATTTCCATTTGCCTTTCTAGTTACTTGTACCTGCTCCTAACTTTTTGTGTTTCATGTATGCGGATACCCTGATTCCTGTTAACAGCAGCATTCTTGCAGCATTTAAACAATATTCTGCTTTCCTTCTAATCTAGGTGGATAACCTCGCATTTCCCTGGTTTATTTGTTTTGCTAAATCTCTGCACATTCATCTATCCCTTTTGCCGTGTCTATGGCTAGAAATTCACAGTTTGGAGAAGATAGTTCCAAGCCTTTGAAAATTGATAGTAGAGTAATGTTTCCCATATTTTTGGGCATATTTCAATATTACTTTCATTTTGACACCATCCTTAAAATCTTTTTTTAAAATATATTTTTATTTAATAGAGGTAAATACATCAGTGTACATCACATATATATTGTTACGATCATTGTACCCCATAATTTTATGGCTTTTAAGAAAAAAGAATAGAAGCAAAGAGAGTAAAAGAATTGTGAAAAGAATTGTGAAAGTGAAAGAGTGCCAAAGGGGAAAGAAAAAAACCCTTGGTCAAAGAATTAGAGAAAAGGAGTTAAAAGATAGACCCTAGAAACGAAAAAGAAAAAAGAGAGAGAAAGAAAAAGAGAGAAAAAAAAGAAAAAGGCCAGTTACTATATTATATATATCACGCAAAAGGAATCTGCCAACTCGATAGTTTTTCATCCGCCCCCTACCAAGACCCGAGGTATTCTTGCACCCTATGTTTGTAGCAATTCTATGAATGCAGACCACGTCTGATAGAAACAATCTGATTTTCCTGATTTGCCGTGTCTATGGCTCTAATCAATAAAGGTAATCTAATCTAGAGATTAATTCAAAGTTTGGAGAAGACAGTTCCAAGCCTTTGAAAATTGACAACACAGGGTAGAGTAATGTTTCCCATATTTTTGGGCATATTTCAATATTACTTTTATTTTGATACCATCCTTAAAATCTTTAGTTAGCCCGGAACCTTTCCTTACATGTGGTACTGGGGCAAGATATTCAGAAGAAAGCTGGGTAATTTATATACCATTGGGACACAAGGAACTGCAGATGCTCAAATTTTGAGTAAAACACAACGTGCTGGAGTAACTCCGTGTCTGTGGAGGAAATGGACAGGCAATGTTTTAGGTCGGGACCCTTCTTCAGACTGGAGAAGCTTCAGACAGCAGTCTGACGAAGGGTTCCGACCCAAAACATTGTCTGTCCATTCCCTCTGCAGATGCTGCCTGACCTGCTGTGTTATTCAACAATGCTTTGTAATTTACTCTAATTTACATACCATGACTGACACAAGTGTACTAAAGCTGGGTGGATTTTTGGTCACCATATTTTTCATTCGAATGAGAACTTTTGTAAATCCTCAGGGAATCAGAGAGGAATCGACCAGTGTTTATTTTCCCTGTGGAGTAACCCGAGGTAATCAGGTTATTCCCAGGTTTTCTTTTTATGTGAGATTTCATGATTGAATGTAAAGATAGGAGATGATTGATGTCATGTTGTTCAGTTGCACTATAAAGTATGGAACTGGCTCGATGGGCAAACCTATCTTTGCTTGTTGTTTTAATTATCTTCCCATGTTCTCTTTATCTTATTCCCTGACAGAAATACACAGTCTCATTGACCAACCCAAGCGAACTAATCTTGCATGCCAAGCTCAGTCACATATTATTTATTCAGCCTTTAGACAGGATGCTAATGCACGATAATGCACACAAGAAGACCAAAGGGGTTGAAATCATTTGTGGGAAAGCATTCTGTGGAGAGTATTTTTTTTTTAATGGTTTCACCATAAGATAAGTTTCATGAAAACTGTGTGGGCACTATCATTAACTATTTTGCCAGAGAATGACACAGTGGAAAACAGATAAAAACATGGAGAAGTAAAAGCTTTACATATATGGGTGGCTTTTGACAACTTTTGTGCTGAAGATGTCTGTTGCATGGAGAATTTCTGTACTTTAAAAGACACGAAGCTGAGAAGAATATTTTAGATTTATGCAGTGAATTCTGCTCTTCTAGAATAATACCTAAAAGAATGGTGGAAGAAATTGCAATAATTACTTCTGATAGGAAATTGAATAGCTCACTTGAAAAGAAAAATCAGTTTTGGCTATGGTGAAACAGCAATAGTGTGAGACTAGGAAGCAGGCCATTGTAAGCTGTTTGTGGTGTGAAAATGAGAAGCTAGTGCGACTGGGGGGGGGGGGGGGGAGATGGAAAAGGAATGTCAGGGCCAGAGGGCTGAGGGAGAGGTGGGGGGGAGAGGCAGTCTGGATTAACAGAATTGAGAAAATTCAATGTTTAAGCCCACAGGATGCAGACTCCCTAAGCGGAATATGAGGTGCTGTTCCTCCAACTTGCGGTGTTGATCACTCTGGCCGTGGAGGAGGCCCAGGACCGAGAGGTCGGATACGGAGTGGGAGGGGGAGTTGAAGTGCTGAGCCACCGGGAGGTCGGGTTGGTTATTGCTGACCGAGCGGAGGTGTTCGGCGAAACGATCGCCCAGCCTCCGCTTCGTCTCACCGATGTAGATCAGCTGGCATCTGGAGCAACGGATGCAGTAGATGAGGTTGGAGGAGGTGCAGGTGAACCTCTGTCGGACTTGGAATGACTGCTTGGGTCCCTGAAAGGAGTGGATGGGGGAGGTGAAGGGACAAGTGTAGCATCTCTTGCGGTTGCAAGGGAAAGTGCCTGGGGAAGGAGTGGAGCGGGAGGGAAGGGAAGAATTGACGAGGGAGTTGCGGAGGGAGCGGTCTTTGCGGAAGGCAGACAGGGGGGGAGATGGGAAGATGTGGCGAGTGGAGGGGTCACGTTGGAGGTGACGAAACTGGCGGAGGACTATCTGTTGTATGCGCTGGCTGGTGGGGTGAAAGGTGAGGACCAGGGGGACTCAGCCCTTGTTGTGAGTGGGGGAATGGGGAGAGAGGGCAGTGTTGCGGGGTATGGAGGAGACCCTGGTGGAAGCCTCATCTATAGTGGGGGAGGGGAAACCCCGTTCTCTGAAGAACGAGGACATTTGCGATGACCTGATGTGGAACACGTCATCCTGGGAGCAGATGCGGCGTAGACGGAGGAATTGGGAATAGGGGATGGAGTCCTTACAGGAAGCAGGGTGGGAGGAAGAGTAGTCCAGGTAGCTGTGGGAGTCAGTTGGTTTGTAGTGGATGTCAGTCAGGAGTGTATCACCTGCAATAGAGATGGTGAGGTCAAGGAATGGTAGGGAAATGTAGGGAAATGGTAGGGTAGGCACACGCATGGGCCCTAGCTACGCCTGCCTCTTTGTCGGGCACGTCGAACAATCTTTGTTCTCGGCGTACCAGGGCCCCACCCCCGACCTTTACCTCCGTTACATTGACGACTGCTTTGGTGTCACCTCCTGCACCCACGCAGAACTGACTGACTTCATCCATTTCACCACCAACTTCCATCCGGCACTCAAATATACTTGGACCATTTCCGACATTTCCCTACCATTCCTTGACCTCACCATCTCTATTGCAGGTGATACACTCCTGACTGACATCCACTACAAACCAACTGACTCCCACAGCTGGGTTACACAAAAAGCTGGAGAAACTCAGCGGGTGCAGCAGCATCTAAGGAGTGAAGGAGATAGGCGACGTTTCGGGTCGAGACCCTGACTCCCACAGCTACCTGGGCTACTCTTCCTCCCACCCTGCTTCCTGTAAGGACTCCATCCCCTATTCCCAATTCCTCCGTCTACGCCGCATCTGCTCCCAGGATGACGTGTTCCACACCAGGTCATCGCAAATGTCCTCGTTCTTCAGAGAACGGGGTTTCCCCTCCCCCACTATAGATGAGGCTTCCACCAGGGTCTCCTCCATACCCCGCAACACTGCCCTCTCTCCCCATTCCCCCACTCACAACAAGGGCCGAGTCCCCCTGGTCCTCACCTTTCACCCCACCAGCCAGCGCATACAACAGATAGTCCTCCGCCAGTTTCGTCACCTCCAACGTGACCCCTCCACTCGCCACATCTTCCCATCTCCCCCCCTGTCTGCCTTCCGCAAAGACCGCTCCCTCCGCAACTCCCTCGTCAATTCTTCCCTTCCCTCCCGCTCCACTCCTTCCCCGGGCACTTTCCCTTGCAACCGCAAGAGATGCTACACTTGTCCCTTCACCTCCCCCATCCACTCCTTTCAGGGACCCAAGCAGTCATTCCAAGTCCGACAGAGGTTCACCTGCACCTCCTCCAACCTCATCTACTGCATCCGTTGCTCCAGATGCCAGCTGATCTACATCGGTGAGACGAAGCGGAGGCTGGGCGATCGTTTCGCCGAACACCTCCGCTCGGTCCGCAATAACCAACCCGACCTCCCGGTGGCTCAGCACTTCAACTCCCCCTCCCACTCCGTATCCGACCTCTCGGTCCTGGGCCTCCTCCACGGCCAGAGTGATCAACACCGCAAGTTGGAGGAACAGCACCTCATATTCCGCTTGGGGAGTCTGCATCCTGTGGGCTTAAACATTGAATTTTCTCAATTCTGTTAACCCAGCCTGCCTCCCCCCCCCCCCACCTCTCCCTCAGCCCTCTGGCCCTGACATTCCTTTTCCATCTCCCCCCCCCCCCCCCCCCCCCCAGTCGCACTAGCTTCTCATTTTCACACCACAAACAGCTTACAATGGCCTGCTTCCTTTATCACCAATACTTTTTTGCATATCTTTCACTCATTGTTCCTTATCTCTCCACATCACTGTTTATATCTCTCGTTTCCCTGATCCCTGACCAGTCTGAAGAAGGGTCTCGACCCGAAACGTCGTCTATCTCCTTCGCTCCTTAGATGCTGCTGCACCCGCTGAGTTTCTCCAGCTTTTTGTGTAACCCTCGATTCTCCAGCATCTGCAGTTCCTTCTTTAACAACATAGTGTGAGACTATATGGGCAACATTTTGAAAAATGGTGTCTGGACTTTGTGATTGCCTCTGATCCTGCAATGTATAATTCAACATAGGGATTTTGGTGTCAACTTTCAACCTTTCCATTTTGTGTTTTCTGTCATAGCTCCATTTTTCTTCATGTCTTTGGTTGGGTACAGTTTCACAATTCATGAAAGTCAGGTATGTCAGGCTGGGCTGTTCAAGAAAGAGTTAGGTAAAGCACCTTGAGCAAACGGAGTCAAGGGATATGGGAAATAAGCAGGAATGGAGTGCTGATTTTGGATGATCAGCCATGATCATATTGAATGGTGGTGCTGGCTCGAAGGACTGAAAGGTCCACTCCTACACCTGAAGAAGGGTCTCGACCCGAAACGTCGCCTATCTCCTTCACTCCTTAGATGCTGCTGCACCCGCTGAGTTTCTCCAGCTTTTTGTGTAACACTCCTACACCTATTGTCTATGTTTCCATGTTTCTATGTTACTCATCTTTTTTGTGACTATAGAGGTTCATTTTGCCAAGGCAAACGTGTCTTTCGTAATTTTAGTTAACTAATTCAAAGAACAGGACTATTGAGATACAATCTGATAATTTGAAATCATGTTGTCAGTTTTGAGTAAGATTCTTGCAGCTGTTAAAATGTTTTTCCATGGTAGCTTGTTTATATTTTTAGCTGTCTTACAATTTTATTTCTGGAAATCACTCTTTGTTCCAAGTTCTTGACTAAAGTATAGAAAACAAGAAGTCCTCATTATTTTCAATTGACATGAAAGAAAATTTCTATATAGAAATTTATCTAAGAAGGCACATTGAAGAATATTTCCTCATGTACCACTTTATCAGTTTCCATTAGATATGAAGATTTCAGAGGTTTACAGAGAGACCAAAGCAGGAATTTGTAACACAATAACTAAACAAATGTTAGTATATTTCTTACCGAGCATTTCCTTTCAATTTTGGCAAATTACTTTTAAATAGAAGGAAATCCTGTTAATTAAACAATCTTGGAGCAATTGGCTTCATGTCAGCTTTTGTTGTTAAGATGTGAGGATATTATGGGGAAGAGAGAAGCAGTCGTTTTCAGGAATGAGACAGTGATAGAGATAAGTGGATTACTCGTACGGGAAAGGTCGGAAACGGAAGAAACTACTGCAATAAAAGCTAAAGTTTCTAATAAATATAAAGGTTACTAGTCATAGGGCCATACAGCATGGAAACAGGCCCTCCAACCCAACTCATCCATGCCGACCAAGATGCCCCCTCTAAGCTCATCCCACTTGCCTGCATTCCTCTGTTCCATTAAAACTTTCGTTTCCATGTACTTGTCCAAGTGTGTTTTAAGTGCTGTTATAGAACCTGCCTCAACTACCACCTCCGGTAGCTCATTACTTATTCCCACTATCCTCTGAGTGAAAAAAGTTGCTCCTCAGGTCAGTATTAAATCTTGCCCCTCTCAACTTAAACATATGTCCTCTTGTTTTTGATCCCCCAACCCTGGGTAAAAGAAGTGTAAGAGAAGATTATTATTCATCAACAAGAGGACTCAGGAATGAAAAGATGAATGGTGCTTTTGTAGTATATTTTGTGACGTGCATTAGAGGTCAAGTATACAAAGAATATAAGCAAGACTTTCTTCTGTGTTCTCCGACAGATCCTTGTCATAAATATACCATTTCTGTTTTAACTTTCATTTCCATTTTCATCATCCTTCCATCATAATATTTCTTGGGTAAATTAAGGTAAATGCATTCCCTTTTATTGCAGTTCTACTCATTTTATTTTTCTCCAAATTTTGCTCCTCAATTTCCCTCACTGTTTGAGGATGATAAATATTAACTAAATAATAACTTTCTGCTTCCTGTTTCTAAATAAACTAAATTTCTGTTTCTGTTTCTAAAATAAACTAAATAAACTATCCTTCTGTTTATTATCGTGTTGCAATGGGAGCCAAATGCAACGGAATTTTGTTTGGAAGTGCACATAATGATGTATTTCTAAATGACAATAAAGTTTGTTTGATAGGTTTGACATATTCAGATCTTGAATCGTCTAGATTTCTGTAGAACTGTAATGCTGTCCCAGTTCAATGTTGAGTTCAACTCGGAATACTTTTGCTTCCCAGAGTCTTGTGAACAAAGGATCCAGGAATGTTTAACAATGACTCCTGGCTATTTATAAGCCATTTCTCTATTTATAACCATTGTAACATAATCCCTGGTGGCAATTTCCACTTGTAATTCATAATTCTTCGTCACAAAAGACACGAGTACTGGAGGAGCGATGTCATGAGGACTGGAGGGGTGTCCCACAAGGATCGATGCTGGGAGCTTAATTGTTTGTAATTTACAAAAAATGGTCTGGATGAAAATGTAGGTGATCTGATTAGTAAATTGGCAGGCAATACTAAAATAGGCAGAGCTGTGGATAGAGAGGAAGCTTGTCAAAAGATACAGCGGGATACAATTCATTTGGAAATTTGACAAATGGCAGGTGGAGGTAAATGCAGATGAGTGTGAGGTATTGCATTTTGGAAGGTTAAACACAAGGGGAAAGTGTGTTGTAAACGCCAGAACTCAGAAGCATTGAACAAAAAAGAATCGGTTGAGGAACTGAGCAAGTCTGGCAACATTTGTGGAGGGAAATGGACAGATGTTGTTTTGGGTCAGGATCCTTCTTCAGATTGAGGGAGTAGTGGAGAACTAACTGGTAGAAAGCGATGATGGGAAAGGGTGAGCATGAGCAGATTTAGTTGCTTCACCGTTTGAGCCATGATATAAAAGTCAGGAGGTCATGTTGCAGTCGTATAAAGCTTTAGTTAGACCACATTTGGAGTACGGTATCCAGTTCTTGTCACCATATTATAGGAAGGATGTGGGGGCTTAGGAGAGGTGCAAAATAAGCAGGATGTTTCCTAGAGTGGAATATATTAGCCACTGTATACGGAAAGATTGGATCAACTTGAATTGTTTACACTGGAGTATCGGAGACGAGGGAAACTTGATGGAAGTTTATAAAATCCTGAACAGCACAGACTGGGTAAATAATCACAGTCATTTTTCAGAGTAGTAATGTCAAATATTAGAGAACATATGGGTTTAAAATGAGAGGGGGGAAGTTGGTAGAAATGGATACTTTTTCAATGGTTAAGAGGCATTTAGACACACATGAACAAGGAGAAATCGAGTGATACGAACCTTGTGCGGGAAGTTGTGATTAGTTTAGATTGACATTGTGATCAGAATGTAACTGGTGGGCTGTAGGGTCTGCTTCTGCACTATACTATTCTGTTCAATGTTCATTTTTTATTTGTATCAATTCTCACATCACCGTACGAAGGGTCTCGACCCGAAACGTCGCCTATCTCCTTCGCTCCTTAGATGCTGCTGCACCCGCTGAGTTTCTCCAGCTTTTTGTGTAACCCACCGTACATACATTCTGAAGCAATCCTAATTAACTTAATTCCCAATTAATTCCTGCTGTTTTTACATTATCGTTTGTTGTCTCTGCTTGAATCTCCTGGGTCTCTTGGCATTTTGTTTGTATGCTGCTTCTGGTTGCTCTTTCTCATTCAGATTAGTTTAAACCTTTTCTCACAGCACCACTTAATTACCTCGTGAAAACATTAATCCCAGTCCTGTTCAGGTGTAATTTGTTTGAATAGTCCCAATGTTCCAAAACCTGAAAGCTCCACTCTGGCAGAACTTCTGAAGCTAATTATTCATCTGCAAAATAATTCTGCTTCTCTATTTATTAACATGAGGGCGGAATGGTGGCGCAGTGGTAGTGTTGCTGCCTTACAGCGGCAGAGTCCCGTGTTCGATCATGACTACGGGTGATGTCGACAGAGTTTGTACGCTCTCCCTGTGATCTGCGTGGGTTTTCTCCGAAAGCTTCGGTTTCCTCCCGCACTCCAAAGGCATACAGGTTTGTAGGTAAATTGGCTTGGTATAAATGTAAATTGTCCTAGTGTGTGTAGAAAGTGTTAATGTGCGGGGATCCCTGGTCGGTGCAGACTCGGTGAGCCGAAGGGCCTGTATCCGCGCTGGATTTCTAAACTAAAAAAAAATACTGGAAGCACTCAAATAATGACCGCCTTTGAGATCGTACTCTTTAATCTTTATCCAGTTCCTGAAATTCTACCAAGAACATGCCACATATTTTCTGTTGATGTTATTGGCACTAGCACTCTTGCTGTTGCCAATCTTTCACAAACTTTACTTCAACCTGGCTCCAAAGAGGGAACACGTTCATATTTGGCACAATCCAGTCCCTTGAATATATGTATTTTAATGTCCCTAACTGGTTGATTCTCTCACAGTGCTGTGGTTTATTTCCGACTACACTCTTGAAGGTGTTAACACCCTCATCTGCTCCAATGTTCTCCAGGAGGTTGGAGAGCACCATGCTGTCAAAATGTATATATTTTACGCAACTGAACATTGTTCACCACAATGTAGTAGCAAGATAAATGAGCTAACCGGAGGAAGTAAATTGTTGCAGTGCACTCAATATGTTTTCAGAATATCAATCAAGAAACTAGTTTGTACTTTGCGAATTCCATTTTCGGAATTCTTCACATGGACAATGCACCTTCCACACCGTCGTTTATGCTGCTGCATTGCCTCAGTGCTCTTGCAGCATGGTCAATCATGCGTGATTTTGTAGGTAACAATTCTGGACTGCATCTCACGCCTCAAAAAGCAAGAGGTTTGCTCATTGTCGTAAGGCCACAGACCCTTTTTCAACTTCAATATACATTTTATTTTGCCTGTTCATTTGTGAGAGTTAAAAAAAAAAAATCGGATTTCAAAAGTATACAGCTCATTTTGTCAATCCATTGTGATTAGGAAACCTTCATTCAAATACCTGGTTTCTGGGCATGACAGTGTGCTTAATAATCGATGTTAGAAGCATAGGATTCTCACAGAAGGTACAAGCTTACGTTATCATTTTAAACCTACAATTAATCAATTTTTATGCAGTACCAAGTGTCATGGAGCTAAGACGAATGGATGAGTTGAGATACTACACAGACCTGGCTTCATAGAATGATGGAAGAGTTATCAGGGACCAAATGACCTATTTGTGTTTCTATGCTCAAGGCAGAGAAATTGGATCAATTTGCTCAAGTGGTTTGACACAAGATAGAATATGTTAGCAGAGTTGCTCTGAAATTACAATCGTTGCGAAATTGGACCGAACTTTTCTTCACACATTTCACCTTACCTCAGCTGATATTTATCAATAGCGTGTCAATTTGTTTTTAGACTTTAGAGATACAGCGTGGAAACAAGCCCTTTGGCCCACCGAGTCCGCGCCGACCTGCGATCATCCCGTACACTAACACTATCCTACCCACTAGGGAGAATTTACAATTTTAACAAAGCCAAATTTCTAGAAACTTGTACGTCTTTAGAGTGTGGGAGAAGAACAGAGCACCTGGAGAAAACCCACGCGGTCACAGGGAGAGCATAGAAACTTCATACAGACAGCATCCACAGTCAGAATTGAACCTGGGACTCTGGCACTCGAAGGCAGCAACACTACCGGCCTTTTTACAGGCCCCAGGGCACATCGAGTCCATGCTGACAACCAATCACTCATTCATACTAGTTTTATGTATCATGTTTCCCGGCAATGAAGACACTATTTTTTTACCCTAAAATAAGGTCAGAAAATGTACCTGCGTCTTGGAGGCCGAATGTTAGATTGTTAGCCAAAAAAGATAGACTTGGCTATCCCTCAGTACAGCGGCTGTAAAAGGACAACACAGCTGGGGGGGGGGGGGGGGGGTGGTAGGTAGAGTCCTTCCACAGCGTGTGGGGAGTTGGGCCCGGGTCAGCACGGCTGGGCCGCCAGGGGTATAGTTGCGGGGAAGGCAGGAGCATTGAGAAGGAGGGGGGTCGGGGATCATGCCAGCAACTCAGTAGCTCGGGTGGCAGCGAGCGGCAGCTGGGACCGGACAGCGGAACTGCAGCTGGACCCAGGGCTCACAGGTGACCTGGGAACTGCAGCTAGACCCAGGGTTCGCAGGTGACCTGGGAACTGCAGCTAGTCCCGGGGCTCGCAGGCGATTTGGGAACTGCAGCTAGTCCCAGAGACGCGAGGAATCTGGGAACTGCAGCCAGTCCCGGGACATGCAGGCGATCTGGAAACTGCAGAAAACTAATTGAAAAACACGTGAAAACTATGTATTATTAGTATGTATTACTACTAATTTATGTATTGTTAGAATGTATTATTAATAATTACTAATTTAGTTAGTATGTATTATTACCTCCATTTATTAACTATGCGATAGATGTGGCCTGCCATCCGCTCACAAACATGGGTCCTGGCCCCTGTGCAAAAAAGGTTGCCGACCCCTGGACTTAACTAAACCCTTTATCCCGTCCGCCAGCCTTTAAAAAAAAATTAGCAACTCAAAATGGGGGTGCGTCTTCGACACAGGTGCGTCGTCATTGCCGGGAAATACGGTAATTCGATTTTCTCAACTATCCCTTATACATTAGTGGCCAATTAGGGGCAACTTTAGAGGTATTAAATAACCTACAAACCCGCACAACTTTGGAATATGGGAGGGAACCCATGCTGTCACAGAAAGAATGTGCAAACCATACAGACAGCATCCAAAGTCAGTTTCGAACCCCGTTCTCCGGCACTGTGAGGCAGCGGCTCTACCCGCTGCGCCACTGGGCTGCCCCTTATGTGCAAACTAAATCTAAACACCTTGCGATCACTGGCACTATTATCAGCCGCACAGCAACCAGCCACATACAGGAAAATGCCTTGTCTCGCGTCCCCATGTTTTACCCATAAGGCAACAGTCTCTTCTTTTGATCATAATGATTCAGTAGCTGGAAGTTCTTCAAGCAGCTCATTAAATGAAGCGCACCAATCCCATTTTAGTGCATGATTTTATAAGCTAAGGATTCTAGAAATACTTATAAATCTCTTTTTCCCAGAAATCTGTGGTGCTTCTGAAATATGCAAAGTGAACTTGTCTAGTACTGTCATTTCTAATTGTCCTGGTCTGTTGTTTTCTTTCCTTATCTGGTGAAAAAGTTACAATTAACATAATGTATTTAGCGTTCCAAAGAAGTGAAGTAATTGCAGGTGTAGTCAGTTGGCAGTGCAGGTTATTGGCAGACAGAATCATAGCAACTCCAGGACCAGGGCTGAATTGATGAAAACAAATCTAATCTGGAAGTGCAAATTAGATGTAGGACAACTGTTCGGGGGGATTTGTTAACTTTTTGTCACTTTCATTTCCTACACAGTTGTTCTTTACTAGTATTAATTGGTATAAGTTCCTTACTCTCGTTAGATTTTTGGTTTCCCAATATTTCTGGCAATTAGTTCCGTCTTCTACTGTGGATAAAGAAACAGATGGTTGTTAATCCTCATCTGTTTTTTTAATCCCTTTTAATAATTCTCCTGTTACTTAAGACCAATATTTACATTCACTGCTATCTCCACCTGTACATACTTGTAGAAGCTCTTACAATCTGTTTTATATTTCCTGTGAGTTTGTATCAGTATTCCATTGTCTTCTCCCTCTTTACCAATGTTATGGTAATCATTTGCTGGTTCTTTATTATGACCATAACATTGATCATAAGAAAAAACAAATTACCAATTGGTCACTCTTCCTAACAATATTTTAAACCTTTTTTAATCCATCATAAAATAATTTTATTTGTTAGCCACGGAAAATTAACTAACCCACCCCAAATATTTTTAACGTTGTGTATGTGAGTGAAGTATTATGAAATAGTTTTCCCTTTGCTTTTATATATCACAGCTTTTAATTTCTCTATCTTCAACCCATTTCTAATACCATTCTAATTGGATTTATTTAGGTTTACAGCTAGTTTTTGTCTTAAATACACCTCATTAAAAAGCAGTTTCAAATTCTAGCGTGTTGTGATCTATCCCTGACGATCCCTTGGTGTGAGATTACTAATTAATGCTATTGCATTACACATCAGGGTATAAAAATTTTTTTCGGCTTTCTTGCTGCTCACATAGCATTCTACATTATTATTGATAGTTTTAATATTTTCATGTATACTCATTATACATTTCAATTTTATCTTCAGTAACCTGTTATGCTGCAAAATAGGATAACAGGGGAAGCAATTTTGAAAAAATGTGTTTGTTTTTAATGCTGATATTGAAAATTGAAATATAAAGAAAAAATGCTGGAAGTGCTCGCCATGTCAGTCTGCATCTCATTGTTCTAACGAATGGTCTTCGACCTGATACATAAGCTCTGTTTTGATTCCCTAAGATATAGCCTGACGTGGTGAGTATTTCCAGCATTTTCTGTCTTTATTTCACATTTGACAATAAGGAAGGCAGCAAGGTTATTGTTACAATAAGGTCATTATCTTTTTGATTTTAAGGAAGTGATGCTGTGATTTTATAATGTATATATTTCATAATAACATGACCTTGTAACAATTATGATTTGTTTCAAAATAGTAAGTACTGAATATTGTCCAATGCTGATTGAGAGAAAATCCTAACAATTGCATCACAGAAAGCAGACCTTGTGGTTTCATTTAGATTCCCATATTCATATTTTGCACACAAAGGGGCTATTTGACCCATCAATACCAAGCCAGCTCTCAAAGCTATTCCATGAATCTTGTTCCTTTAGTTATTTCTTAAATCTTATCCCAGCCCATATGCCCAACAACTCCCCTGATTTCTCATGATCATAAGATTGTCCTTGCTAAAACATAAAACTTATTCAAAGACTCAACAGGATACATATAGGGGAAACTTCCTCTGACTGAGAAAACCGTAAGGTCAGAGGGAGAATGTGCAAACTTGATGTACACAACAGCAGTAGTCAAAGTTGACTGGGATGATGCAGACTATTGCTGTTCCATTGCACCACTCTTTGTTTCTATCTAACTGCTTCATTTACTCAGTAGTGATTCCTTCTATTCCTTGCTTCCTCTTGTATTTATCATTTAAAGACTCCCCTGGATTGGTAATGATCAGAAAAATGTCTCTTTAAATGCTATTCACCTTGTCCATTCCATTTTTCTGCAAGTTCTATACTTTCACTGCTCTGAATACTAAAGTCTCTCTACATTTTCCTGTTGGGTTTGTTAGCTGATATTTATACTGCCTTTTTTTAGATTGACTCTAAATTTTGTAATTTTGAAACCCTATAACAGACCAGATCTCAGTCTCTCTTTAATAAAGAAAATGACCTGTTCATTTGGTTCATCATTGATTGTGCCCACTCAGTTCCGCAAGGTAGAGTGATTATGAACATTGTATTTAATATATTCTATGTTAATGATGTTAATTGTGCAAAAGTGCACAGGTTGCTACATATGTTTTAATTCCGTAGAAATTCTAACACATAAACACAGGAAAACAGTAGCAGGAGTACACAATTTGGCTGCATTATGAGTGGTCTCTTAGCCCCTTCACTGTATTACGCGAACACAACTGTCTCCGCAATATCCAGACTAGAGAATTCTAAAGATTTAACATTATTTGAGTGAAAACATTTCTCCTCACTTCAATCTGAAATGGCCTATCCTTTATTTTGAGACTGTGGAGAGGCCCATAGTTCTGAACTCCAAGGGAAACATGTTCGCTGTATCTATCCCGTTGAGCCCTAAATGTTTATGCTTTAAGACCATTTCTTCTCGACATAAGAAATAAAGGCTTCACTTGACAGACCTGCCTTCCGAAGAACCAACTGTATAACCTTCACTGTAATCCCTTGTATCGCAAATGTATGTTTTTAGCTTAGGAACCCAATATTTTACACCACAAATTTTAAATAGGCCTATCATTAAATGTTGTTCTTTTTCAGAGGAGCAGAAGCATGAATAAATTATGAATTGAACAACTGAAATAAACAATTATATCAGAAAAGTCTTGTAATTGAGCTATTACGGCAGGATTAACCAAAACTCTTATTAATTAATCTGCATCTATAATGTGCTAATCCAGCAGGAGACATATTGGTGTGTATGTGTGATATGGTTACATTTCTAATTGTGGACTGTTGGTAGTCCCTTTAGACTGTGGATTGTAACTTTCTAACGATGTAATTTAATAAGAATTTCCTTCAATCATCTCCACACTGCAAGATGGATGAAAGAACCTAGCCATGAAAAAAATCAGCCATATAATTTGGAGCTAAAATGCAAACTGTTGAGATACTCGGCGGGTGTGGGGGGGGGGGGGGGTTGGTGAAGGAATTGTTGCCGTTTTGGATCAAATTTGGATAACCACATTTTTTTACATCTCTCCCAAACATTGAAAATCAGCACATCATTGTGGGTGGAGATTTTAATCTGGTCCAACACCCTATACTGGACAAATCTTCGTACGTAGCCTCTACTTTAATTAAATCAGGTAGGACTTTGCATGCTTTTCCCAAACAACTTGGGCTCACAGACCCATGGAGACATACATTTCCCACAACTAAATTATTTTCTTTTTTTTCCCACGTGCACCGCACCTATACCCATATAGACTTCTTCCTCTTAGATAACGGACTGCTCTCCAAAATCAAATCCAGCGAGTATCATAGTATTGTGATATCAGATCACGCTGCAACTTCCCTCGATCTCCACTTTCGTAAATGAACTAACGCCTTTAAACAATGGAGGTTCAACTCCTCATTACTAGCAGAGGCTCACTACAAGCAATACTTGCACTCCCAAATCATTTTATATTTTGAGCTGAATGACTCACCGGACATAAGAAGAGGTATACCCTGGGAAGCTTCAAAAGCCTATATTAGTGGCCAACTTATCTCTTTTGTCTCCAACCTGAAAAGAGCCGAGACGTCCCAAATGGCAGACCTGTTACGAAAAATAAAGGACATTGATGACAAATATGCATCTGACCCAGACCCTAATTTTTATAAAGAACGCCTAAGGTTACAAACAGACTTTGACCTCGCGTCTACTAATAAAGCCAAGCTACGACTGCTTAAATCTAGGCAACACTTTTTTGAATCTGGGGATAAAGCTGGGAAGTTTCTGGCCTATCAGGCCAGAACCGAGGCGACTTCATGGCTAATTCCAGCCATTAGATCTAGCTTAGGGGAGATCCGCACTGATCCTCTTAGAATTATTGAAGCATTTGCTAAATTCTACGCTGAACTATGCGCTTCCGATTGTCCTCCCACTGCAGATGACATGCTCTGTAGTATGACGTTTCCCCGAATTAACGATGAAGCCAAGAGAGACTTGGATGGTCCCATAACTGTTGCTGAGGTCCAAGCAGCCATCACATCATTGCAAAGCGGAAAGTCGCCTACCGCCCACCTTGTCGTGGGCTACTATCTCCCTAATTCTTAAAAAGGAGAAATATCCCCTGCTTTGTAGTAGCTACAGACCAATTTCACTCCTGAATGTGGACCTCAAAATCCTCTCTAAAGTCCTTGCGCTCCGGCTTCAACAAGTGATGCCCTCTATTATATCGTTAGATCAAACAGGGTTCATGCCAGGTCGACAGTCCTCCCACAATACTAGGCGTCTCCTTAACATCATCCATTCACCAAGTAGTGAGATCCCGGAGATAGTGGTCTCCCTTGACGCCGACAAAGCTTTCGACAGGATCGAGTGGAGGTACCTATATGAGGCGATGGACAGGTTTGACCTCGGCAATAGTTTCAATCTTTGGGTCAGTTTGTTATACTCGTCCCCGGTGGCCTCAGTACAAACAATCGACACACTGTCGCCCCACTTCCTCCTTCGGAGAGGTACCAGGCAGGTTTGCCCATTATCACCACTCCTGTTTGCTGTTGCGATAGAACCCTTAGCGGTTTGGTTACACTCAGAGAACGGCTTTGAAGGTATTACACGGTTTGACACAACTCATAAAGTCTCATTGTATGCAGATGACCTGCTTCTGTACATCTCGAATCCTGTACATCTCAAATCCATCTCCCTGTGATTATGAATATTTTAGAACGGTTCGGTGCGTGCTCTGGTTATAAACTTAACTACCACGAAAGGGAGCTATTACCGATTAACTCATTGGCTAAGCAGCTCCCTCGCCCTTTAACCTCGTTTAAATGGGCGGAGGACGGGTTTCGCTACCTCGGCGTTTTTATCACAACACCTATATCTGATATGTTCCGCACAAACTTCCTACCTCTTGTTGAGAAAGCTGAAAGAGACTTTGACCGCTGGTCAGTTTTACCATTATCTCTCGCGGCCCGGATAAATCTGGTCAAGATGGTCGTCCTACCCAAATTCCTATATCTTTTCCAGCATGTCCCTATACTTATCACTAAATCCTTTTTTGATAAATTAGAAAGGAGAATATCTACATTTTTATGGACAGCTAGAATTCGAAAGACAATACTACAGTCTCCTAAGAGTGACGGCGGTTTGGCTGACTTTAGGCGATACTATTGGGCAGCTAACTTGCAAAAAATCCTGTATTGGATGAATGATGATTGCGACCACCTACCGACCTGGGTACACATGGAAAAGGCGAGTTCACGTCTCCCGTTGCGGTCTGTTCTATGCTCCAAACTCAACATCTACAACATGTTCTACAACATCTGTGGGTGCAGGCCCAATTGCTTCCCTCTCGCTCAAGATATGGAGTCAACTCGGGAAAAACTTTGGTTTACAAGGCCCTTCCTTCTTGACCCCACTGCTTAAAAATCACATCTTTAAACCTTCAAGTACAGACTCCGCATTCAAAACTTGCACAGTAATGGTATCAGTAGTATCAAAAACCTATACAAGGATGGCATTTTTTCGTCCTTTGTGGAGCTTTCGTCCAACTACAGCTTCCCAAACTCCCACCTTTTCTGTTTTTTCCAGATTAGGGATTTTGTGAAGAAGACATTCCCTCACTTCCCAAATCGTCCCCCTGAAACCCTGACCGATTCCATCCTAGCTCCAGATCCCAACCGGAAGAAATGCATCTCTTTTTTGTATAACTTGTTAGGGTCGGTAATATTGAATCCTCATACCTCATTAAAAGCTGCATGAGAGCTGAATATGAAACTAACAGACCAGCAATGGGACTCTGCCTTGGATTTGATCCATTCTTCCTCCACATGTGCCCGTCATGGCCTAATCCAATGCAAAGTCCTTCACAAAGTCCACTACACAAATGCAAAATTATCTAGAATATACCCCGCTGTCAAGGACACGTGCAACAGATGTAATCAATCCCCTGCCAACCATAGCCATATGTTTTGGTCTTGCCCTAAGCTGGCAGCCTTTTGGAGGAGTGCTTTCGACGTGATAAGTAGAGCCTATGGCTCTATTCCTCCAAATTTCTCCTATTCCTCCTATTTCCTCCAAACCCACTGTCAACTATTTTTGGTACTCCTCCCAACACCAACCTCTCTGTTGCATTGAAGCGGGTCCTGGTTTTTACAACCTTGTTAGCCCGGAGACTGATCTTGCTTAACTGGAGGCTTACCTGTCCCCCGGCACACGCCCGCTGGATCAAGGAGGTGCTCTACAATTTAAAGCTTGAAAAACTTAGGTTTTCTCTCAAAGGCTCTACCAAGACATTCCTAGATCCATGGAACCCTTTCCTGGAACTTGTTAACTCTCTCAACTTGTTTCCAGACTCAGAAGAGGACTGAGTGCTTTCTATCACTGCTCTGTCTTATTGCAGCTGCCCTCCCCTCAACCCCTCTCTCTCCCCCCCCCCCCCCCCGCCCACACACACGTTTTTGTTTTTTTTTCGTACATTTTGTTTTGTTTATCTTATCGTATGTGTGTGGATGTGTACGTATGTGAGTGTTGTTTGTCCCCGTTTGGTTCCGACCTGATTCGGGTGGATTGAGGGGGGGGTGGGGGTAAGGGTAAGGGCTTTGAGGGTCGCTTACATACTGTTGCACAATTATGTCCTGACTATCACCTCAATAGGCCCGACTATGGGTGAACAGGGGACTTTTGATGCCTTCCCCCACAGTGGCATCCATTGTGGGGGGATGTTTTGATGTTTGTTGTTAAATTCTTTAATGTTGTGTCTTATCTTTATTTGTGTACTGCAATGACAAGTCAAATTTCACTACACCAATTGGTGTTTGTGATAATAAATTCCTTTGTTGTTTGTATAATTTAATAATAATATCTTTTATGGTCATTACACATGAGTGCAACGAGATTTGGTTTGCAACTTCCATCCGATGTCATAACTTAATGGACAAATAAAATTTAGGTTTAGATACCCCGAGAACAAGGTTTGTAAAAACGAACATTAGACCAGTAAAATCAGCACAGACTAAAGTGCGAGGCCGGGGGAGACAGTCCATGGGGGTGGGGCGGTACTCAGCAGGGCCGGTTCAGAGCCGCTATAGCTCTGGGAATGAAGCTGTTGCTGAATCTGGAGGTGCGGGCGTAGAAGGCCTTGTAACGTCTGCCGGAAGGGAGTAGTTCGAACAGTCCATTACAAGGGTGAGAGGAGTCTTTATGGATGCTGACGGCCTTCCTGAGGCACCGTGTGTGGTAGATGCCCTCCAAGGCTGGTAGTGGTGTCCTAATAATCTTTTGCGCTCTGTGGACGACGCGCTGAAGAGCTCTCTTCTCCGCCTCCGTGCAGCTGAGATACCACACAGAGATGCCATACGTTAGTATGTTCTCTGTGGTGCAGCGGTAGAAGGTCATCAGCAACTGTTGGGGCAGACCAGTCCGTTTCAACGTTCTTAGGAAGAACAGTCGTTGCTGTGCCTTTTTGACCAGTGCAGCGGTGTTGGACCATGTGAGGTCCTCTGAGATGTGAGTGCCCAGCAACTTGAAGCTGGACACTCTCTCCACACTGTCCCCGTAGATGGAGATTGGGGCGTATTCCCCATCCTGTGACCTCCTGAAGTCGATAATAAGCTCCTTGGTCTTGGAGGTGTTTAGCGACAAGTTGTTCCATGAGCACCAGTCCGCCAGGTTCTGCACCTCCGCTCTATAGTTTGTTTCATCACCGTTGGTGATCAGCCCGATCACCATTGTGTCGTCTGCAAACTTGACAATGGTGTTGTTGTCGAATGCAGGGACACAGTCGTGGGTGAAGAGGGAGTAGAGCATGGGGCTCAGTGCACAGCCCTGTGGTGTGCCGGTGCTCAGGGTGGTAGTGGTGGACAGGTGCGGCCCCAGTCTCACTGCCTGCGGTCGCTCCGTCAGAAAATTCAGGATCCAATCGCATATCAGTGAGCTGAGGCCTAGCTGGTGGAGTTTGGTGGTGAGCTTGGTGGGGATGACCGTATTGAAGGCAGAGCTATAGTCAATGAAGAGCATCCTCACATAGGTGCCCTGTCTTTCCAGGTGGGTCAGGATAGTGTGAAGAGCCACAGAGATGGCATCCTCTGTGGATCTATTTGCCCTGTATGCAAATTGATGAGAGTCCAATGATGCAGGGATGTTGGATTTGATGTGGGAGAGGACCAGCCTTTCAAAGCACTTAATTGGTATTGGAGTTAGGGCAACGTGGCGGTAGTCATTCAGGTTGGTGACTTTAGACTTCTTCGGCACCGGTATTATGGTAGCTGTCTTCAGGCACATGGGGACCGTTGCCAGAGATAGAGACAGGTTGAAGATCCTCGTAAATACCTCCGCCAGCTGTGCCTTTTAGTACCCTACCCTGGACTCCATCCGGGCCTGCAGGCTTGTGTGGATTGATCCTACGCAGAGCGCACTGTACCTCCTGGGTGCTCAGTGTTAAGGTCTGTCCCTCCGCCATGGCCGGGGTTGTTCCTCTCCTGGTGGTGCTGCCAGTTTCAAAGCGTGCGAAGAAGGTGTTTAATTCATTGGCCAGTGTGATATCACTGTGGGGGCAGGTGGGGTTGCTCTTGTAGTCAGTGATGTCCCTGACACTCTGCCACATGCTTCTGGTGTCCACGGTGTTGAAGTGGTCTTCCACCCTTTGCCTGTGGATGTCTTTGGCCTTTTTTATGCCTTTGTTCAGGTTTGACCTGGCAGCACCAGAGTCCCTGGATTTAAAGGCAATGTTGCGTGCCCTTAGCAGATTCTGAACCTCCTTGTTCATCCACGGTTTCCGGTTTGAGAACATCTTTATTTGCTTGTCCACTGTGACAGTCTCCACACAGCAGTTGATGTAGGAGAGCACAGTGGATGTGTACTCCTCCAAGTCTACCTCTGTACCACTGGTAGCCTGTTGTGCAAACAGGTCCCAGTCGGTGCGATCAAAGCAGTCCTGGACTTGAAGGGTGGCGTCCTCGGGCCATATTTTGACCGTCTTTATTGTAGGTTTGGTCTTGCAGATGAGGGGTTTGGATGCAGGCACTAGAAACAGTGAGAGGTGATTGGGTTGTCCCAGGGATGGGCAGGGGAGGGCTCTGTATATTGGTGTAAACTTTATCCAGCGTGTTTGAGCCCCTGGTAGGGCACTGCACATGCTGGTGGAATTTGCGGAGTGCAGCTCGTAGGTCGACCTGGTTAAAGTCCCCTGCAACAATGAAGGCACCGTCGGGGTGAACATCCTGCTGCTTGCTGATGGCCGAGTGCAGCTGTGCTAGCGCTAGGTTAGCATTAGCCTGTGGTGGGATGTATATGGCCATGATGATAACCAGAGTAAACTCCCGAGGCAGGTAAAACGGCCTACATTTAAGCAGTAGGTATTCCAGGTCTGGGGAACAGTAGCTCTCTACTGCAGTGTGGTTGGTTCACCAGTTCTTGTTGATATAGATACAGAGCCCGCTGCCCCTGCTCTTACCGGAGTCCTTTGTTCTATCAGCACGATGCAGTGACCGGTTGGTTAGGTCCACAGCCCCGTTGGGAACCAGTGCGCTGAGCCAGGTCTCTGTGAAGATCAGCACACAGCAGTCTTTCAGGGATCGCTGGGTGTTGATCCAGAGCCTCACCTCATCCAGCTTGTTGGTGAGTAACCGGACATTTGCGAGAAAGACGCTTGGTAGTGATGGTCTTTGTGGATTTACTCAGTTATGTAATTAATGAATGTTATTTTTGAATTGTTATTGACAATCAAATTCATTACCATTTGGAACAATACTCGGTGACTTTCAGTTATTTTATTAGTTTGCAATCTGCAATAAGTTATTTAGCTTCTATAGTTGATCAGGCAGTAAGAACGAGTAACTGCATATGTGACAGCTAAAGGTAGTTTAACTTTGCAGGTGGCAACATTTATTGTTTTGCTTTTTGAGAATCTACCTCAATATATCTGTGGTGAATATGTATATCCTCCCATTATTTGATGCTAGTTAATTCACAATAATCAGAAGTACACATCAATAATGATTTATTTTGAAGATAATCGTATGGTGGCAGAAATAAAATTGTTTGGGGGATGATTTAATAGAGGCATTTAAATGATAAAAGAGGTTATTTAGGTAATTGGAGGCTATGCTTTTTGGGAAAGCCAAATTTACAATTTATAAAAATGAAATAATCCCTAATAAATCTAATGAGGAATTTGTGATTTTTTTTTAACCCAGAAGAGAATTTGGAACTCACTACCATATGGAGTTATTAATGTGAACATTATAAATGCATTAAAATGGGACCAAAGGAAATACTGCTGGAAAAATACCTCGCACTTGTCCACGTGAAGCTGCTATGCTGTGCATTTTGCTCACCCAACCTTTCTAAATCACAATGGAGCATCCTTTTTGCATCCTCCTCACAACCCACATTCCTTCACAACTTTGTGTTGTCAGTAATTGTGGATGTTATATTTAACTTGTTACCTATTATGAATAACTGAAGCCCAAGCTGTGATTGCTATGTGGGGGGAAAAAAGAGGCATTTATTCCTACTGAGTTTGTTGTTTGTCAAATTAATTCTCAACCTATGCCTGTATGTAAACCCCAACCCGTGAGCTTTGATTTTGCACTAACCTCGTATTATATTGGGATAATAAGTGCAAGATGTCATTGATACAAAGAGGAAATAGTGAGAGAGGGAGAACAGATCTCTTGGGGAAACTCTACCATTAATGGGAAAAATAATTGGTAGATTACAGCCGAGATAGCATGATTTGAGAGGAAATTAGATAGCTACAGGCACAGATTTTTGGGGAAGCCAGATATAAACAACATATCTGGCTATCAGATAAAATATTGTTAACTTGAAAATGATAACTTGAGAGTCAACAGTAATATCAGTAGGCACTTACAGTAAAGACAGTAAGCATTGTGGAACCCTGCTGTATTTAAAACTAATCAACAATACAAATTGGCAGAAATTATACTATATTTTAATTTACATAAGTTTTCAAATCCTTCCCAACTGAAGACCTTTTTTTTCTCCATATGATAGTCATTTAAGAAATACCTTACATCAATCAGAATATAGTCAATTTGTATACATATGACACTGATTTCTACTCTTTGGCCCTTAAATGCGCAGTTTTGTTACTCTATTGCAACTCCTACTGGGCTGGAATTTCTGCTTGAGGCCCACATTCTGGTTTGAAGAAATTATTTAGTTGATGCTGATTTTTAACCTGATCTCTTTCTGTTTGTATATTTTAAAATGGTGTAATTGAAACAGAGATGAGTAACTGGCTGGGTTTTTTTCTAATGTTTAACCTATTCTTACCTGAATTATTTTTACTCCCCAATAAAAGCTAAACACAAAATAATTGCTTAACGTTCATCATCCTAGTTTTCCATTGCATCCAAATAGTTCTATACTAGCCATCAATATCCACTTATTTATTTCTAATTATTTATCTTCATAGTTTAGTTTAGAGATATAGCACAGAAACAGGCCCTTCGGTCCACTGAGTCTGCATTGACCAACGATCCCTGTAGATTAACATTATCCTACAAACGCTAGGGACAATTTACAATTATACCAAGCCAATTAACCTACAAACCTGTACAGTGTTGGAAGAAACCGAAGATCTCGGAGAAAACCCATGCAGGTTACGGGGAGAATGTACAAACTCTGTACAGACAGCGCCCGCAGTCAGGAGGGAACCAGGCTTTCTGGCTCTGTACGGCAGCAACACTACCGTTGCTCCATCTTGCCGCCCCAGTTTCTCCCAGTTGTAGTTTGTGCACAATTTGGTTTCAAGTCAATTTAGGCATTTATGTATTTTGTTTATTTTCTGGTTCTTTTTTTCACTGATTTAGTTGTTTTCTTTTTTCTGAAATGTTCATATGTTATTGAATTTTAATCTTACTTTAATCATACGAGTATTATATGCACTGAAGAAAGAAGGCAATAAATAAAGGGTGCCTACCATAATAAGCAAAGGTTTGGTGAAGGATATTGGGTGAAGACATAATTTTGATGAAAAACAGTGAATGAGAAAACGGAATCCTCCAGAATTTCAGTTAATGGGAAATTGAATTGTAAATCAGAGTTTTGGAATATTATTGAACTGCAGAGTACATCAAAATGAGCTCCATTCTCTCCTCGTGTGTTAGGATCCTCAGATCATGAGTCAATGAGCAGGAATGAGGACCATGTACAATTTCCTTCTACCCGATCTAGGGATATTGTGACCATTTATTGCGCCCAAACTATGCCTCTGACTGCACTGAGTTGGTATTCAACCTGAATATAACTATTTCCAGCCTCAAGGTTTAGCAACTTACCGTCTTAACGTTCAGTTTGCATTTACTGGTCAACAAATAAGATCAATTACTTAAGAGTTGGCATTGATCACATATTTTGTCACATTTGCAAAAACCTTAATGTTATTACTTGTCTTCAATAGACAGATTTGGGCATGAGTTGGCATTTGGGCTTTATTTCATGTGCACTTAATATAATTTCAGTTTTGAATGTTGTGTAATGGATAATTTTATTTTAAAAAGCCTTGGGCTATTTTGCATTGATTGTGTTTATTTCCTAGTGTATTTCAGCATTACAGACTGTACGAGTTTCTTTTCCATCATACTCCTGACATAAAGATTCTAGACACTCAGGTCAGTAATATATAACTTCAAAAATGCATGTATCATTTTTCTCCCAGGACAATGAAATTAATGTAGGTCTCTTACTGTGAGCCCAGATGAGATTGGCTCTCTCCCATAGACTGGAAATCTAAAGTGAAATTGTCTAGCATTATAAGGTTTAGTTGTTCAGTGAATAACTTTATTCAGCCTCGAGGGAGTTTAACATTAATATCTCATGAAAGGAAATGCTCTGAAACCATAACAAAAGTAAAATTGGAGTAGTTTCAGCGTTGACTTTAATTAGCAAAGTTCAGTACATTTTATTTATTAATTATTTAAGAGCTGGGAGGTAAATAAAAGAAAATCATTCACTGCTGATCCATTTACTTTGCGACAGCTTTACAAAACTAAAAATAGGTTTAATGGCTTAAAATGTTTTCTAACTGACAGAATTTTGAGGTTTGGAGAGAAGGGGGTCAGGGGCCAGACCTTTTCAGACTTGCAATAACAGAGTTGATTCCCACCAGGAATTTCAAAAATTAATGTATTTTCAATAGCTGTAAGTTTATTTTTGTTACTGCAAACTAAAAGTGCTGAAGGCTGTATGTTATGTGGTTTCATAGAATATCATTGCACAAGTATCAATGGAAACGACTGCTTGTCAATTCCAATGGCCACCCGCGGTGAAAGTAGCAGCTGTGTTCTTAAAAGACAATGGTGTCTCATTTCTGTGGGGAGGTTACATGGAAGCAAGGTTATTTTCCGTAGATTGTCCTTTATCCCGAGAGCGATTTATTTTCTGCTTGTCGATTTCCAAAGTAACTTTTAAATGGTTCTCTGGTTCCCAATTGAAATTACATTATAACCAATTGGATAAAGGGAATCAAGGAATATGGGGGGAAAAGCAAGAAAGGGGTACTGATTTTGGATGATCAGCCATGATCATATTGAATGGCGGTGCTGGCTCGAAGGGCTGAATGACCTACTCCTGCACCTATGTTCTCTGTTTCTATGTCTTCTTAATACAAACATTACTCCCTGATTCATTGATTGCTTTATATCTAATGCCCATGTTGTGGAAACATGTATTAAAGCAAATACACATCTTCCACCACATTGACTTGGCCTCCTGCATTATTACAAGGCCCAATTCAAGCTTGATGGACAACACCTCAACTTGTATCCAAGCCCTTTGCAGCTTTCTGGATTTCGACATTGAATTCTCCATCTTAAGGCACTTTGCTTTCTATGTGTGTTTAAGACCTTCTGCAAGTCTGCTGTTTATGTCATTGAGCTGTACAGCATGAATACAGGCCCTTTGGCCAACTTGTCCACCAGTTGGCATGCTTGGGTCATCCCATTTATCTACATTTGGCCCATATTCCTGTAAAGTCTTCCTGACCATATATCTGTCCAAATGTCTTTTTAAAGTCATAATTGTAGGCATTCTCCAGCTTTCTCTGTGATATTGACTCTTAGAGTCAAATAAATGTGCAGGCAAGAAATACACAATTTGGCTCATTATGATGCCAGTCTAACTAATCCCATTTGACTGCATTCATTCAATATTCCTCTATTCCATGCTCTTTGAAGTATTTGTCCGAGCGCCTCTTAAATGTTGTCTCCAGCACCTCCTCGGTAGCTCAATAGAGATGCCAACAAGTGTGTTGTGAGAGAAATGTACTCATGTCGCCTTTAAACCTCCTTCTTCTTACCTGAAACCTCTGCCCTCTAGCTTTAGACACCCATATCATGGGAAATAGACTCTGCCTCTCTACCCTATCCATGCCTGCCATCATTTCATACACCTCGATCACGTCACACTTTGCTGCAGGGAAAACAGGCCCAGCCCATCTAAAATCTCTATATAACTCGAGCCCTCCAATCAGTGCAACATTCATTGTGAATCTCACCTGCACAGTCTGTCGCTTAATTTCTCCTGTAAAGTGGCAACCAGAACTGCACACTAAATTCCAAAGTGTGCCAACATTTTGAACAACTCTAACATGATGTCCCAGCTCTTGACTCGGTGCCTTGGTTAATGAAAACAAGCATGCCATATGCCTTCTTCACCATCTTGTCTATCTGTGAGGCCATTTTCCAGGAATGTCGTCATTATATTGCAAGGTCTCTTCATTCAATAACATCCTAGGGCTATGATGACTGTGTATGTCTTGGCTGGTATATTGCCCCAAAATGCAAGACTTCACAATTGGTCATTTAAATTCCATCAGCCATTCCCAATTGATCTCTATCCTATTGTAACTTTAGACAATCTTCTGCACTGTCCACTTTATCACAATTTTAGTGTCATTTTCAAACTTACCAGTGATGCTATCTCAAGCATGGCACTCTCAAACAAATCATTAATTTATTTGACAAACAACAGAGGATCCAACTAAGATCTCTGCAGTGTACTCCAGTGATAGTCCTCCAAACTGAAAAACAATCAACCACTTCCATACTAGGACATCCAAGCTGCGGGCATTGAAAGATGTGACTGGTAGTGGTGGGAAAGGTGAAAGAAATTTTGAAGAATGATGTATTGGATGCAGAGGCTGGTGGGTGAAAGGTGAGGTCTAGAGGAACTCTATCCTTGCTCCATCTGGGGGGAGGGAGAGTGAAAGCAGGACTACAGGACACGGAGGAGGCATGGGTGAGGGATCCATCCACAACATCAGGGAGGAAATCGTGCTTACTGAAGGAAGAGTTCATCTCATATGTCCTAGATTGGAAAGGCTCATCTTGGGAGCAGATGTTGCAGGGACAGAGATATTGAGAGTAAGGGATGGCCTCCTTACAAGAGACACAGTGGGATGAGGTGTGGTCAAGGTAATGTAGGGGTCGGTGGGTTCGTAGTAGATGGCAGTAATTGGCTTCGGTAAGTTATAAAATTGTCTCTAGTGTGTGTAGGCCAGTGCATAAGGTGAACGCAAGCCGGGGTGGACTCGGTGAGCTGAAAGGCCTTTTTCCATGCTGCATCTCTAAAGTAAAAAAAACTAAAGTCTAAAGCTGTTGTGACAGAATTGGATGAAGAGGGCAGAGACATATGGTAGGCATAAAGGGATAGTTTTCCACTGTTTATTTTATTCTTCCTGGAAGTAATTGTGAAAGCAGGAATGTTACCCACTTCATTTAATTATATTTCCTGCAATGTCATTTCGCACTTATTTCAACACATATTTCACAAAATGTGTGTGTTTGGGGAGAAACTTCCTGCTGTTTTTAATACTTAGTATGTGTTCAACAACGGATCTGATAATTGTAATGGAACCATTTTAATGTTATTTTGATTGAAAGATATCTTGTAAATACACCCACATTAGTCATGTTTTCTGATAGCAGTTTTCTTTTGATGATAAGAGACACTAGCGTATGGTGCGTGAAATCAGCCTTTCTGAAGTGTAAGGAAATAGTCCGATGATTTAACAAAGGTCACTGAACTTTGGATATAGTCCAGACTCTTTCCTGTCTTTGTTTCAACCTAGACTGTGACTTCCCAGTTTTTATTTGTTAATTCTTCTAAATTGTCAATATATAAATTAAAACATTTGACAAAAATTAATTGAAACACAGTTTAGCAATTTAAAAAAACAACAAATCGAAAAATGTTGGTTGTTAGCTGGATGTTTCATTAATGTTTAATTATAGAAGGATATTTAATAGTTGCTTTATCCATCCATAAATGATCAAACTTAATTTGACGAATAAATGAAGGATGCTATTGTTTAAATCTTAAAAATAACACTTCTATTGAGCAAATGCTAGGGTATTATCCTGATTAAATATTATGCACGTTGCACTGGAAACCTTAAACGGTTTTTTGAGCAAAATATCATAATTTTTTTTAAATTAAAAATTCTTGAAATGTTCCATGAAACTGTCAAAATCTTTTACTAAAATACCTACAAGACATTTAGCTTTAACCCATGCTTTTATTTCAACCCCGCTTTGAGGATCGGCACACACATAATGGTTAAGTGCTGTGAAATGCCTCTTTGCACATTGTCAGCAACAATGAAAATAGGAATAGTCATGCCTTTTATCCGTGATGTTTGTTAGAACAAAACCAAGATTGAGATAAAATCATCGCGATTATGTTTATTCCAACATATATTTGTTACAGATGGTTTTAGTACAATGGGTTTAGTAATAATTTCATTATACTCAAATATGCCTTGTAGATTTAAATTGGTGATGGTGATAGACTGATAATAACTGATCGTTTATGTTTCTAAGTGTAGCCATTCTCCACTGGAACAAACACACATCTGCTGCAGGGAGATCTCTGATTAGTAATTGTAATGTGATCATTCAAGAGCCATGTGTGAGTAATTGTCACATGCACAAGCACAATTAATTGCTTAATTGTACAGGAAAAAAAAAATGCAGATGCTGGTTTACACCAAAGATGGACACAAGAAGCTGGAATAACTCAGCGGGTCAGGCAGCATGTCTGGAGAAAAAGAATAGGTGAAGTTTCAGGTTGAGACCTTTCCTGAATTGTTGCAGCTTTGCAGGCACATTAAACACAACAGCACAATGAATACAATAAATAGACGATAGACAATAGGTGCGGGGGTAGGCCATTCAGCCCTTCGAACTAGCACCGTCAATCACTGTGATTATAACTGATCATCCCCAATCAGTACCCCGTTTCTGCCTTCTCACCATATCCGCAGACTCCACTATCTTTAAGAGCTCTATCTAACTCTCTCTTGAAAGCATCCAGAGAATTGCCCTCCACTGCCTTCTGAGGCAGAGAATTCCACACATTCACAACTCTCTGGGTGAAAAAGTATTGTATTTTACTAGAATGTATTTTACCTGGGTTCAATGTGGCAAAAATCCAGCTAGTATCAAGGATAGTTGCCTGCAAATCCATCCTGCCCGTCTCCCAAACATTTTATACCGATGGAACCCATACAGCAAGGAAACAGGCTCTTCGGCCCAAATCGTTCATGCCGGCCAAGATATATCTACGCAAGACCCATTTGCCTGCCTTTGGTCCACATCCTTTGTGACAGCCCTTCTCCCTAGCTCTGATCTCCATCACTAGCAGACAGGCCAGGAGAAACCAATGATCAGCACCACAAACAACACCTGGCTGCTGGAAAATACAGATCTAGATTGAGCTGAGGCCAAAGAAGCAACTGGTGTGTCCAATTAGCTGTTCCATCTGCACCTCATCACCCTTCTCCTTAAAAAACAAGGCAATTTCAGCCAGGAAGGGGAAAAATGAAAGGGTGAGAGAGGAAGCAGCAGGGAACGGAAGAAACCAGTAAAGGAAGAAAGGCAGAAAGAAGAGAAAGTGGGGCACCTCCCTATTAGTTGTTTTCCCCTTTTGCAGATTTGACAAAAATATTGAGCTGTCGGGGTAAGCTCAAGTCAGCCAACGTGGCCAAGACTGAGTTGCCAGGACTAGCCCTGAGACTACCAGCATCTCCTCACCTGCCTATAGACCACAAGGGACTGCACCCGCACATGGAGTGCTGCCAGCATCTCTTCTTTGAGGCAAGAACTGAGCTACTAGGCAAGCCTGAGACCACCAAGGTCTCTTCTTCAAGGCAAAGACTGAACTGCCACGATAAGCACAAGACAGGCAGGTACTCCTTCGAGGCCAAAACTGAGCCACCAGGACATGCTTGAGATTGCTGTGCATGCTTCTCGAGGCAAACACTGAGCTGCCAGGACAAGCCCAGAACCGCCTGCACCTCCTTTTGACGCAGGAGTGATCTGCAGAGACAAACCTGAGATGACCACGCCTGCTCTTTTTCGAGGACAAATCTGAGCTTCTGGAACAAGCATGAGACTGCCCGCAGCTCTTCTGAGGCCAAAACTGAGCTGCCAGGGCAAGCTCTAGAATGCCAGTGCCTTCTTCAAGGCCAAGACTGAGCCGCCAGGACAAGCTTGAAACCACCAGCACCTGCTCTGTGAGGTCAAAACTGAGCTGCCGGAACAAGCCCGAGATGGGCAATGTCTTCACACATGAACACTGATGAAGAGGGACTGTGCCTCCATGGATACCCTGACCTTCTTGTCATTACTGTCCTTCACTATGAATAAACCACATCATGTCAGATCACCCTTCTGTGATTATTGGTGTCGTCATTGTCAGCCTGCCATCATCCGCACCGCCACATCCTTTAAACCTTTCCAATCATGTCCAGTCCAACTGTCTTTGAAATGCTGTTCTAATACCTGTCTCAACTACCTCCTCAGATTCCAGTTAAAGTTTATCCCTCTCACCTCAAACCTATGTGGTCTGGTTCTTGATTCCCCTATCCTGTGTTAAAGACTCTGTGCAATCACCCTATCTATTCCCCTCATGATTTTAAATGCCTCTCTCAGAGCATCCTCAGTCTCCTGAGCTCCAAGGGTATACATAAATTGGTGTTCGTAAAATGGGGATGAAATTATCTAATTCTTCTATTATTTGCAGCTATATAAGAACTATAGATAGTGAAACAAAAACTGAACTCAAACTCAAATCACAAAATCATCTTCAGAGGAATATATAAAACGTACTCTGCACAGCAACATATAGTAGACATGTCAGCAGTTTGCCAATGGGCAACTGATTGCAACCTGACACTTGACTCCACATGGAGGTCAGTATGGGATTGTGAACTGGAGCAAGGTGCTCTGCACTTGTGTTCAGAACTGCTTGAAGCATCTTGTGCCAGATTAAATTTCAATGTATACATGCAGGCAAGAAATGATAGGGGAATAGAGCTGTAACTCTGGATGAAAAACCTGGCTTCCAACAGCCCGGAGTTGGAACTTGGAATTTGAACAAATCAAAGGTAATCCTGTAAAAAAATATCTTGGATGCAGAAATTCAGGAAAACCAGAGGCCCCAAGAGAGAAGCGAGCTAGGTCGGTACAAATTACACCTGTCTGAAGAAGCGTCTCGACCTGAAACGTCACCCATTCCTTCTCCCCAGCCTGTCCCACTGAGTTACCCCAGCACTTTGTGTCACGGTACAATTTATAGGATGTATTTGATGATTCAAGAAAGGAAATAAGAGATCATTTGATGCTGGAAACATTCAGCAGGTTGGGCAGCATCTGTGTAAAAAAAAAGAAACAAAAGTTAAGGTTTCAGGTCCATGACCCTTCTTCATAATTGAGGCAGAGACATCTTTCCCAATTCAATCAAAGAGTCTAACCTTAAGAAGGATCTCCACCCGAAAATATCACCCATTCCTTCTCCCCAGAGATGCTGCCTGTCCCGCTGAATTACTCAGGCATTTTGTGTCTATCTTCGGTGTAAACCAGCATCTGCAGTTCCTCCTACACAAACAAATTACTTGTATTTGACAGCTATTTAGATAGCTAAGTCACAAAGTGCATTGAAACCATTGAAATATTTCTAAGGCTTAGTCACTGTTGTAATCATGAAAATTCATCTAATTTACACGCAACAAGTTCCTAAAAAACAGAATTGTGATAAACAATCAGATAATCCACTCGGAAATGTTGTTTTTGGTGTAAATATTTACCAGACCACAATGCAGAATGTTCTGAATTGTGGCGTGTGATTTTTTTTTTTCAATATCGTGAAGCCACTTTATTGGCACATCTGACAGTGCATCACTCAGCACCTACACACTGAAATATTACTTCTGTTCCTCTGTCCACAGATGCTGCCAGACCTGCTGAGTGCTTCCAGTATTTTCTGTTTTCATTTCAGTTTTCTAGGATCAGTAATGTTTTTTATTTTCATATGGAGATATGTTTAGTAACTTGTTTTTACTGAACTTTGTCTTTATTTACCTTTATCATAGCATGGAGTACTGGACACGGTATCTTAATGCAAAATAATTTTCCCCTTGTTTTAGCTTGAGGTTGAAGTTATCAAGTCAGCAGATCCGTTCCCTTCGCCATTGGAGGAGAGTTTATCTTGGGATATCTATTCATCCTACATTCTACAGCAGCCAACAGAGGAACCAGAACCTGAGGTATGGCCCCATTTTCTAAGTTCACAGTTTGTGAGTGAGGTGGGACAGGCCACCACTGGTGGGGCAGGAAGGTGCGTCGCCATCCCAGCCGTGGCATTGACTGCCAGGAGAAGAGACCAATCTGAGTGGCGCTGACTGAAGGAATCTGCGCACATGTGCGGTTTTAAAGATATTTAAACCTCGATACCTTTTACAATATACCACCGATCGGAACGAATCTTGTTGCACTTGCAGCACAGGAGAACGGCGAGGAACCTGGCAAAAAATCGTAGCGCTATCACGTACCGTTTTTGCGCAAATAGAAAAACTGCGCAAACCAGAAGAGCATAAAATTTTAGTTATGTATAGATTCACGGCACAGTGGTGCAGCAGTAGAGTTGCTTCCTTACATTGCCAGAGACCCGGGTTTGATCCTGACTATGGGTGTTGTCTGTACAGAGTTCGTGAACCGTGACCTGCGTGGGTTTTCTTCTGGATCTCCGGTTTCCTCCCACCCTCAAAGGACGTACTGGTTTGTAGGTTATTTGGCTCGGTTTAATTATAAATTGTCCCTAGTGTTTGTAGGATAGTGGGAGTGTGTGGGATTGCTGGGCGGCTTGGACTCGGTGGGCCGAAGGGCCTGTTTCTGCGCTGTATCTCTAAATTAAACTAAAGCCATATTTTTCTAGGTTGAGCAAGAGACTGAGGAGGAGATGGAAGTTAAAGACTCCACAACTGAGGATGCTCTAGCATGTTATAACATGGATGATGTCACATCAATGCTGAGTCAAGTAACAGGCGAAATGCTCAACAATATTCAGGTTTGCAGTTCGATACGTTTTAAAATTAAAATTCATTCATCAACAACGTGTATTTATATATGAGGAAACGTGTAAGTAACAAACAGTGAGGTAAATATAAATATAACACAACCCCACGTTCACCCTTGATTTCTTTCATCCTGCCGCTAATACTTATGGTCCTCAGATTTAAGTTATCTTTCAAAATCACTTTTTTTAAAATCATGTTTTAAGATACCCTTTGAAATCTACCTCTGACTAACGTTTTCGCTGAAGGAGGGTCTCAACACGAAATGTCGCCTATTCCTTCGCGGCTTAGATGCTGCCTCACCTGCTGAGTTTCTCCAACTTTTTTGTCTACCCAACATTTTATTTAGCATCCTTTTGAGGCATAGTGTCAATTTTCACTTTACAACAACTTTGAAATACTTTTGGATACATTTAGGAAAAAAAGATCATTTGTGGGCTGTCACTAAATAGTGGTCATGAATGAAAATGCATTTTTGCAAAATCTCATGTTCACTGCCATTTTTCAGAGAAGGCAACATCTTATATCTGCCTCATGCGACCTGTAGATGGCTCTAGTCCCTGTGAATCTCAGTAGGCAGCCCTTGCTGCCAACAATCATGGCTCTCACACCAAGTCTGTGTTGAAGAGTACAGCATTAATGTTGTGCATGATCTCACAGACAGCAAAATGATTTTGTTATTATTACTTTGACCAAGGGACGAATATTGGCTGGAGACCAGCGAATGGCCGGTTTTCTTTAAATACTGCAGAAGAATGAAAACAAAATGAAAACCATATATATGTTTTCTATAGATTGCACATATAGTATTCCCATAACAAGAAATGCGAGTGCAATAAAAATCTCCAGTTCCCAACCTGATTGGAGAAGTTAAAATCAGATTTGAAAATGAGTCATAATAAATCTAACAATACAAAGTACAGGAGAAACAAATCAAGAACTAGATAGGTCAAAAGGAAGAATATAAGAAGCGGGTGTTTCAAGTAATGGGGAATGGCTGAAAGATTTTATAAATACATAACCAATGATTAGTTAATTAGAGATTAAGAAAAAATCTTGAGGACAACATTACTACTGAATAGCTTTGGTGTTCGCAGAAGAGTGTGGTATTGGGAAAGAAAGAACCTGGAACTATTAGACAGGGCAATTATAAAAACTATTAGTGGCACTCAGTCAAGAAAGGAAGCCAGGCTCTGTTGGCATGCACCCATGAATTCTGCGGAAAATCATGCAGGAAATAGCAAAGCTCTGAAATGACCATAATTTTCTAAAACATAGAAAAATCTAGGGGAATTGCCAATTTCAATAACATGGGATAAAATTTGTATTCACCCAAAATACATAGTTTAGTTAAGGTCAACAAATATAGATTTATAAAATTCAAATAATATCAATAAATTATGAAGGGTCCTTCCAGGAAGCAATTGATATGTTTTTTTATAATACATTTCATAAATTGCCACAGGTTTGTTAATGAGTCACACAGTGTTACAGAGAAAATACAGGATATGCATGTTGTTTAAAAGGCTGAAAACTATGTAATGGTTAGTGCATATTTATCGCTCCCATTTCCACATTGCTCTGTGTGCCCACAATTTTGCACCACGAATGGCTGAAAATTGACCAGAGTGATCCCTTTATTTAAGTTTTTGTTGTGGAATTCCACAACTAAGGTATAACTAACTGGTTCACGGAGATTATTTACTATATCCATATTTCACCACTTTAAATTTCAACTGAAACTGTTTACAAATTATGACATTTTGGAAGGAGATTAGACCAGGCTGTTTGTTTGCTAAAAGGAAGTCAAATTTCAAAAAAATCACTGGGAAGTAATGGGTGCCTTAAATATTTGTGGGCAAATAATTAATTCCATTCCAACTGAATGGAATTTCAAAATAACAACAAGCTTCAGTTGAAATGGAATTTATTATTGGCACAAAACTATTTCAGGCACCCATTAATTCTTAGTGATTTTTTGAAATTTTACTTCCTTTTAGCAAACTCGTCTAATCTCCTTCCAAAATGCCATTACCACCACATTTTGCAAGCGCAATAACGATGGCCTTGCCATTGATGTGCAGATACTGAAATATGAATAGTAAACTGATTTCTTACAATTCGGGGGTTCATATTAAAGTAACCAAGTAGGATTGCTAAGAAAAAGCTTTTAACCTTGAGAAACACCAGCTCACCCCTAATCAAACTAGAGACCCGTGTTCACCATTTATCCGCCGCAACTGCACAGTGCTCTTAAAAGGGCGGACCAGCTTGACAACTAAATGTTACACAGAATTTCCAACTGCAGACTAACTAGAGCAATGTGTCAAGGGGCTGATAGGTGTTTTGTAAATTTCCAGCCTCCTCCAACCCAAGTCACATCATGTTTTCCATTGGAAGTAAGTGGAGCTTCTGTGGATTGAAATGGTAAATTTACAAACAGCTAAAACTGAAAGCACAAATTCTTGAAGTACATTATAAATCGGGGGACTTCAAGACTGCAGATTAGCTCAAATATTTGTAATTCTTTAAACAAAGATATCAGAAACCCATTTTCATGGCTGCGATTTACATTTGCATTTAAATAACATGTTGCGTTTAATCATTAATTTAATTAAGAAAGCCTAAGCCGCTCTTTAAACTACTTTCTTAAGGGAAAATCAGGATGGAGAATAAATGCCAGACTGCAGATTCATATTCCTAAGAGAAAATTAAAAAAACAAGATTGTTGAAAACTCTCAGATACAACAAAATATGAACTAAGGTTGTGGTAGTTTGGGAACCAAATTAGATTAATATCAGAGACAGCAGTTTAAGAAAGCTGCCTGAAATGTAAATATCATGCTTGTATCACGTTACTCACAAACCTACCGATTCATGTAGTCATGCAGAAATACATTTAGAGCAGTATGTTATTAATATAGAATTTTTAAGCAGCAATTCAATGTTGCTTGTATATCGTTTATCCTGTGTAATATGAACTTTGCTGGCTGACATTTATTCTGATTTACCTGATTTTCCCTTAAGAAAATTGTAGTAAGTTGGTTTCTTGAACTTCGACAGACCATGTTGTAATTTTTCCCATGATGCAGTTGTTCTAGCAACTTGACCTAACTGGGATAAACATAGAGCAAATATTGCCAAGTTAAGATATGTGCGAGTTGAAGGATAATTTAATGGCGGTGTGTTCATACACTTGTTGGTTAATGTTAAAACATTGAGAGTCGTTATCGAAAAAGGCAGGCTGCCACAGTACACATTGTGGTGGGGGTGGGCATGAAGATTTATAGTGGTAGATGGGGAGCAAGCAGGCTGGCTGTATTAACCTGAACAATGTACAGCTTTTTGGAGTGTTTTTGTAGTTATATTCATCCGGGGAGTGGAGAGTAATCAAACACACACGTGCGAGCCTTGTAGTAAATAGTAGAAGGGACTTTGAGAGGTCGGGGGTGAGTTAGTGTCCACAAAATTGTGTTTCTTCAAACAGCTCTTGCTGCTGTATGTATAGTATTTATGTGATTGATATATCCCAATATCACCAACTTGTGATTGATAAGCTACCCTCCTCTGGAATGATAACAATATTGAAGGATTTAATGATGATACTGCTATTGAATATGAACAGTATATTGTTAAACTCTGCCACTGTAGAGAAGGTAATTGCCTGGCTCTAATATTACCTGCCACTTATTGGTTCAAGCCTAAATATTATCCAGGCCCTGCTACATCAATGCTTCCAACTGAAGACGTCTTCGGTAAGATTACTGTAAATGCTGCTGAAGGTGTAACGTCCTGCATTGATGCCCTGGGGCCAACATGATTGATTTAAAAAAAATACTCCCCATTGTGCTTTGGGTTGTTGGTCAAGAGTTCTTGCCTCATTTGCATTTGATTTCAATTTTATTAGGGTTCTTTCACGCCACCGAGTCACATGTTGCCATGATGTCAAAAATATGATCATTCTCATCTTGTCTCTGCAATTCTGCTCAGGTTCATGTTTGAGCTGGGTTGAAATATGAAGGCACCGAAGAACACTGGTGAACAGGTCATTGGAAATTGTCACCACAGTCAGTGTGACCTTTTGTCATTTTACCGATGACTGAAAATTGACAGATGAGGCAGCATTTCCCGGTCAGGGGTTGCATTCTAACGGAGCTAAGATTGTATGAAGATAGACACAAAATGCTGGATTGACTCAGCGGGTCAGGCAGCATCTCTGGAAAAAATGGATAGGTGAAGTTTCGATTGAGAGCCTTCTTCAGAATGAGAGTCAAGGAAGAGGGAAACTAGAGATATGAAAAGGTACAGAACAAATCAGAGCCGGCACTGATGGCAAGCAGCCCACAATGGTCCATTGTTGGCTGTGGAGGAAGTGATAGCGAAGACATACAGACAGTGAACCTAGCAGGAGGACAAGGCTGGGGGAGCGATGGAGAGAGAGGGAATGCAAGGATTACTCGAAATTAGAGAAATCAATATTCATGCTGCTGGGTTTAATGATATGCACTTCAGCATTCTATTCTGATTCCCAACCTGCAAAGAACAATGAGTAATGGAGGACCTGGCATGGAGGGAGAACAATGGAGGACCCGGGGAGGGGGATGAGGGGGGGGGACACACAAAGGAGGAGCTGGCGGGAGGGGGTTATTTTGTTAATATGTGGCGACTATATGCATACCTTGGGTTTGCAAGCAAAGAATTTCACTGTGCCTTGTCACATGTGACAATAAAGCATTCCATTTCATTCCATTGCCATTGGGTATGACTCTACTAAAGTTGTTTCATTTGGAGAATTAAAAAGCCAAGTCGCTTGTGATCTTGTACGCTGCACCTGGGAGGCAGGTTAGAGGGTTAGTACACACACAGTCAGTCAGGTTCAAAGCCAGTACCATTGAGCAGAATTTGAACCTCTGAAGACCTACAGATTCACACAAATATCGTCCCTGTGATCCCCACTTTAATGTGAACTAGATAAATACATGCTCTCTTCACAATGCCCATAGTTGATTCTCTTGAACCATCTCTATGCTCTGCTCATCTAAAAGCAAGAGCATTTAGATGAGCAAAAGCAAAAGCAAGCATTCTGGTGAAACATATTTTTCGTAACTTTAAACATAAAAATCAAATTTCCTGTAGCTCAGTTGTAAATTGAATAGAATAGCACAGGAGGCCCTATATTGCGCAGTTTCAATTCAAATAAACAATTAATTTATTTAAGTAACTACATATTAAAATAAATACTTTGCACGGTTCCTCACATATTTGTGAAAAGTTTATTAATAGCACATAATACTTGTGATTAATTCTTATCAATCCATTTTGCATTTGGACACTTTATCTCTAACAACATTTTGTAATTTGTTGTCTTTGAGGTGCCAGGCATTTCAGCAAATCAGTTAACATAAGCATATCTCTATTTTCAGTTCATGAGTAATAGTTAATCATGGTATTCACTTCCTTACACCTTCTGTTTGTTGTAGATATACATATTGGGAGGATGCATGGGCAAAATTGTAAACTATAAGATAAACAGTTATCACATAGGGGCAGGGATATCGCCTCCATTTGTGAAAAACAGGAAGGTAGGAGTGAAAGGCTTGTCAACCACTGTCTGCCTAATGGCAAACCTAAACATGAAGGAGACAGTGCAGTATAGGACGGTTTGTTCATTAACCCTGTCCTGTCATCTCCGCAGAGTGAGATAGGTGAAAAACTGCAGAAGCAAGAGGAGGCCTTCACTACAAGAATCAATAAACTGAAGAAATCCTGAGCATTGAGACAGGAGCAGCTGCTGAACGTCCCCAGTAAACCAGCCCTGCGGAGGTTGCTGCTCGCTGAGCCACTTATTTAGTTGGAAAGTAGGTGATTCGGAGGACAAATCTCAACAATGTTCCTTGTGTTTATGACGAAATATTCAAAGTTTTGTACGAAAATGCATTTTATTTCCTCATGGTTTGTGTTCCTACGTAGTGCATGTAGACAATAAAGGGCCCTGATGACAATGCCCATCATATATACTCCTGGGATTATGTAAATTGTTTCATTCATTGCTCAAGTGTAAACACTAATAATCATTTTAGCAGTACATTCAGTGGAAATTATGATGTTATTTTATCCCCTGACATCACCACATATCACACGCCAGCTCCAGCCGAGAGAACAAGATGCATTCAGGCTCTATCAACAATCTCTATGTGCAGGGCACAATCTCAGACTAACTTGCAATGAGAAGGAAACGACTGAATGAAGAGGAAAGGGGAGGGACTGGTAAGGCATGGTTATAGTAGAAAATGTAAAAGAAAAGGAAATAAGTTTAAACATATATATTGTCGGTTTGTGCAGAGTTGGCAAAGGTTGCCCATCCTGCTTGATTCAACCAAGTTACTTCAGCGAAGTGTAGCTACGGATCACGCAGGTTGATGTGGGATCAGAATCATTAACAATGAACAGTTATCCTGCCCCACAGGATAATAATCCACCTCCGCATTAACATATGGTAAATTTTCAGAAGTTTTATTCATAAAAATAAAGCTGACATTCTTGAACTATCACTTCAAACTACGATGCCCATGCTGAATATGATGCCAAATTAAAATTATGCTTTAGGCCTGCAGTTGATCCCTATCCCTCCATCGCCTGCATTTTCATGCCCCTTTCTATAGTATGTGTTTCCACTACCATTCCTGGCGCAGTGCATTCCACGCACCCACGACTCTCGGCAAAAAGAAAAGTAGCCTCACACATCATCTTTAAACTTCCCCCTCTCACCTCAAAGCTATGCCTGCTAATATTTGACATTTCCACCCTGCATAAAAGATTCTGACTGTCTATCCTATCTTTATATTTAACAATTTTATAAACTTCTATCAGGTCTCCAGAGCTGATCCAGAGAAAACAATCCGAGTTTGTCCAACCTCTGCCTTCTAATCCAGGCAGTATTCAAGTCAACCTATTCCTCACTCCCTCCAAGGCCTCCATATCCTTCGTATGGGGTGAACTGAACGGCAGACAATACTCCAATGCAGCCTAATCAAACTTTTATACAGCTGCAACATTACTTCCTAACTTTTATTCTTGATGTACTGACCAGTGATGGTAAGCATACCATATGCCTTCTTTGCCAAATTGTGACCACTTACAGTACATTTGCCCAGATTAAACTCCATCTGCCATTTCTCCACCTGTATCTTTAACAGATTTATATCCCATTGCAACTTTTGACAACTTTCTTCACTGTCTGCAACTATATCAATTTTTGTGTTATCTCAAAGGTACTAATCAACCGATCTATATTATCATCCAAGTCATCTATAGATATCACAAACAACAGAGATCCCGGCACTGATCCTTGCAGAACACCAGTGACCACAGACATGTAAAATAGCAACCTTCCACCACCACCGTAGGTCTTCTATGGGTAAACCAGTTCTAAATCAAAACTACCATATCACCATGGATCCCTTCCACCTTGCTCTGTTGGATCAGACTATCATGAGAAACCTTGTCAAATACTATGTCCTTGTCAACTACTATAGTCCATGTCGACAACATCCAATGCCCTACTTTAACTAGTCACCTCCTAAACAAAACTCATTCAAGTTTGTATGACATGACCTGTTCAGTACAAAGCCATGCTAATTTGATACAACCACTACTTCCATTTGAAAATTAGATATAAAAATATCAAAATATTGTTTTTCAATTTCATTATTTAAATGTATTTAAATTTGAGGAAGCTATAATCCACAATATTCCTTCTCCTCGCCTTCACTCGCAAAAGTGGCTAAGCAGAAACTCCCTCCAAACACATCAGCAAATGAAGTGAAGAACTTTACTGTCCAATTTTATATGATGTTTCTAGAAGTATTTGTTTTTTGTGTGTATGTCTTGCAAGCTTCAGTAGTTGATTTGAGAAGCGTACAATGGCTGACACTAATATTACTAACTAATTATGGGTTTCAGGTGATGGAAAATGAATTTTCAAGTTTGTACACACAACTTGGGCATAATCAATTGGGCAATACAGTGTATGATCACACAGTGTTGACTTTGTTCATTCTTGTGCCTGTGATTGCTGATATGCAATTCTGGGTGGAATGCTTATCCTTAAGATCCTTGAGATTATATTACCACCTCAAAAATTATAGCCTGCAACATTTTAAATCAACAAAGATGTACGATTATGCATCTACTTTTCTATGGTGAATACTGAGAAAAATATCTAACTAAAGTTAGACGAATCAACTTCATGTAAGTTCCAACATTCATAAATTGAAATCATTTGCTACTTTATACACAGTGGTGGCCGATCTGCAACTGAATGTTTTTTCCTATTTGGTATTTGGCAGTGCACATTGCCAAGCTACTATTTACAACATTGGTGCTACAAATCATCATCAGCAACGTGTATTTGTGTAGCGCCTTAAAAGTGAGCCAGATGAACAAGGCTTTTAATGGTTTTAAGAAGCATCTTAAAAGATGGAAAAAGTTTGGAAAAGGTCGGACAGGGAGAAAGGTGGAAAAGGTTCAGATAGGGTTCAGGGCTGAGGCAGCCGAAGGTTTGACCATTTGTGGTGGTAAAAAATAAATAAATAATGCTGAAGTGCTTGGAGTTGAAGGGTTAATGTCAGGGATTAGTGCAGAAAAGGAATGTCAAAAATGCTTGTTATTGATTATAAATGCCAAACTGACAATGCAGGTAGCTGCAAAGCAACTCTGAACCTGGCTGCATCATTGTGATTAACTCGCAGTTATTCAGTTGATTGCCAACTCTTCCAAAGGCATGCTGTAATGGTCGACACAAAGTGTTGGAGTAACTCAGTGGGTATGGAGAAAAAGGATGTGTGACGTATCGGTTTGCAACCCTTTCTCAGAAGAAGGGCCTGAAGTCTGAAGTGGGTCCTGATCAAAAACATCACCCATCGTTTTTCTCCAGAGATGCTGCCTGACCCGATGAGTTATTCCAGCACTTTGTGTTTATCTTTGGTCGAAGCCAAAAAAACTGCAGTTCTTTGTTTCTGCATGCTGTAATGGCACCACCTTCTGTTCAATGTTATAATTGCAGAGAAAAAAAAATAGTATCAATATTTGTGGCTCTACCAGTCATAATTTCAGCTATAATTTAAAATTCATCTTTAGAATATATTTGATTTTGTATGTGTTTATATGTTTAGCTTGAAATCTGCACATTTCAATTAAACCCAAAATGTTTTAGATTATCCAGTAAATGTCTTTTTTGTTTAGAAAGAGCAGAATCATGCACTACACAATATTTATAGCATGCTGTTTGGTCCCCTGCATCTGTATTTATGCTGGAAGGTTGGAACTTCATGTCTTTGTCGCTAGCATAATGGGACAAATCATGCTGACTGGGTCTGGCAGTTCTGAGAAATGTCTGTGTTCAACCATTCAAGCTTCAACAAGTCTCAGAATTCCACGTCTGCTGGAGAACACTGAAATCCAAAGATGATCTGTTTTACAGATGGACACCACACCATATCTGTTGTTGGGCTCTGCCACTGGATTCCAAGTGGAATCAAAGGGTGGAACCATCGTGATGGTACTCAGATCCCACATAAATACAGATTAGGATCAGGCACCCAATTTGTTTCAACAGAGATTTTAGAGACATCAGAGACATAGTAGCTAAGAGGAAAAAGCAGAATAAAAGATAAAGTAAAACTACAAACTTAAAAAATAATAATAATCTTAAGTTTAATGCTTTTAATTATTTTTTGGTATGTTTATTTATATATTTTTTCTCAATTTAAAAATATAGATTTAATTTTATATAGATTTAATTTATTTCAAATGTATTTGTTTTTTTTTATATTTCAGAGGATCAGACTTCTTAACAAATTGTTTCAAAATCCTTGTCAGTTTGGATAAAAGACAGAGTGCTGCTCTTGAACTTTGCCTTCAGACACAAATCGCCTATATGAATTATCTTGCAGATTAGTAAAATAACTTGCAACATAAAAGGTTGTTTCTCAAACAAAATCAATCCACTGGAGGGACTTAGCAGGTCAAACATTCTCTATGGAATCAAAGGGATAGTCAATGTTTCAGGAGAGTCACTGCACAAGGACTGAGAGTGTAAAGAAGTATAAACATTATAAAGAGGTGAATAGAAGGAGTGAGCAGGAGCTTGCAAGCGATAAGATCTCTCGCACACCCCCTACTTTCATATCCACCCTGTCAGACCCCGTTTCCCAGTTTGTTTCACCTTCCCTAGCTAGAAACATCTGCCTATCACCCATATACTCAAACAACTCAGTTCCCATAAACCCTCTTCTCCCCCCACAGTTCCCTTCCGACCAGCAAGTCTCCCTTATCTGGTTCTGTTCACCATCTTCCTTTTTTGGCATGTTCTATAATCTGCAACTTTTCTTTGTCCCTACTGATCACTTCCCAGCCTCTGTCACCATCTTCCCTCTGTCTATCCCTCCCTCCACCATGTGGCTCCATCTGCCCATCAACCCATCCACACCTGGATCCAGCTATCGTTTGCTAACTCCTGCCTCACCCCTCTTCCTCACCACTTTATACTGCTGAATGCTCAGTCCTGATGCAGGGTCTCCACCTGGAAATTTATTTGCCTCCACAGATGCTGCCTGACCCGCTGAGTTCCTCTAGATGTTTAGTTTAGAGATACAACGCAGAAACAGGCCCTTCGGCACACCGCCCATTGATTCCCGTGCATTAACTCAATCCTGCACACACTACGGACAATTTACATTTATACCAAGCCAATTAACCTAAAAACCTATACGTCTTTGGAGTGTGGAAGGAAATCGAAGATCTTGAAGAAAACCTACGCACACACAGGGAGAACGAACAAACTCCGTACAGACAGCACCCGTAGTCAGGATTGTACCAGGGTCTCCGGCGCTGTAAGGCACCAGCTCTACCGCAGTGCCACCCAGGGCTTGTATTTTTTCTCCAGGTCTCGGAATCTGCAATCACTTGTGTCTCTAAAATATTGTTTTCCTCTGTTCTTGAGTCAGATGGAATATACTCCATTGTATATCTATGTGGAGATGTACGAGTAAATTGTTAGTGCAATGCTTTCACAATTGAAAATGAATGGTCATCTCGCAATCCACATACTCGACCTGAATCCGCTGTGTGACAATGGTAGCACTCTAGCCCGATGAGTTAATCCATGCTGGCCTTTTCAGGGTCCATTCCTCACCCTTTTCAGATGGATTACTGGCATGTCCAGACTATTCCGGAGGAATTGCTGCATTTGCCAAAATGCCATTACTTGGATGGGATGTTAAATCTCAGTAACCAACCCCACAGACTACCTCTTGCACTACCAAGGACTTGCATTCCAATTGTGTTTTCGCACTAATATCTTGTTTTTTGCAGTCTTTTAATTTCATTTCAGTGCCTTTGATAATTTATGTTTGTTTGTCTGTATACCTGTGATGTTGTTGCAGGTAAGATTTTCATTCAACCTGCCCCTCACCGTTATTGTGTTTCTTACATTAAATTCAACTTGTCTTGAAATCAAGGTCCAATTTACCTTCTCTGGCAGACTTAAATGATCCAGTGTTTCCATCTCATTTAGCTGGGGGGTTCTCCTGGTAACTGCGAATACCTATCGCTCATCCAACAGATTTTTTGGTCACGATAACTTTGCCCTTTATTTAATATTTTCCAGTGCCTCCTTAAAATATAGGAGACCATTTGTTCATCTAGTATATACCACCTTGCAGAGCAATCCCATCAATTTTATTCCTCCACTTACTTCCTCGTAGCAACACAAGCCGATAAAGTGGTAAAGAAGGCATATGGTACAGTCGCCCTCATCTGTTGGAGCATCAGAGGGTGAGGGAAGACCTGATGGAAGTTTATAAAATTATGAGAGGCATAAATAGGGTACACGCCGAACATTTTTCCCAAGGTGGAAATGTGAGGGAGGTTTAAATTGAGATAGGGAAAGTATACAGAAAATGCGTGGGGCAAGTATTTTTCCACAGAGAATGGTGGGTGCTTGGAATGTACAACCAGGGATGGTAGTGGAAGCAGATGCATTAGTGGCAAACTTAAAGCACACAGTATTGGGGGTTCAGTATTGATGTGGATAGAGAACTGGCTGGCAGACAGGAAGCAAAGAGTAGGAGTAGTAAGATTGAACGAGAACTTACCAGTTCGAAGGTTGATCTTTATTTCATGAGGAGTCGAAGTGAGGGATTTCGTGAAGAGCCCGCCGGCGCGCATGCTCGACATACTTCAAAGTAGCGGCGTGGAATCACAGAAACCAATGAAAAGAAATGACTTCACATAGTAAGAATGAAAACGACTAAGATTACCAGATGAAGGTGATTGAGGGTTGGGCGAGGAGGGCACGAAATCCCTCACTTCGACTCCTCATGAAATAAAGATCAACCTTCGAACTGGTAAGTTCTCGTTCAATCTTACTATTTCATTTCGGAGTCACGTGAGGGACTTCGTGAAGACTTCAAAGCTTCTGTGATGACACGCCCTGGACCACGTCCATGCTGTCACACCACTACCAGGGATGGATGGGAGGAATAACGTGCTGACTAGTCCATACTGCAAAACAAATCATATTTATTAACAACAAATCAAAAACCCCTTATTCGGGGACATCTCCACGTTCTTGCCCCGCATCTAATACGGCTTCTGCGAACTGTAGAGGCGCAGCGACGGGCCGGTTGTAGAAACGCTGAAACACCGCTTCATTAGCCCATCCTGCTGTGGCGAGAATATGGTCCATGGGCACCTCCATGACCCTCGCCGCCGACGTCGATGCAGCCCTGGTGGAATGAGATTTGAACACATTAGTGTCGATACCTGACTTACCCAAGACGACTCAAAGCCACCTGGATATCGTCTGTGTTGTCACTCGATGGTGAGGTCTCTTATGAGTGACAAGCAGGTATCTCTCTTTCCCTCTGATGCTTGCCGTCACCTTGACGTAGTAACGGATGTGGGAGGCTAAACATAGCCTAGCATCTGCGGGGTATGCCGGGAACTTCAGCTGCAGCCCTGTGCACCCAGGTCTATGCTGCTTTAGTAGCTCGTCAACAAAGAAAACTACTTCTGTGGGGGTAGACATCATTCTGTCGACACGTAGTTTATGGAGTGTCTGTACCCTCTGTGCTGAAGTCAGCGCTAGTAACATCACCAGCTTCATGGTGAGTTTGTCCAGCTGGAGCCCTTCCATGGGGGACCACGTCCTGAGCAGAGCTAAAACTACCCTGACATCCCAGGTGATATTGTAGCGTGGTGTAGGCGGATTCGTATTGAAAATACCCCGCATGAGCCTGGACACTAGCTTGTTGGATCCCACCTCAATATTGAGGTAGAATGATAGAGCGCTCCTGGCGCTGTTGATGGCACTGTAGCTTAAGTGTTCATCATGGTGCAACCCCGCAAGGAATTCCAGGACGTCGGTTATAGTCACGGCATCGTACGTGATGCGAGAGCGGCTGCAGAAGGCCTCCCACTTCCTGATGTGAGAGCGGTATCTTCGCCTTGTAGACTCTCGGCACGACGCTGCAATGGTATCCATGGTCCGGGTAGAAAGGCCGTATCCAACTAAAGGCCGATTCAGAATCTGCAAGCCAACAAATTTAAATAGCCATGGCAGGGATGTGGCTCCCCTGATACAGGGTGAGTAACTAATTCTGGGCTACCCTGCAAAACGGACCCAAGGCTCACTGAGCGTGTCAAAGACCATCGGATACCACGGCTGTGTAGGCCAGTCGGGTATGATAAGGATGCCCTTGGCACCATCCATCTGAATTTTTCGTAATACCCGACTGATGAGGCAAAACGGAGGGAATGCATAGAAAAAGCAATTCCCCCAGTCTAGCGAGAATGCATCTAACGCTATAGCCCCAGGATCTGGTTCCCACGAGACGTAGGTTGGTACCTGATGGTTCAACCGGGACGCAAAAAGGTCAATATCCGGTTTCCCAAATTTGGCTGTGATTTTTGCAAAAATTTCAGGATGTAACATCCATTCAATATTATCATTGAACTTGCGTGACCTGGCGTCCGCCACAAAATTAAGCTCACCTGGCAAATAGGTGGCTGAAATCCAAATGTCTCTCTTGACACACCAGAGCCAAATTGAATTAGCCAATTTATCACATGAAACTGACCTGGTACCGCCCATGTGATTTAAATACGCCACCGCTGTGGTGTTGTCTATTTGGAGCCGGACATGTGCTCCAAAGATCTTGGAACAATATGCACGAAGTCCGTGAAACGCTGCAAGCAGCTCCAAATAGTTGATCCCTTGTGATACCAACATTGTATTCTCAAGGGTATCCCATCGGCCCCCACAACTAGAATGCTGATTCGTAGCTCCCCAGCCATCAGAGCTCGCATCAGTTTGTAAGTATATCATCGGTTTCGCCTCAATAATAGTTTTAAACGAGTTACTAATGTGGCAAACCCACCATCGTAACTCATCCAATGCTGCAGGCGGCAGCTGCATTGATCGATCATAATGACCAGCATGCCGCCGCAGCGCAGCAATCTTGGCTCTCTGCAAGTTTTGATAATGCAGAGGTCCATACCGGGCTGCCGGAAACAAAGCCACAATCTTGCCAATGACAGTAGCTGTGTGACGAATCGATGGTATACGAGTATTGAGTAAATCTGTACACACCTGTGTTACCTCCTCACCTGTGTCCTCAACTCCTCAATTGGTATGGTGACTCTCATGCTAATGGAATTCACCTGGAACCCCAGATAATTAATTACCTGGGTGGGGCAGAACTTAGATTTTTCTGGATGAACAATGAACCCAAGCTGTTGGAACAAATTGACCGCAGCTGCAACCCCTTGTTGAGCTGATTCCAAGGTGTGTCCGATAATTAAAATATCATCTAAATAGGCCATCACGACATGATGTCGTTGTCTTAAATAAGCCATAATTGGCTTCACCAATTTAGTAAATAATCGAGGGGCTGTGGTGAGCCCATTAGGCAACGCCCTATATTGCCACAGCTGGTCCATCCAGATAAATTTTAAGAACCTTCTGTAATATTTTTGCATGGGTACGGTATAGTACGCATCCTGTAAATCAATACATGCCATAAAGCACCCTTGTGAGATCAATGATTTGGCCGTTTCAAACGTGTCCATTTTAAAATGAGTATATGTTACAAAGTTATTCAGAGTGGTCAGATCAATAATGACTCTACAGCCTCCATCTTTCTTAGGTCGGGTAAAAATATTGGAAACAAATTCAACGGGCTCATGAACCGTTTTCTCTATGACCCCTTTCTGTTCCAACCTTAAAATTTCCTTATAGCCTACGGACTGTTCCGCAGCCGTTAGTTTAAACATACGACCCGGTCTATGCTGAGACGGAGGGATGTCCCCATTAATAAACTCAATGCTATGGCCCTGAATATTCCGTAACACATACTCATCACTGGTAATATTACCCCATGCACCCGCAAACAACCGCAAATGCCCACCAACATGTGAAGTTAAACAAAGAGAAAAAAGAGAACCAGACCGCCTCACCTCTGTGGTTACCGGCGGTCCCTGACACGAGTGGGTGGACGTAGAGGTGCTGGGTTGGTTTGAGGTCGTGGCGTCCTCATTTTCCATCTCGGCTTCTGCCGAGCCTGTCCTAAAAAAGACCCCTGTGGTTGGGGTGGCTGATATCGGTTTGGACCTGGAGGGTAATTCCTGGTAGACATGCTGGCAGACCCTCGTGAGCGGCCAAGCGAAGCTTTGGAGCTCGATGGCGTGGGGGCACTCTGAGAGCGCATGAGCCCCACGGTCTTGGCTTGTTCATCAAGCTCTCTGACCCTTTTGGAAAGGTCTTCGCCAAAGAGCTGACGGGGCGGCGGCGGCGGCGGTGGTTTGCACAACCCTGCAAATTTGGGGTTGAGCGCTGGGCGGATGCTATTTTTCCGAAAGCCGTTAATTTCGTTTTGAGTAGCGCATAGAAGCGCCAGAGCATCCTCCTGGTCCAAATTAAGCTCCTCTCCATCGACCGACCGCACAAAGGCAGTAATCCCGGCCGTGAGGAGTTTCAGGATCCGCTGAATCTTCAGCTCCTGCTGACGGATAGCCGCACTGATGTTGCCCCATATCGGCGTATTGACCACAGGCACGTTGAGGGAGTTGCAGTTTGATGGAGCCTTGTGACGGCTCATGGCTTGTAACAGAACTTCCTCCTGAAGCTGGTGATTATTTAGGAAGTCCACAGTGGCTGCCAGCTTTGTATTGATAGGAAGCCCCAAGGAATGAGGGGCTGCAAACTTGGTGGCCACATCGAGGAGGTCCTCCGCCGGTAATTCAGGCGGGGGTGGGATGGGGTCGCCCACGGCCTCCTCGTCCTGCTGCTCCAGGCTGGTGTATGAAGCTGGTGATGAAGCCCTGTGCCTGTCGCTGCTGGATGCCTGTTGATGTTGGATGAGACGTTCCAGCAGCCGCTCTATACGGTCAATACGCCCTTCACCCTGAACACTCAGGTGGTCGGAGTCCTCCAGCTCTGAAAATTGGCCGGGGCTCCTGTCATCGGCCCGCACCTCGTCGAGGCCCTGCCGGTGCCGGTAGTTGTCGTCGACAGCCGCCGAGGCGAAACTGCGCGATTCCTGCACGGGCGTGTTCAACCGCCTCCGTGTAGCGGGAGCAGAAGCCGTTGCCTCTAAGGACAGATGCGGCATAGTGTCGGCACCAGCCGAAGCCTGGATACCTTGGGCCCGTGCAGGCTTGCCAGCTGCCCACATCGTGGACCTTGCCGATGCATGGTCTCGCCCACCCATCCATGGGGGGCTCGGCGACCGTGACGGGACCCCCAACTGACTCGTCCCGGCGTCGGAAGTTGGGGGGCAACGGCTGGACCTCACAGCTGCCCCGGGTCCCGTCCTGGAACCTGACCGCTCCTTAGCGGCAGGCAGAGCCTTAGCCCCGACAGGGTTAGGCGTCTGGCTCCTGCCCTTCCCCTGCGCAGGGGGCTTCGTGAAGCGGGCCGTGCAGCCGCACGGACCCATCTGCTCGAGGCCGTCAGCAAGCCTGCTGACGACCGGACTGCCATGGCAGGGTCGTCCTGCTCTGGCGGCACACCACACTCCTCCTCGTCAAACTCCTCCGAGCTGTGGTGTGCGGGCGGGTCCGGACCTGAAAAAACAGAGCTCACCGACATCTCCGCCCTCGTTCCGGTCTGCGTTGCAGGTACCCCCGACAACTCTCGCTCCGGAACTGCTGGCCGGCGACTTCTTCCCGATCTCCGGCCTCTCAAACTCCCATCCATGTTCTTGCTGTGAAGCAAACACAACAAGAACCACCAACTTAAGGTAGCATACTTACCTGCGTGGTTCCCTTATGAAGGGCTGGCGAGGAGCACGCTCCTCCGTCAGCCGTCGCAGCAACGCGTTACGACGATATGTCGAGCATGCGCGCCGGCGGGCTCTTCACGAAGTCACTCACGTGACTCCGAAATGAAATAAACGGGTCCTTTTCAGAATGGCAGGCAGTGACTAGTGGGGTACCGCAAGGCTCAGTGCTGGGACCCCAGCTATTTACAATATATATTAATGATCTGGATGAGGGAATTGAATGCAACATCTCCAAGTTTGCGAATGACACAAAGCTGGGGGCAGTGTTAGCTGTGAGGAGGATGCTAGGAGGATGCAAGGTGACTTGGATAGGTTGGGTGAGTGGGCAAATGCATGGCAGATGCAGTATAATGTGGATAAATGTGAGGTTATCCACTTTGGTGGCAAAAACAAAAAAGTATACTATTATCTGAATGGTGGCCGATTAGGAAAAGGAGAGATGCAATGAGACCTGGGTGTCATGGTACACCAGTCATTGAAAGTAGGCATGCAGGTGCAGCAGGCAGTGAAGAAAGCGAATGGTATGTTAGCATTCATAGCAAAAGGATTTGAGTACAAGAGCAGGGAGGTTCTACTGCAGTTGTACAGGGTCTTGGTGAGACCACACCTGGAGTATTGCGAACAGTTTCGGTCTCCTAATCTGAGGAAAGACATTCTTGCCATAGAGGGAGTACAGAGAAGGTTCACCAGACTGATTCCTGGGATGTCAGGACCTTCATATGAAGAAAGACTGGATAGACTCGGCTTGTACTCGCTACAATTTAGAAGATTGAGGGGCGGATCTTATAGAAACTTACAAAATTCTTAAAGGATTGGACAGGCTGGATGCAGGAAGATTGTTCCCGATATTGGGGAAGTCCAGAACAAGGGGTCACAGTTTAAGGATAAAGGGGAAGTATTTTAGGACCGAGATGAGAAAAACATTTTCACACAGAGAGTGGTGAATCTGTGGAATTCTCTGCCGCATAAGGTAGTTGAGGCCAGTTCATTGGCTATAATTAAGAGGGAGTTAGATGTGGCCCTTGTGGCTGAAGGGGTATGGAGAGAAGGCAGGTACAGGATACTGAGTTGAATGATCAGCCATGATCATATTGAATGGCGGTGCAGGCTTGAAGAGCCGAATGGCCTACTCCTGCACCTATTTTCTATGTTTCTAAGAAGCTTTTAGATAAGCACATGATCATGCAAGGAACGGAGGGATATGGGTCACACGCAGGTAGAAAGGATGTTTAATTTGGCACAAAAAGCTGGAGTAACTCAGCAGGACAGGCAGCATCTCTGGAGAGAAGACAGGGCAGGATTTAGATGAAGAGAGGCCCTAGGCTATTCCAATCCCCCACCCGCACGACGAGAGGAAGATAGAAGAGTCCACCAGATTGACACAGATGTGCAGTTGAGCGTGGCCAATGAGATAAGGGCTGGAAAGCTACGCTTTTTATTTATTGCCAGTGCTAGTGTCGAGTTATCGGCTTAAAACACTATTATTCTGAAATGGAAGGCAAGGGAAATTACAGTAGTGTTGTTTAGAGACTACAGTGCGTGGTGACAGCATATGTAAGAAAGACCTATGACAGTGTCAAAAATATTATACACCAGGCCTGTACGAAGCTTTTCAAAAAGGGGGTAGGGTGGCATGGCAGGATAAATTTTTTTTTATGCGAAATAAGTGCACACAGCGCATATCACAAGCACGGAGCTCAAAGACCCTTGCGGCCGGCTTTTGGGGTTTTAGATGCCCTTGGTGCATTCTGAGCCTTATGTTCGAGCATTTTTGCAACAAATTTAAGACCAATATTTCAGAAATAATTTTGGTTGAGTCAAGATTAATGAGTGGTTGGAATGGGATGATTGGGGTCATTGTTGTATACATTTTTTAAATCAATAATTGAAGCTGTCCTTGTTTTAATGATCAAGTTCTACTGTAAAATGTTATGTAACATGTTATAAAGGAGCATGCAAACACTGCAAATATAATACTGTATATTTTTGCAGTAAATAAAACAATTTTTTAGAAAATGTTTTGTGTGTTGATTTGATTGCCTATTACTGTTCGACTGTGTTAGTGTGTGCACATTAAAACTATGATGCAAAATGAAAGTCGCAAACTATGGAATTTCAGTATTGTTATCAAGGAAAAGAAAGCAGTTCCAATTGTTTGATATTATTTATATAGAAGAGAAAATATAATTGCTCTAAAACCTACCTTAATTTTGCAATCTCAATAAAGATAATCCCCCTTTCCCTCTCCACCCTCCTCCTTCCCCCTCCCTCCACCTCTCTCTCCCTCCCCATCTCTCTCTCCCCCCTTCCCCTCTCTCTCTCCCCACCTCTCTCTCCCTCCCCCTCTCTCTCCCTCCCTCCCCCTCTTTCTCCCTCCAACGCAGGGAGGCTCCAACTGCACCACAGACCCCCCCCCCCGGCCCGGAGAAACGTGGACTCCCGCAACGCAATATTCCACTACTTACCTGGAGTAGACAGCTAGGATCTTTGGTAGACACGAGGCATCGAGGTGATTGTGTGGAGTGCAAATGGAGATCTGAACCCGCCCGGGCTCACTGCGCACGCGCGGCGAGACCGTCATTTTGCGTCGCTACTGCTTCACCGGCTTCCCCCAACTGCGCAGGAGCGGATAGTCGTAATTTTTTTCCTCAAAACTTCCAGCGGGCCGGAACCAGAATTTCGGGTAATCTCCGTCAAAGTGGAAACGCTGACAGTGCTCCAATTTTTTTTTCTCTGGATTTTTCTTTACTTTGGGGAAAAAAACACCCTGGCCGGAGGCCCCCTAGATTTTGGGGCCCTAGACTTCAGCCTATGAAGCCTATAAGTAAATCCGGCCCTGCCGAGGCACCCCTATATCTCGAGGCCCTAAGCTTAAGCTTGTGAAGCTTATACGTAAATCCGGCCTTGAAAGAAAGAATGGGTGGCATTTCGGGTCGAGACCCTTCTTCAGACCCGAAACATCACCCAACCCTTCTCTCCAGAGATGCTGCCTGTCCCACTGAGTTACTCCAGCTTTTTGTGTCTATCTTCGGTTTAAACCAGCATCTGTAGTTCCTTCCTACACAGTTTGATTTGGCAACCTGCTCGGCACAGTCATCGTGGGCCGAAGGGCCTGTTCCTGTGCTGCACTGTTGTTTGTTCTAATTTCTGAACTCCCTCTCACATGTCCAACAGTCCTTCCCTGATTCTCCAACCACCAACCCACATTGGGGGTATTTTACAGTAACCAATTAACCAACCAACTCACACATATTTGGACGTGAGAAGAAAAGGAACCACCCAGAGGAACCCACACGATCGCAGGGAGATGATGCAGGTAGCTGGAGCTGTGAATGTGCAACATTACCTACTATGCCAACATGCAAACACTGGTCGCCATACTTCCTACGTTACATAGAGAAGACATCCTATGTGAGAGTATTTTTCAAAAGTACTTCTTCAGCTATAAATTGTTTTCTTGCATCCTGGGTGTGAATGGCAGGAGTCGGTGGCGTAGCGGTTGATCTACTGCTAACAGCGTCAGAGACCTGGGTTCGATCCCGATTACGGGTGCTGTCTGTACGCAGTTTGTACGTTCTCCCCGTGACATGCATGGGTTTCCTCCGAGATCTTTGGTTTCCCCCCACACTCCAAAGACCGACAGGTTTGTCGGTTAATTGGCTTGGTATAAATGTAAAATTGTCCCTTGTGTGTGCAGGGTAGTGTTAATGTGCGGGGATCGCTGATCGGTGTGGACACGGTGGGCCGAAGGGCCTGTTTCCGTGCTGTATTTCTAAACTAAATTAAACGCAAATCTTCCTTCACCAGTTAGTCAGCACCCTGCATCTGCTATTGTTGATTAAAGAGATAAAAGGAAAGAACATTAGCCTCCACCAATCAAAGAAATATACATGATTCAGGGGCAAATTTGGATGGCTTCTCCTGCTAGCGGGCGAGCTCTTCGGAACTGCTGAATTCAAATGGTCGCAAAGCAAATGCTTCTGTATAAATCTGATCATTTGGGAGCTGACAGCAAATAGTAGCTGAATTGCAGTAAGAATCTGAGATAGTTTCAATGTGCCCTTCGGGTAAGGTAGACAGCCAGTTCCACTTCGTCACTACTGCACATGACTCCAGTCTCTCGCACTCGCACATACTCAGCGCAACTAGGAATGAGCAGTAAGTACTGCCTGGGTTGCCATTAATCAAACTTTAAGAGCAAGATTTTTAAAGCATCAATTAACTTACTTCTAAAATGAATGGCATTTCAACTCAGACGGAGCAACAAAAGTCACTTCATATATTATAAACCAGAAAAGACTGGAAACCCTCTGGCAGCCTGCTGAGAGAAACAAAATTCACACTTCAGGTTGATGACCTTTCATCAGCATGTTATGCGTAGTGTTTCTGAGCAATTACTCAAAAATGTGCCTGTACAGAATAACTTGACGATCCCTCTCGATATGGATAATATCGCTCTCTGTGGTTACTCTCCGGCCACTGATCACAGTACACTGTCATTGCCTGATAAACATTTCACCAAGACTTCCAGCCGTTTTCATCATCCTCTTCTTCATTCTTAACAATGGGTGTTGATGTTCAACACAATAAAAGATTGGATTGGGATCAAGAGGCTAAACACCATTTTGCCACAATTTCATTCAAAATCTCATCCTCTGATAAATAGTTCTCTGCAACTTGATGCAGTTGGACATCTCATTTCCATGAAGGTGACCACACAAGACAGATTGGAGCAAAGATATTACCATCTGCGAAAAGCTTACATCCAGACACTCGATGTCCTACCTTAAGCTTTCTGATTAAATAATGCACTCACTCGTTCAGGTTTCTGAAGTATTGGATTAGCTTGCAAAGTTCTGAAGCTACCCAGTCAGGTCTTCTGAAGTCAGCATTATTTATATCATGCAGTGGAAAAAAAATCATGAAGTGAATACATTATCCTCAATGTTTTGCAAACTTCTATGCTCTGCAACATGTATAACGTGATAGACACAAAGCACTGGAGTAACTCAGCAGGCAGCATCTCTGGAGAGAAGGAATGGGTGACGTTTCGGGTCGAGACCCTTCTTCAGATGTATAACGTGACATATAACATCAAGCATAATGTGATGCTTTGTTCTCCAATTAATGTTAACATGGACAGAAGTCCCTAAATAGTAGCAGCACATGGTGCACCACACGGCCAGAGGCAGTCCTGCACATGGGGGCATCAGATCAGTTTTGTGATTGCATGGTTTTACCCAGAAATACTTGAAGCATAATCTATTCCTGTGACATCAAATGCCACATGTTTACCATGAAATGGGATCTACATGATCTAAGCAGGACGCTGCCAAAGAGATTCTCTGGAGCTCCCCACTGAATTCATTAATAGAGCCACTGTATCACAACACTAGACCTGGGTTCAATCCTTACCTCGGGCTGTGTGGAGTTTGCACGCTCTCCCCGTGACCGCATGAGTTTCCTCCAGATGATCCGGCTTCCTCCAACATCCCAAAGACATGCAGGCTTTGGACGTTAACTGTCCACTGTAAAATGTCTCTAGTGTGTAGGGAATGGATGCAACAGTGGGATAACATAGAACTAGTGCGAACGGGTGATCAATGGTCCATGTGCACTCTGTGGGCCGAAGGGCCTGTTTCCATGCATTCAATCTTTCATGCAATCAATTATGATTATTTTGAAGGTAGACAAAAGTGCTGGAGAAACTCAGCGGGTGAGGCAGCATCTATGGAGTGAAGGAATAGGTGACGTTTTGGGTCGAGATTTTATTTTGATGTTACTTGCCAAAGCACCTCCTTTTCAGATAAGGATATTATTCAAATAGAGAATGAGAGGAAAAATGCAGATTTTCAAGATCAGGCAAAATTACTGGAAATATTTGTAAACAAATACGTGGTGTGTTGAATTAGTGTTCAGGGTGTTTCTGAATGTATTAATCAAGCAGGTCAGGAAGATCTTCCTTATCAATAATTATCCTGTGATCTTGTTATGGAAAGAACTCTGCATTCTGGAATCGCTTGAAAAAGAAAGACTTAAAGTGCAACAGTGTGTAATCTCAGTTAATAATTGGAACTGCATTTGTAACCAAGGCTGCAAATTGTTGACATTTACACGTAACTAGATTATATCTGCTCAGCAATTTCCTGCTCTCCCACTTTCTGAAAAACGGCATGCAATGAATATTGGGAAATATGGTGCAGTATTTATTTGGCTTCCGTATAGAGGAATGATAGGAGACTTAATTACAACAATTATATGTCTGAACTTTAGAACTATAGTTGTCCTGCAAACCGTGATCTTGTTCCCCACCCCACATCCATTCCCAGCATCACAAGCCTTATTATGGTCCATTAAAAGAAAATTACACTTATATGGCCTCAGAATATTTCCACAGCTGTTGGAGATGAGAAGGCACTTCTCTCGTTTCAGCTTGTGTTGAATCGGTTCAAAGCTCTGCTCCTCATGCGTTAGTTTGAATTGAATCAGAACATCGCAAAATATTTTGCACTGCACTCTGATATTTTTCTCTTTGTTTTACTTGTTGTACCTGTTGAACGTGTACGGTTTGATCATATTCATGTTTAGTAATATCTGATTTAATTGGATAGCACACAGATGAAATATTTTAATTGGATCTGAGAACGCATGATAATACTAAACCAATACTAACGCCATGATCTAATATGATGAGCCAATTCCACAACAGCAAAGAGAGCAGGTGATAGTCAGCTGTGGTGCAGCAACCACAGACGGCCAGGGGGAAAAGTTACCATAATGATGAGTCAGGGCAGCTGTGTGTGGTTAGTAATATGGAGTCATAGAGTGATACAGTGTGGAAACAGGCCCTTCGGCCCAACTTGCCCACACCGTCCAACATATCCCAGCTACACTAGTCCCGCCACATCCCTCCAAACCTGTCCTGTCCATGTACCTGTCTAACTGCTTCTTAAATGTTGGGATAGTCCCTGCCTCAACTACCTCCTCTGGCAGCTTGTTCCATACACCCACCACATATGTGTGAAAAAGTTACCCCTCAGATTCCTATTAATTCTTTTCCCCTTCACCTTGAACCTACGTCCTCTGGTCCACGATTCACCTACTCTGGCAAGAGACAGTGCAACTAATGTGGATATTTGAATACAGAAATTGCAATTACATTATCTATTGCATGAGCGTGATGGCACCTCCACAAATATTCCTGCCTTCCTGAAGCTTGCTATCGAGGCCCTAGGCGAAGATCAGCTCAGAGAGGCATTTTAAGGATCAGTCATATGGAGATCACAATACACTCACTGCTCACAGCTACTTTCTTATCTCCCACAGGGAACGTGTAATGTAATTCAGTGTAATGTAAAAAAGTGAAATAGTACAGATTCCGCAAAGCTGAAAAAAGAAGGGAAATACTGGAATCCTCAGTAAGTCAGGCAGTATCTGTGGAAGCCTCCTGAACTGGGGAAAGTTAGCAATAAAAGCAGATGTAGAGAAAGGAAGGGTAATAATGAGGGGGTTAGAAGGAATGGCTTATGGCGGGGTAGCGTTCAGAAAAGATTGAATGAAGATTGAAGTGGTGGTGATGTGAGCTAAATGAGGGTAATAAAGATATATCTGGAAGAGATGTAAATAGGAGATGAATTACACCTGAAACAGCAGACAAGAAAGAAAGTGAGGTATAATACTGAAATGGCTGGTTAAAAGACGTTATTTGACGCTGTGTCCTGAGGGCTGTGGCATGCATCACCAGGAAATGAGAAACTATTCCTTCAGCTTATATAGACAATAGACAGTAGGTGCAGGAGTAGGCCATTCGGCCCTTCAAGCCAGCACAGATATTGGGCATTGTTGGAACTGTGTAGAAAACCAAAAATGGAAATGGTGGAGTGAGGGTTGGATGGAGAATGAAAGTGAAAAGCGAGCAGCAGCAGCACACGGTCACCCCTGCTGACCCCTGAATGGAGGTGCTCTGCAAAATAGTCGCCCAATCTGCATGTGGGTTCTCCAGTGTGCATACCCTGCTATTCATTATGTCACCTGGAAGAAGGGGTTGGGTACCTGATGGGAAGTGTTTGATTAGTCATGGCGAAAACAAGTTTAGAGATACAGCGCAGACACAGGCATTTCGGCCCACCAAGTCCATGCTGACCAGTTATCCCCAGCCACTAACCCTACCCTACACACTAGGGACAATTAATAAATTGTACAAAGCCAATTAACCTACAAACCTGTACGTCTTTGGAATGTGAGAGGAAACCAGAGCACCAGCCACGCGGTCATTGGGAGAACGTACAAACTCCGTACAGACAGGATCCAGGTGAGGATTGAACTTGTGTCTCTGGCATTGTAAGGCAGTAACTTTACCGATATGCCATTGTGCCACCCGGTTGGTTAGGTTGGTTATGTCGAGGTGCGGAGGAAGTGGATGCGGTGCTGAAGGTGATGACGAGAATTTTTTGTATGCAGTAGTTTTTTGTGAACCTGAAATGTAGCAGAAGCAGATTCCGTGATTATTTACAAAGGAGGACTGGATGAATACTTTAGTTTCGTTTAGAGATACAGTGCGGAAACGGGCCCTTCGGCCTGAGTCTGCGCCGACACACACAAAATCCAATTCACATTTTTTCCCCCATTTATGCTAAATCTATTTCACCTTCTTGGCACTGGAAGAAGATTCACAGATTCAGATCCAGCAGTCATATATACCAGGGTGCAATTAAATTCCTCATTCGCACGAAGCTCAGAGAGTAAACAGTAAACCTGATAATTATAGATACAATAAATACAATGACAAATGCAAAATACTACGACTCTGGTTCTGACCTACCTGTTGAAATGTTAACCCTGAATCTCTCTTCACAGATGCTACCTAACTTGCTGAGCAGCTTCATCATTTTTATACTCTCTACAGTTTATTAAATCAATAATCTTTCCAGTCCTTTCCCGATCCTCACTTTTCTCCATAAAGTGAAAGTATCTTTTCTCCACCCTCTCCATGACCTTGAAATCCTTCCAACGATGGGGTGCCTGGAATTGCTGTGATTCTCCAGCTGAGGGTTAATCGTTGACTAGTAAAGAGATGGTGGTACGTTAGATCGATAGAGAGATACAGCATGGAAACAGGCCCTTTGGCCCACCGAGTCCATGCTGACCATCAGCATTCTTCTGAACCTTATTCTCTCCATATTGTTATCAATCACCCCCTCCCTCAACCCCCCATCCCCATCACAACTACCTACACACAAGGGGCAAATTACAGATGCCGGTTAGCCTACCAACCCTCATATCATTGGGATGTCAGAGGAAACCGGAGCACCCGGAGGAAACCCACGGTGTCACAGGGAGAAAGTGTAAACTGCACACAGACAGCACCCGAGGCCAGGATTGAACCCGGGTCTCTGGTGCTGTGAGGCAGAATCTCTACCAGCTGCGCCACTGTGCCGTCCAGTTCTTGCTGACGAATCGTGTTTCAATGCCTCTCACGGGTTTAATCTCCTGGAAAAGTTAATTGAAAATGAAATCAAATTTATCCTTTTTGTTACACAAAATATTACGTGAAATATCATGTCATTTGAGTCGGAGACTGCTCACAGATTACATTGTCTGCAGCTTATTGAAGTCATTTCAATGGAAATGTTTTACTGTGTTTAAGTCATGTTAATGTAAAAAATATGTTTGATCACCATGACAGAAATTCTAATTTAAAATAAGTTGGAACTGCTTTAAATAAAAAACAGACGATGCTCTAATTAACATTGTCTTGCCTCCGGCTGGGGATGATTGGGCAGTCAGTTCTGGACTGTACGCAGAGTGTGACAGGGTCTGAGAGTTCTCTGGGATTCGATAAACATTTTCTGATATAATTGATTCAATCAAATTCCAGCTTCCTGGAAAAATGTCGGGATCTTCGTTAAAAGGTTGCGACTTGAGCAGGCAGGCCAGTGTTTAAATAGAATGATGTGGAAATCATAATTTACAGGGAACAAAAGAGGGAGGTATCAGCAGAGGAATCTCACCCAAAGGCCACGGGTTCAAGTCAACCCCAAAGATCTGTGTGCAAGATCCAAGCCTTTAGCTCACTGTAGAGCTGAGGGGTGGTGCACTCTCGGATGTGTCAGTGAAGTGGCTTCACTATATTGGAAAAAAAAATCACAAGGCACAATTCAGAAAATTCTGCTTGGTGGCCAGGTACATATATTTCAATGGTTCAATGGCCCTTTATTGTCACGTGAATCATTTAAGGTACAGTTATATCTGATTTACCATACAGTCATACCAGAAAAAAGCAACAAGACACACAACTACATAAAAGTTAACATAAACATCCACAACAGCGGCTCCCCCACATTCCTCACTGTGATGGAAGGCATAAAAGTCTTATCTTCTTTCCTCCTTATTCTCCCGTGGACGGGGCAGTCAAACCATCTGCAGTCGGGGCGATCAAAGCTCCCACAGCCGGCGATCGAAGCTCCCACATCGGGGCGATCGAAGCTCCCGCCATCAGGGCGGTCAAAGTTCCTGCGGTTGGAGTTCCTGAGGCCGGTCCCTAACCAAGGGACCGCGAGGTCCACAATGTTAAGTCCGCAGGCTCCCACGGTTGGAGCTACCAAAGTCGATCCCCAGAACGAGGCCGCCAGCTTGATGTTATGCCACAGATGGAGATACGATACGGAAAAAAAATTGCATCTCCATCGAGGAAAGAGATTACCAACTATCAAAAACAACATTTCCGAATGGATTATCTGATTGTTTATCGCAGTTAAGTTTTTGGGAACTTGCTGCGTGTAAATTAGATGAATTTCCAAGATTACAAGAGTGACGAAGCCTTAGAAATATTTCAATGGTTTAAATGCACTTTGTGACATCCTTAGCTATCTGAATAGCTATCGGACACAAATAATGTAGGAAGGAACTGCAGATGCTGGTTTATACCAAAGATAGACACAAAATGCTGGAGTAGCTCAGCGGGACAGGCAGCATTTCTGGATAAAAGGAATGGGTGACGTTTCGGGTCGAGACCTGAAGAAGGGTCTCGACCCATTCCTTCTATCCAGAGATGCTGCTTGTCCCGCTGAGTTATGCCAGCATTTTGTGTCTATCTTCAAATAATTTATTTGTTCGGTCTCCACCTTCTCCTCTTCCCAGCATCTTGGAAACGGAATGTTCTTTACAGTACAGTGAATGAAAAGCCATCTTCTCTATTAAGTTCCCTCTTCCTTCTCCTAATGCCAAACAGGTGTCCCCTGAACTCTTTATTATAATTAGCGACCTCTAGGAAGTCACCCATCATTATCTAACTTCCCAAACTTGGCTAATGTCTGAGGCACGAGAGACTGCAGGAATCTTGAGTAAAAAACAAAATGCTGAGGAACTCAATGGGTCAGGCAGCATCGGCAAATGGACAGGGCAACGTTACCGGTTGGGGCCCTTCTTCAGACTGAATAGAGTCTAATACCTTCAAGCTATTATCTGAAAGCTTAAAGAACACATAGAAATGAAGGATACAGTTGAAATATTTTTCATTTTTATTAGGTACTCTGTGCCAAGCTGACAATTCATATGTGAATCACAAAATTCTTGTGTAATGTAAAATTCACAAATTGGCCAACATATTTGTACTTGGGAACCAAGTCTTAGATTTCTTGTTTAGGATTTTACCATTATTTTAGAAATTGAACTGATATGTGGTTATTGTAAAATTACCCAAAGGTTGTATACTTTATTACAATATTTTTTATTTCTACATTTTTTTAAATGTAATTGACCAAGTTGCCTTAGTTATATGGCTATGAACATCATGATGTGCTTAATTTCCCTTGGTTTGCATATGTTCATAATCACACTACTGAAATGAAAGTCGGTTTTGTTTGCAGCATAATTGTTCATTCATGAAATGTTGTATTTTATGCAGTGAACAATTGACTGGTTGTAATGTCTGACCTTTGCCTTCACATCCCCCACACACATTAACCCATCTCTCCCTCACTCTGCACTGCTAATTAATATAACAGACAGTGGGCCAGCTTCCTTCTGAATGGGCCCGATTACATTTGTATTGAAACCTTGGTGAATTTAATGGATTTGTCTATTAAAATGTTATGTGTTTGGAAGACAATTCCCTGTTGTTGAGAGGTAGTCACGTATTGTCAAGGCAGATGTTTTGCTGGCATTCTTGTTGTGGCTGCCTTGTTTTGCCTTTTAAATGCTGAATCTCAGAATCTGGGCAGTGTAAGGGTGTTAGTCATCTCAGTCTTTTCTTTCACAATAACACATGTGATGTGTTTCTATTCTTTCTAGATTTAAATGCCATGACTTCTGCCAGGAACCAGCAACAATCATTTTCGTGTGAAATACGGAAGTATTTCATTTTTTATAGGAAATGGGTTTACATTTTTTTGTTCCTGGTTTATTTTTTGCATCAATTTTGCACATAGCATCGATGAAGAAACTTGAGGTAATGGCAAAATGACCACATAATCCTTGTGCACCAAACTCATCATCTGTTGAGCAACAAAGGTTAAATGCATAATGTCCTGTTTCCGAACATAATCGCAGCTTGCTACGTCAACAATATATTTGAGAGGGAATTGAGAATTAATGTGAGCTCACTGCGGTCTCCATGCATCAGGCAAACTGATTTAAAGTCAAATTGGTTTCAGTGATAATAGGATAATAGATAATTTCATGTATTTCATGATTTGTGTTTTGTGTATTTTGTGTTTTTATGACTGTTGGCAGATCAATTTCCCTCCTGGGATAAATAAAGTTCTATCGTATTGTATTGTATCGTAGGAGCTTCGATGTTTAGTTTAGTTTAGTTTAGAGATATATCTTGTAAACAGACCCTTCGGTCCTCTAAGTCCACATTGACTGACGATCACCCCTGCACTAGATCTATCCTACACACTAGGGGAAATTTACAGAAGCCAATTAGCCTGCAAACCTGCACCTCTTTGGAATGTGGGAGGAAACCGAAGCACCCAGAGAAAACCCACAAGGTCACAAGGAAAACATACAAACTTTCCTTCAAAGGAAAGTACTTAATCGAAATAAGGTTCACTTCTTCTTCTTCTTCTTCTTGCGTTTGAGGCAGCAGAAGTCCGCAGCACGGTGATGCCATCCGGTTCAACATCCATAGGTGCCCACCCTAAAAAGGGCGCATGCTCCGGGTTGGCGCCAAACTGCGGCGCTGCTGCTGTCACTGTTTGTTGTCGTTCGCCGGACTGAGGTCAGTTGACAAAGACAAAGAACAAAGGACATTTATTATCACATACACCAATTGGTGCAGTGAAATTTGACTTGCCAATGCAGCACATGAATAAAGATAATACGCAACACTAAGGAATTTAACAATAAACATAAAAACATCCCCCTCCCACAATGGTTCCCACAATGGTGTGGGGGAAGGCAGCAAAGTCCAGTCCCATCCCCAGTTCACCCATAGTCGGGCCTATTGAGGCCTCAGCAGTCGCTGCTACGGCAGCCGGATGCTTCAGGCCCTCTTGCCGGGTGATGAAGCTCTGGCGTCGGTTGAACTCTCTCAGCGGCCCAGAGTGTCTGGAGCGGCCGCTTCCTCCCCAGAGTTCGCAGTTCCCGAAGTCCACGGTCCACGGTGCTCCGACTCTGACGATCTCATCGTGAGATCCCAGGCTCCGCGGCGTTCAAAGCTCAGCGCCGCCCACGGCTGGAAGCTCCATAGACCGCAGCTCCGCGAAGTTGCAGTCAGCGGTCCCAGCCCTCCGGAGCCAACCGCACAGCGACCCGGGCAAGGCATCGCCCGCTCCATGATGGCGCCCCCAGCGCTGTGCCGCCGCCGAAGCTGAAGTCCCGGCCGTTCCCAGCAGGAAACGCCGCTCCAGACCAGGTAGGACTGAGAAAAATAGTTCCCCCCTTTCCCCCCCCCACCCCCCCACCCCCCCACCCCTCACATAAAAGACTAAATGCCCTCCAAAAACAAACACTTTTAACTTACTAAAAATAAAAAAGAGAATGAAAAGACTAACAGCTGCTGGCAGGGCAGCAATACTCGACGGCGCCCCCTCCAGACAGGGCTCACCACGGGGAGGTCGACAACATGAGCCCCATAAGGTTCACTGGAATATCCCTATTGCTCTTCGTAAACAAAAGAACTACAATGACAATACTCTAGTGTGCTGGGAGATCACTAAATATGGTAGAAAGATCTCCATCAGGGCCCTAACAATCTCGTCTTCTTTAATAACTTGAGATAAATCCCAGCGGTCCCTCGAAACGTATCCACCTCAATATTCTTCAAAAGACTCAGCTTATCCTCGTTCTTGATGTTGACATGCCCAAGAATATCAGCATGCCCCTGCCCGATCTCACTATCTTCCACATCCTTCTCCTTGGTGTATACTGATGCAAAGTACTCATTTACCCACCCACTTCCCCTCGCTCCAGGCATGAATTAACTCCTTTATTATTTAGTGGCATTACCCTGTCTTTTGCTTCCCTCTTGTTATTAATGGGTGTATAAAATGTATTTGGATGTTCCTTCATCCTCTTTGCCAAGGCCATTACTTTTAGCCCTCTGGATTCCCTGTTTAATTTATTTCTTGTTTCCTTTATGTTCCTCAACAGTCCTCCCCGATTTCAACTTCGTAAACCTTGTATATGCTTCCTTTCTTTAAAAAAAAATGAGGGCAATTTAAGTTTTTATTTTAATTTATTCAATTTTCAGGATTTGGTTACCCTTACAAAACCCAGCATTTATTGCTCATCCCTAATTGCTCTTGGATGGAGTCGTTTGCAAAGCTATTTCTAAGGCCATTTAATAATAAACCAAAAGGGTGTCAGGGGTTCTGGGGAGAAGGCAGGGGTTGAGAGGGAAAGATAGATCAGCCATGATTGAATGTCAGAGTGGATTTGATGGGCTGAATTTTCATCCAGTTGTGAATCTGTGGAATTCTCTGCCACAGAAGGCAGTGGAAGCCAATTCACTGGATGTTTTCAAGAGGGAGTTAAATTTAGCTCTTAGGCCTAACGGAATCAAGGCATATGGGGAGAAAGCAGGAACGAGGTACTGATTTTGGATGATCAGCCATTATCATATTGAATGGCAGTGCTGGCTCGAAGTGCCGAATGGCCTACTCCTGCACCAATTTGCTATGTTTCTATGGCCTCATTCTGCTCCTATAACTTATGAATTTAGAAACCACATTGGCAGGCCTGGAGTGACATATATGCCAGACCAGGTAAGGATGGCAGGTTTTCTCTTCTGAACACCACTGAACCAGACGGATTTTTACAACCTGCTTCAGTTTCAGAGTCATTGCTATTAAGACCAGATGGTTTTGTTTCCACGGAGCATAGGGAGGGAGGGCGTGGTGCTGGGGCTTATATTGCCTGTCCTGGGTTGTGAGGGAGCTGCGTGTGGCATTGGGGGTGATGCTTTGTAATGTCACCGGAGTTGAGCACTGAGCATTCTTAGTTCCCAGCTCTTGCCAAGCCAGATTGATTTGAACACATTATCATCGGGTGCTGTCTTATTTCAGACTGCACAGGCAATTTTTAAATTTAGTTACCATATGTATAACAGCATCTCCACTGTGTTATACACATCCTTCCATTAATTTATCCTGATTACAATTGAATGAAGAACTGGTGGATGTTTGCTGATTATTTACCGACTGAGAATCTCAACTACAGCACAATGATACATTGCTAAAGGGCAAGTGTAGGCATGACATACATATTGTATCTCCTTTTGCTGACATGGATTCCTAAAAATTACTTCAAATGTACACCTCAGAAATTGAGTGTTTTGCCAAACAGCCCCATGCTGGAGTAATGCCACGTGCTGGAGAGTACACTTTAGTTTAAGAGATATAGCATGGAGCCAGGCCCTTCTGCCCACCAAGACCACGCTGACCATTCCTCGTCCGTTCACACCAGTTCATTCGTTCATAAGTGATAGGAGCAGAAATAGGACATTCGGCCCACCAAGTCTACTCCGCCATTCAATCATGGCTGATCTATATTTCCATCTAAACACCATTCTCCTGCCTTCGCCCCATAACGCCTGACACCCATGCTAATTAAGAATCTATCTAGATCTGCCTTAAAAATATCCATTGACTTGGCTTCCACAGCCTTCTGTGCCAATGAATTCCACAGATTCACCACTCTCTGACTAAAGAAATTCCTCCTCATCTCCTTCCTAAAGGAAATTAATTTAATTCTGAGGATTATGACCTCTGGTCCTAGACTTTTCTACTGATGGAAATATCCTCTCCACATCCACTCTATCCAGGTAATTTATAGAAGTTAATTAACCTACAAACCCGCCTGTCTTTTGGAATGTGGGAGGAAACCGGAGCATTCGCAGGAAACCCACGTGGTAACAGGGAGAACATGCAAACTCCACCAAAACAGCACCCAAGGTCAGGATCGAGCCCAGGTCTCTGGTGCTGTGAGGTAGCACCAGAGGTAGCACCAGAGACCCGATTTTAAAGCAGAGAGCAAATCCGTCAAATGGAGGTGTTCCTAGGGATTCTAATGTTCTCACACCTAATGCAGGTTCAGCAAGCAGTTCAGAATATCTATATTTTTTTAATTGTGGGTTGCATGGAGTGGAATATGCTGCTGGACTAACAGCCATGTTTCTGAACCATTGAACCAGAATATGTGTTTGCACGGCAGCTGCGGAAAATAAATTCAATTACTTGAATAAATCTGCTAGTGAGGGAAAACATACCTGGTCACCATGGAACTAAAAGATGTAGTAAAATCCCATCTGGTTCCCAAATGTCTTTTTGCAAGAGAAATATCTCATCCTAATCTAGTTGGTTTATTTGTGTCTCTAGATCCACCAACATGGTTCATTATTAGCTAAGCCCCCACCCCCAACCCAGTATTGGGGCAATTTAGGATGGACAACAACTGTTGGCACCTAATGAATGAATAAATCAAGAGCTTAAGAAAGTTTGGTTTTAATTATTACAGGGTTTGTTTGTACTGTACACCTGGAGAGCCATGCGGAGTTTAGATTTTAGAATGTATTTGGCCTGGGGGCAATGCAACAAAGGTTTACCCGGTTAACTCATTGGCAGAGAAGGCCAGAACGATGGCCTGGTCGCTTTATTTTTGTGAGGAGTTGACAACGTGTCCTAGATAATCAATGTGACGGTTTTTCTGCCTGGGAATAATTTTTACCATTTAAAAAATCTAGCCTAGACATTGCTTTGATCTGTCCTTCTCATGCCTTTCATGCCCTGTACCCTTCCATATCTCTAGTTTCCCTTTCCTTTTACTCTCAGTCTGAAGAAGGGTCTCGACCCAAAATGTCACCCAGTCCCCTTCTCTCCAGAGGTGTTGCCTGTCCCGTTGAGTCACTCCAGCATTTTGTGTCTATCTTCGGTGTAAACCAGCATTTGCACTTCTTTCCCCGACGTTGTCACACGTGTTCACAGTTGCCATGAATTTTGTTGGTGCTCGCAAGGACTTGTCAACAACATGGTGGACAACTAAATGTTTTGCTTGTCGAATAAATAAATGTATCGGGAATTTGGGAAAAATATAGCTAGTCTTTGTAATAGGATCATTGTGCGTTAATGGGACCATATGTCAACGAGAATGGTGGCACCAAGTGACACTATTTCTAAGCAAGTGGATATTAGGGCAGCAAAACAATAGGAGAAAAAAGTTGTAATTGTAATTTCTGGTCATTCTTGGTATTGGTGGGAACTACCCAGGCATATTACAAGGATACGTTAAACATTCTGACAGGGGATCAAGAATTATTTCGAAGATGCAAAGAGTTCATCAAAGTGCTTTATCATCAGCCTCCTTTCGATTAAAATTATTAAATGCTTAAGAGAGAAAATGTAAATTCAGCCCAGGAAGCCTGTGCCAGCATTTTTCTCTGTAAGAACCATCTAGCTTACATTATCTCTCCCTCTGTGCCCACACACATTAATATTATCTCTCCAAAAATAATTCATAAGCCTTGCTTTTACCATGGTTTATCATAGTCCTGCTGCAGCATAAAAAATGTTTGTTAACTCCGCTTATTTTTTAAAATTATAAATCCCTTAAATTTGTGCTGACTTGCTTCCAGTGAAAATCAGAATCTGGAAGATGAATGAATGAATGAATAATTTTATTGGCCAAGTATGTACACATACAAGGAATTTGCCTTGGTGCACCGCTCGCAAGTAACAACACGACATACAGTATACAATTAAGAATAAAACATAAAACATTAAAACATGTCAATTAAATCGACTTTAGTCTTCCCAGATGTTGAAATACACTTCTAATTTCTCAAGTTTTCTTTGACAATTGTATCCCTCATCTCCAGACAATATCATAAGAAATGTATGCTGCAATGTTCACCGTTGCTATTATCCTCCCTCTAAGGAGATACCTAAAGTTATAGAGCGCAAGCCAAAGGAAATGTATAATTGATTGATTGAAAGATGCAACATAGATACAGGCCCCTCAGTTTGCTGAGTCCACACCGACCATTGATCACCCTGGCTCTATTTTATCCCACTTTCTCATCCACGTTCTACACACCAGGGGCAATTTACAGAAGTCAATTAACCTACAAGCCTGCATGTCTTTTGGGATGCGGGAAAAAACCGGAGGACCCGTAGGAAACCCAGTATGTCACTGGGAGAACGGGCAAACTCCACACAGACAGTACCGAAGGCCAATTTACTTCAATTTACAAAGGCTAACTAGCCTACAAACCTGCAACATTGGTTCTTTGCTTCATATTGCGTACCTGTAAATACAAAGCCAGAGATACCATTTTACCTTACTATTGAATTGCCACTTTTTAAATAATTTATGTCTGAAGATTCCACTGAAGGGGTCAGTCTATGCCATGACAGAAGGGAGAGGAGTTGTACAGTTTGATAGCCACCTGTGGTGTTCCATGCTGCATCTTGGTGGAACCAGTCTGTTGCTGAAGGTGCTCCTCAGGTTGGCCAGTGTGTCACGGAGGGGGTGAGCTGCATTGTCCAAGATGGTCCGCAGTTTGAGGAGCATCCTCCCCGCCAAGACCACGTCCAATAATCCAACTCCACTCCCAGGATGGAGCCAGCCTTCCTGATGAGCATGTTGATTCTGTTGGTGTTCGCGAACTTCGCCCAGCTACCCTAGAACACGACAGTGTAGAGCATGGTACTGGCCATCACTGATTGATAGAAATCACACATACTGTATTACTAACATGTATTTTTTCCAATTCTTAAAATATCATCTCATATACCTCATCGGGGATCCTCGGACCATCTTTGATCGGACTTTAGTGGCTTTACCTTGCACTGAACGTATTCTCTTATCATGTATCTGTGCATTGTGAATGGCTCGATTGCAATCATGTATTGTCTTTCCACTGGCTGGTTAGCAAGCAAGCAACAAAAGCTATTCACTGTATCTCGGTACATGTGACAATAAACTAAACTAAACTCAACTATTGTAAGATCCCAAGTAATACACAGGTTGGAAGGTGATGGATTGAACTCGTGCCCTGAAACTACAGTGGGCAGATAGGACACAGCGAAGACTCAACTGTCTTGCCGACTACACTCTTCACAGAGAATGGGGCATATATTTTTTTACATAGGCAGTGGTATGTGGAACAAGTTACCTGAGGAAGTGGTAGGGCTGGGTACAATAACAACATTTAGAAAGCACTTGGACGGGTAGATGGAGAGGAAAGATTTGGAGGAATAGGGGCCAGGGGCAGGCAAGTGGGATTAACTCAGTTGGGCAACTTGGTAGGCACGGACGGGTTGGGCTGAAGGACCTGCTTCCTTGCTGTACATAGATCTAGGACTCTGAGAAACATATGGATCCTGTGAGGACCAAGGCCATGTGGCACCAAACACCAGATAGGAGACTGGGTTCGGACGTTCGACAACCAAACCCCCAAGATCCCGATGCTCTGGAGTGAAGGTGGTGGAACTAGACACAGTCAAAAAATGTGATGGGGAGTGAGAACCTGGGACCACAGGTTAACGGATTGAATCTCTGACACTGAGAGATGTTTAAAGCTATTAGATTAAAGTAATTGAACAATATTTGAATTATTATAGGATTTTTCAAATGTCAATTTAAAGTTAGTTAAAAATACATAATATCCTTTAGAAATAATTAAAAAAGTAAAAATAACATAAAACACTGAATAGTACTGCACAGGAAGAAGGTCCATGCCGAACAAGATGCCACGTTAAGCTAATCTCTGCCTGCACTTGATCCACACCCCTCCAGGGCCACAATGTCTGTACGCATATGGTGCCAAGACGAACTCTTATCTGCCTAGTTCCTCCATTCCCTGCATCTCCATATGCCTTTCAAAAAGTCTCTTTAACACCACTGTCATATATGCCTCCACCACCGTCCCTGGCACCGTGTTCCAGGCAGTCACCGTCCACGGTGTAAAAAACATGCCCTGCACATCTCCTTTAAACTTTGCCCTTCTCACCTTAAAGCTGGGCCCTCTAGCCTTTGATATTGCCACCCTGGAAAAGTTTTAGACTGTCTACCCTATGTATGCCTCTCATCATTTAGTATATTTCTATCAGGTCTTTTCTCACCCTGCAGGGAGATGCATGTTCTGCCTTTTTGCCTCCTGACCCATAAATCAGTCATTCCCATTGAAATGCCTCTTGTGGAGGAGGCAGGATCGATTTTAACATTTAAAAGTAAAGTGGATAGGTAAATGGACGGGATGGGAATGGAGGGGTATGGTCTGAGTGCAGGTAGATGGGACTAGGGGAAAATAAATGGTCGGCACGGACTGGAAGGGCCGAGAATGCCCGTTTCCGTGCTGTAATTATTATATGGTTATATGGTTAAATGCATGGGTGGAGGGTGGGGGTTAGAGGGTGGGGGGTGGGGGTATTTGGATCTGTAGTTACCTAAAATTGGAGAATTCAATGATCTTATAATTGCGTTGTAAGCTACCCAAGCGAAAAACACGGTACTCTTCCTCCATTGGAGGAGGCCCAGGTTTGAAAGGTCAGTATGGAATTAGGAAGTGAAAATGGTTAGCAACCAGGAGATCCAGTAGGCCTTGGCGGACCAAGTGGAGGTGTGCAGCAAAACGCTCAGCGAACCTATGCTTGGTCTTGCCGATGTACTGTAGGCCACATTGGAATATCAGATGCAGTAGATAGCAGCATTGTCCATGCACAGGGAGGCTTAGACCTGGGTGCTTCTGCCTCCTGGGAGAATCACCTCGCACTGCAGTGGCTAAAAATATAATAAGCATTCCCGTCATATAAACATTCGTCATTGGGGATCCAAAATACCTCACCAAACACTACTGGGGGGGAAATATTTGAGCTAAATCAAAGAGAGCTGTCAGACAAATAGGAAGGGATTTGGAGAATCATACGGCACAAAAGGTCATTGGATTGAATGCAGTTCAAGAGCAAGTCAAGGGCGCCAAATTGTCAGTGGAACAATGACATTCTTACTTGCAGCACCATAACAAGCCTGTAAAAACAGCACTCATAACATAATATATTTTAAAAATTCAATAAATTAAAAAAACCAATACTAATCCAAAGACCTCGGAGACCGTAGTTCAACCAAGACAAATCATTGTTCATATTTTAGTTAGTGATGGTTGTTGATTGGTTTATGATTGTTATTTGGTATTGGTTTAATATTGTCAAGTGTAAAACTCAGTGAAAAACTCTTTGGCAAGCTAGCCATGCAAATATTACCAAACATGTGTACAATCATACCATAAGTGGGGGGTGAGGATTTTGGGTCTGAAGAAGGGTCCCGACACGAAACATCACTCATCCATGTTCTCCAGGGATGCCGCCTGACCTGCTGTGTTACTCCAGCATTTTGTGTCTTTCCATGAGGAATTTGGAGAGTCAATTGGCGTTCGTAATGGAGTTGGACAAATGGGAAAAGATACACCAGCTATGTGCAATTGAGGGAAGGGGATGGAGAAGCATTGATTTACCTTGGTGAAGCAGGTGAACCTAAAGCGACAAAAACAAGAATACGATGACCATGCAGGAGAAAGGAGAACCTCATTGTTGGAAGTTGCATCATTGTGTATGAACGCATAGGATTCTGGCTGCTGCTGGCTTCAAACTCCTCGGGGGAGAAACTTGCCTTTGGTCGCTGCTGTTAAACATGTGTGAGTATGTTGGCCCCTGTTGTATTCACCTCGATACAATCAGTGCCAAACAGTAGTCACCAAACAGAAGTGTGTCCATCACGGCAGAACCTCTCAACATGCATTCAATAGGACAGCAGCCAACTTCATTGGAGAACTAAATGTTTTCCTTACCATGGACCATTTTAACAAACACTTTAATGTGAGATGGCCTTCCAGATAGAGAATGTAATACCACTGGTTACAAAACACCGTTTCTTACTAAATAAATTAGCTGGGGGCCTGACCCTCATTTTTGGATTACACTTAAGATGCTGAAATATACGTTTGGACTTGATTCACTTTAACATGCTATTTATGGTGAAATATTGCAGATGTAGGAATCCCACAGAGCTGTGTGGATGAGAGGATCAGTCACTGCAGTCAGTACCAGAGCACCACTCTAGGGGGAGCTACAAGTCATCAGCTGGCACAATGTCAGTGGACATGCTGATTTGGACAATCACATCAACACTCTTCATTTTGGTATTATACCATTGAAAGTCAACTTTTTTTTCAGGAGTGTAATTCAATAGCCACCATTTCAGAATTGTTTGCCATTGACTGGGCACTTCATGAGCTCTGACCGAGAGTTTTTCTTGCCCAGCACAGACATTGTGGCCAAAGAGCCTGTTCCTGTGCTGTACTTTTGCATGTTCTTGTTGATTTCTCCAACTTCAAATAACCCTTTCTTTCCCTCTCTCTCCATCCTTCCGCCACCCTAGTTCTCCGACCAGTCTGACTGTCCTCCTCATTAAATATTATCTTTATATGGCTCGTTGTCAACTTCCCCTAGCTGACAATAATCTATTCTACATTCTCCTTGAACTTTGTCCCCTTTGATATCTCATTTTCACACATTACCTTTCCATGTCTCCGTGTCTCCCTCTCCCCCGACTCTCCGTCTGAAGAAGGGTCTCGACCCGAAACGTCACCCATTCCTTCTATCCAGAGATACTGCCAGTTCCGCTGAGTTTCTCCAGCATTTTGTGTCTATCGTCTATGTTCTATGACCCGATACAATGCATGCAGCCCTGACATGGAAAAGCATTGTCCACAAACGGTCCATCTGAGCAGTAAGAGGAACGTGCACCTCAAGACCAACTTCTTCCCCACTGTTGTAAGACACCAGAACGTACCTCTCACGTGCTAAGGATGAATTCCTGATCTCCAAATCTGGCTCATTGGGGTCCTTGCACTTTTGTAAAAATGTGTACTTTCTTTGTAACACTATATTCTGCACACTGTCCCTTTTCTCTTTTGCACTACCTAATGTACATAGAATATAGAACATAAAACAATATAACGCAGAAAGGGCCCTTCAGCCCTCAATATCCTTGCCGACCATGACGCCAAGATAAACGAATCGCATCTACCTATACAGGATCCATATCTCTCCATTTTATGCATATTCATGTGCACATCTAAAGAGCCTCTTAAACACCACTATTGTATCTGCCTCCACCACGCCCTTGGCAGCACGTTCCAAGCACCCATCACTCTCTGTGTTAAAAACTAGTCTCACACATCTCTGTTAAACTTTGGCCCTCTTACCATAAAGCAAAGCACTCTAGTTTGTGATATTTCCACCCTAGGGAAAAGGTTCTGACAGTCAATCCCATCTATGGCTCTCACAATTTTATATACATCAATCAAATCATGAGGAATAGATCAGGTAGATGCACAGAATCTCTTGCCCAGAGTAGGGGAATCGATAACTAGAGGACATAGGTTTAAGGTGAAGGGGAAAAAATTTAATAGGAATCCGAAGGGTAATGTTTTCACACCAAGGGTGATGGGTGTATGTAACAAGCTGTCAGAGGAGGTAATTGAGGCTGGTAGGCAGGCAGTTAGGCAGGTACATGGATAGGATACGTTTAGAGGGATATGGACCAAGCGCAGGCAGATGGGACTAGTGTCGCTGGGACATGTTGGTCGGTGTGAGCAAGTTGGGCCGAAGGGTCTGTTTCCACACTGTATCAATCTATAAATCTATGACTCTAAGTCTCGGCTCAACTCCAAGCACTCCAGAGAAAACACTCCAAATCTGGCTAACCACTCCTCAGATCTCCTTCCAATGCAAGCAGTTTTCTGATAAACCTCTTCTGCACCATGAACAGAAAGAAGTACATACATGAAGAGTAGTCCATGTACATGAGTATATACATGTACTCACGTATGGTTTGGTTGTACTCATGCCTGGAATGATTGACCTGGATAGCATGCCAAATAAATGTTCTCATTGTGCTGTGATCATCATAAACCAATACCACTTTTGTCTGAGGAATGCCGATCATTTAGCATGCCTGGGACAGCTAGGTATTTCCCAAAACAAAGTTGGCCTATCCATATCTTGCATCTGTGAACTCAGCAACCCCTTCCTCAATCCATCCACATGGGTGAGGCTTCAATCCCTTGACCTTGCGATCTTCTGATCATTTCTCACCTCACCCCAACCCAGGCCCTGGTCTCCCAACTATCCAAACTCCCTGCATCCATGATACTCTAATGCTTTAAGGAACACTGTGAAAGCATTAATGAACTCATGATACTTAATTAATTTGCACCATAAATCAACGCAGTCCTGGACCAAAAACTTGACTGTGAGCCTTCTTATAACCGCAGGCACCCTGACCATTATTCCTTCCCACAATCACCATCACTGATTGAGATCACTGTAGCTTATTGTCTTATCACCCAATTCCAATCTCTGGCCCAACTCCAAGCATTTTGTTACTTCCTGTTCAGTTGGCGAGGCATTGGATTCATTCATATGCACTGGGACCTGTAGACCATATGTGTTACACAGACTGTAGAAACAAGGAACTACAGAACTGCTGGTTTACATAGAAGGACACAAAGTCCAGGAGTCACTCAGCAGGTCAGTCAGCATCTCCACAGAATGTTGATAGGTAACGTTTCTGATCTGAAATACCACCTATTAATGTCCCCCAGAGACGCTGTCTGACCCGCTGAGTTACTCCAGCACTTTGTGTCCTTTTGTTTTTACACAGAACGTGTGTCGGAGAATGGAACACAGGAATGAATGAAAATGGACCACCATTCACTGTCTCTGTGGAATAAACACAGGAACATGATTCCCAATGTTTCCTCACAACTCTAGTCTGGTTAACTTCTGTGCGAGTAAAAACTATGCCTCCCATAATTTTATATACTTCTATCAAGTTTCCGGCGTTCCAGAAAAAACAATCCAAGTTTATCTAACCTTTCCCTGTAGTTGAAACCCTCTCATCCAGGCAGCGTCCTGGTAAACCTCCTCTGCGCTCTCTCCAAAGCCTCCACATCTTTACATAGAAACAAAGAAATTAGGTGCAGGAGTAGGCCATTCGGCCCTTCGAGCCTGCACCGCCATTCAATATGATCATGGCTGATCATCCAACTCAGTATCCCGTACCTGCCTTCTCTCCATACCCTCTGATCCCCTTAGCCACAAGGGCCACATCTAACTCCCTCTTAAATATAGCCAATGAACTGGCCTCAACTACCTTCTGTGGCAGAGAGTTCCAGAGACCCACCACTCACCCACCACTGTGTGAAAAAAGTACTTCTCATCTCGGTCCTAAAGGATTTCCCCCTTATCCTTAAGCTGTGACCCCTTGTCCTGGACCTCCCCAACATCGGGAACAATCTTCCTGCATCTAGCCTGTCCAACCCCTTAAGAATTTTGTAAGTTTCTATAAGATCCCCTCTCAATCTCCTAAATTCTAGAGAGTATAAACCGAGTCTATGCAGTCTTTGTTCATAAGACAGTCCTGACATCCCAGGAATCTGTCTGGTGAACCTTCTCTGCACTCCCTCTATGGCAATAATGTCCTTCCTCAGATTTGGAGACCAGAACTGTACGCAATACGCCAGGTGTGGCCTCACCAAGACCCTATACAACTGAAGTAGAACCTCCCTGCTCCTATACTCAAATCCTTTTGCTATGAAAGCTAACATACCATTCGCTTTCTTCACTGCCTACTGCACCTGCATGCCTACTTTCAATGACTGGTGTACCATGACACCGAGGTCGCGCTGCATCTCCCCTTATCCTAATCAGCCTCAATTTAGATAATAGTCTGTTTTCCTATTTTTGCCACCAAAGTGGATAACCTCACATTTATCCACATTATACTGCTGTAATGGGGCGACCAGAGCTGCACGCAATACTCTTAGACCAACAGACATATGTCAAGGGCTTAAATGAGGTTGAATGAAAGGTGTGACCTCTCTAATTTTTTGCCTGGATAATTCCCACACCAACAGGGACTCAATGCTGCACTGTTTGCCGATCCATCCAGCGCACTCTCCCTTTAAGCACAACCTCACACCTGCACCGCAGGGTGCAACGTTCACCATGCTTATCATCTTCCGTTGGAATGCTTGTAGGTTGCATTACCTCAATGAAAATGAAATGATATTCCATACACATACAATAAAAATCCTAATTGAGTCTAATTCTTCCTACATGATGCAATGACATTTTTCTTTTCAAATCTTTAATTGTGGTTTTGCATGTCTGTAGCAATAGTTTTATAATCACATCTGGTAACAATACAATGTGTCTGATGCTCTGCAGATTTGGTATTTCAAATAACTGAGTTATGTGACTAACGGAATGAAATGAATTGAAACTGGTTACTGAAATGTATTATGAATAATCTGTTTAGGCTGAAATTACTTATCTTCATTTTATGACTCACAAACCACTCATAAACAGTTCATTTACTGCTTTTGGATAGTCAAAATCTACTTATTTGCCCATCAACTAAAATGTTGCATTAATACCCATACTTGCTTTAAATTTCAACAGCAGTGTACACTTACATTTATTCTCCAGAGTCGATTTTGCCAGTAATCTTCTACTTGGGTTTATGTAAATCTCTGATGCCCTAATCCTAATTTGGAGTCTTTGCCACTTTAGTCTTAATTTACACTGGCTCAATCCCTAATGCCTCAAATGTATAGATCTTACCCTTGTGTTTAAATTCCAGCATTGTATCCTTCCCGATCTCCGTATCCTCCTCCTTCTTTACAATCCTCTCGCAACCCTGCTTTCTTCCTATGATAACCTCTTCTTTGCTCCCAGTTCCCCTGCTTTACGACAGTGAAGATGTACCGGTAATACAAATGCAACTTCTACTAATTGCTCTTTGGTCCATTTAATGAAGTAACATTCCTAGCACTTTGCTGGCCTGTGATCAGACAAAACTTATCAAATAATATTTGGTTGAAGGGGTATAACTTAACATGGACATAAAAAAATATCGCAAGGCAGAGATTACATTGCCTCAATTAAATTATAAAATATTCCATACACATCCAATAAAATCTCCTAAGTAAAACACTGCAGGTAATGAAATAATGCAGAAAATATTAGAAACACTCCAGGGAGGCTATTGCCAACTTTATAAAACCTTGGTGAAGCCACAGCTGGAGTACTGTATGCACGTCAAAGGATTGGCATGATTGCATTGGAGAGGGTGCAGAGGAGATTTTCACCAGGATATTGCCCGCAATGGAGTATTGCAGTTACGGTGGATCTGGGTTTGTTTTCCTTGGTGCAGAGGAGGCAGAGGCGGGGGGGTTGCTGATAGAGATGCACTAAACTATGAAAGACATTGATGGGATAGTTAGGAGGAAACTATTACCCACAGCAGAGCTGTCTAAAAGCAGAGGGCAGAATTTTGGGGTGAGGGGTAAGAGACGAGGCAAGGAGATGGGAAAGAAGAGGGTGTTTGCAATCGGAAACGCACTGCCTGAGTAGATAGTAGGTAGTCACACCACATTTAAGAGTTTACTGACTTGAATTGCTGAGGCATAGAAGGTTTTGTACCAAGTGCTGGTCAATGGGGTTAGTATGCATAGGTACCATCCTTGATGGTCATGATGGGGTGATGAGCCCATTTCCATGCTGTAAGAATCAATGTATCAGCAGGTCGGGCAGCATTTTTGGAAATAGAAATAGGTTGAATGTTTCTGATTGATGGCCATTCTTTTCTTCTGACAAGTTAACACTGTTCCTCTCTGGGCAGACGCTGCCTTACGTATATTGAGTTTTTCCAGCATTTTCTGAGCTGTAATAAAATTCCTCATTCATTCTAGGTTCTTCCGGCTCAAGGACTTCTGGGCCAGGCAATGGCCGTGGCCCACTACTGAACCACCCCCAACACATTGCGGAGGTTAGGGTGACAGAGAAAGAGTTGCTTGTTGTCTTGAGTCTGAATAATGGTCCCAACCCGAAACATTCTCCAGAGATGCTGCCTGACCTGCTGAGTTACTGCAACATTTTGTGTATATTTTTGTAAACCCGCACCTGTAGTTCCTTGTGCTGATGCAACGAGTCACTCTGAAGAAATTCTGAATTATCCTCTCCACTGGAATGTACTGTTGCCTTTGCTTTGCCCGGTGCCACATCCACCCAGCATCCCCACACACTTTGGCTTGAATGACCATCTCTCATGTACCTCGCGCTGCCTCGACAAGGTCAGCAGCATAATCAAGGATGAGTTGCTCCCTGGCCACTCCCTCTTCTCCCCTCTCCCAACAGGCAAAAGGTATAGAAGTGTGAAAACGCACACCTCCAGATTCAGGGACCGTTTATTCCCAGCTGTTATCAGGCAATTGAATCATCGTACCACAACCAGAGAGCAGTGCTGAACTACTATCAACCTCTTTGGTGACCCGTGGGGGGTAGTGTTAGGTGTGAGGAGGATGCTAGGAGGCTGCAAGGTGACTTGGATAGGCTGGGTGAGTGGGCAAATGCATGGCAGATGCATTATAATGTGGATAAATGTGAGGTTATCCACATTGGTGGCAAAAACAGGAGGGTAGACTATTATCTGAATGGTGGCAAATTAGGAAAAGGGGAGATGCAACGAGACCTGGGTGTCATGGTACACCAATCATTGAAAGTAGGCATGCAGGTGCAGCAGGCTGTGAAGAAAGCAAATGGTATGTTAGCATTCATAGCGAAAGGATTTCAGTATAGGAGCAGGGAGGTTCTACTGCAGTTGTATGGGGTTTTGGTGAGACCACACCTGGGGTATTGCGTACAGTTTTGGTCTCCAAATCTGAGAAAAGACATTCTTGCCATAGAGGGGGTACAGAGCAGGTTCACCAGACTGATTCCTGGGATGTCAGGACTTTCATATGAGGAAAGACTGGATAGACTTGGCTTGTACTCGCTAGAATTTAGAAGACTGAGAAGGGATCTTATAGGGGTTGGATAGGCAGGATGCAGGAAGAATGTTCACAATGTTGGGGAGGTCCAGAACAAGGGGTCACAGTCTAAGAATAAGGGGGAATTCCTTTAGGACCGAGATGAGGAAAACATCTTTCACACAGAGAGTGGTGAGTCTCTGGAATTCTCTGCCACAGAAGGTAGTTGAGGCCAGTTCATTGGCTATATTTAAGAGGGAGTTAGATGTGGCCCTTGTGGCTAAAGGGATCAGGGGGTATGGAGAGAAGGCAGGTACAGGATACTGAGTTGGATGATCAGCCTTGATCATATTGAATGGCGGTGCAGGCTCGAAGGGCCGAATGGCCTACTCCTGCACCTATTTTCTATGTTTCTACGTTTCTATGTCAATGACCTCCCCTTTATTCTAAGACTGTGGCCCCTGGTTCTGGACTCACCCAACATTGGGAACATTTTTCCTGCATCTAGCTTGTCCAGTCCTTTTATAATTTTATATGTTTCTATAAGATTCCCACTCATCCTTCTAGCTCGTTTCCCTGATCCCTAACCAGTTTGAAGAAGGGTCTCGACCTGAAACGTCGCCTATCTCCTTCGCTCCTTAGATGCTGCTGCACCCGCTGAGTTTCTCCAGCCTTTTGTGTATCCTCCAGTGAATACAAGCGTAGTCTTTTCAATCTTTCCTCATATGACAGTCCCGCCATCCCAGGGATCAATCAATCATGTGTCTGCACGCTGTAAATGATCGATTGTAATCATGTAATCATGTCTTTCTGCTGACTGGATAACATGCAACAAAAACTTTTCACTGTACCTCGGTACACGTGACAATAAACTAAATTGTAACTGTATACTGTGTGAAATGTTGCCAAAGACTTTCTGGAAATCCAAATAAATTGGGAAGCATGATGATCAGTTGTATTTGCCGTGTCCCCATGAAGCAAGAGGAGAGGCAAAGATTGCCCTTTACAACTTAAATATATTTCAAATTCTATTTATATTTCTTGCCCGGACGGGTTTCTCACATTATAATAGTGTGTAACTATATTTCCATGTCTGCATTGACCTGATGTTGCCATTTAATGCTTGTCCTTATTTTCCCCAAATTATTTTTAGTTAAATCAATTAATAACTGGTTTGGCATTGTGAATTTGAAGTGCATTGTAGAATCAACTTCCATTACATATTTTACTCAATTTCCCTTGTACAAGAAATGAGTAATATTGTATTGGAAATACTTGAATACAGATCAGAGAAACCAAGTCATATTCTAGCTGTTACTTCCTTTTTTTGAATGCAGTAAAAACGTGGAGTCAGTGGAAAGTACCCAGAGGGGATTATATTACTCTGCCTATTTGTGTGCACATTTTCAATTTAATTTTATTGATACATGGTATTGAAATAAATGATTGTTCCAAAGTAAAAGGAACTCAGAATTGTTTCCAGCAAGGCAGCAGATATTTATCTTCAGTGAACATTACTTCTGGACAAACAGCCCATTGTTTCAATTTTCTTGCCTTCTGGTGTTTGTGTGAAAGACAGATACATATTTTCTTTGTTTGATATTTCCATAATGAATGTGCACATGTAGACTATTTTTACATGCACCACATGCACTTTTAGATCACTTTCATTTTGCAAATTGCAGAATTAAACATTATTACACAGAATTTGGTGACTTGGGCTTTGTCCCGGAACCATTCCCCATTTTGGGCCAACATGTTAAAAAAACTTTAGAGGGGTATTTTTTTATCCTTCGAATTTGGCTCAAACTCCACGGGCAAGGAGTTGACATCCTGTCTCACCCCTGGACTTCAATCGTCTGAGATATCCATTGCAGTGGGGCACCGCCTTTCAAGTCAACTGGCTAGTCACACCTCTTGTGATGTCCTGTTTTGGATGATTCAGAACTGGACGTCAAACAGCTCTTTGCCCATCTCTATTTTTTAAAATAAACAAGATTTTAAAAAAACAAGCCACGTAGTAGCCCAAAGGTAACAAGGAGTCAGACGGTGTTGTAGCGGGTATTGTGAAGGATACAGCATGGAAACAGGCCCTGCGGCCCGCCATTTCACACCCACCATGAACATCCATTTGTTTTGGTTTTGCAGGGGCCAGTTAAAGCCCCGTTCCACTTTCACGACCCTAATTGGCGACCTCTGACGAGTTTGCCCTTGACTCATACTCGCAGCATGGTCGCCATGATGTCGTAGGAGGTCTTTGTAACTCTTCCTCATGCATACTCGTGGCCTCAAGTCAGTCGTGGCGTTTTTTCCAGCCAGAAAAAAAATGTCGACGAGTAAAAAAAAGGTCAGCATGGAAAAAAGTGACACTTTGTACTCGTAGGTAATCGTAGATCGTCGTAGGTAGCCGTAGGCAGTCGTAGCTCGGTAACTGGCCCTAGAAAAAAATGCAAACATGACATAATTTTATCATGTGATCATTTTCCACTCGTAGCTAGTCGTAGTTGGTCTTAGGTGTGGAAGATTGAGGTCGAGGGGGGTCATAGGAGGTCGTACACATAGCCGTAGGAGGCCGTAGATATAGCCGTAGGAGGTCGTAGACATAGTCGTAGGAGGTCTAGGAGGTGTTTTACTTCGACCTTGACATTTTTTTCAACTCGTCTAGGGTCTTCTAAACTCATGGATTAGGTCGTCCAAGTGGGACAGGCCCTTAACCATACTCTTTTAAGCCAGGTGGCTCCAGCTACTCCCCACCCATACAAAAGTCCTCATGCCCCCCTCCTCTTCTGAACACCCACCATCCCCCCACCAGACCTCGCCTCGGCCTCCGTCTACTCACCTGCCCTCCTCCGACCCCAACCAACCTCACTAGGGTCGCCTCAATGTCCCGCAGATCCGCTCTTGCTCCCCCTCCCCCCATTCGTAACAGGGACAGAGTCCCCCTAGTTCTCACCTTTCACCTCTTCAGCAGTCATGTACAGCATATAATCCTCCTCCATTTTCGCCACCTCCAACGGGGCTGAACATCTCCGCTTAGTCCACCGGAACCTACCTGATCTCCTGGTTGCTCAGCACTTTAATTCCGCCTCCCATTCCCACACTGACCTTCCTGTCCTGAGCCTCGTCCATTGTCAGAGTGAGGCCCAGCACAAATTGGAGGAACAGCACCTCATACTTTGCTATGGCAGCTGACACCCCAGAGGTATGAACATTGACTTCCCTAACTTCAAGTAGCCCTTACTTTCCCTCTCTCTCCATCCCTCCCCCTTCCCAGTTGTCCGACTACATTTTATACCAGTTGCTTTGTTGTTACCTCTTCTCCCAAATAACAATTATCTATTCTACATGTTCCTTGATATCCATTCCCTTTGTCCTGTTTTCACATCTTACACCTCCTTATCTATGTACCTCCCTCTCCCCTGACATCAGCCTGAAGATGGGTCTCGACCCGAAACAGCCCCCATTCCTTCTCTCCAAAGATGCTGCCTGTCCTGCTGAGTTACTCCAGCATTTTGTGTCTACTGTATCTTCTATCTTTAACCTAAAGCCCACACAGCTGTGGGATGAGGGAGGAAACTGGAACACCAGGAGGAAACCCACAAGGTCAAAGGAAGAACACGCAAACTCCACACAGACCGCACCCCCAAGGTCGGGATGGAACCTTGGACTATGCTGGTGTGAGGCTGCACCACTGTGCTGCTCTGTGGCACTCTGCCTCATAGCTTCTGAATTTTGGATTTACCCTGTCCTCTGGTGCTGTCTGTGTGGAGTTTGCACGTTCTTCATGAGACCATACGAGTTTCCTCCCACGTTCCAAAGTCATGTTGATCGTTGGTTTAATTGGCCACTGTAACTGGCCCCGAGTTGAATTGTCGGGAATGTTCTGAGAGCTCCTCTAGGCTTGACGGGCCGAATTACTTCTTTTCTCTGGACACGTGATAATCGGCAAGATCCATATTTGGACTTGCTCTCCTGAACAGGTGTCAAGAACACCCACCCAAAGCTGAAAAGGATTTCTTTTAATCTACGTATTAGGTCCTAAAGATGTCATTAGCACCTGGGGCAACTTTATCTTGGCAGCAAAAGAAGGATGCGTTTCCTGCCAAACTAAATCACCTTAATGAGGATTCCTCGAGAAGTGGTCAAGATTTTATCACAAGATATTGAAATATTTCCACACTCCTGCAATTTCCCCTGGGTCTGACAAATTCCCCCCCCCCCCCACATTGCGTATTCATCAACTCCCTTTTAAACTTTACCCTACAACCAGCCTCCAGCATCTTTTCCAGGCACTGGATTATGGATCGCAATAATTCACTATGTCGTTTTTTCTCTCTCCTTAGTTCACTTGTTAACAACCTTAAACCCGTGTTGTCTGGTCAATGACTATTGCGAACAGTTCCCACACATTACTTATTTGATTTTGAACACCTCGAACAAATCTCTTCCTGACCTTTGCTATTCCAAATGGAGTAACCGCAATTTCTCCAGCCTCGTCTTGCCTTTTATTGTTGGTACCATTGTAATGAATCAGTCTGCATTGAATCCATAGGTTTGGCAAACTTCCTAAAATGTGGTGCCTGTAATACACTGGAGCAGCAAAGTGGCATAGCTAGTAAAGCTGCCGCCTCAGAACTCCAGTGACCCAGGTTCAATCCTGACCTCCACTGCTGCTTGCGTGGAGTTTCCTCGTTCTCCCCACGAGTGTGTGGGTTTCTTCCTGGTGCTCTGGTTTCCGAATTAATGCATGGTTGACCAGATTGTAACCTGAGAGAGAACCTTCAATTCTTGGGGCATGAGACCTCTTTTGGAGAACATGGGATCCATTAAAGTCCTATCGTTTTTAACCCTTAACATGGCCAGGATCCCCGAAACAAGGGTTGCTTATGCCATTGGAGCGGGGAAAGGAATGCTCACAACTGATTCCCAAAGTAAAATCAAATGTGGATGTGGAAGATAAAAGTGCTGGAGTACTTTTGTCTACCTTCGATTTTCCAGCATCTGCAATTCCTTCTTAAACATTGGATGTGGAAGATAGTGTTTTTAGCAAACGAACCTGGATGGTAAAGGGATGGATTTGGAAGGAAATTCAAACAAAGATTGAGAAAGAGTAAACACATTTTATTGGCTAGGTTTTGATTGTTTATACTTTAATACAAGGTATCAAGAGAATAAAGCTGATGTACCAAGGATAAGGATAGACAAGGGGGAGTTTATTATATTGGCCATTACTCAAGCATGCCCTATGTGGTAGTTGAAAATTCCTGGTTATTTTTTCCAGATGAGATAGAAAGGGTTGTAAAAGAAGTGCTGTAGTATTGATTGATAGAATAATGATAGCAAAGAGGAGAGATGGTCTATTAGAAATAAAGCTATATGGGTTGAACAGAGAAACATAAAAGATACAACAGTTGATGGAAGTGTATGAAATACTTTAAAGCCAGAGATAGAAAAGCAAATAAGTACAAAAATGTATCACAATGGCAAAATTGACAAGGTAGTGATTGTTGTGGACATTAACTCTCATATTATTTACTGGGAGATGATCAGGTTAAATGGTAAAGAAGGAACATTGCACTTGAAGTGCATTCACCAGGATTATTTTAATCAAATTGTAATAAGTCCAACAGAGATTAGAACCTGAATTACTTTTAGGGAATGAAGTTTATGAACTTGCTGAGTGGAAAAGATGGGAGTGGGAGAGCCATATTATGGAGTCTCATATTAGAGAAATTAATTATAACTCCAGTAAAACACACAAACGTAATGAATTGAGGGAGAATTGGCTACTTTGCCATTCAATTATCTTTTACATCAGAGGCAATTTCCTGCACAAACCCATATACTTTAATTATATTGAACAGAGAGTCCCAGGGGTACAAGCATGTTGTCTCTGAAAGTGGCAATCCAGGTAGACAAAGTGGTGAAGAAGACATATCCTATGGATTGGAATCATTTAGTGGGATATGGGCCAAACGTGGGCATGTTGGACCAGTGAAAATGGGACATCTTGGTCAGCATGGGCAAGTTGGGCCGAAGGACCTGTCTCCATGCCATATGACTCTATGACATATGGTATCACAAGGAACTGCATTTACTGAAATCTTGAGCAAAACAGAAAGTGCTTGAGTAACTCAGTGGGTCAGGCAGCATCTGTGGAGGGAATGTATAGGCATCGTTTCAGGTCAGGAATGGTGAATCTTCAGGCAAGTGGTAAGCTATCCTTGATCGGCGGTGGAATTGATTCGGGAGGTCTTAATAAAACGTTGTACAAAACGTTGGTTAGACTGTATTCGAAGGAGTATGTGCCAGAGGAAGGAAGCATTGGTTGCAGTGGTATGTGTAAGAAAGATCTGCAGATGCTGGTATCCTTCTCTCTAGAGATGCTGCCTGTCCCGCTGAGTTACTCCTGCTTTTTGTGTTTATCTTTGGTTGCAGTGGTAGATTTCTGGGACAGTGGGGGCAGGATTGATAGGAATGTGGGGACAATAAAATGGGGTGTGTGTGGGTTGATTTTAAATGATACTTAATAGTTTGCGTGCTCTTAGTAAGCTGTTTCGTGCTCTCTGCCTCCATATATCATCCTAAATATTTTTTCAATTTAGCAGATGAATAACGTTTCGGCATTAATTATAAAGACCTTATGAGAACAATCATTGCCCGCATTGCTTGGATAATGATACTGTTTTGCATTCGCAGAGCAAGAGCAGAATTTGACACAGATGGAAGTCAGTACTGTGCCTAAAACTGCAAGTGCAAGCAGTGGGTGTTCTGTGACTGTCACCAATGCTCTGAGCTTGCGAAATTCCTAATCTCTCTGCCAATTTTCTTTTCACTTATAATGCATTATTAGCATCCACACCCATTCCTCCAAATATTGATATGAACTAAGAAAATGGAGAGGGGGTGATGTAATGCATATTGAATAAAAGGCAAATAACTAGACAATTACATGGAAATGTTGAGGTTGAGGCCATTATGCAATGTTATACTTTCAGATTCACTTGCCACAGAGTGGAATTACTGGTTCATTGTTTGGTTTCCCAGAAGCTCTCAAGGAAACAACCTGCATATACGACATTTATGGTGATTCAGTGTTCACTGCATTTAAATAGCCCAGTCCATCACACAAACCAGCACTGCTACACATTGACTCCATATATACTTCCACCTGCTTGGTGCAAGCAGCCAAACTATTCAAGGACCCAGGTCATTCTCTCTTCACCCCTCTTCCATCAGACAATATATACAAAAACTTGAAATCACGTTCCACAGATTCTAGAATAGCTTCTTTGCTACTGTTATTAGACGCTGAATTCCCGATCTTCCAATCTATCCATTTGTGGCTCTTGATTGTTTTATTTTCACTCTCTTTGTAGATGCAACACTGTACTCTTCACTCTCCTTTTCTCTTTTGCACTACCTGTTGTAGTCATGGGATGATTTGCCTGGATAGCACGCCACACAGTTTTTCACTCTACACATGACAATAATAAACTAATACCAATATAGCATCAGTTCCAGTCTCGAGGCTTTCTAAAATCACTCGCAGCCAATTATATAAATTTAAAGTATAGCCTCTGCAGCAATAATAGTGAAAAGAGTGGCGAAATTGCACACAGAAAACTTCCACAAAATGTATTCATTCACAATGGTATAACGGGGTATGTAGGTGAATAAATATTGACCAAGTCAAGCCTATTGTTGTACACGTAAGTACAGTGAGGTTCTGGTACAATGGAAATATTGAATGCAGCTAACAGCACAAGTACATAGACTCAAACACATCAAAACAGCTTACACTTAAATTATATGCAAAGTGCACACAACATTTCTAAAGGAAAGAAGACAATGCCAAAACAAAATATTAGTGCAAAACACAATTAGAAAAGAAAACAAGTCCATATTCGAGTTCCATTGTCGGGGTACGGTTGAAGTTGTGCAGGTCGGTTCAGGAACCTGATAGTTGAAGTTATTCCTGAACCTGGTGGTGTGGGACTTCTGTACCTCCTGCCTAATGGTAGCAATGAGCAGGGAGCAGGTCCCAGATGGTAGGGATCCTTGATGATAAATGCCACCTTCTTGAGGCAGCACCTCATGTAGATACTTTTGATGCAGGAGAGGGCAGTGCACGTGATGGATCGGGCTGAGTCCGTCACTCTCTGGAACCTCTTGTGCTCCTATGCATTGGAGTTGCCATAACAGGCAACCAGACAGGATAGTTTCCCCAGTGCATCTGTACAGTGTATTAGAACATTTGGAGATCCTCCGAATCTCTCTAAACCTCTTAGTTAGAAGTAAGAAGAATTTCTTAGAAAGTAGAGACGCTGGTGCACATTCTTTGTGAATATATTTATGTGTTGGGCCCAGGACAGGCCATCTAAGATACTAATACCCAGGAATATGCTGCCTCCACCGACCCACCAATGAAAACAATGACCAGGGTAACAGCAAGGGATCTAGTCTGGTTTCTTGTCCAGTATCAAATCCTCAACCTACTTCAGTGAAACAGAATATCTGCTCCTTAATTGGTTAAGTGACAATAAACGCGAACTTGAACTTGAACGAATCACTTTGCTGCTTAAGAGAGCCCATTGTGCAATGACCTGGATAGTAGATTTCCTGTGACCACAATGGCAATATTATAAAAGTCTACCTCGTTAGCTTTAATGTATTGTTATCATGCAATTTCTATCTTCCTTAAGAAGATGAACATGGATCTTTCTGATCGGCAACCTTTTGCTTGGCATAGGTACTTCTGTAATGTTGCTGGGTGGTGATGGATGCCTAAATCCATTGGATGCATAACTTGGATAGGAACCAGCAGGTGATGAGGCAAAGCTCGTTCGTTTAGCAGGTTGAGGTCAGCATCTTGGGAGGTGCTGTTGAAGCAGCCCCAGCACTGTTTCTTAATTAAGCTATGGTTGGCTTTCCTCTGTAGTTAAATGCATTGCAAGTTTCAAATAATAAAAGTTGGTGGTGCAGCGGCTCTAAGGAACTGGTGCACTGCAAGGTTGAGATCTTTATTCTGCACTCTGTATGTTTCCCTTTGCTCTACCAATTGTACTTGAGTTTGGCTTGATTGCATTTATATTTATATAGTATTATCTGATTTGATTGGAGACCATGCAAAACACAGCATTACACTGTACCTCATTGCACATGATAATAATAAACCTAGACCTAAATGATGAGGAGGTGGGATGAATGAAGGGTATTTAAGTGCTCGGGCCTCTGCCTACTGTGACACTTGGGGAATTCCCTGCTCTTCTTAAAAACTAGGCCATGTTTGATGTGTTCATTGAACTTTTCGTGAATGGATTCAGAATGTTTGACTTTGAAATGCAGACTGAATTACTATGTACCTCTGGAATCTGCATCCTTTGGCCTCGTGCCCTACTTCACCAAGATATTACAGGCGATCATGATCGACTTCTTCTGTGCAATATCATGAGATCAAGTAAAGCATATTGACCTGTAAATTCTTTCTAACAGTGCCAAAAAGTTCAAATAAAAATAGTCATACTCCAGCTTAGGGCCACGGTACACCCTTTTACAGGCCCCCAGACATCCCGATAGAAACTTTACCCAACTCCTCCCAACGGAATATTCATTGTCATTAGCAACGTTTCTCCAAGGTAAAACAAGAATGCAATGTCTAAAATAAACAATTCAGCTCCAGCATGATTTGCAAAGTTCCATACTTTAAAAACATGACTTCTCATTTACTCACAGAATGACCAACTTTACTAATCCAGATGTTATTCTACGTGAAGAGAAATCATATAACCCGCACTCTTTGCCAGGCTGTTTCAAGACACACTGCTTTCTTTGGACACTGTTTATAGAGAACTCTGCCCCTTCCTTTCATCTTCGATGACTTTCCCACATTATAAATTGATTCTCGCTGAGGATTAGCCTGCACCTAATGTTTCACTTGCCGCATGGTGCGGCGTTGGAGTGTAGATATCAGAGACATCACAGGCAACTACTCGGGCCATGTGGGAGGATGGCTAGGAAGTCTTATTGCTTAGGACTTTGTCCATCAAAAGGTTACAGGGGGTCCATGCTCATAGCTAGATGCCTCTGAGGAATCCCTGCCCCTGAAACTTCACCAAGACTTCCTCACTGAGATCTTTCAATGTTAAATCACAAGGCATGAATGGACAGCTTTGCCCAAGGTCAGCTTCACAGTCACACATAGCTTCCTAGCCGCAAGTTACTGGGTCGGTATTCCTAGCGACTGGATCATTGATCCAAAGTGCAAAATCAAATTCCATCAGAGCAGCAAAAGGATTTGATTATCCATGTTTCAACAAATCTGTGATTAAAGAGCAAGCCTCTATAACGATGACCATGAAATTGTCGGTTGGACATAAAAACACAATTAAATCACTGAATTAAAAAAAAAATCTGATAACGTTGGAAATCAGAACTAAAATCAGAAATTGATGACAAAAATACATGGATAGGAAAGATTTAAGGGGGTATGGGTCAAATGCAGGCAAACTGGACTAGCTTAGATGGGCCATCTTGGTCAGCATGGACGGTGTTGGGTGAAAATGACTTCCATGCTGTATGATGCTAAAGAGAGCCAGATGCGATAGTGGTGATATGAATGTGCAGGAAGATGAGAATAGTTTAGCTTGGCAAGATGTTCAGCAAGGATATTGTGGACCAAAGGACCTGTTCCTGTGATGTACTTTTCTATGTTCTATGTAAAGGGCCTGTCCCACTTTCACCACCTAATTCACGACCTCTGCCGAGTTTGCCCTTGGCTCATACTCGCAGCATGGTCGTCACGAGGTCGTAGGTAGGTCGTAGGTAGGTCGTAGCAGGCCGTGATGCTGGTCGTAGGTACTCGTGGCATCAAGTAGGTCGGGGCGTTTTTTCAACATGATGAAAAATGTCCACGAGTAAAAAAGGTTGTGAATTAGGTGGTGAAAGTGGGACAGGGGCTTAACACTCTGTGGAGCGAGAAACAGAATTTTTGACTTTCGGTAAATGGAAAAGATCTCTGCAACACTAAACTCTTCTTCAGATAAAACAACCTCTTCTTTATCTCCACTTTTCCTGCCCCCCCCCCCCCCCCCCCAGATCAATGTGTAGTTATGGTAATTCACACGGGTGCAGGCTGCACCTGTCATTTTCTGAGTTACGTGGAATAGTCTTTGTTTTCGTTTTTTTCATTTTAGTTTTAGAGATACAGCGCGGAAACAGGCCCTTTGGCCTACTGAGTCCGCACCGACCAGCGATCCCCGCACATTAGCACTATCCTGCACACACTAGGGACAATTTACACTTACACCAAACCAAATAACCTACAAAATCTGTACGTCTTTGGAGTGTGGGAGGAATCCGAAGATCTCGGAGAAAACCCTGGCCACGGTCACGGGGAGAACATACAAACTCCATACGGACAGCGCCCTTGGTTAGGATCGAACCCGGGTCTCCAGCGCTATACGTCTTTGGAGTGTGGGAGGAATCCGAAGGTCTCGGAGAAAACCCACACGGCCATGGGGAGAACGTACAAACTCCGTACAGACAGCACCCATAGTTCGGATCGAACCCGGGTCTCCGGCGCTGCAAGCGCTGTAAGGCAGCAACTCTACCGTTGCGCCACCGTGACCACCCATAACTCTTTTGTGCCCCGCCCTGAACTCTTTTACTGGTATATCAACAACTGCATTGGTGCTGTTTCCTGCACCCAGAAAGAACATGAAAATGTCCATGGAGCGGCACAGTGACGCAGCTGGTAGAGCTGCTATGTCACAGCACCAGATACCTGACTGGAGATGCTGCCTGACCTGTTGAGTTACGCCAGTACTTTGTGTTTTACACCAGAGTTCCCTTGGCCCTTATTTCCCACCTCCTTCGCCTTCACATTCAATGGATCATCTTTTGCTATTTCCTTCTTTGATTTTCATTTATAATTCAAGACTGATAAATTAATTCATATTATCTGAAATAAATAAGTCCCATTTTAGCCAAATTCAGTGTTTTGGACCTACGCAGACTTCCAAGGCAGGATGCCCAACTAAGGTAAGGAGGTTTATAATCTAGAAACAAGGAACTGCAGATGCTGGTTTATGGGGAAAAAAAGACACAAAGTGCTGGAGTAACTCAACGGGTCAGGCAGCATCTCCAGTGAACATGGATAGGTGACGTTTACAAGGCTTTTTGTAAGGTGTCACCAGAGAAATATACCAGTTGGTAAATGAACAAGATACAAAGTGCTGGAGGCACTCAGCGGGTCTGGCTGCATTTGTGGAGCGAATGGACAGGTGATGTATCGGGGCATGATCCTTCTTTAGACAGCTGGGAAATAAAAATGGGTTGCTCTATGGTGCCACTTATTGGATGACAGTCAGAATTACACCGTGACATGATAATGCTGACATATATTCCTGATAATTGTTGTCATGGCTTTAAATATTAACATGCCATTTTCATGCAGTTCATCAAATGCTGGAGTAACATGTAAGTTCATCAAGTTAACATGCAGTGTTTCCAAATGCCATCAATTCAATCTTTAATTGTCATTGTGCAGTGTACAATACAGAGACAACAAAATGCAGTTGGTATCTCCGAAGGGCGAACTTACGAATAAACAAGTAATTGCGCAGTAGTATGAGTATATACATCTATACATATACATCCTCCGTGCTCCTGTTCTTGTGGTATGCAAACTGGTAGGGGCCAGAATGGGAGGTAGGCAGCATTTGAGGTGTGCCATGACCAGTATTTCAAAGCACTTGGCGATGATAGGGGTGAGTGCAACTGGGCGGAAGTCGTTGAGGCTCGCCGCAGTGGAGTGTTTTGGCACTGGCACGATGGAGGTAGTTTTAAAGCACGTGGGGACAACTGCCTGGGCAAGTGACAGGTTGAAGATGTCAGTCCAGACGTCTGTCAGCTGTACAGCACAGGTCCTGAGGATGGCCCGGGGATACCGTCAGGGCCTTACATACATTGATCCTCAGTGCCATGTGCACGTCGTAGGGGTTGAGTGTGAGGGGCTGGTGGTCATCGGGGAGCCCAGTCTTGATGGCCAACTCTTGGTTGTCCCTTTCAAAGCGGCCATAAAAGTGATTGAGTTCCTCGAGGAAGGATGCGTCGCTGGAAGTGGGGGTGGAGTTGGTGGCTCTGTAGTCAGTGATGGCCTGGATGCCGTGCCACATGCGTCGGGGGTCGGAGTTGCTGTCGAATTTCTCCTTGATCCGCAGCTTGTATCTGTGTTTGGCGTTCTTGATGCCCTTCTTCAGATTGGCCCTCGATTAACTATGGGCACGGGCATTGCCTGACCTGAAAGCCGGGATCCGTGCTTTCAGCAGTAGCCTAACCTCGCTGTTCATCCATGGCTTCTGATTCGGGTATGTGGTGATTTGTTTGAGAGTGGTGACACTGTTGATGGAGGAGTTGATGAAGTCCAGAACAGAGGAAGTATAGGCGTCAATGTCAGTGTGGGAGTCAAGGGTGGCCTGAGCTGCAAACGCATCCCAGTCAGTGTTACCAAAACGCTGCTGGAGTGTGGAGTCCGCTTCATCTGACCAAACCTTGACTGTCCTCACTGTGGCTTTAACATCATCCTCAGGGTAATGTGTAGGAAGGAACTGCAGATGCTGGTTTACACCGAAGATAAGCACAAAATGCTGGAGTAACTCAGCGGGACAGGCAGCATCTCTGGATAGAAGGAATGGCTGACGTTTCAGGTCGAGACTCTTCTTCAGAAGAAGAAAGTCACCAATTCCTTCTATCCAGAGATGCCGCCTGTCCCGCTGAGTTACTCCAGCATTTTGTGTCTATCCTCAGGGTAATTAGGAATTAGTTAATTAAATATTGTCCCTGCCAACATGTTATATAGGAAACTTTAAAATGCATTTCGTTGTCTCTGTACTGTACACTGACAATGACAATTAAAATTGAATCTGAATCTGAATCTGAAAATACTCAAACATTCTAATAAAAGAAAGGATTCTGAGCAGGACCTGCACATTTTACAAAAACGTTGTTTATTAAAGTAAGATATATTTGACGGAAGCCAGCAACTGATTCAGAGATTTTGACACAGCTGGTCGCGCTGCTGCCTCACAGAGCCTGAGACACAGGTATGATTCTGACCTTGGGTGCTGTCTGTGTGTAATTTGTACATTCTCCCTGTGAATGCGTGGCTTTCCTGTGGCGCTCCTGTCTCAACCCAAATTCCAAAGATGTGCAGGTTTGCAGGTTAATTGGCTTCTGTAAAATTGCCCCTGTATGTAGGGAGTGGGTAACATAGAAAGGTGTTTTGTGGCCAGGTGGTCGATGGTTGGCATGGACTTGGAGGGACAAAAGGATCTGTTTCCATGACGTTTCTCTAAACTAAACAACATGGAGTAACTCAGAGGGTCGGGCAGCATCTCCAGTGAACATGGATAGGTGACGTTTATATGGCTTTTTGTAAGGAGTCACCAGAGAAAAATACCGAAAAGTAAATGAACAAGATACAAAGTGCTGGAGGAACTCACCAGGAAATATTATTTTGATGGTTGTTGTGGACTCGTTGGGCCAGAGGGGTTTGTTTCTACGCTGCATTTTCAATCAATCAAAACACTATTAAACCCATTGTTAGGCCAGAAGACACAAGAGACTACAGATGCTGGAATCTTGAGGAAATAAATAAAGTTTATAAAGAGAGGGCCAGGCAGCATCTGTGGACAACGACATCATCTGCCAATTTTCTCCACAGATGCTGCCCGACACGCCGTGTTCTTCCAGCACTTTGTTCTTTGTCCATTGCTGGCCTGGTTCCAGAACTACCCTATTCCCATTCTAAACGTTTGCGTAAGCAGTTTTAATGTTAAACGCCGACTAGGCAGGAATAACATTGGAGAAAAGAGATGGGTTGCAAGTGTAAGGTTTCTCAATATTTTAATGACATATGATAAACTAAATGCACAATGAAATATAAACAGTGTAACAAAGTATTGTGAAATAAATAACATCATGTTATACACTACGCCCAGAGAGCGCCGAGTCCATTGTTAATTCTGCTTTGCACATCACGGGTCACGAGGGCACTTTCTAATTGTTTGCACATTGCTAATAATACGTACCTTTTGAAGTTTGAACAGAATAAGAATTCAAATTGCGGGTAAATTCTGCGCCAGATAACTACTGAGTGGCATCACGTGTTGCAATTGCACACCAAACGCTCAAGTCAACTAAAAATAGTCAGCACACAACGAACTATCTTGTTTATTTAATGTAATTTCCAAAGATCCGGCAATTGGTTCGTTATCGAGTGATATTGACCGTGACTAGTTTTCGTTTGAGCAATTTTGATATGGAAATATTTTAAATGTCGCTATTTTTTTATTCCGAGCATTTTTAAAACTCTCCCCACCCCAGGGATGCTTGTACAGTAGGAGCTGTAAAAAATTGTAACTATTTTACTTTCGCTCTAAGTCCACGAAATCCGTTTACTGCAGATTTCAATTCCTTTTATTACAACGCATTTTCATTTTTGACTATTTGGGTAAATGTGGCAAATTTCTTTGGGCATTTTTTCATGGTATTTTTAGAAATGTTTTGTGTGGATATTTGAAATTGGATACTTATTACTGAGTTTAAATAAACTTCTCATTACCGCCCCCTTACTGTTTAAACTCGCCCAGAATGGATCCCATCTCTGCACCGAGCTGTGATTATGACTGTAAACGAGGAGAAATAGGTTTGTGCAAGTCCAGAATACTGGAAAATTCCCCGCCCACTAAAAAAAAACCTCGTGTACAAGTTTGAAGGTCATCGCGTATATTGTTGTTCCACGAAACCTCATTCAAATAACCCAGGAGTTGTTTTCTCCCTCTAGATGGAGCACGAAAGAAACATGGAATTAAATAATCAGTTGCGGTGGAGCGAGAAAATGCATGATAGCGAAAGCTTTCCGTTCGCACCGTATTATTGTGTTAGAAATAACACACGGCTTTCGCGGTACAGAAATTAACTGCAACATCAACGTGCTATCTACGCTGCAGGCGCCGAGATGTTTTACTGCAGTTATCGTACGAAACCGCAAATACAGTGGACGCGTCTTCTACCTCGCGTAGAATCATCATTGGACCCCTCCCCCCCCCCCCCCCCCCCCCATCACCATTCCTTGTTTTCTGCAATTTTCAATAGCTGCAGAGAAAAAAAATGAAAACGTTTAATTATTAACCGAATTCTGCATCGAATCTCAGTTACGCAAATCCAATATGTGCTGCAGACTGTCAAGAGTGGTGAATATGAAAAGCAACCGGTGAGAGAGGCAAAGGGCACCAGATTTTGCTTGACATTGACACCCGAGACTAACTTTTCAGGTTACATGCACTCTAACATCAGTGCCGCCCCAAGCCATTAAAATTAACCCCTGCACCCTAATAGCGGTAGAATCCGGAAACATGCCATGCAGTATTTGTATTTCAGTCTCAGTACCATCCGGAACCATGTTTTATCCACCCCAGAACAAGCTATGCCAGCACGGCCTAGGTGGGCCGAAGGGCCTTGTTTCTATGCTGGGCAGCTCTGTGAATATAAACCATCTGCGCCCGTACAGAAACACGGCGTGTAATAAATACATGCACCCCAACCAACATCTGCAGCCATCCATGCATTACATTCTTCTCAGCTCTGGCATCTATGTCACTCAAAATATGCACCTGAGCATAGGTAGCAAGCGGGGAACCGTGAGTGCAGAGCTGTCAACGAGTGGCAACGCTCCAGACACCCGCCAGCTTCGCCTGTTTGCATTTTTTTAATCAATTAATTGCAAAAAGAATTTTAATCAATTAATTGCAAAAAAAGAAAACTTCAGGAGGAAATGAGAGGGGATGCGCGTCCTCACCGTGATTCCCCCCGGAGAGAGGGGGGGGGCAGAAATGCGCGCGGCCCGTGCACGTGCACTAGAATTTGTTCCCTTCATAATTGATTGAAGTTTACATTCTGTGTGTGTGTGTGTGTGTGTGTTTGCCCGGGGCGCGCTCCCGCGTGAGAGAAGCGCGTCCGCGACGCCCGGGCCGCGCGCTCCCGGGACCCGCTGCAGGAAATCTCACACACACGCTGACGTCATGCCGCAGGTCCTGGCAGGGCGGTAGAGGCCGGTGTTGACAAAACCCGCGGCGAAAAATGAACCCCCGGCTCCGACCCTCCGGCAACGGGGCCAGGGGTGACCCGGACAGCCGCCCCCTCCCGCCCGTCGCCCCGGCTGCATTTCTACCCGCGCCGGGGGCCGCGAGCATCGCAATTCGGCGCGCCTCGGGGTTGCCAAGGCAGACTTACAGATCACTTTGCAGAAGAAAAACAATAGGACTTTCAGGCGTTTGGTGCAGTTTGGGGAGGAGGTATCAAAACTTGGGGGGAGGGGCGATAATTGGGTGCAGACTGCGATCATATTGGATGTGTCTGGGAAAAGAGAAATGAATTTCATATTGCACCATCTCTGCACTTTTCTACGAAATATTCTTGGAGCTGCCAGGACCTCGCACATTCATTCAAGCCAACTTTGGAGGAGAATGTAGACTTCAATCAATTGAGAAGGGCGATATGGAGACGGACTCAATCAAGGTATTAAACTGCTTTCTGCTATTATTCTCACACTGTCCTCCAAACCCTTCCACCGTCTGCACCCTTCCCTCTCCCTGACTTTCAATTGACTTGTGGATGAGGCATAAAAGTTTTAAAATATATATATATTTATATTTATAGATATATTAAAAAAAGCTGACCTAAATCTCTTCAGAAATTGTTCCAAACATGTTTTTTTTTTTAAATCCCTTCCCAGTCAAAATGTCCCCAACGTTTCACTTTTTGTTTTGTTTGGAAAAAAAAAACTAATATATTTATTAATAGTGTTTGTGTATGTTTTTATTTCCCCCCGCAGTGGGTCGGCTCTCCGTGCGGTTTACACGGAGCCTACATTTTCTACAAAGCTTTCAAATTCAGTCTTGAAGGCAGACCAAGAATCCTCTCCCTCGGAGACTTTTTCTTTGTAAGATGTAAGCCAGGAGCTCCGATTTGCATAGCAGAACTCCAGCTGTTGTGGGAAGAGAGAAATAACAACCAACTTTTGTCGAGTTCCAAACTCTACTTTCTCCCCGAAGATACACCCGAAGGAAGGTCGATCGGCCACGGAGAGGTGATGACCCCCCACTTTCTTGTTTGATTCACTTTTAATGGACTATGTAATGTGTTTTTTTTCCCTCTCTCTCTCGTTGCTACAATTATGAAATATGGGCTGTACACTTTGCCGTGTATATTGTATATGCTGGACGTGAACTTTATAGCGAATAAGTACATTCATAGAATGTGTTTGTATAGTGTAAAGCGAAAAGGAATTGATATTTGCACCCTCCCCCTGTAGCTCGGTTGGGTAATGTTCAGCTATTTGTCTTGGGCATTGGGGGGGGGGGGGGGGCTGAAACTATGTGATTAAAAATATTTAGCATGGACTAAAGGGCGGAAATTACGAAACGGGATGAGATCAAAGCTATTATATGAAGGCGTGTAAGCGAGTGAAAAGGGACAGGTACAACAATACAGTGAAAGGCCAGCTCTGTGTCTCGCTATCTGTGCACAAGAGATGTGATGCGCCGAGTCTTTTTTCATGGTTGTCAACATGTGATGTGTTTTTACAGTGTGTAGTGAAAACGGGTCCTTTTCCATGTAAACATCCAAACAGCACATTCAGATGAGAGAGAAAAAAAATATCTAGCGTGCCAAGGAAACAAGCCTCTCAATTTTCCATGCTATGACGCAAATCTTTAAATAACTTTTTTTTTTAATTAAAAACTGAAATCTGACTCAGTTTACCATATAAATACATTAGAAGGATAGTGGGGGACTGGATTGGTCTGCGCTGCGTTTGTGCTCTAATTTAGTAGTGATGTGTGTGAAAATCGATGATAAACAGTTACGCATTGGAAATGCTGGTTTAACGTGACGTGTAAATAGTCCAGCGTTTAAACTGCATTTTTACAGTATCCTGATAGGGGCGAGAGAGTATAGATTGGAAACACTACAGGCGACTGGTCGTGCTCGTGAAAACAGCTCTTGTCTGCACGTCGGAGTTAATTGTGCATTCTGAAAGACTGGCGTGTCAAATTACCTTTTCATATCTTGCAACAGGTTTAGAAGCAGTTAATCCCTCGTATTGTTTTTTAGTGTTCTCTTTTCCGAATACATTAGTAAAAAAAAGCCCCAACCGCGCTGCTAATGTTACTATCCAATCCATTCGACCTGTTTACCTGCTTAGTTTCTCTTTCCAGATCGATAATTACTAAATTCATTGTTGCCAGTTGAAAAAAAAACTATTGAAAACACTTAGTGACCTTTCTCCAGAGTTCTGTTACCCCTCCCCCTGTCTAAATTTTCCTGTGCAGCTGTCTCATCCAACCACCCCCTTCTTTATTATTTGCTTTTGAAATTTATTACTTGACGCGGTTTAGTGATCGGGGAAAAAATAAAATAAATAAATAACGAAACAGAGACCCGTGGCACTTCAGGCTAAATCCGCCCCCTCCTCCAGAACATGTTAAGCAGCTGAAAGCGATTAGCTTATTATGCAGGGTGGAATATCTGCAAATGCCACAATTTAATAGCATGCCATTTGCATCTTGGGTGCTGAATGCAGCAACGCGGGACTCGTCATTGTTTTCTCAACGCGAACCTGCCGGTTGATATTTTTTGTTTATTCAGCTAGATTGTAGGAAGTCGTATTATGATTTTACATGCATTGGAAGCGATGCACAGCTGTTTTCACATGAACGAGTGTGCGTCTGTGTATATTCCCCTATATATGAATGCACTGTGTGTTTTTAGCATTGCGGTTAAATTGTGCTGATTTGCAATTTCTGATATCGGAGTCCACGACCAAAGTGCTGTTGTTAATGATTAACTCCCAGTTAATATCGCCCGGAAAACCTCAAAATCATCTGAGGGAGGAGGCAGGGGGGTGGCTGCAAGCTGGAAGTTTGCTCCCACGGACAGGGCTGAAATTGTGCAAATACCTTGTGTGCTTCACAATAACACGACGAGGATGGGAGCAGGTTGTAGTTTCCAGATGCTGTCTTACTTCACGGCCGCTGATGTCATTTCCCTTCTGGCCAGAGTTAGTCATTCATTAGCAAAGAGAAACGGAGGCAGGAACAGCAACAAGCGCGCACTCACACTGATCCCTAATCCTTGGCAAAGTGCCCAGAGAAACTTACACCAAGCTCCAGCGAGCTCAATACGAGACTCCCATTAATATGTGAACGCAGTTGTCACATATTAATAGGTGTGTTGTGTACATACAGTTCTCGGCAGCATTGATGGTTATCTATCTCGCGTTGTATCATCTTCTTTTATATTACACCAGCTTTATGAGGAATTACGAGGTAATTAACCCATCATTGTCATATTGATTTATACATTTAGAACCCCCCCCCCCAGGAAATCGATGATTCCTCATTTTTAAGAATTTTTCATTTTCAAAGATGTCTGTTGCCAAATGTTTGGGAATTTGGTGCTATGACACCGTGACCTTTTTATCCAATGACAAAAATAGATGTATTCACATAAAACACTTGGACAGCATTGGAATGAAAATGATTTACCGGAATGCTGACGTATTTCAAAAATAAATAGTCTTATGGCACGGAAGCAGGCCCTTCAGCTCGACTCGTCCATGCCAACCAAGATACCCCATGTAAGATAGTCCCATTTGTCCACGTTTGGGCCATATCCCTCTAAACCGTTTCTCTCTCTGTATAGAAACATATGGGATATGTGGGATATCGTATCTGCCCAAATGTCTCTTAAATGTTTGAACTATGTATCTCACTTGCCGAGCAACCGGTATAAATTAGATTGTACATACATACTTTGCTTGTGCACACAATATAATGTATGCCACACAACGATGTTGTATGCTGCACACTATATGCACAAGCATTTGGTATGTTGTGGTTTTTATGCTACAATTACAATAGCAACAGTACACCAATTTTACACCCAGAGCCGGGGAATCGCACACTAGAGGGAATATGGGAAAGATGCCATTAAGCTGGGAAAAGTGCAGTAAAGATCGATGAGGAAGTTACTGGCAGAGGTTGGCCAGGCTAGAACTTTATTGCGTGGAGTGCAGGAGGATGAGGATCTTATTGTGGTGCATATAATCATGAGGGGTGAACGCACAGTCATTTTTCCCAGGGTAGGAGATTCAAGACCCAGGGGGCATATGTTTAAGGTGAGGTGGGTTGGGTGGATGGGGGGGGGGGGATTTATTAGGAATCTGAGGGGCAATGTTTTCTTTACACAGAGTGGTACTTATGGTGCAAACTGCTAGAGATTGAGGCAGGTACAGTGACACCATTTAATAGACATTTAGACTGGGACATGGATAAGAAAGATTTTGTGGGATTTGGGTCAAATGTGTGCAGGTGGGATTAGCGCAGATTGGTATCTGGGTCAGCATGGACTAATTGGGCTGAAGGGTCTGTTTTCATGCTGTACGACTGCATGGCTCTCTGAACATTTTGATTCTTTGTGGAGTTTATCTTTCTCAGTCACGGTTTGAAGGCGCCACATCAATGCAAATTGAACTTGGGAAGCAAAAGGACAATCAATGACGAATAGGTCAGAGTTTGGAATCTACAAGATGTGGCCTCACAGATAAAGATGACGTAAGGAGGAGAAAGAGTGGGATGAATTTGTGAAATCAAGCTATTCGCAAGAATCAACCGACCAGAGAATAAAGGGTTACACAAAAAGCTGGAGAAACTCAGCGGGTGCAGCAGCATCTAAGGAGTGAAGGAGATAGGCGACGTTTCGGGTCGAGACCCTTCTTCAGACGAAGGGTCTCGACCCGAAACGTCGCCTATCTCCTTCACTCCTTAGATGCTGCTGCACCCGCTGAGTTTCTCCAGCTTTTTGTGTAACCCTCGATTCTCCAGCATCTGCAGTTCCTTCTTTAACGACCAGAGAATAAAGATGTTTTCGACAGAGCAGACCGGACGAGAGGATATTGGTTGGTTCGAGGGGGAAAGATTTAATAGGAATCTGAGGGGGTCACCTTTTCACAAAAAGGGTGGTGGGTGAAGAACAAGCTGCCAGAGGAGGGAGTTGAGGCTGGGACTATCCAACGTTTAAGAAATAGTTAGACAGGTATATGTGCAGGAAGGAACTGCAGATGCTGGTTTAAACCAAACATAGACACAAAATGCTGGAGTAACTCGGCGGGACAGGCAACATCCTTCTCTCCAGAGATGCTACCTGTCCCGCTGAGTTACTCCATCATGTTGTGTCTATAGACTGGTACAGTGCCTTCCATAATGTTTGGGACAAAGACCCATCATTTATTTATTTGGCTCGGTACTCCATAATTTGAGATTTGTAACAGAAAAAAATCACATGTGTTTAAAGTGCACATTGTCAGATTTTATAAAAGGGTATTTTTATACATTTTGGTTTCACCATGTAGAAAATTGTAACCTAGCCATCTTTTTTTGCAGCTAACCAGTGGTTTGCATCTTGCAGTGTAGCTTCTGTATTTCTGTTCATGAAAGTTAGATTTAGAGCTTGGGAATAAGGGAATCAAGTGATATGGAAGGCATTGTATATGGATAGGATATTTCCATATGGATTTCAAGAGAAAGTTAGATTTAGCACTTGGGGATAAGGGAAACAAGTGATATGGGGAAAAAAACAGAACGGGGTACTGATTTTGGATGATCAGCACAAGCACTGGCTCGAAGGGCTGAATGGCATACTCCACCTATTTTCTATGTTTTTATGACAGGTTTGGAGGGATATGGACCAAACATGAACAGGTGGGACTAGCGTAGCTGGGACAAGTTGGGCCGAAGACCTGTTTCCACGCTGTATCACCCAATGACTCTCTATAGGCGAATATTGTTATAATCTGGAATGGATGGCCTGAAAAGCTGAAACAGAAGCTGATTCAATAGGATGTCTGTCAAGGAAATCAGATGCATACTTAGAAAAGCAACAAAAAGGGGGGATTATTGAGAAAGAGAAGGCAACATGAGATTATATAGAAAGTTTTGAAAGAGCTGGTACAGGCATTGGGGGATGAATGGCCTCCTACGCAGTAAGATTTGCTAATAGATTGCAATTGTATGCTCCTTTTCAGATTTTTTTTAAAAGACTTTGTCGCAGAACAATTACCTTCTATTTCAACTCTAATCCACCTTTTTGTTGCTGTGCTGTGAATCATAAGATGCTAATTGTGCCTGCATATTAAATTTGGCATAAATATGCGGCATTAATAATGGCAAACTATTCCAGTAAAGCTGAATAAATTGTAGTTCATCTTCACTGTACAGTATATTAATGTCCTACTCCCCAGAGGGATCAAATATAATGAATACCATTATGCAAATCTGCAAAATACTCTGCAGTATATTTTTGGCAACAATTTTTTTTCCTCCAAATTTTGCATTTCTTATGTTCACAAGCACTGTTCTGATACTGAGAGCATCATGGGCTTTTTCATTTAATGTGCCAATTATTTGAATAATGTCATCTGTTTTGAATATAGTAATAGGAAAACAGCAATATCCTTTTCCCCCCCAAGAGTCACTTGTCTACTTCGAAATTCAAATCCAGCAAGCAGCATTGCCTGCATGGCAAAGCTCATTTTAAAGTGGGTCAGTCACTGAAGGCAGTAACTAAAGATATGTTTAAACAATTTTTAAAATATAATATCGGAGGGGAAATAATGACATAAATTTAAACTGGAGAGCAAGATCGTAATATTTTATGACTATAAGCTGGTCTGGTGGAAGGATCGCGGAACATAAATACCCAGGAATGAAATTTAACATTTGTTAAAAAATACTTTCCTAACTCCATTGCTGACATGGGTAATTTAAAGAGCTCTTAAAAGCTTGCTTTCAGAGAAAAATAAAATTATTGTTTGGGGGGTGGGGTGGTTGCCGGGTGGATGAGGGGAAATAAAATGATGGTGCCAAGCATCTGACTTCTTTAAATTAGGTCCCAGTTACCAAATACTCTTTAAGTTATTCTGTCCGCTAATAATACCGTGAATTCAATAGTAAGGCTCTAATTACTTGTTGAAGTCCTCTGCAGAAATGACTGGGTTCCAATGGTTACACAATGTTCTTTTAAGAGTACAACATTTTATATAATATCTGTTCAAAAATTTCCTTCTGGCAACAATTCAGCCAACATTCTGGCAGGTTTCCAAAGGTTTGTGCGCAAAGGTGCAAGGATTGTGTAGGTAGGCAGTGCGAGATTCTTATCTTACAGTTTTTAATTCCTTGTAAAATGGAAATGGCAGGATACAACGCTGGTGCTGCAGTGACGAGTGGTTTTAGTTGAGGCAGCATTATCAGCCCTGAATTGCTGAGCTGATGAAAATAGGTCATAAACAAGGAGTTGCATGACACAAATACCAAGGATAAAAATGAATATGAAAATCAAAATCTGCAGACGCCTGGAATCTGAACTGAAAACAGAACGTACTAGAAAAAACAAGGCAGGACATGCAGCAACTGTGGAAAGATAAATAATTTGGGGGAATCAGATCTGCGAAAAACCATCAGTACAGCATATGTTTAAATGACCATCAATTTAGGAATCTCATAATCCTATTGCGCCTGCCTTTTGTAGCCTTGGGCTAGAGGTTTACATAGAAACATAGAAAATAGGTGCAGGAGGAGGCCATTCGGCCCTTTGAGCAAGCACCGCCATTCATTGTGATCATGGCTGATTGTCCCTAATTGATAACCCGTGCCTGCCTTCTTCCCATATGCCTTGATTCTACTAGCCCCTAGAGCTCTATCTAACTCTCTCTTAAATCCATCCAGTGATTTGGCCTCCACTGCCCTCTGTGGCAGGGAATTCCACAAATTCACAATTCTCTGGGTGAAAACCTTTTTTTCCTCACCTCGGGCTTAAATGGCCTCCCCTTTATTATAAGACTGTGCCCCCTGGTTCTGGACTCGCCCAACATTGGGGAAAAAAAATCCTGCATCTAGCTTGTCCAGTCCTTTTATAATTTTATATGCTTCTATAAGATTTCCCCCTCATCCTTCTAAACTCTAGTGAATACAAGCCTAGACTTTTCAATCTTTCCTCATATGACAGTCCTGCCATTTCAGGGATGAATCTCGTTTGGGAAAGGCTGGAGTAGAAATCCTAACTAGGAAATGCCAAGATCTGTTAGTACCTGCAAATCAGGAGAGGGAAAGTTACTGAAGATATCTTTATGTATCTGCCCTGGAGTTCACTGATCATTCTATCAAGAGTTGCGTTCAGACTGCTCCATTCACTAACACAACCAGCTGAAGTTATGGATGTTGCACTTGCTGAAGTGTAGGTACCTGCACAGAGAATAGCTCTTACAAGTCTTTATAGGCTGTAAGGCTATCAGGTTCTCATCATTTGAGCAGTCATGGTCGCCATGTAAAAGACCAAGGTGGTAAGTTCACAGAAACAGTACAACTGCGTAAAATTAAATACTTCCAAATAACATCAGTCTGAGGAAGGGTACCGACCTGAGACGTTATCTATCCATGCTCTCCTGAGATGCTGCCTGACCCGCTGAGCTACTCAAGCACTCTTTCTTTTGTCAAACAGAATTTGCAATTCCTTGTTTCACAAAATATTATCTCTTGGTTTGTCCCGAGTCAGCTAATTGGAGTTGGAAGGCTACTGACCTTGGACTAGAGACCAGAAAAAAAACTTTTTGGGTAATCACCATTGACATTCGTTCTGGTACATCAGGTGAAAGAGCTGGTGCAGAGTGGGTGCTGATGTCTCCTTTGGTAGAATAGTGCAGAAGGATTCGTTGCGTAGGAAGGAACTGCAGATGTTGCTTTACACCAAAGATAGACACAAAAAGCTGAAGTAACTCAGAGATGCTGCCTGACCAGCTGAGTTACTTCAACATTTTGTGTCTATCTTCAGGGTGATTCATTACCAGCATGGAAAAAAAATGACAGCCTTACACACTATTTTTTGAAGTGTGATCAAATTATAAGGTGGACGTTGAAGTAATGGGTTGGATAGGCGACGTTTCTAAATGGGTTGGATAGTTGGGAACAGCGCTATCCAGAGAGAATGGTGCATTTGAAAAGAAAATGGGACAATGAATACATTTTTAACGTTCTCTTTGTTCTAAACATGACATTTTCAGAAAACATTGTGCAATCAGGATTAGGAGTCAAGCAACTTATGATTTGATTGCAGGCCAAATTGGGGGAACGAGAGCGCATTTTCAGATAATTCATAAAGTGGGTGATACAATTCAGAGTTCCAAACGCATATGTATGGTTCATGCTCAATGTAACATTAGTGTTAGAATTTACATGTTAATGCAGATTTATAACATTGAGTTTTTTGCTAATTGAATTTAGAATATTAATACAATTGAAAATCTACAGGTTTTTGTTAGAAACATGAATTACTAGATAGCCACTTTACATAAAGGGTTTTCTCATTCCTATAGGCATCATTTCTCATGTTGCGAGGTCAGTAATTCAATAGACAGCAAAGCAGGTGTACTAATCTGTTTTGACCTGAAGAATTCTTTCTTTGACCTCATGAGGCAACAGACTGAAACATTCTCAGCATGACAGATTTTCTTTCTTTTGGTAGCTGTTTTATCAAAGGGTTGAACAGAGCAAACCATACATTAACTAAGATTATTATATGGATGATTGCATACAATTTCATTGCTAACTGTAAGCACCATTTTATTACATAGTTTACTTGTACTTTGTGTCCGTTGCCTGTAACATTACTTACATTATAAATTATGCTAAATAATTACTTTATTGCCTTTTTCTAAAGATGAATATTGGAGATTTTCATTAAAAACAGTATGATTCTGTTTGGTGACTTTTAGCTGTCTCCTCGTGTAACGTCTGTTATATCAAGCAATTACTTCAACTTTACAATCTACAGCCAAGAATAAATCTCTAGTTTCTATATTTTAGTTTCCGTCTTTGTATTTGAGGACTTTATAAATGCTGTGCAAAACCGTTTAAGTAATTATGAGGGGGAGGGGGATGAGATCTGATTTTTGGGCATTGGATACCTTTCAGATCGAAGCTTTTACTCTGTGTAATCCTAAATCGTATCTGGGCAAGCATCTGGAAATTCTGGCATTAAAGCTGATTTGATGAACTTTGGAAAGTGATTGTTTTCACATTCTCATATTACAGCATTACTGCCTACACAGCTAACAGATGTGCTCATCAAGGCAGTAAGTATAAAAGAGAACTCAAACAAATCACACAACAACAGAAGATTCAAAATGGATTACAAAAGCTGTAAAATGCCTTTGTCTGTTTCCTGCACTTGAGCTTTATTAACCAGATGACATTGTCACAAACTAATGCAGACATTGTTTCATTACCAATATCTGTTTACGTAGAGCTTTAACATTTTTAGCAGTGAGAGTTTTTCATTTATAGGTGAACATGGTGTAAATTATATTTCATTATTGTTAAAAGAATGTAGATTTATTTTGGGGCGGGGGGGGGGGGGGGATGGAAGAATTTGAGGAAGCTGTGAAATTTAAAGTGGATTGGTACAGATCCATTTATGCACTTTTCTTTGCGGTGGTTGCACGCACATTATGGTTAAAATAAATTTGATTGATTATTCCAGTGACAAATGCAAATAATGGGTATGTTCCTTTTCAATGGTTTTCTAGTTCAGCTTTATAATCATGTAGGCATGTTAGATATTTACTGAAAATGATTTATGCTGCATGAAAGAAAAATAAATAAATCACAAGATTAGGAAGAATCTCAAAGGTTTGAACAAAAATAAGAAGATAGTGCTGAACACTTCGGATCCTTAATTTATTCTGGCACCAAATCTTAAAACGTCTTCAGTCATATTATTAATGCAACACTCAAACTATCTGTGCAAACAATTGACATTCAGATTGCGCAATATCAATTGCATTAATAAGTCTTTACATAAGTGTTGACATCGATTTTTCTTTTAAAGTCAGTCAGTAGAATTTTGTCCCTCTCATGATATTTGCAAATAATGCACCGAATATTCATTTTGAATTGGTGACACAAGAATTGGAAGATGCTGGAATCTTAAACAAAATACAAGTACGGGAGGAACTCGATAGGACAGGCAGCATCTGTGGAGGGGAATGGACAGTTGACGTCTCTGGTCGAGACCCTTCTTCAGACTGGGAATATTAATCTATCATTTTCTCTCACAGATAAATATATTCAGAAAATGGCAAATACAGAAGAAAAGACCTAGCACACCTGATCCTATAGTATTGTGGCACACAGTGTAGATGAAACAATAGTTTATGTTTCAGAGTGATCGGATACTTTTTATCTCTGCAGTCTACATGCAGAAGCTTTTCAGAGAGATAATTTCAGAGATTAGAAGGAAAGTCACCTGAGCTGCTCTCATAAACTTTTGAATGGTTTATTACAGATTCCTTTTGCAGGCTACCTAGGCATTTTATCAGCTGAATAATAACACAGGAGAGGTGGTGACAAGTAGGCACAGGTTTAACTAAATTGCGATGATAACTAGGGAAAGAAAATGAAATAACTTTTTTGTTTTAAGCAGTGTAGTAAATTGTCATGATTTGGAATGCATAGCCTCATAGAGTGGTGGAAATAAATTGAGTAATAACTTCCAAAAGAGAATAAATATTTAAGAAGGAAAAAGTGCGGGACTTGGGGAAGGAACAGGTCAGTATGACAAATTTTTATTCGGACTAACTTGATGAATTAAATGTACTCCCGTGCAATTTGATCCTATGTAAAGATGTAGTTGGATAGCGATATTATTAGGTATTATTCAGTCATCAATGGAATTAATTTAGAATATTAAAATCTTATGTTTGAGATGTGCATGACTTTTGTAAATGGAAAACCTGATTGTGTGAAATGTAAAAAGAATGAGGGGAGACCTCATTGAAACATACAGAATGTTGAAAAGCTTGGATTGGGTGGATGTGGAGAGGATGTTTCCACTGCTGGGAGAGTCTAGGACTAGAGGTCATAGCCTCAGAATGAAAGGACTTTTGATGAAGAGACGTTTCTTTCATTAGAGGGTGGTGAATCTGTGGAATTCTTTGCCACAGAAGGCTTGGGAGGCGAAGTAGATATATTTAAGGCAGAGATAGATAGATTCTTGATTAGTATGGGTGTCAGAGGTCATGGGGAGAAGGCAGGAGAATGGGGATTGGAGGGAAAGATAGATCAGCCATGATTGACTGGTGGAGTAGACTTGATGGGCCAAATGACCTAATTCCGCTCCTATCAGTTATGATCTTATGAAGCTATGATGCACAATTAAAGGTCAGCAAGCTGTTATTGTTCTTTCATTGGATCTTTCTGGTACTCTTTACAGGATGAAGTTGTGGCTGTTTCAGAGAAAGTAGTTGTGAAGCTGGATGACCTGATGAAATGGACGTGCTCGGATTTCAGTACGTGGACACGAGGCCTCGGGGCCGTGTCACTGAAACCCTCAAAGAGAAAAGAGCTGAGAATCAACGGACAGAAGGAAACCTTGCATCACTACAGACAATGCACTCTCAACAGTGGCCTCAGTTTCAAGGATGTGTTAAAAGAAAAGGCCGACCTTGGTAATTATTTTATTTACTTTGTGTTTTTTAGCTCAAAATTCAAATTTGAAATCCCTTTTATTCTTATTTATCTTTTGATTCAATTTTAGCTTCAGTTGATACTGAACAGATGTGTATATTTTCATTGAAGTTGCTTGGTCTGGTGGAACTTAATGGCTTGCACTTTGGCATTGGTTATTTTCAACTGTTATGACATTTATGATGTTTTTGTGTCATTGATGTTCTTCTATAGAGTTGCAAGTTTAATGTTATTAGACATGCATGGAAAAATAAATGTGAGGTCATCCTTTAAAATGCTTGATTTTCCAGTTTTATATAATCAGTGGTCAGTATCAAAAATGTTATCCATTCGAATCCGCGACTGCCTGTCCCTCTTTCTGTCGTACCTTTTTGGCCATGATTTTCTGTCATCATTTATCCTTTAGCTTTGCTATGTCAACTGTCACGTGTTATGCAACGTAATGTTCAGCAGGTGTCGACAGGGAGCACAATTCTGAGGTTTCTATCAACTCTTTAGACATCTTGCATTGGGAGGAAAGAATTGAGTGAGCATGGTCATGTTGTGGATAAACCACTGATGTTTGTTTTCGACCAATCTTGCCCTTTTGGCTGTACACAAAAAGCCTGAGAAACTCAGTGGGTGCAGCAGCATCCAAGGAGCGAAGGAGATAGGCAACGTTTCGGGCCGAAACCCTTCTTCACACTTTCAGCTATTGCTTTGCAGAGTGTCCTGCTTAAAATAATACTTTTTTTTGTAATTGATTTGCTTTCCCTGATGGAGATGCAGTTTTAAAGAGTATGATAAAACAATCAGGATTGTATAATAACCAGGTTTATTATTTAACATTGTTATGTTCTAATTACTTGGAAATAATGTTGCTCTAAGTTCTTAAGGAATTATAGTAAATAGGGAATATAGGTATCAAATTCATATTGCGATGCAAGTCTGGTTAGTTGCGCTTTTAAAGTAAGTGAATTTTACGCTATTTGTTTTGTCATTTTTATGACTAAAATACAAAGTATTTGATCAATATTTTGTCAATATTGAAGGTTTACTTTGTTCAACAGGCATCTTTGTATTGTAGTCATTTGCAGTTTTTAGAAGAAACTTAAGCCACATATGTCAGCTGTAACCCATTCTGATAATGAGCAGAAGTTAAGAGGGATTTCAAGGTTTTGGCTGGCTGCAGAAGTCTACATCATTAGCTTATGTTGCCTGTGAGAAATAAACAATTGGACATTTGAAGCCTGAATGGGCACATCCAAGGCCCAGAGCTTGTAAGGATTTTGTGTCATTTTGCTTTTGGAGGGGTACATTTAGCACCCATATTAAAGACACACTTATTTGTTCATTGGAGAGTGCTGTGTTGTACTCTTCCCCACCTCACCTCCCACCCATTCCAGCCTAAATAATGATCCAACATTGGTGACAATGTTTAAAGAATGACTGACCCGAACGCATTTAAAATTATTGTTTCTTTTCTCGCACTGATTCTGCACTTGCGTGGCCTAGGATCCTGCCAACACCGGTCCTTCCCACCCCGAGTGCCTCGATCACCCTGACAGCCAAGATGGAGTCTCTGTTGCGACAAAGACAAGCAAAAAATCAATCTGGTGTGCCGAAAAGACACATTTAGAGTAGTTGAACAGTTTAGTTTCTGGTCCTGCATCAACCAATTTAATGTTGGCGGACCAATTTCCCTCCGGGGATGAATTACATTTTATCGTATCGTATCGTAAAGGCTTTTGTGAGTCGGGTTCCATCTTTCCAACTGCAATTCTCTTGAGCTGCCAAACAAGTTGCTGTTTATTTGTTAAATGTACAAATAACTCTTTGTCTCAGCTGGTTCACGAAGTTCAACATGTCGTGCTAGCAAAACCTGTTTCAGAATGTATGCTATAATAAATCAATTTTCATTGGTGGTGCATGACCAATTTTCTGTGCAGTTTATTGTATATTGAAGAAGTAGATCAAGGAAGTGGTTTTAAGCTTGAGTTTCTTCATCGGTTGGAATTCGTATCATTGTTGGTACGTTTAGTGTTAAGTCTTTTGATACTACGGGACATGTTCATCACAAACAGCAAGTCTGTAAAAAGCCAATGTATAGATCTCCTTTTCAATTTGGAACCACGTCTATTGCTATTGACCAAGTGGCATTTTCTTGAAGCAAAATTTGGAGTAGTAATTTCCTATTTATTTCCTCTTGTCTGCACCCAGGAGAGCTGGGATTTCCAGGAAATTGCTGGCCAGTGAACTTCCCTCAAAAGCCGCAACGTGTTTGTTGCCGAATTGTGCTTCTCAAAAATAAATATGACGCAAGGATAAGAGCCACTATTTGCCAACGTCCAGCAAAACTGCCTACCACTAGAAAATACTTCCCTCTTGACCTCGGCAGTTGCACTCATTATGGAAGAAACATAAAAAATTGGTGCAGAAGTAGGCCATTCAGCCCTTTGAGCCAGCACCGCCATTCAATATAATCATGGCTGATCATCCAAAATCAGCACCCCATTCCTGCTTTCTCCACATATACCTTGATTCCATTAGCCCTAAGAGCTATATCTAACTCTCTTGAATACCTTAAAGGAAAGAAAATTTGATTTCTAATCATGGTTAAGTTCTGCGAAGGGCAGTCAGTCTCTAGTTGATCTCCAGAAAGCAACTTTATTGCAATAGAATAATACATAATGAACAAAATTATACTTTTTCCCCCTTTATAAGCAGGATATCATGTCCATAGGCTATGAGCAATCTAGTGGGTTAGTGGGTAATCATTGGAAGGCCTTGTATGGAACTACTGACAGTGAGTCAAGTAATTCACTGCTCAATAAGATGGGATGTCATTATCCCCCAACAGGTCCCACTTGGTCTAGTCCCTTATAAAAGTGAGTGTGACCTTTTTCAGCTTGCAAGGTTTCATTGCTGTCACATAAACACTTGGTTCAAAGAAAAGCTAACAGCGAAGGTTGGCACCCTGCATCTGATGATTGTGTTCATGCAAATTAATATGTTCCTTAAAGGTATGCGCAACACTTGGAAGTGACAGAGTAGTATGGTTCACAGGATATGTTTGCTTGTTTTTATAATGTAACTGTGGGCAGCACTTCAAAATATACAATATAATATTGCGGGAATTCTATTTGGAGTGTTAAGGGCCTGTCCTACCAGCATCCGACTCCATGCGATGAGCGCGATCAAACTAGAAGCGGGGGCCGCGCGGAGGTCGGGTGATCCCTGTACAGGGCCGTTCCCACCAGCATGCGCCTGCATGCGGCAAGCGCAACCAAACCGGCAGCGAGGGCCGCGCGGAGGTCGGGTGAGTGGCGCAACGCGGCGCAAAGTGAGGCGAACCAGGAGCGAAGTCTTAAGGTAAGTTCGCCAGGACAGAGAGGGGCACACAGAGAGGGGCACAGAGGCACACACACAGAGGGCCACAGAGCCACACACAGAGAGGGTCATGGAGGCACCTACAGATAGGTTCACGGAGGCACGATGTCGAGGCGGTGTGTAATGCGTCGAGGCGACTGCGAGCCGACAAGCCGTTGCCGGGCGGAATTTTTGAACATAGTCAGTTTTTCGGAGCCCCGCGAGATGTCGGGACGAACTCCGCACAATTCCACGCGGCTCCGGCGATCGAAGTGGGACTGGCCCCGCGACGCCGGACGGCTCAAGCGACCACGTTAGGTCGCGCTCATCGCATGGAGTTGCATGCTTGTAGGACAGGCCCGTAAGATTACCATCCAGAGCAAACAAGAATGGATGAGGTTTTAAAGTGCCAACTTTCTTCCCCCCACAGTTCCTATCAAATTTGAATCTCTGTGCCCCAATATGTGACGTTTTAATTTGCATCACCGTCATTCAGTGGAGGAAACATGTGCCTGGGGGAGTGCGACCCTTCCTCTTTGCAATTGGTGCCGCTCCCAGTAAAGATCAGTGATCTCGTGTCAGCTTTGGGCCTGAGGAGGGCAGGGGGGGAACCAAGATGAATTCCTGGTAATAAAAAACGAACTGCAGATGCTGGTTCATACCAACGATAGTGGAGTAACTCAGCCAATCAGGCAGCGTCTCAAATCTCAAGAAGATGAACTCGTAGGTTAGCCAATATTCTCAGGAACATTCATTGATGTAGCAGTTTAGATCGGAAAGTGAGCCTGCCTTGTAAAACAGTATGGCAAAGGAAAAATAAGAGGGTCTACTGTAAATTCTTACGTCACCTATGCCAAAAATAGCTGACAATTTACTCCTCCCCTGCCCCTTTCCCACCACATGCATACAAGTGCACATGCACACTCGTGTGGAAATGCATGCATACACATTTGCATATGCATCTGCACACACAGCACATACTTTTGGGTTTTTATGTCTGGCTTTGTTATAAATATGATCTTAATAATAATAATAAAGAAAGCTAGTCATTAACTCAGTAACTGAAAATTTGAAGCAGTTTACTGACCTTTAAGTTGACCTGAAGAAATTTATAACCAATTGCAATTAGTATGAAGTAATTGACCATTGCCCTTAAAGACAAAGGACTAATTAGTTGTTAAACAGAACAACCAAGCATAGCGTCAAACAGCACGAGAACAGGCCATTCTGCCCAACTTGCCCATGCCGACCTAGATGCCGCGCCTACACTAGTCCCACCTGCATGTGTTTGGCCTTTATGTCTCTAAACTTTTCCTATCCATATGCCTGTCCAAACATCCTTTAAATGCCATTATAGTAAGTGCCTCAACTACCTTCTCTGGTAGTCCGTTCCATATACCCACCATTCTGTGTGAAGAAGTTGCTCCTTGGGTTTCTATTAAACTTTCCCTCCCACATACAGTAATCCCTCTGTCCTCTGCTTCTTTATTTCTCTACTCTGGGTAAAAGAGTCTGCGTATTCACTCTATCTATTCCCCTCATGATCTTGTGCGCCTCTGTAAGATCACCCCTCATCCTCCTGCACTCCAAGGAATATAGTGCTAGCCTGCCCAACATCTCCCTACAGCTCTGCCCCTCAAGTCCTGGCAACATGACTTAAATCATCCCTGTACTCCTCTCGGCTTAACAACATCATTCCCATAGCAACAACATTCATCCCATTCCAAGATCACAAACTACCTATGAACAGCACCAGGAGAACTCTGTTAGCATTTTAATGTGTTATATTTAATGTGTATTTGGCACTTGAAAGTGTTACACATGATTGTCTGAACATTTATATTTTCAGCCTTAATCAAGGAAATGCAAGCAAACCTATCTTGGTTGCAGGACACTTCAGTACATTTGTGCACTTGATGCACTGCTGTCTATTAATTCTGTGCTTAAAAGTCTAAGTATTTAAGACTAAACTTTGTTCTATTCATTTATATCCAGTCTACATGAAGAGCATAATATTATCACATCTACAATATACGGTAGATGAAAGCCAAGCTATGCTCAGTTTATCAGTGAGAGTTTGGAACTAGGTAGTATAATGGGGCTGTGGTGAGGCAACTTTTTAGCCGACTAGAGGAGACCATGCGGTCACCGGGGTATCGCCTGTATGGCCGTGAGTAGTCTCTTCGGGCGCCCAAAGAGTCGTAGTGTCTTCCTGGTCGCCGAAAAATGTTCAACATGTTGAAAATTTTCCAGCGACAGTGGTGACCTTGGGTTTGACGCCAAATGAGGGTAGCTTGACGTAGTGCTGTCATAGGTTGTCGCCAGGATGTCGTAGGTTGTCGTCAGTGTTGACATCGGTGAATTTTAATATCGTATTCGCCGGCAGTCGCCTAAAAGATTGCCTCAGTGCAACAGGCCCATTAGTGGAGTCGCCAGTTTTCCAGCGACCCGCTACGATTATGACAGTTGCTGAAAAAGTCTCCTAAGTGGGACAGGCCCATAAGTGCCTTGGCTTACGCAATTCTCCTCCAAATTAAATACTTAAAGTATTGTCATTTTGCAAAATGGTAGTATCAATTTCGCCTTTGTTGGAGCTGTAAGTGAACAAAGGTTGAATGCAATGACAATAGTTTGGTTGCAGGCAGACCTCCTTGAGGGGGTTTGTCCAAGTTGGTCAGTGCAACTTTGACAAGGTAGTTACCAGCATTTTGAAATTCTGAAGTCTACCAGCCTTTAAGGAGGGTCCCGATCCGGAACGTCACCTACCCATGTTCTCCAGAGATGCTGCCTCACCTGCTGAGTTACTCCAGCACTTTGTGTCCTTTTGTGTAAACCAGCATCTGCAGTTCCTTGTTTCTACATTTTGAAATTCTCTTAGCCCCACTATCCCAAGGAAATTCCTGGTGATTCAACAAATAAGGTTGTACCTTATGTTAGGCATTAGGTTACCTTAGCATATGGATTATGACAGTAGAGCATTGGATGAGTGGAGCTTATAGCAGGTAGTCAATGGTTGGTAAGCAGATGGGGGACCCAGTGGACTAACCTGTTAGGCGGATGTAACAGGGGCAGCAGAACCGTGGGTGTGGGGAGGCTTGCAGTCGATCGTCAATGTGCTGTATTGCATCTCGAGCTCGGCTAATGTAATAAAATACAAGACTGCAGGGAATGCCATCTCATCCAGTGTAGCTCCAGCAAACTGAGGAAATATTGTCTCACTGTAATTACAGCGAGACACGAATACACGGGTTATTTCCATTATAAATGTTAGTGACTAAATATTCAGCCTGCTAAAACTGCCCATGTGAAAATTGACGTTTTCCAGATTTTTTTTATCTGCACTATCTCTCTGTAGCTGCTAACACTATCTTCTGCACTCTTGTTTATTTTGTTTCATGCACCACCAGGTGTAACCATGTATAATTTGTTTGGATGGCAAGTAAAACACAGTTAGTCATTGTCTCTCGATACGGGATGATTTAAAACCAAAACAAAACAATTCTGATACACCGGATCACGAGTCGCACTTGTGAAGATTGGCTTTTTTCCGCTAAAGTTAAACTGTGAATGTAGCAGTGGTATTCCCCATGCATTATGTGCTTACAGCATTACCAGGAGAAATGAATCATATTGTTCTCCGACTTGTATGACTTGTTAGGTAGCCAGCCCCTCAGTGGCGAGCTTTAACAGGGATCGCCTTGACTGCAGTGGTGCATCTGGTAGAGCTGCTGCCTCAGTGTTGAACTTGAGTTCGGTCTGTTTGGAGTTTTGCTTGTTCTCCTTGTGAACATGTGGGTTTCCTCCAGGTACTCCTCTGGTCTCCTCCCACATTCCACCAAAGATGTGCGAGTTTGCAGATTAATCGGCCTCTGTACAATTGCCCCTCCTGTGTAGAGAGCGGGTGAGAAAATGAGATCACAGGACTAGTGTGGATGGGTGGCCGACAGTCGGCGTTGACTTGGTGGGTCGACGGGCCTGTTTCCATGCTGTAGCTTTCAATTTAATCCAATTATAAAAAGTACGTCCCAGCCCCGGAACCCAGAGAGGACTCCTGAAACGTATTTACTTGTCAACGTTCTTTTGGACACCCTGACTCACTTCAAGCCCAACAACCTTCCTGTCTGCAAGCTTGTGCAAAGGTGCACGGAGGAGAGGTGCTTTGTTGTGTAAACCTGATCCAAGGACACCCACGCTCTGCTGAATATTGGCTTGCTGTACGGAACAGATTAATGGACCTCTGCAAGTGCTGATGGAAACCTCTCCCAATTAAGTTGCAAGCAACCCTGGTGCTAGGACTCTGCAATTTGCCCCTTGTAGAATTCACAATCCATAAAACGTGTGTTACGGAATAAAATTCGCTCCCGTAGTCAAGTCAAGTCATGTCAAACAGACTTTATTGTCATTTAGAAATACATCGATATATGCAGTTCCAAACGAAATTCCGTTGCATTTGGCTCCCTGTGCAACACGATAATTAACAGAAGGATAAATATGGATAAAATGGATAAAAAAGGATAAATAGACAATGGTGGCAGCCCATTACATGGCATTCAGGAGTCTGATGGCTCGTGGGAAGAAGTTGTTGCAGAACCTTGATGTTCTGCTCCTATTGCTACGATATCTTTTGCCCGAGGGCAGCAGAGTGAACAGTCCGTGATGGAGATATGTGGGGTCTTTTATAATACCGTAAAAGTTATATGAGGGCAAAAACACATGTGCAAAATCTATATTTTTCCAACACCTATCTTGATGCGTGCACCAATGATGCAGTTTTGCATCAAGGAGTCTCACGAAATGGACACCTTCTCGGAACGCAATTCCCCTCCACCCCTCAGCGTAATGGGGGGGCTCATCTGTGCAATGGAAGAAGGCAATACAGACTGCTGGAGGAACTCTGTATCAGTGGAGGGAGTTCCTCCAGCAGCCTGCTTTTTTGCTACAGATTCCAGCATCTGCAGTCTTCTGTGCCTCCTGTATCTTGGAAGGTGTTGGTATTCTTCAGAAACATTGTAAAGTAAGACAGAATTAGGTCTCGATCCGAAACGTCACCCATTCCTTTTCCAGTGATGCTGCCTGTCCCCTGAGTTATTCCAGCTTTATGTGTCTATCTTCGGTTTAAACCAGCATCTGCAGTTCCTTCCTACACATTATATATTAAAATAAAGGTGATGAATATTTCTGCACATTCCCAGAATGCTGCAATGTCTGCTTTAAGGGAAGGGAAGTCCCAGATCAGAATGGGTTTTGCTCTCTTGAATCGTATTACGCAATAAGCGGGCAAATTTGGTGTTTTATCATTGAAGGCTCTTGTCTGAATTCAAAGCTAGATCTTTTGACCAAATGTTTTTAGGAATGCAATTACAAATTGAACGTTCTGTTCCACTGGTTGTTTCATCCTTAGGCATATTTTGTGGAGTCAGGAAAATACTTTGATGTTTAAGTTGTCGGGTTGTTTGAATCTTATTTTGCCACTATTCTAAATTCTCCAACCGTTTCTTTACATAGCAATTAGCATTCTCTTTGTGAAGTGTACTTTTAGTACATTAGGATAATAGCCTTATCACAAATGAGTAATATATTATTTTACTTAATTTATTTCCTTATCTGTGAGCCGGAATAAAACCTATGATGAAAACTATGATTAATCATTTTTTGGCCTTTTTAGGGAACACAGTGGTTAATCCAAATTTCTGGGTTAAGAAATGTCATAACTGCGTCAAACCTATTTTGGCTCCAGTAGTTTTTGCAAACCGGTTCAGTAATCACATAAGTAATTGTGATTATTGCGTCAGTGAAACAATAGATACCTGTAATGTTAATAATGTACTCCAATTGCTTCTGCAACCATGTTGCCTTGGGTCAAAATAGAACTTTGAAAAGTAGCTTACGTCATCGCATTTATGTACCATGGGTTGTTATTGCCAAATCATCCTTTTTTCCCCGCATTGTGCAACACCAAATATATCACGTTAAAAATAGTAATATAGGAAGAAGTGGTTGAATAGAAATAGGCCAGTCTTGTTGCAATACTCATTTAGCGTGGAAACAGGCCCTTCGGCCCACCGAGTCTGCACCGACCAGCAATCCCCGCACATTAACACAAGCCTACACACACTAGGGGCAATTTACACTTATACCAAGTATACAAACCCAAGCCAATTAACCTACAAACCTGTACGTCTTTGGAATGTGGGAGGAAAACGTAGATCTCGGAGAAAACTCGCGCAGTCACGGGGAGAACGTATAAACTCCATATAGACAGCACCTGTACTCTGGATCGAACCCGGGTCTCCGGCGCTGCAACCACTGTAAGGCAGCAACTATACCACTGCACCACCGTGCGTGTGACTTTAGATGTGACTGTATCTGAACTCTATAATTTATTGGTTTGAACCATTTGATTACCCTCGACTAACAATTTATCAACATAAACAGTTACTTCTTAAGTAATATTTCCCTCATCAAAAGTCTCGGAAGCTCTTTGAAGAAGAGAGCTCCTGATTTAAAATACTCCTAACTAGCCCAGCTCTAATGCTAAGATTGCACTCCTTTGGCTGGGTTCCTGCAGACTAAATGGTTTTGCTGGCTTTACCCTTCCAATTTCTTTGATCAACTTTCTGCACCTTGATCAAACCACACCTTAATATTTGCATTCAAGTGAAGCTAAAAGTGAAGGGGACTTGCATGCTTACTGCCAAAATCTGCGTTCAGGACCGGAATAGTAGAAGGGGAGGCATAAATTCAATTCAAATAAATACTTTGTTCTGGCTAATTTGGTTTTACAGAGTATGGGCGTGGATAGATGTGCCTAATGGCACAATTTAGTTGCTTGCGTGAGTGCGTCAGTAGCATCCCACTTTTTGTCCGGTCTTCTTGAAGTTTACCTGTTGGCCAGATGCCAAGGTGGGGAGAATGGGAGGTCTAGTCTTCTGTTTATTATTTATACTCTGTGTAGGGGGATGACGACAGGTTTTGATTCCTGGGACCTCATTCAGTTTGTCGTTCTTTTTCCACTGCTGAATCGGCACTTGCTCACTGTTCAAAGGATGCGATCAGGGGTCATGAGAAATCTGCCGTCTCCTAAATGGCGTGAGGGCAGGTTCACCCATTAGTTACCCAAAGGCACACTGGGGTTTTAACTGTGTCGAAGGTCCTTGACTCCATGCTGTCCAGCTCCTGGTTTGCAGTCCTGCCTTTTAATTAGACGTCGGTCTGTGGAATTCTCTCCTAAAAGCTCTCCCTTCAAAGTCCTTCCTTCAAACCCAGCTTTTTGACCAAGCTTTATTGGCCATTTTATTATCCCCTTTGAAAGAGAAATGTGCAAACCTGTTAAAAACTTATTTTTAAAATTGAAACCTGTGATAATGTTCTCTTTACCCTGCCACTGATACAGAAAGAAATTTGCCCCAAGGCCTTTTAAATGCATTTCATAATGCGCACATTGCAAAATATTTTTACATCATAAAATCAGACTAAATATATCCGTCAGAATAAATTTGAAAGCCAGAATTACAATAGTTTGACTTATTTTAAAACATGAACACTACAGGATATTTTTGAGGATATTTTGCATGACGATTCTGAAACGAACAGTCTTGTATCTTAATTGAATCATATTAAAGAGGGTTAGATTATGTTGTCATTTTTAGAACAGATTGAAAACTGCTGTGGAAAAAGGCCGGGTCTAATTATGTGGTATCTATACTTTTTACTTTGCAAGCTGAAACAGGAAACCACTAAATCTTCCAGCCTTCTGATTCAAAAGTAATTTGGAAAAGAAACCTATTATTCTTTTCTGTTTTGAAGTTGCCATCTCATTTTACAAGGAAATAATGTGATCAGGCCATGCATTTGTTTCTAGTTGAGTAGCTAAGGTCTGGGGATGCAATCAATTTTCTGTTAGCTGGAAACTTAACTTTCTTTGTCCGGAATAGGTTATAGTCACCTCAGCTACATGGGTCTAAATTTCTGGCTTTTTTGTTTCATCCTCAGTGATGGATGGCACTTGTGTGGGTTATATCCTATGTGCTTGCAGCAAGCTTGTTGAACAGAAAGGAATGAGGAGTGATTAATCTGTATCTCCGTTTGGCATGGTGCCCTTTTGGCTTTTACTGTTTTGCAAGGGTACTTTTTGGCATGTATGTTTTATTGGTTATATACACATGAGCACTGAGTTTAAAAAAACAAAAAAAAAATAATTAACATATTCTAGAAAGAAAGGGGAGGAAAAGGTAAATTACAGGGTGCAGTGGAAAGTTATGATTATACTTGGAGCTATTTCTAATACTCCCTTGTGAGACCATATTAAACGTCAGAAACTATATTTAAAGGATTACAATAAATGCATTGGTGCAGAAACTGTCCATTTGGCCCACACAATCCATGCTAGATGTTCATACTGTACTTGGGCCATATCCTGCTTGCCGCGCTCTCTTAGCTTTAACTTCCATTCCCTGCTCTTTCAGTAGATCGGGACTTTCCTTAAAACAGCAATGGTAGAGCTGCTGCCTCACAGTGCCAGAGAACTGAGTTTGATTTTGACCTTGGGTGCTGTCTATGCGGAGTTTGCACGTTCTCTCTGCAACCGCGTGGTTTTTCTTTGGGTGCTCCGGTTTCCTCCCACTACCCAAAGACATGCAGGTTTGTAGGTTAGTTGGCAGCTATAAATTGCCCCAGTGTGTAGGGAGTGGGTGAGATAATGGAATAACATATAACTAGTGTCATCAATGGTCGGCATGGTCTCGACCCGAAACGTCACCCATTCCTTCTCTCCAGAGATGCTGCCTCACCCGCTGAGTTACTCCAGCATTTTGTTCCTACCGTCGTCATGGACTCATTGGGCTGAAGGGCCTGTTTTTACGCTGTATCTCTGAACTAAACTCCAAACATTTACACTGTTTACACTATTTGCTTACCTTTGCTTATGTGTTGCACTTTCTCTTCACTTTCTGGTTAAAGTAGTTTTTATTTGTCCTGAATCCCCAATTTGATTTAGTTTCATTTCAGTTTATTATTGTCAAGTGAACCAAGGTGCAGTCAAAAGCTTTTGTTTGCATGCTCTTCAGTCGAAGAAAAGACTTTACCCAAATAAAATCAAACCATTCACAGTGTACAGATAAAGGCTATAACATTTAGTGCACGATATAACATTGAAGTCCGATAAACTCGGATTAAGGATTATTGTTCAATGGCGTCCAATGAGTTTGATGGGAAGTCAGGATCGCGCTCTAGCTGATGAGAGGACTGTTCAGTTGCCTGATAACAGCTGGGAAGAAGCTGTCCCTTAATCTGGAGGTATGTCTTTTCAAACGCCTGATGGGAAAGGGGAGAAGAGGGAGTGACTGGGATGAGACAGATCCTTGATTATGCTGGTGGCCGTGCTGAGGCAGCCTGAAGTGTCGATGGAGTCCATGGAAGGGAGGTTAGTTTGTGTGATGGTCTGAGCTATGGCCACAGCTCTGCATTTCCTTGTGGTCTTGGATGGAGCTGTTTCCAAACCAGGCTGTGATTTATTGCCCGTCCAGTAGTGGCTTCTGATTCTGCTTGACCTTCCGAGTGGAAACATTCTCTGTGCTTGCAAACCTTGCTACATTACAACATTTGTTGGCTGTAAAATGCTTTAGGGCAGCCTAAGGGCATGATATAGGGTTTGGAGTTACAGGTCGTTCTGGATAATTTTTGAGGTTCTGAGAGGTTTTGCCTCGGCCCTCTTGCAGCATGTTTAGAGATACAGCACGGAAACAGGCCCTTCGGCCCAACAAGTCTGCACCGACCAGCGATCCCCGCACATTAACAATATCCTACACGCACGAGGGACAATTTACACTTGTACCAAACCAACCAACCTACAAAACCTGTACATCTTGTCTTTGGAGTGTGGGAGGAAACCGAAGATCTTGGAGAAAACCCTGGCCACGGTCACGGGGAGAACATACAAACTCCATACGGGCAGCGCCCTTGGTTAGGATCGAACCCGGGTCTCCAGCTCTGTAAGGCAGCAACTCTACCGTTGTGCCACCGAGCAGCCTTCATGAATCAAGAGTGTTTAATTGCCATGTGCACCAGGACTGGAACCAGAATAATGAAATTCTTGCTTGTTGGGTTTGGGTTAGGGTTGTGTGATGGTCTGGGCGACGGCCAGAAAGTCCAGATATACTGAAGGAGCAGGGAACAGGTTAAAGCTAAGAGAGAGAGGCAAGTAGGATATGGCCTAAGTACAGAATGGTTCAAGCTTGGTGAATAATGGGAAGAAGGTGTTCGTGAACCTGGAGGTAACTGTTCTCAAGACCTTGTATCTTCTTCCTGATGGTAGCTGCATGACCAGGGTGGTGTGGGTATTTGATGATATTAGCCGCCCTCTTGAGGCAGCGCTTCCTGTAGATCCCCTCCATGGTGTTGTGGTCAATACGCATGATGGGACGGGCAATGTCCACCACTTTCTGCAGTCCCCTTATTTCCTGAGCATTTGAAGTATCAATCTGGGCAATCATGCAACCAGTGTGCACTCTGCTGTACAACTATAGAAGTTCGATAGTCTTCAGCGACCTGCTGACAGGAATAAACCAATCTGCTACCATCTGTCATTTGTTGCCTCTTCAATGGCTCTACATTTCTTTCTCAAAATTTGGCAATTGGGATTAAACCCAGTGCTCCATCCTGGGAAAATCATATTGCAATTATGTTGTTACTCATCTACAGTTCAATCTGTCTCGTACTAAACACTGGTGCTTAGACTTTTTTCTTTGACCTTATTTTAGCTTACTTCGTTATTTCTTTGGTGATTGTTAATTGCTTGGCAATTTCCTGTATGATACGAATCTTACTTTCCAGCTACTGTATGTGGTGTGTGATCTAACTACATTTTTCTCAACTAAAACTTGAAGTGCACTTGTCAATTATACAGCCTACCTGCATCTTTTTAATCACTTCATCTAACTCGTCACAGCTCTTGCAGCATTGACCTTTCCCCTAATTTGGTGCCGACCGTAATTTGCAAATTAGGATTCCTGTTTAAATCATTCATATGAATTGTGAACAATTGTCCCGAGGACAGATGCTTGAGACACCCGGCTGTGCACACTCTCTGCTCTAATCATTGTTTATTGATATACTTGTACATTGAAGGAGGCGGATTTGTCATTGGTGTGAATAGGAATGGAGAATAAACCAGAGCAGATAGGAAAATTAGGCGAATGCCTGAAAAATTAGTACAATATATTAGATAATAATCCTGAATATCAGCTTTTCTCCAGTCTGTTACTAGAGTCCATCGTATTAACGTCATTCACAATTATTATCGCGGTATATTGTACCAATTTTCCAGACATTCCCCTAATTTTCCCATCTGCTCTGGTTTATTCTCCAATGTCAAATTCTCCTCCTTCATCAGACTTCTTACCAAGGCGGAAAGAAGTCCTGTACTCATTGTTAGAACATCTTCCCGTTTTCTCCTTCACCTACATTTCTGGTCCATTATTTATCCAAATAGCTTTGTATGCGGTGTGTGTGTGTGTGTGTGTGTGTGCGCTGTGACATTTCTTTTGCATTTGCTGACATACTGAAAATTTACATGTTCCTTTATCCATTATGAAACACTGAATCAGTTCATGTGCAGTTAGTTTCCTCATGACTGGAATTTGGCACAATGCCAACAATCTGACTCTCTGTGATGTAAATTGTGAGCTGAGGCATGAAAAATGCATTTGTAGTTGGAAAAGTGTAAACAGATTTGAAAATTAAGTAAAACAAGCGAGTGATTAATTCTCTTCAGATTTCCTTTGGCAAATTGGGTTTTCTTTCTCCCTGGTCCCCGTAATGAACACATCAGGACTTTTCAAAGTACTTGTTATAATATTTTATTTCATGTACTGAATGGTAGTTACACTGATAGGCTATGAAACAATATGTGCTTCTCCCAGGGGTGACCTTTTAGGAAATGAATAGTTTTATTGTCTGTCCTGTTTCTGTGACTGAACCAACAATGTGGTTTATTAATATGACTCACGGCACAAATGAAAAAAGGCCTCAACAGATTTTTCTTTTATCTTCTGTAATCGGTTGTTTTGCAGTCATGTTCCTGCTTTTCTGATAAGCTGTCTGGTATGGTATTTTGATTAAATATTCCGCTAACATAATGCTTTGACTGGCTGTATATCTGAACACTATCCAGTGTAAACCCAGAGACGAGTGGCTCAATTAGCAGTGTTAGTCTGCAGCCGGCTACGGGTTAGAGGTGTAACCATGTATTTGTGAATGCTATCTCGGTTTTGTTATCATAAGGTCATAAGTGATAAGAGTAGAATTAGGCCATTCGGCCCATCAATTTTACTCCGCCATTCAATCATGGCTGATTGATCTCATCTTCCTAATTCTCCTGCCTTCTCCCCATGACCTCTGACACCTGTACTAATCACAAATCTATCTATCTTTGTCTTAAAAAATATCCCCTGATTTGGCCTCCACAGCCTTCTGTGGCAAAGAATTCCACAGATCCACACCATCGGATTAAAGAATCTGCTCCCTTCACTGCATCTGATGGTTCCAAATGGTGGCTAGATTTAGAGGGGTGACCATGTGCAGCAGTTAGATCTGAGTCTGTCAATGCCGGGATATATTGGGTTCGTTTTTAGGATAACTCCTCGTACAGTCAATTTGCAATATAAATATTCCCTGGTGCTCCACGTTGCTAGATGAAGTGCAAATTATTTGAAAGAAATATTCTGAGGCCGAGGAATGCCATTTTTGCTTTTAAAGACTTGTATTCTCATTTGAGTGTTAAGATTTGTTTTCCAATTTAGAAATGTGTGATTTTTAATTGGCAGCAGGTGTGCCTTTGAATGAGAATGCGAGTGACCCCAATATAAATCCCAGCGAATGGCGTGAGAATTAGACTCGGGGAATCTCCTTGGGCTGGCATTTTGCTGGCCAAAAGAGCCGAGTGATTAATGAATTAATATCTCCCACTAGAAAGACTGATCCCTGTTGATAATGCAAAATGGGTAACAGTGAAACGGAACCCCTGTATTACTCCCATCATATTCATCTTCACTGACTTCAAAAGGGTGGCACAGTGGTGCAGCAGTAAAGCTGCTGCATCCCAGTGTCAGAGACCCGGGTTCGATCAGGATCTCGGGTGCTGTCTGTGCGGAGTTTGTACATTCTCCCTGTTACTGCATGGGTTTCCTCCAGGTGCTCCGGTCTCCTCCCATATTCCAAAGATATGCTGGTTTGTAGGTTAATTGGCCTCTGCAAATTGTCCCCCAGTGTGTAGGATGTGAAAGTGGTATAACATGGAATGAGTGATCGATGGTTGGCGTCGACTCGGTGGGCCGAAGGGCCTGTTTCTACGTTGAATTTCTAATATGAAAACTGTTATCAGCCTGGCCCTACTGATCCCTGCTTATTTATTGCAGCATGTTGGTACTGTTCAAGAGGAATTTCTCACGTATCTGCTTCTGCTTGACCCATGACCCTTCGGAATAGTAATGCAGCCCGCCCCTCCTCAGGCACTGTGCGCTTCAAGCATTGGTACTCCCACATATGCACAATCAGGCAGGTGATGGGAGAGCTGACTACTTACACATCAGATATCTTGAAGCAACATAGTAAGCTGCCTTGGCTGTCCTGAAGTTTACTTTTAACGCCTACATATATATTAAGGACTTCACAACCGTACAACTGTCAGAATGTGACACGGAGAAGAGATGCGATTGAAATAAGGAGAAATGTATTTAAGTGTTGCATGTTTGTAATATTTTGGCATTCGCCAAAGGCTACATTCAATTCAATATAAAATGAAAGTACTGTGGGTACTGGAAATTTAAAATAAAAACAATAAAATGTTGGAAACCGAATGACAGCAACTTTTTTGGTGAGAGAATGATTTTGTTTAAGGTCAATGACATTCTGTCAGAATGGATACATCCTGTCTATTATCATCTCAGTATTCCTATCTCAAGGTCCAGCCTTGCTCATAATATTGCCGAATCCTCTTCTTTTAACCCCAAATTTTAACTCCCTAGCAATCAGCCTCCTTGTTCTGCTTGCACAAGTTCTCCAATCTTCCAACACTATTCAAATGCTTCTCACTAATCAGCCTTGCCTTCACCATTCTGGGCTACCTTTGCCAGGACATTGATATCAAAGATTTTCATTTAATTTATTGCTTCCTCTTTGTGCCACCCAGATTCTCCATGAAATTTGGTTCCTCGTGTATGCGAATTAGGTACAATATTATTTCTGGTATCCTGCCCCATTATCACCACTTCTTATCTCCCCTTAAATTCACTCTTCGTGGCACCCTGTTTATTCTTGCATTTTTTTCGTCTTAAAACGCATTAAAATTGACCCCCACCATTTTCCAATTTATTACTGATGAGGTGCTGTTTTTTTCTGGTTATCTCTTCCTACTTTGTCTCCTATTAAGTTTGCTTAGTTGTTTGGATACTTGTCTGTCACCTTGGTCATGTTGTCCTGGTGCTAATGCATCTGCCATATCAATGGTGAGCTTCCCATAGCTAGGAGTCATGAGCCTCTGTTCTCCTTTGAGGAGGGGGAAGTGAAGGTTGGTGAGGAGACTGGTAGGGTAAAGAGCCCTTGTGGTGCACTCTGTATCCACCAGAATTCATTGCCCTCAGTTCAAACATGTCGGCCTTCCCTGCTGCAGCAGGTCAACCTACAGCCCAGATTTGATTTCATCCACTGCAACTACACCCATCTGGATCCCATGATGTTCAGAGAAGTGGAGAAGGAATTGGTGAGGGCCATTGGCTTCTGTACTATTTACACAGTTTTGATGTGGCATTGGGGTCTGGCATTGGAGAATAAGCGAGTTAGGTATTCCGAAAAACGCAAGGAATCATGGGATGTGTCAAAGGTCAAGTACTATAAATAAAAATTGAGCGAAGCGCTGTAGATACAGCAAGTATAGTTTGGGTCTAATATTGCAGCCAGGGACATCCGGACAGACGGGACACCAAGTCGCCCGTCTTCGAGCAGGGCCAGCGGCCACCCATCTTGAGCAGGATCTCGGTGTCGGACTGAGGGGAGGGGGGGTGGAGTGTGTGTCTGTCTGTCTGTCTGTCTGTCTCTTACTAACTGCACCTGACTGGTTGATTAAGCCCTCTGACCGGGGCATAGTCAATTAACTAAATGAGAAGATGGACTTGCTGACAGTAGGTGGCTAATTGAAGAGTAGATATCACACTGAAGGATCTTGTCTTGGGAAATAATGCACATAGTGCTGCAGCAAGCAAGAATTTCATTGTCCTATCTGGGACACATGACAATAAACTCTCTTGACACTTGTCTTGACTAGGTGAATCGAGAACCAGACGACATGGGTTTAAGGTGAAGGTAAGGGGAAAAGATTTAATAGGAATCTGAGGGGTAACTTTTTCCACACAAAGGGTAGTGGGTGTATGGAACAAGCTGCCAAAGGAGGTAGTTGAGAAAGGGACTACCCCAACATTTAAGAAGCAGTTAGATAGGTATGTGGATAGGACAGGTTTGGAGATCATCATCATCATCATCGTTGAAAACACCAACGGGCGCGGTGCCTTACAATGCTATGTACGACAGTGATCGCAACTTCTACTGAAGTGTGATTGGCCATTGGCTCGCTAGGAGCTCATCTGCCCTTTGACAGGTCTTGTTTTTGGTCCTGCTGGGGGTCCACAGCCCCCTCCTCACCTGGCAAACCAGGTGGGGGAGACGGTTTAGTCGCCGACTATCTGACCGTGGAGCACGGGATTACATGGTACCCGTGGCGGACGGAACTCCCCCCGACCTGAAATTAAGGTTTGGAGAAATATGGACCAAATGCAGGCAGGTGGGACTAGTGTTGCTGGGACATGTTGGCCGGTGTGGGCAAGTTGGGCCAAAGGGCCTGTTTCAACATTGTGTCACTCTACGATCCTAAGAGTGGACAAGGAAAGACTTTATATGAGAGCTCATCACATGTTTCGTAATGTCACACTGGTGGGATGCTATATTGTAACAATTGGTAGCTGTGTGGCTTCTCATTTCATCCACTTTGTACTCTACCATCAAAAGAAGGAGGGTCATGGCTCCAGTTTCTCTATGATTCAAAGTACTTTTCACCAAGCAGTTTGTGGTGCTGATCTTTCTGTACACCGGGCAAGCCTAACCACTTGGTTTCAATCTCTCAGTTCTATTCATGGCCCAGCAAGATGGGCTCTCGTTTTCAAAGCATAAGTTTGGGTGACACGGTGGAGTAGCAGTAGAGTTAAGGGCCTGTCCTACAAGCATGCAACTCCATGCGATTAGCGCGACCTAACGTGGTCACTTGAGCCGTCCGGCGTCACGGGGCCGGTCCCACTTCGATCGCCGGAATTGTGCGGGGTTCGTCCCGACATCGCGCGGGGCTCCGAAAAACTGACTATGTTCAAAAGTTCCGCGTGGCAACGGCTTGTCGGCTCGCAGTGGCCTCGACGCATTACACACCACCCCGGTGCCTCCGTGAACCTATCTGTAGGTGCCTCCGTGACCCTCTCTGTGTGTGGCTCCGTGGCCCTCTGTGTGTGTGTGTGTCTCTGTGCCCCTCTCTGTCCTGGCGAACTTACCTTAGACTTCGCTCCAAGTTCGCCTCACTTTGCGCCGCGTTGCGCCACTCACTCGACCTCCGCGCGGCCCCTGCTGCCGGTTTGGTCGCGCTTGCCGCATGCAGGCGCATGCTGGTGGGAACGGCCCTGTACAGGGGATCACCCGACCTCCGCGCGGCCCCCGCTTCTAGTTTGATCGCGTTCATCGCATAGAGTTGCATGCTTGTAGGACAGGCCCTTTACTGCCTTGCCGCCCCGGAGACCCGGGTTTGATCCTGACTACGGGTGCTGTCTGTATGGAATTTGTACGTTCTCCACGTGACCTGCGTGTGTTTTTACTCCGAGATCTTTAGTTTCCTCCCAATCCAAAAACGTACTGGTTTGTAGGTTAATTGGCTTGGTATAAGGGTAAATTGTCCTTAGTGTGTGTAGGGTAGTGTTAATGTGCGGTGGTCAGTGCGGACTCGATGGGCCGAAGGGCCTGGCTCTGCACTGTGTCTCTAAACTAAACTAAACTAACATCATTGAAAATACATCAAGAGCACTGTTCCCAGAAGTGTTTCTTCTTTCCTTTTCCTGATATTTTGGGCAGTGCCTAAAACCCAAACATCCAGCCACTGAAACATAATGCATTCGGTCTAATATTCTGGAGCGACATCTGAAACAGCCAGAGGTCACAGAGAAATATTTGGTTTAAATCCGTCACAAGTATTTGTGATTAACAATGTCAAAAGTACTTCAACTATTTTGTGACCACCTAATTATTATTAAATAGATATGGGTTGCGCATCAAGCAGAAAAAATATTTTAAAATTATTTCTTAAATTAATAAATGTATGCATGTTTTGCAGCTCAGTTGCACATTAATAAGAGATGAATGCATTCGTACTGATGTAAATGCAGGCCAGATGTGGGAAATGAAACATTATTTATGGCATAAATTGTGGAAAATTTTTGAAAGAACAAAGAATTTATAATTATTTGTGCGATTACTCAATCTTGGGCCATTCTTTTCAAATGTGGTGACTTTTTAAAACTGAACAAGCATTTCAATGGGTCGGGCAGTATATGTGGTAATGGAAGCAGAGATAATGGTTCAGGTCAAAGACCACTTCGTCCTGCATTTTCTGCTTTTATTTCACATTTCCAGGATCTGCAGTTTAAAAAAAAATCAAGCATTTCAGTTTGCTTCTGAGACCTAATTAAAATATGGTATTTGGTTGTGTGTGTGTGTGGGGGGGGGGGGGGGGGGGGTGAATAAACTGGATTGAATTGGTCAGCTGACTTATTTTGCTTTGAAACATTTTTGTAAGTTTTGTAGCATTGGTTGTTTTGAAAACAGAGCAAATGTTGTTTTCAATGTTCCTCTATGTGTCAGTTGTTTGTAATTTAACAATACTTTGATGGATTATCATTAATCACTGATTCCACTTCATAAGCCTCTTGAAAGAATGCATTTAGGACTAATTATTTTTTTCAACTGGAAGTACTCGATTGTCATCAGAACTGATTTAATGGCCATTTGCTAAATTCATTCCATAGCGATGTATTGGAAGCAATTCATCTTGCTGACCTGGGTGCTGTAGCTTATTCCATCTGTGTGACCGTAGGTAGACGCTAAATGAAAAGATTTTGGAATATGAACTAGCAGAGTTTGGAGGTCATGTCTTTTGTTGGACATTTCTATTATTCAATTTCCCTCACCATACAACATCTGCAAAGAACTATGTTACTTCACTAAATCCAATGGGGATGGAATATCCACAGTACAAGCAGCACTGTGGCGCAGTGGTAGAGTTACTGCCTTGCAGCGCCAGAAACCCAGGCTCGATCCCGACTACCTGTACAGAGTTTGTACGCTCTCCCCGTGACCTGCGTGGGCTTTCTCTGAGATCTTCGGTTTCCTCCCACACTCCAAAGACGTACAGGTTTTGTAGGTTAATTGGCTTGGTATAAATGTAAAAATTATCCCTAGTGGGCGTAGGATAGTGTTAATGTGCGGGGATTGCTAGTCGTAGCAGACCCGGTGGGCCGAAGGGCCTGTTTCCGCGCTGTATCTTTAAACTAAACTAAACTTCTGTTTGGAGCTACAATGACGCTGGGACTTTGGTAATTTGGCGCCATGTTATGGCTGGGTCCACACACCTGCTGAAATCACCCACTACTTCCATGCTGGATATGAAAAGGGCCAGGGCCATCTTTAGGCAGAGGAATTCCTGGCACCCTTCAAATATGAGTCTTCTCTTCTTTTTTTCTTCACTTGCACCAGTGTTTCCGCTGCATTGTTGACGGCCAGTTTAAAAGATGCTGCAGATCTTTCAGTGCAGGATAACTTTTAACTAGTGTCCCTCCTCGCCCCCAAGTTTGTGCTTTGCTGCATGAAATAGAATACCCATGGGTTAATTGGTCATGGTGAAACATGTCCCCACACCAGGCACTGTTCCATATATGCTTCAGCTTTTTAAAAAGTTGTTTGTTCTGGGAGTGAAGGCAGTTCCGACAAACTATTAATTTCTCATTACTCTTACAGAGGTAAAGTGTGCCTTCCCTTGAACCACTACACTCCATGGGTAGAGGATCATGATAAAGGGGAGATTTTGGGATGTTATCTGTGAAGTAGTTAAATGTTAGTCTTTCAAGGCAAGAAGATTCTATTGGGCTGAACTTGTTTCTGTTTCCAATGATGCCGCTTATCAAATTAAACCATTGATATTTATTTTATCACTGTATAACATTTAATTACATGGCTCCCAGTAGTATTGAGGAGTGGGAGTGCATTATCATTAGTGTTGGTTGTTTGAAATAACCCCCCTTTTTTTTTAAACGAGCTGTATTTATTGTCTGCGAGACAAGAGGAAAATTGCTCTGTATTCCAGTATTTTTTTGCCTACGTGATTAAACTGCTAGGAAGTTAGTAGGTATCCAGATCTGCTAAGTTGCTTTTAAATATTTATCAACATAAATAGAATGATTTAACGGAGGTATTCAAAATTGAGGTATTTTGATAGAGCTAATGGGAAAAAATGGATTTTAGTATCTGAAGGGGTTGATAACCAGAGGGGAAAGATTTAAAATGACTGACAGGAAAAAAAAAGAAGATAATCTTTTTTAATGCTCAAGTTATGATTTAGAATGCAATCCTGGAAAAGCTGGTGTAAGCAGATTCACTCATACGTTCCAAATGTTTATTCAATTTGCTTTTGAAAGGGGTAGTTGTACAGGGCTAAGGGGGAAAAGCAAGGAAGTGGAAATTCTTAAGTTGCTCTTTCAGAGATAGCACAGGCATGAGGTGTTGAATGGCCTGTGCTTTGTGACCCTATATGGAGCTTGCATAGCATTTATTCAACGCTCACAGTTACATTAAATGGTCATTTACCTCCTGTTGGTTTATACCAGAAACATTAGCTAATATTTTTGCTTGGCTTGACGTTAATGGTTGTTGGATTTCTCTTACGCAAACAGGTCAATTTCTCCCCTGGAGTTCACAAATTGCATTGAATGAAAATTGCGTTCCACCCAATACCCACAATCTCACTGTGACTGCCAATGGCAGGACCACTAGTCACCCTCCTGCCCCCAGATCACAAGACCTTGACCCACCAATTTGCACGTGTTTGGGGCGTGAGAGGACGCTGGTTAGAAACCCACGTGGTTAGAGCGAGAATGTGCAAACTCTACTCAACCAGTGCCCAAAATCAGGACTGAACCCGGGTCTCTGGCGCTGTGAGGTGTCTGTTGCAATATATATATTTGGACTGTTTTTAAAATGTCTGTGGTCACCAGGGAGATTTTTCAAGAACAATTAAAAAGGCACTCGTCATCAGTGATATATCAAAAGGCTGTCCAGGTATTGTGGAGACATGGCCTTGGGATTAGTTATTGTCGCGAGCATGGCAGAGGCAGAACAAGGGTATCTGATCTGCCATTCATTGCAGTATCATGCTTTAGTGCAAGCATGAGCATATAAAGTTAGCGATGAGTTGCCCAAGGACAGTGTGGCCAACCATCTTTGTACAGAAACACTGGGCAGAGGTTATTACAGATCTTTTCAAGGCACTGAAATATGGTCTGAGATGTTCCCAGGTCACCTCGTCCTCAAAATGGGATCAGAATTCCGAGTCGGAATCATGAACCCAGTTTCACACCAATCTCATTTCATGCGGCACGCGTTTCCACATCTGTGTGTTCACCTCCTGGTTCGATCCGGAGCTTGGCTGCCGTCTGGGTGAAGTTTGCACATTCTTCCAATGACTGCCTTGGTTTCCTCCGACTGCTATGATTTCTTCCCACATCCCAAAGAAATGTGGGTTGTAGTTCAATTGGTCCCTGTAAAAATGGACCCTAATGTGTATGGAGTGGATGATAAAGTGGGATAACATGGACCTAATGTGAATGGGTGATCAATGGGTGATTTGAAGTTGAAAAAATAGTTGAAAAAATGTCCTCATGGGTCATAAATTTGGCCGACATCCCTGGAATGAATTATTAAGTTTTGTTCACATTGGGAAAGAGGCAGGCCTTCTAATATTGACAAGTGGGGTCTGCACTTGTCTCCACTGTAAAGGTTCAAGAATAATGGGCTGTTTATCAGACAAAATATAATGTTCTCGTGAAGCGATAGCACACAAGTGGCTACTTAGCATAGTTCCCATTGGTGGTGGCTTGAGAACAGATTATTGTCAGCAAGATCTTTCTGATAATCTAGTATTTATAAACCTCAAAACAAGTAATCACTCTATTTGCATCACATTCTTTCATCTATTTAAATTGGTGCTAAATAAACAGGCAAGCATTGAAGTGGCATCATGGGGCTTTTATGTAAAAGACCTTGCTTGTACATTTGTTCTGCAAACAGTCTTTCTAGAGTTACAATAAAGCTGCTAGTGAGGTTAGGAGGATGTTGTTTGGACAATGGTTGTAGTCAGTGAGTACACAGAAATCTGTGGCAGATCAAACCTTCATGTCGTGTTCGTCTGTCAGATATCTTCTATTTATTTTGATTAACCCTGTTAAAGTTTGAGTACACATAATTCATGATAGAATTTTTGTTACTAGGCCAGCTGGAATTAACCCTAGCCTCGCTGGTAAAGACCCCGCTATTTTCTTGTGACCAGGATGGATGAATATTTGAACTTTCGGCGCACATTGTTTGTTCCTGATTTCAGTGGAAGATGACAATGAGCATTAGGCTTACTTTTGTCAAATACCTGTTCTCGTGCAGGTGGATTTAGACGGGCAGAAATTGGTTTGGGACTTTAATGAATGACGGGTTGCTAAATTAGAAGTTAGAAGTTGACTGTGACGCAGTGTTGCTTCATTGATTGTGCCATTCCCTCAATGTACAAGTTCACAAGTTGTAGGAGCAGAATTAGGCCATTCAGCCCATCAAGTCTACACCATTCAATCATGGCTGATTCATCTCTCAACCCCATTCCCCTGCCTTCTCCCCATAACCCCTGACACCCTTACTAATCAAGAATCTATCATTTTCCACCATAACTCCGGACTGTTAAAGCTGCCACAGCAGACATAAAAACACCTTTTTTTTCCCCCCACGAGTAATAGCTCTACTCAATAACCAGAAATCTGTAGCCTCCTTTTGATCTGTTATTTTATTTTAATTCACATGTTTAATCGATAATGTTTTATCATTAATATTTTATGTGTCATTCCTAACTGTCACTGTATGTCATGTTGTCACTTGTGGGCGGAGCATCAAGGCAAATTCCTTGTATGTGAATACTTGGCCAATAAACTTATTAATTAATTCATTCATAAAAACTATCCATTGACTTGGCCTCCACAGCCTCCTTGTATGTTGTAGAGGTAGGTGAGACAGGCTCAGATTTTTCTGTTGACAGTTTTAATAATAATTGAGTGGTAAATTGACAGCAGGAACCAACTAAGGCAGAACACTTCATGAAATGCATTTTGTAGCAAATTTAAATTTTCATAAGATATAGTGAACCTGTGGCTGATTTTCAGGGAGTCGGTTTGATTAAGGAAGTGGTTACTATATCCTTAGAGGAATTGAGTGTCATTCTTGCCGATGTGATACAAAGTGTCTCCAGTTATTTATTTTATCTTTGTTCATTATCACAACATCTGATGATGTTATCTGTTTCAGGCCTACAGTGGTGCTTTTGCAATGCACAATTTGGTGGTTACCTAAATACCACACCTAAATAAAAAAAATTAATTTAGCACGGTGGCATAGCGGTAGAGTTGCCGCTTTACAGCGCTTGCAGTGGCAGAGAGCCGGGTTCGAATGCTGTCTTTTGAATAAGATGAGTTTCCATCTGCCCAGTTGGGTGGAAAAAAGATGGATTGTGTTTCCAAAAGTGTACCTTGTTTCCAAGAGTATATGTTGTTTGGACAATGGTTGTAGTCAGTGAGTACACAGAAATCTGTGGCAGATCAAAACTTCATGTTGTGTTCATCTGTCTGATATCTTCTACGCCGCCAGGGATTTTTTAAAATTTAGGTGTGGTTTTTAAGGTAACCACCAAATTCTGCAATGCAAAAGCACCAGTGTAGGCCCGAAACAGATAACATCATCAGGTGTTGTGATAATAAACAAAGATAAAATGCATAACGGGAGACACTTTGTATCACATTGGCAAGAATGACACTCAATTCTTCTAAGAATAGTAACTTCACTTCCTTAATCAAACCATCTCAATGAAAATCAGCCACAGATTCACTAATATCTTATGAAAATTTGACTTTGCTACAAAATGTGCTTTATGATGTGTTCTGCCTTAGTTGGTTCCAGATGTCAATTTACCACTGGAATATTATTAAAACTGTCAACAGAAAAATCTGAGCCTGGCTCACAGTGCCCTCCATAATGTTTGGGACAAACACGCATTTATTTTCCTCTGTACTCCGCAATTTGAGATTTGTAATAGAAAATAAAATCTCACGCGGTTAAAGTGCACATTGTCAGATTTTTATAATGGCCATTTTTATACATTTTGGTTTCACCATGTAGAAATTACTGCAGTGTTTATACATAGTCCCCCCCCCCCCCCCCCCATTTCAGGGCACCATAATGTTTGGGACACAGCAATGTCATGTAAATGAAGGTAGTCATGTTTAGTATTGTGTTTACATATCCTTTGCATGCAATGACTGCTTGAAGTCTGCAATTCATGGACATCACCAGTTTCTGGATGTCTTCTCAGGTGATGGTCTGCCAGGCCTGTATTGCAGCCATCTTTAACTTATGCTTGTTTTGGGGGCTAGTCCCCTTCAGTTTTCTCTTCAGCAGATAAAAGGCATGCTCAATTGGGTTCAGATTGGGTGATTGACAACTCCTTTGTTGCTTTAGCAGTATGTTTGGGATCATTGTCTTGCTGTAAAATGAACTGCCGGCCAATGAGTTTTGAGGCATTTGCTTGAACTTGAGCAGATAGGATATGTCTATACACTTCAGAATTCATTATGCTACTACCATCAGCAGTTGTTTCATCAATGAAGATAAGTGAGCCAATACCTTCAGCAGCCGTGGTTGCCCAGGCCGTAACACCCCCACCACTGTGTTTCACAGACAGTGGTATGCTTTGGATCTTTGGGCAGTTCCTTCTCTCCTCCATACTTTGCTCTTGCCAGCACTCTGATATAAGTTAATCTTTATCTCATCTGACCACAAGACCTTTTTCCAGAACTGTGGTTGCTCTATTAAGTACTTCTTGGCAAACTGTAACCTGGACATCATATTTTTGCAGCAAACCAGTGGTTTGCATCTTGCAATGTAGCCTCTGTATTTCTGTTCATGAAGTCTTCTGCAGACAGTGATCATTGACAAATCCACCTGGCTCCTGAAGAGTGTTTCTGATCTGTACGAGAGGTGTTTGGGGACATTTATTTATTGTAGAGAATTCTTCTGTCATCATCTGTGGCGCTCTTCCTTTGCCTGCCAGTCCCTTTGCGATTAATAATCTTAACAGTGCTCTCTTTCTTCTTAATGATGTTCCAAACAGTTGATTTTGGTAAGCCTAAGGTTTGGCTGATGTCTCCAACATAAGTTTTACTCTTGTTTCTCAGTCTCATAATGGCTTCTTTGACTTTCATTGGCACAATTTCGATCCTAATGTTGATAACAGCAATAACATTTCCAAAGATGATGGAAAGACTGGAGGAAAGACTAGGTGCTGAGAGCTCTCTTACAACTGCATTAAGGCGGCAATTAAACACACCTGAGCAAATACAAACGCCTGTGAAGCCATATGTCCCCCAAATTATGGTGCCCTGAAATGGGGGGGGGGGGGGGGGGGCTTATGTATAAACACAGCTGTAATTCTACATGGTGAAAATAAAATGTATAAAAATGGCCTTTAATAGACTCTGACAATGTGCACTTGAACCACATGTGATTTTTTTTTTCCTATAACAAATCTCAAATTGTGAAGTACAGAGGCAAATACATAAATGATGGGTTTTTGTCCGAAATATTATGGAGGGCACTGTACTTCTCTGACATACAAGTCTGTGGAGGCCAAGTCAATGGATGTTTTTATGGTGGAGAATGATAGATTCTTGATCAGTAAGGGTGTTGGAGGTTATGGGGAGAAGGCAGGAGAATGGAGAGATGAATCAGCCATGATTGAATGGCGTAGAAGATATCTGCACATGAACACGACATGAAGGTTTGATCTGCCACAGATTCCTGTGTAGTCACTGACTGCAACCATTGGCCAAACAACATCCTCTGAACCTCACCAGCAGTGTTATCGTAACTCTAGAAAGACTGTTTGCAGAACAAATGCCCAAGCAAGGTCTTTTACATAAAAGCCCCATGATGCTACTTCAATGCTTGCCTGCTTATTTAGAACCAATTCAAATAGATGAAAGAATGTGATGTAAATAGTGATTACTTGTTTGCAAGAGTAGCAGGGGCTTTGTAAGAGAACATATTGAATTGATGTTACAATGAATGAATGAAGACATGTACCAATTTTGTTTACTGTATATGTATTTTGAAGGATATTTTTGCAATTTAAAAATAAGGAGTAGCAAGGGAGTTCTCCCCTGTGCACTTTTATTAAATAAAGCAGTTGATCTGCTTGCTTACCTTTTTACTGTTTATGGAGGTTTGCTATCAGATTTCCACTCTTACAACAGTGACGGCATCTTCAAAAATATTTCATTGGCTTCAAAATACTTTGATGGCATGTTATTTTCCTCTTCTGTGCCTGGACATTTTCCATGATGAATTATTATGGAATAAGGTTGAGCTCCCAACTCTGCACTCAAATTGTATTTAAAGTTGATGTGAAATATTTTTTTTTAAAGAAGTTTATTGATGTCATGCACCCTAAGAAACACCATAACACTGTAGGTCAATGAAGCAGCTCGGATAACAAATGCAAGGTGAATGGCATTGCAGCATGTCTGCAAGAACTGTCCAGTTACGTTCATCTTATGTTTGTGCTTTGCACTGAATTACAAGATTGCAAATTCTAAACCTACTTGCCGGCACAAAAAGCTGGTGTAACTCAGCGGATCAGACATCTCTGGATAAAAGGAATAGGTGATGTCACCTATTTATTTTCTCCAGAGATGCTGCCTGACCCACTGTGTTACTCCAGCTTTTTGTGTCCATCTTCGGTTTCGACCAGCATCTGCAGTTCCTTCCTAAATTTAAGTGTAGTGGATTTCAATTAAATGTAGCCACGCGCGCAAGATTTAAAACCTTGATATTATCTTTACGACAATATTATTTATTCAGCTCCCTGACAGTGAATGCAGTCCTCCACTAATTAAACTAATGACGATTATTCAATTTGCATGTCAACCTGTGTGAAGTTTTGTTTATGATCCTGTGATGTGCCCTGGAATGTTTTTCTATTTTTAATTTGCTTTATAAATTCTGTGTTTTTTTATAACACTGTATTTAAAGATAGTGATTGGTAACAGTGATAGAAATTAATTTGTCACTCACAAATATCATTAAGATAGTGTTGCTATTTAATCATCAAATAGCTCTTTGTTACAAGGTGAGGAACGCGGAGATCTATTTTGTTATTTATTTTGTGCTTTGCATGCTGACTGACTATATCTGTACAGGCGTAAAGATATGATACTTGGCCCATTTAGCTTCAGCCTTAAATGTAACACATTTATATTCAAGGTTGTCAAAGGCGTTCCAATTTCAACAGATGGACTTAATTGGATTATCTTTGTCCAATTGGGAGAATGTCAAGTTGTGTTCATGGTACAACTACAGCTGCTGGACGAACTCAATGGGTCAGGTGGCATCTGTGGCATCTGCAAACGAACGGTGGGGCTAGGTGAGGGTTGGTGGATCGGCGGAAGGCACTAACCCTCCTCCCCTTGATCCTACCTTCCCCATCCCTCCCTCCCCCTCCCCCTCCATCTCCTCATACTCCTCGCCATCTCTCTTCACACCATCTGTTCAGATGCAGGGTCTCAACGTAAAATGTCCACCGACCCTTCGCCCCAGCAGATGCCACCTGAGTTCCCCCAGCAGCTCGTTATTTTTTGCTACAGATTCCAGCGTCTGCCATCTCTTGCGTCTGCAGGTCTCTTTAATTTTAATCACCGTTTGCAAGACACTGTGCTGGCAGATGGTAAAATGGGGTGTAAGACAGGCAGGTAATGCCATTCATTCGGTGCAAAAGGTCCTGCAAATTCTCCAATTGAACGATCGGGTATTTCTCCCTGTTGGACTACCCACAGTGATCCGGGTCGAGACCCCACTTCAGACTAGTCAGGGGAAAGGGAAACAAGAGCTATAGATGGTCATTGCATCACTTTCAGTCTGAACAAGGGTCTCGACCCATTCTTTCTCTCCAGAGATGCTGCCTATACCGCTGAGTTACTCCAGCATTTTGTGTCTATCTTCGGTTTAAACTAGCATCTGCGGTTCCTTCCAACACATTTGGCCCTCTGTCCTATACATGTACCTGTCTAAATGTTTCTTAAATGTTGCGAGAATACCTGCCTCAACTATTTCCTCTGGCAGCTTGTTCCATTCACCCATCACCCTTGGTGTTAAAATGTTACCCCTCAGATTCCTATTAAATCTTTCCCCCTTCACCTTAAACCTATGTCCTCTCGTCCTCGATTCCCCTCCTCTGGACAAGATGCTCTATGCACCTACCCGATCTATTCCTCTCAGGATTTTATACACCTCCATAAGATCATCCCTCATCCTCCTGCACTCCAGGGACTGGAGTTCCAGCCTACTCAATCTCTCCCTGCAGCTCAGGCCATAGAGTCCTGGCAACTTCCATATGGGGCAAACAACTACAATAGAAAGCAGAACAAAACAAGTCCTCTGTCAGCGAGTCTCACTGCAGTGATAATTCCAACAAACTCGCCAGTCGAACCACATTTACACTGCAGCGGTTTGCTCGTTGAGCCAATTGGTCTTTCAAAGTGCAAACCTAAAGGAGCTTTAGTTGAGCCTGAGGTGTGAACCTACCTCTGGTTGACCTATCTCTGTCTCAACTAGAGCTAGGAATGTAAAGCATTTTGTTAAGCTCTTTGCATGTGAGATCATGGGAATTGGTCGTAGCCATGTAACCCCTTTGGTTTGTTCTGCCATTCAGATGGAACCATTTGCCTATCCATGCACCATATTCTTTGACAATCTTTGGCATGAGAGTTCCAGACAGATGTTAGCTGTTTGTTGGGTGAGAAAGAGAAGCTGGTACAACTTGGGTGGAGGAGGGATGGAGGGGGAATCAATAATCAGTAATAGAAATCAATATTCATACCACTGGGCTGCAAGCTGCCCAAGCGAAATATGAGATGCTGTTCCTCCAATTTGCATTTAGCCTCACTCTGACAATGGGGCAGGGCTAGGACAGAAAGGTCAGCGTGGGAATAGGAAGGAGAATTAGTGTTTAGCAACCGGGAGATTGTAATGTGTATCTGATTATACATTTTTTAATCTCTTTGAAAATTGAGCCAATTTGACTATCATTTCCACAAACTGTGTGGGCTTTTGGAAACTTATTTGGATGTTTTCTTGATATTGTCAGAAAGTAGCAGTGGTGCATTGGAATGAAAGAGTGTTTATTTAACACGTTGCCTTCAGATCTTTATGTATTTTATACTTCGCACTGTCCATTTAGAGAAAACAATGTACCATTGAATTCAGATTGCTGGTGAAATTGAATTAACAGTGCAAGAATGAAAAATGCATCCACCACATAACACTTCAGATTAACTGTGTAGAACAAATAATTACATTTACTGGACTGTGGGATAAAATTATGTTTCCTTTTTGTAACATCTTGGAAGTTGAACGTGATGTTGGCAGATTGGGAGGAAAATTGAGAAAACTATGATCAAATATTTCATTGCGGTTTTATGTGTACAGTTTGTGCCAGGAAGCGAACTACAGTCTTTTAAACGAAACACAGTTGTTTCATTAGCGTTAGTAAATACACAAAGTCCACACAAAGGTTGAGCATCTCGACTGGATGCAAGCAACACCAAATCAACCCCCACCATCTATGGACTCCATTTATACCTCACGCTGCCTCGGCAAGGCCAGCAGCATAATCAAGGACGAGTCGCACCCTGGCCACTCCCTTTTCTCCTCTCACCCATCAGGGAAAAGGTACAGAAGTGTGAAAACGCACACCTCCAGATTCAGTTTCACCAACCATGTCTTCCCAACTGTTATCAGGCAACTGAATCATCCCACCATAACCAGAGAGCAGTGCTGAAATTCTATCTACCTCATTGGTGACCCTCGGACTATCCTTGATCGGACCTTTGCTGGCTTTACCTTGCACTATACATTATTCCCTTATCATACACTGTAAATGGATCGATTGTAATCATGTATTGTCTGGTTAGCATGCAACAAACGCTTTTCACTGTACCTTGGTACACCTGACAATAAACTAAACAAGCTAACTAACTAACTACCGACCCCGCCACCAACCCCCCAAAAAGTCCAAGAGATCATGCAGTCCAAGTGATGGGACCTATTATGAGACATTTAGACCCAAGCTGCAACCTGCTCAGTTCCCGTTTGAAGGTAGAAACAACTCATGTGCACCAGCTTATACCCTGCTTAGAATGATCTTGCTTCAAAGACACCTCGTGGGCTGTGAGGCACTTTAAGCAGAGCTCTGTTGGCAAATGACACAACATGAATAGAAGTTTAGTTTAGTTTTAGTTTATAGATACAGCATGGAAACAGGCCCTTCGACCCACCAAGTCCGCGCCAACCAGTGATCCCCGTACATTAACACTATCCTACACACACACTAGGGACAATTTACACAGACACCAAGCCAATTAACCTACAAACCTTTACATCTTTGGAGTGTGGGAGGAAACCGAAGATCTCGTAGAAAACCCACATGGTCACGGGGAGAACATACAAACTCCGTACAGACAGCACCCGTAGTCAGGATCAAAGCCGGGTCTCCGGCGCTGCAAGCGCTGAAATGCAGCAACTCTATCGCTGCACCGCCCTTTTTTAAGATAGTTGGTTGTAGTTTTAGTTGTGGTCTACGAGCACAGTTGCAACCAGTGCTAGTGGGTTACAAGGTTATAGGGAGAGAATATGAGATTGGGATTAACCAGTTACTTAACACAAGTAAGTCTGTTGACTTCCTTAAGGGCCAGTCCCACGAACGTGACTTTTTAGTGACTGTCTTCGACCTTCAAGCTCGAAGGCACTCGCCTGAAAAACCTCGAGCTGGATCGACCGTCAAAAAACACACACACACACACGCTGTCTGAAATTCACACCCACGCTGGCACAGTATACGGTAAGTCCTTTAGAGGGAGGGGGTGGGGAGAGTCGACAACTTTTCAGCCAGACAACTTTTAATAAAGTTTAGCGGGCATTTAACATTACCGGTCGCTTTTCCTTGGTTCTGAAAACTCCAATGAGCCAATTAAAATGCCTGGTCAGCAAAGGAGATTGCCTACGCTTACCCTCGACTGCATGTAACTACATAGCGGCCCCATTCCACTGCACTACGAGTTCAAAAGAACCATGCCGAACAATTTTTTTTCTTGTGGGAAATTTTTCCTGGAGCAAACTGAGGCCGCGAGTATGCGGGAACTTCCCTCGAGCATGAAGGAGAGTTCTAGTGACCTCCTAGGACCACGTGTCGACCATGCGGCGAGTTTGGGTCGATCGCAAACTCTTCTAAACTCGCAAATTAGGTCGCTGCAGTGGGACAGGCCCTTAATGCACTCTATGAATTTACAGTATGTGACTTCATCAAAACACATAGTGCTGAAGGAAGTCAGAGGGTCAAGTAGCATCTGTGGAGGGAATGGACAGATGATGTTTCAGGTTGAGTCCGCTCTTCAGCATAGAGATGTGTAATTATCTATAAATACTGAATGTATGATATGGGAGCTCATGTTACCTCATAGAGTGAGTAGCATATCAATTGATCCATCCCAAATCTCCAGCTACCGTAACACGCAGTTAATAATTTCCAACACGAAATGTTACCTATTTATGTTTTCCAGAGACGCTGCCTGAGTCACTCCAGCACTTTGATTTTTTTTCAAATATAAACCAGCATCTGCAGGTCTTTGTTTCAGCAGTTAATCCATCACATTTGGGACTAAGATGGAGACGTTTTTCTTTGGGGGGGGGGGGGGGGGGGGGAGGAAAGAGAGGTTAGAGTAGGTAAGGGGAATGGAAAAGTTGAAGAAGGGTCTTGACCCGAAACATAGTCTGAAGAAGGGCCTCGACCCAAAACGTCACCCATTCCTTCTCTCCAGAGATGCTACCTGTCCCGCCGAGTTACGCCAGCATTTTGTGTCTATATTCGCATTTGGAACTAAGTTTGGTGCCCCATGAGTTACGAGTGACTTGACAAAAATTCCAAATATCCAACTTTATTGCAAATTCTCCCATACATTTTTAAAGCATTTTCCAAACCAGAAATAAAATAATTCATGGTGTTCAATAATGACTGGAAACAATATATATACATAGAAACATAGAAAAAATAGGTGCAGGAGTATGCCATTCGGCCCTTCGAGCCTGCACCGCCATTCAATGTGATCATGGCTGATCATCCAACTCAGTATCCCGTACCTGCCTTCTCTCCATACCCCCTGATCCCTTTAGCCACAAGTGCCACATCTTACGCCCTCTTAAATATAGCCAATGAACTGGCCTCAACTACCTTCTGTGGCAGAGAATTCCAGAGACTCACCACTCTCTGTGTAAAGAATATTTTCCTCATCTCGGTCCTAAAGGAATTCCCCCTTATCCTTAGACTGTGACCCCTTGTTCTGGACTCCCCCAAAATCGGGAACAGTCTTCCAGCATCTAGCTTGTCCAACCCCTTAAGAATTTTGTAAGTTTCTATAAGATCCCCCCTCAATCTTCTAAATTCCAGCGATTACAAGCCGAGTCTATCCAATCTTTCCTCATATGAAAGTCCTGACATCCCAGGAATCAGTCTGGTGAATCTTCTCTGTACCCCCTCTATGGCAAGAATGTCTTTCCTCAATATTCACCTAGTCTATTTATGGGTGTAGTTATTTGATGAAATAAATAAATTATAGCAAGTGTACTTATGGCAACACAATTTATGTGTTATAGAAAATGTCCGTTTGAAACGTATGCAGAAATCAACTTGTAGACTGTTCTCAGACCCTTGGATAGCCCGGGGACTGCCTGTATCGACAATTGCTAGAGCTAAGGGCCTGTCCCTCTTTCAAGACCTAATTCACGACCTTTTTTACTCGTGGACATTTTTCATCATGTTGAAAAAACGCCCCGACCTACTTGATGACACGAGTCCCTACGACTAGCCTCACAACCTGCTATGTGACGATCATGCTGCGAGTACGAGTCAAGGGCAAACTCGGCAGAGGTCGTGAATTAGGTTGTGAAAGTGGGTCATGCCCTTTACTTAGAACCCAAAGACAGAATTTCATGTGCAAGTGCAAATGTTCAAGCTGAACTTGCATAAGCAAAAAAAAACAAAAATAATAGTCACACATCATAGGAATTAAATAGAAACGCTGATTTGGTCGAGTTTTCTACAGCAAACCATGGGTTGCAGAGATGGAAGGTGCTGCAGCTCAGATCAACTAATTCTGCACAGAAGATAAGACATAAAAGGCTGGAGTAACTCAGCGGGTCAGACAGCATCTCTGGAGAATAGGAATAGGTGATGTTTTGGGTCTTGACTTGAAATGTCACCTATTCCTTTTCCCCAGAGATGTTTTTCTGACCTGTTGAGTTACACCAGCTTCTTGTGTCTATCTTTTGTTTAAACTAGCATCTGCAACAATTCAGCACTGAAACAGCGATTGGCATTTTAACTTGCTGATCTGTATAATCAAGCCAGCTATTCATTTACTCAGCAAAATAAAGTGGGAAAATATCTTAAGTTGCAGCTTATGACTAAAAATGGAGCTGAATTCTTAAACATTCTGGCTTTGATTTTTTTCCTAGTATTTTTACTTAATACATTTCCAAGAACGGTATCATGCTTTGGAATGTCCAGCAAACCAGCAAAGCTGGTAACAGTTTGAAGAAGGGTCTCGACCCGTAACCTCACCCATTCCTTCTCTCCAGAGATGCTGTCTGTCCCGCTGAGTTACTCCAGCATTTTCTGTCTATCTTCGGTTTAAACCAGCTTCTGCAGTTCCTTCCTATACAACTACATGTTGCTGTTTTTGCTCCTCCTGCGTGGTAACGTGATAAATAGCTATGCACGTGTCATTAAGCAAGGTGTGGCATTTGACAGCCTGAGTTAGTGCTGGGTAATGAGTCTATTAGCCATTATTGTGCCATTTCCTGTTTAGGTTGCAAGTGAGCTCCCAGTATATAGCAGAAGACTTTTTAAAATCTGGTATTAAACTGTGATTTGTTATGTATTAATTATGTATGTGTTTTGCCTTCAGTCTTTCAGCTAAATATTTAAACAGACAACAAGCAAGCTTCCATCACTCAAGATGGGGCTTATTATATTCATGTGTTTATTTTAATATTGATATCAACAAGCCTTCAAGGCTATTTCTTGCATAATGTCACAAATGGATTGTGCTATTTTTCTTGCTGCATTGGATGATAACAGGAACACATATTTAATATTACTGACGATATCCTGTATCCTATTGACGTGAAATGTGTTTAATTTACACAGTAACACAACGCAAGGATAGCTGCTGGTAGTCTATGGTAATGGGATATATCCATGTGCCATCCCCTCCTACAGCTAATATTCTTCGAAAATAGACACAAAAAGCTGGAGTATCTCAGCGGGACAAGCAACATCTCTGGAGAGAAGGACAGGGTGACGTTTCGGGTCGAGACCCTTCTTCCCGAAAGGTCACCCACTCCTTCTCGCCAGAGATGCTGCCTGTCCCGCTGAGTTACTCCAGATTTTTGCGTCCATCTTCGGTCTAAACCAGCATCTGCAGTTCCTTCTTACACAGCTAATATTCCTCAGTGATAATAACAATGTTTATCTCTCTCTCTCTCTCTGCACAGATGCCGAGGATGATGATGTTGAAGATAGTGACGACGCAGACAACACCAAAATCATTGTCCTCAGTTACCCGCAGTACTGTCGGTACCGTACCATGCTGAAGAGGATTCAGAACCGATCGTCCTCATGGTTGGTCGACCAGTTTGTGATGGCGTTGGGTGGCATTGCGATTCTGAACGAAAGTACCCGCATCCTGTACTGTCGCGACACGTTTGAGCATCCAACCCTGCTTGAAAGCGAGAGTGTCTGCGATGAACTTGGTAAGTGCGGGAACTCTCATCATAAAATGGTAACTTGAGCTCAATAACATGGTTGAAATACTAGATGTCGTAAAAGATTGGAATTTTAACTGCTGGCCCATGTAACTATGCAGACTTTAAAGATGCCAAGATCTGTTGTAATGTAATAATGTAAGTTTTACATTACTAAACCACAAAGAAATTTTTCGGATGATATCTGCTTGCTGTGTGTCCTACTGGATGGAGTGCTATATCAATTTCTTCCAAAAACTGGGTTTGGCTTTGATGTCGAGCAAAAAAGGTCTCTCGTACCCTTAGATAGAGACTTTGAGAAATAATTTTTAAGGAGTAGCGAAAATAACGCTGAACCGTTCTATGTTATCGGAACCGAATGGTTGAAAAACAAAAGTTTGAATTTGTTATTGGTAGGAAATGTTTTGTGAATGGAATTGGAACAATGGACAACAAAGAGCTAGCTGGACTGAGTTTGCCAAGGCTGGTGTTTTGCTACGGTGGAATTGTCGGCATGATTAAGGTCGCATTTTAAACAATTATCTGTCACATTTAAAAGCTATCAGGAGTCCAGCCCATCCTGACAGCAGAATAACGTGCTGTGGCACTTGCTTCAGAGTTGGAGCACAGAAACGCCACGCTTTCATAATTTAGTGTCAAATCAAGTGCACTTCACACTCAAGTTAGGTATAGCTCTTTGGGCTAACGGAATCCAGGGATATGGGGAAAAAACAGGAACAGGGTACCGATTCTGGATTATCAGCCATGATCATATTGAATGGCGGTGCTGGCTTGAAGGGCCGAATGGCCTACTCCTGCACCTACTTACTGTGTTTCAACGTTAGGTTATGTTGTAAATATATATTTAAAATATAGGTAAGCAGAGCTTTGATTGCCCACCCATGGTAGGAGTATCAAAAACAAGGGCATAGGTTTGAGGTGAGAAGTAGGAGTTTTAAATGAGACCAGAGAGTCCAGTTTATTTCACACAGAGAATGGATGATATCTGGTGTGTGCTGGCCTTCCGAGGTTTGGTTTAGTTTAGAGATACAGCGTGGAAACGGGGCCTTCGGCCCACCAAGTCACGCTGATCATCGAACACCGGTACACTAGTTCTATGCTTTCCCACTTTCACAATCCCACACACGAGGGAAAAGCCAATTAACTTACAAACCTGCACGTCTTTTGAATGTGGGAGGAAATGAAAGCACCTGAAGAAAACCCACAAGGTCACGGGGAATGTACAAACTCCGCACAGGCAGCACCTGTAGTCAGGGTTGAATACTAGTCTCTGGTGCTGCTGTGAGGTAGCAACTCTACCGCTGTGCCACTTGTAGGTAGGGGAATCGGGCACATTTACTACATTTAAAAGGCATTTCGACAGACATTTAAGTAGGCAAGGCAAAAAAGAATGTGGTCCTAATGTGGGAAATGGGATTAGTATAGGTGGGCAAAAAGGTCAGGTCGAATGTGATGGGCCAAACAGCCTGTTTCTGTGCTGCACAAGTCTGACTTTTGTTGTGTGTCACTGCCTTGTTCAGCAACGCACCTGAAAACTGGTGAAAAGCTTTAGTTTGCATGCTGTCTAATGAAATCAGATCAAACTCTACATGAGTACAATCATGCTGTATGCCAATACAGTTGGAATAGAGATTTGGAAGAGTGGGGCAATTGTATTGGATGTTAGTGACTCCTGTTCTGGGACCAGCTCACAAAGAGTCTCCACCATCCGGCGCCATCGTGTGCATCCTATCTTGGCATCGTGCAGATCCTCTGCACCAATAGAGCAGGCAAAGGCCTTAGTGTATTTATGTGCAACAAGCCAGTTTTTGTTGCATCCCAAAGCAACACCTTTGCAGGTGTGAAGCAAATTCTAAACAATGTTAAAAGCCACCCACCCAACAAAAACATAACACCTTATTTCACTGTGGTGTAGGAAGGAACTACAGATTCTGGTTTACATCAAAGATAGACACAAAATTCTGGAGTAACTCGGCGGGTCAGGCATCGTCTCTGGAAAGAAGGAATGGGTGATGTTTTGGGTCCAAACCTTTCTTCAGACTAGACTGTTAGCACTGCTTTCTACACCCTGCAATGTATACCATGCTTCTAATTGGTTTACATGCAAAGTACTTGCCACCAGCATAAAACAAATGTGAATATTTGAATATAATTGCAACATGGAACTCTGAAAAGCATATTTGATTATTGAAAATACATATTTCGATTATCAACATTTTAATTTTTTCCCACTCATGCAGGCAATTTAATTTATCAAAATGCATGAGAAATAAGTCTCAAAAGTGTTTTGGAACTTCAATGAAATAGCCTATGATAGTTTTGAGATACAGGATGGAAATGGGTCCTTTGACCCACTGAGTCCACACGGACCACCAACATTAGCATTAGCTAATAACATTTCACATTAGCTCTAATTTTTCCCACTCCCTACACGCTAGGGATAATTTTAGAGGTCAATCAATCTACATACCTACACCTACAACCGGAGGAGTCCGGAGGTAACCCACACGGTCACAGGGAGAACATGCAAACTCTGCACAGACAGCACCCGAGGTTAGGTTTGGACCCTGGACTCTGGCACGGTATCAGCTGTGCCACAGTGCTGCCCTTTTCAGAATTTGTATTATCTGGAGTAAAATCTATTATTTATGTGGTTCCTACAACGTAGTAAAATGTTCCGAAGAACTTCTCAGGCATTGAATATCAAAGACCAATTAACATTGAGTCAAAGTAAGAGATGTTGGGATAACCAATCGCAAGTCTTGTGAAAGAGCAGGATTTTTACAGAGTGTGAGTGGAGGGGAGTGGGGTGAGAAGTCGGAGCGAGAGAGAGGAAGAGAGATAGAGGTGCAGGTGAAGAATGCCGCTTTATTGCTGCGATAAAGAGAGTGTGAAGTCTGCATGACATCGTGATGATAGAGATCTTGGGGAAGTAGAAGGGGATTAAACACCTTTGGAAGAAAATATTTTTTTCTAAAAAAAACAAACACTCCGAACTAGTTCTTCCTGCTTTGGAAGGTAGATACATGACCAAAAGTCCAAAGTCCTGAATTGGCCAAACATATGTCGAGGAAAAGAAAGCTCTCCTGTTAATTGTTAATTGCCTCAATTAAGCTAATCTAGTTAACAGCCTTGATTACCAGCTAGCAAAATGGGATGAGTTTTTATTCTGTGTTAGATGACGGAAACCAGCCAGATTCCATTTCGAGATTATAAAATGCTCGAGTTTTTATAGGACTAAAATAAACATGATATCAGTCCTGTGAAGGGTTGGGTTGTTGATTCAGAGCAGGTATTTCTGCTGAAAAGTCACATTCTGTTGGACTGTTGCCAGCAGTGAGTAAAACTGACAGAATGCAGTTGGTAATATTGGCTATGGTTCCTTTATTTGGAAATATTAACCTTGAACTTTTGAGCTCTGGAATTCTGTCTCTCCAGCTGCCTTTAGATTATCAAATTACTTTAATTAGTTTCTTTGCAGATTATTATCAGTGTCTGCAACTATAAATTTAAACTGGCTTCTGTTCCACTTAAATTTTGAGAACTCAAAGGCAAGCTTAAAAATAAAAAAAATACATTGAATAGTTGCCCATTCTGGGCAGTCTGAGTGGAAAAATACACACTGGGTTGACTCATTTGTTCAGATAATGTGTTTATGACCACAGTATGCATGGAACTATTGATAGGATTATTAACATCAATTATTATTGCGCATACTTCAGCGTTGAAATTTTTGGTGAATGATAGGTTTAATATACTCATAATCTAAATGGAATTCTTCTAAAGACTGTTCGAATTCCTTTCTAATGTAGTAATCGCATAACATGATGAATGCCATTTTGCATTACTCTGACATTGAGAACAGCACAGCAATCCTGGCACTGTGACAATAACACTTCAGTGGTGTAGTGTAAAATTGCACTTTCAGTATATGTCGCAGAAATAATAGATAAACGCCAGGACATCATTTGACAGCTGTAACCTATACATGGGCAAGTTCAGCTATTTGTAAACTTAGTTAAGCTTCAGTCTGGTAGCTTATAATATCAAATAACTTCCACATTTAATTTATTGCCTTATGACTGCACCCATACATCCATTAATATTTATCTGTCTACCTGTCTATTTTTCAGTCTGTTTCAGTATCAAACTATGCACATCTATTTTTAATACTGGATAGGGCACCCTAGGGTCACTCTTCACATGCCAGATGCTTTGCATCTATTGCACTCTTGTTTCTGCAGGTACAAAACAACCTTAAAAATACACAGAAAAATGTGAATTCACGCTGAGTGTTTCTGAATGCATTTCAATGTAATACTTAATCAATGCATATCAAACAGAATTAAAACCAACTATTTTAGTTTAAGTTTATTTCAAAACATTTACTTTGAAGTAGCCCTTGACAAAAAGACACTTCGGAATATTTAAAAAAATCCAGTCAAGAGCGTTTTATTGTCATATGTCCCAAAACGGAGCAATTAAATTTGTACTTGCAGCCGCACAGCAGATATGAAAACACAGTACTCTGTAAACACCATAATAAACAATAACATTCTAAAATATTTTTATGCCGTATATAAAAAGCAAACAAACAATATCAATAGTGCAAAGACAAAAACAATGCCCCCAACTTTTTTTATTTGTATTTATTTTTTTCATTTTATTTATTAGAGGTAAATACATCAAAGTACACATATATACTGTTACAATCATTGTACCCCATAATTTTATGGCTTTTAAAGAAAAAGAATAGAGAGAAAGAGAGTGAAATGTGAAAAGAGTTGTGATAGTGATAGTGAAAGAGCATGCCGAAGGGGAGAAGAAACCCTTGGTCAAAGAATTCGAAAAGGGGGTTAAAAGATAGACCCTAAAAAAAGAAAAGGAAAAAGAAAGAAAAAGAAAAAAAGCCAGTTATTATGTTATACATACAATGCCCCCAACTTGATGTAGTTCGAACCTTAGTTGGAGGTTGTAATGTTTAATGATGGTTGTTGGGAAGAGGCTGCTCCTGAACCAGGACGTTACATTTTAACGGCTCCAAAAACGTCTTCCTGTTAGCAGGAGTGAAATGAGAGCGTAGCCACGGTGGTGTGGGTCTCTGAAGCCGGTTGGCTGAAACCATATATCCTCCAGCAAACTCACTTTGGGGAAAGATGCATGATATTTATAAATTAGTGTCATGTTTTCCTTTTGAACAGTTATTTTTTATTTTATATTTCAATGGATTACATTTAAACATGAAGACTTGGTGCTCAACAATTTAAAGAAAGAGTGTGTCAAGACATTTGTAAACTATTAATTAATGTGACCAAGAATAAATGTCGGTTCTACAATGAGAAATGACTGGGTGATGATGTTCTATAGAATGAAAAGTACACTGCGTTTTCCAGGTTACCATGGTAAAGTGGTCAGGAATAAATGTTCTCTGTGTGAGCTATTCCTTAACCACAAACAGTTTTAGCAATCAATATATAATTTGAGATAAATAATTAACTTGCAGATTCTTGCTTTGAATATATTAAATGACTTTACCATGCAAATATTAGTAGCATTGTTTTCGCTTCCACTTCATGATGAATCACTGCCTCAAGAATTAAATCTCCATTGGTTCACTCTCTTCGCTCGCTTTTCCTTTCTCCCTTTCATTCCATTTTTTAAAAAGAAACATAACTTTGGGGTAGTTTCATCAAATGAATCTCTTAGCTTGAAAAATGAATTTTAGCCTTAATGAAACTGAGCATGAGAAGCAATGGTAGTGGGATGTTGGACCAGCCTATTCTTTACTTAGACCCTTTTAAAAAAGGCTCGATGCTCCCGGTAGGAGTGATGCATTTCACAAACTTTTCCTTTGTAACAATAAATCGTAAAAGTACAGATGCTGGAAATCCCAAACAAAATGCACATTAAGCACACAGCGGGCCGGGCAGCCTCCGTGCAAGGAGAAATGCTTAAAGTTTTGGGATTGGGATTCTTCGTCTGAACTGGGAACAGAGAAATACAAGTTAATTTGTGTCCGGCGATAGCCACAAAATCAAAATGCTGGGGTAACACAGCGGGACAGGCAGCATCTCTGGAGAGAAGGAATGGGTGCCGTTTCGGGTCGAACCCTTCTTCAGACACTACAACATACAACTATGCTTCGAACTACATCGAGTTGGGGGCATTGTTTTTTGTCTTTGCACTATTATTTTTCATGGGAAATGGAAACAAGAGTTTGGGTATCAGAACCTGTTACCTGCAAGGACACTAATGACCACTACCTGTGGTGATCCATTATTCGCAAGAGCCGGGCAGCAATTAAATTACGAGAGCATCACCGAAAAGCACCAATAGCTTTTGGGTGGTTTAGTGTCTGGAGAAGATATCTGGCATCCTTGATTAAAGAACTGCCATCGCAAAGCATTTGAGATCAACCTTAACTCAACCATTGGCCGTCACGGTACCAGCAACACAGGCCTAGTGAGGAACAGGTAACTTGGAAAGACAATGATTCAATGAAGCAATGATACTTTATTGTCAACTTTCCTTAGGTACACTGGAATGCTTTGGTTTGCATACAACCTGGTAAAATGATACAGTAGACCTCACCTAGGCGGTACAGAAGAGTTGCCACGTTTCTACCGCTGACAAATTTACAAAAGTTGACTGAACAGTCTTGCTGTCTACCTGCCGCCGCACATGACAGCAGGCAGCTCCACTCCATTCTCACCGGCCCCCGCCGGGTCCCCCATGTTATGCACAACCCCCCACTGGGTCCCCCTTTGTTCTCGACCGGTCCACCACCCCCCCACCGAGTCTCCATACGTTCTCGACAGTAATAAAAGTCCATTGATAATTATCATTTTATTTCTGTACTCAACATCTGTGGTGAATCTGACGTTTACACTGTGCCAGTGTTTTGATAAAATCTGAAAGAAGGAACAAGCCTCATTTATGTCACACTTTCCGATGCTATCAGGATGCCCATTTTACTGGGAGCCAATGAAGAATTTTGAGTTTGTTTTAATGTAGGAAATGCTGCAGCCAATTTGAGCACAACCAGGTCTCATAAACAGTAATGTGAAAATGACAAGTTTATTTGTTTTATTGATATTGGCGATTAACAGTGGCGAGTGCACTAGGGGAGGCCCCATTCTCTCCCCTTTAGTCTAGAGATCAGCATGGAAGCAGGTTCCTCAGCCCACTGAACCCGCACAGATCATCGATCACCCATTCACACTAGTTCAATGCTATCCCACGTTAGGGGGCAATTTTACAGAAGGCTTGATTAATTCGGGGGTTATGGAGAGCAGGAGAATGGGGTTAGGAGGAGAGATAGATCAGCCATGATTAAATGACGGAGTAGACGACGGGCCGAAAGGCCTACTTCTGCTCCTATCACATAACATTATAAACCTACAAGCCCACATCTTTGGGATGTGGGAGATAACCAGAGCACCCAGAGGAAACTCACTCGGCTCAAGGAGAGCGTGCAAACGCCGCACAGATAGCACCCAGGTCAAGATCTAACTTGGGACTCTGGAGCTCTGAGGCAGCAGCTCTACTAGCTGCGCCACTGTGCCACCGCCTTCTTTAAAATCGTGGGATCTTACAGCCACCAAAGTGGTCAAAGTTTATCTTCTCACGCCAGATATCGGCACCTGACTGTATTACACTGAAATGTGAATGGGTGCTCGGGATGCTTTCCTCAGTAAAGGTATAAAGGAAGCAAAACTGGACCAACCGGCCTCTTGAGTCTTCGCAGGTTAGTAAGAGCCTGGCTTAATTCTCCACGGGTTACCACGGATGTCCCTCATTCAATCCCCCTCAGACTCCAGTGTTTCAGTTAGTTCATCTCTTGCCGCTACTTTCTCAACCTCTGGCCTAACCCTTGATTCTCTCGAAGATCAGAAGTACGTCAATCTCATGAATGTGTCCAATAACTCCATAGCTCTTTTGGGATAGAAAGACGCTTTTGAGAGAAGCTCCTCCTAATCTTCCTTTGAACCTTAGTTCTGAATAACCCCACTTAGTTCTGAATAATCATCATTCCCACATCGCCATCAGTCAACCTCCTCAGAATTGTATGTTTCAATGACATCGCTTCTCATCCTTCTACACTCCGGGGAGTGCAAGACTGATCTGCTGACCATGTCATCATGAGTCAGCCCTTCTAGTCAGTGAAACAACCAATTCAACCCGTCGTTGCCTCTGGGCCGCACAATGGTGCAGCGGTAGAGCTGCTTCCTCACAGCGCTAGAGACTGGGGTTCGATCCTGACCTCAGGGGTGCTGTCTGTACGGAGTTTGTACGTTCTCCCCGTGACCGTGTGGGTTTTCTGTGGGTGCTTCGCTTTCCTCCCACAATCTAAGGACGTACAGGTTTGTAAGTCAATTGGCTTCAGTAAAATTGTAAATTGTCCTGAGTGTGTGGCATAGTACTGGTGGGCGGGGATCGCTGGTCGGTGCGGACTCGGTGGGCCGAATGTATCTCTGAAGTCTAAAGGTGCATGAAAATTCTTCCTTGATGTGGTTGCCCCGAGATTGTACTCGGTGCACCAGGTGTTGTCTGACAAGCACCGTCTAGATTTGCATGAAAACCTTCTTTGAAACTCAATAATTCTTGCCGTGAAGTTAGTGGCATGGTTACACCACTCCTTGAATGAGTCAATGTCATGCTCTGGTTGCCAGCAGTAATTCAGCTGCAATCTGGTGCAAGTCATTGAGACAGTAACTGAGTTTTAATGGCAATCAAGTGATGGCATTGATATAGACGCAAGGAGCTGCAGATGCTGGTTTCCAAAAACAATGTATTGGAGTAACTCAGTGGGTCCGGCAGCATTTTGGAGAACATGAAGTTGATGTGTTTCTCTTAATGCATTTATAGTTATAAGAAGCCCCAGTTTGTACAACTTGGTGGGGGGAGAGTGAACGGGGATGGGGGGGGGGGGGGGAGAGAAGGGGGAAATGCAACCAATTTTCTGGCAACATTTCCTTACCATCCAGTTTGCTGCTAAGAAAGCATTGGTCATGATTCGAACTGATATGATGCATAGCCAAAAGGAATGCACGCTACCATTTATATGACAAGGTTGTTTTTACAAAAAAAGCAGTCTGTGTCTCAAGATGAGCACACGGATATGGAGAATGGCAGCCGGCGGGGGATGGGCCACCTGTGTGCACTTACATGGCACAGAGCCAAAACCATATAAACTTGAAATGCAGTCCTGACCATACATCATGTGAAATGTATGCTGGAATCAGGGCTGTTAAAATGGATATGACACTATGCAGAGATAAACCTTGCTGCTGTGTTGCACGTAGTATGTTCAAATTCCATTATGAGGATAGATTTCCCCTTGATCTTGCAGCTCTGTAAATGTTGAACTGTTATTATAGGTTTTTTTTTAAAGTTATATTTTAATTTAACTTACTGTGATCTGATCTTGTGAAATTGGCCTGGTGATAAACTGCCATTTGTTCTTTCTTTATGCTACTCTTACGTACCTCGTTGGTGACTTTGAAATGTTTCTAGTTCACTGTTTAAAATAGGCACTCATGAACAATAAACTTCTGACTGTTCTTCAGCAAATAGTTCCTAAAACATGCATATCTCTCTTATCCCATTTATGAAAAGTGCAACCATTTCATTGGATTTATTTTAAAAGCCAAGACAAGGCACATGTCCAGAGATCAGGTTTTGTCTATTTCCTGTGCTCTAAATGCTCACTTGGCTTCATTCTGTGCCCCCCCCCCCCACCCCCCATGTCATGAAATTGTCTTGTCAGCAGAATAAAGAGGACAGCTTGCATCCTAAAATGTGTGAATCCCAACATGGTCATAAGAGACGGTACACAAAATGTTGGAGCGGGTGCAGCAGCATCTATGGAGCGAGGGAGATAGGCAACGCTTCGGGCCAAAACCCTTCTTCAGAGTTGGATTTTACTTTAGAGATACAATGTGGAAACCGACTCTTCCGCCCACCGACTTGGCACCGACCGGCGATCACCCCGTACACTTGCACTATCCAACACACTTGGGACAATTGACAATTGATGGAAGCCAATTCACCTACACATCTGTATGTCTTTGGGGTGTTGGTGGAAACCGGAGCACCTAGATAACATCCACGCAGTCACATGAAGAATGTAAAAGCAATGTGTAATACAGGTTGGAAGATAGACACAAAAAGCTGGAGTAACTCAGTGGGACAAGCTGGAGAGAAGGAACTGGGGACGTTTCGGGTCGAGAACCTTCTTCAGACTGATCTTCCTACACAGATTGGAAGTAGTTTATGACAATTTTATGCACAACAGTATAAGAAAGATGTCAGCCCTTTCTGACTCCTTTCCCACTACAGCTGCAGCAACAATGGGGAGTGAGGGGGACAGAGTCAGAATTATGAATGTACTGGTATGTAGCCAGTCACTGGAATGGGCTCCTTGGCCCCTCAAATCTTGAGCAGCCAAAGGGAAGCTGTTGTTATGGACTTGTTGACACAACACAAGGGTATCATGGTGAGAAGAAAAGGTGAGTTTGGATCCATGGTTGCCAATCTTCATCTGTGGAATTTCCTCACCTCATGCCAGTCATGGTTTGTTGACAGTGACTGATTGCAATGATTAGCCGACCTCTCGATTATCACTGTCTCCGGTGGCCTCCCCATGTGGTTGAAGACTGACTGGATGGACCCTGGTCTTTTTGTCATCCAGCAATTCCTATTTCTATGCTTTCTAAATAATGCTGCATAGTGCCAGCAATAAAAGAAAGACGAGCTCCCTGCTCATCCAATGCCTGAAATATGCTGCAAAAGAGGCTATAGCCAATAATGCTTCTATACTTGTGCTTGTAATCTGATTTCAATCTCCTACTCCGTATCTCACAGTGTTTCCACTTTGCTGGGATGTAATTAAAAATGCTTGTTGGTCCTGTTGCATCAGCCTCGACTGTAAATTGTCTGCTGGTTTTGCCACAGTGAGGGCGCTGTGGCTGTGTACAATTGTGTCGATGGCAGCAGTCCACTGTACAAAGGTAACTTATTTTTCTGCAACCTGGGAATCCTAGTACAGCCAACCCACCCAAACGCAACTAATTCAACGCATGCCATGAACTGAACTAAAAGCTACCTCGTCTATTTTGCTTTCTAGGTAAGCGAGCTGAGGTGTTGCTGCACAGTGTTTGCGTTAATAATATTACATTGTTAATTCTTGAAATGAATTCCAGTATGGTAGCCTGTCAACATCCCTCGCCTTTGGCCAGTTGTTTAAGCCTTGCCCACTTTGCTAGATTGCATCAACTATTGATATGTGGTTTATTGACTCAAAGCTTTGTGAAATATATCCCAGCACTTCACATAAATATGGTGCAAGGTTAAACATACAGACCCTTTTGAATGTATTGTGAAATTCCAGGCAGCTCTATATTTTGTAATCAAGTCATGTATTCAGCAGGTTGTGCAACACCAGATGACTAAATAATCTTTTATAAGCACATCACATTTTTCCATTAAGGGAAACATTCACTGCATTCTTTTAAAAAATAAAATAATTGACCCTGCATTGCTGAACAAAATACTCTATTTACATGTACTTCTGGGATGGATAGGTTGTGTATGAGGGAAATAAAATACTGTTGAATTATATTCTGATGAACCTGCCAGAAATATTCATGAGCCTCGGCTGCAACTCCACACATAAGTTACCCGAAGGATTTGTTATACCAAAGTCTTTTGGTGCAGACTTCAGTGTGCAGTGCTCATTATTAATCAATTAGCCACGATCTAACTGAACAGCAGAGCAGACTCGAGGGGCTGAACGGCCTTCTGTTCTGAGTTTTTTTTTGTGCCTCATGCTGGTAAATATTTTGCAGAGCACAGATCTCAATTGTGTTTTTCTTCATTCTGCAGGGGTGCTATTCTTCAACCCCTTTTGAGATTATTTTCAAAGTGCCCGGCAGCTAAATCTTAAATCTATTAAGTACTTTGCATTGGTGAGGCCAACAATGGTTTGACATTAAATTCCATTCATGTTCAAGTCACTCCATGACCTTGTTCTTCCTCATTCCCATTAATTACTACAGCAATATAGACCTGTGTAAAAACTGTTCTTCCAACTCCAGCCTCTTGCACCGTCTTCAATACCTTTGTTCTACCATTGAGGTCTGCGTCTTCGTGACTCATGCCCCCTCCATCTTCCACCCCTTTCTTAGGATGTTCCATAAAGTATACCTCTGACCAAGCTCTTGGTTCCCTGCTCTAACATGCATTCCTTCTCAATAACACTTCTGTGAGGTACTGTGGGGATGATTCACTTGATTAAATGGCAATTGTTGTTTTGCAGTGATATCATTGTGAGTTATGAGCAGTTGTTATCTACCTGCGTTTTGGAAATATGCCAATATGCGTTTGTTTGTTGAATCATGCAATCTGTTTGGATTACTGTCATTCATGCTTTGGGCAGCTACCCCCCCCTCTCACCCCATCTTAATGCAGCAACTTCCCAATCTTGCAGCCTCTTAGGGTTCATTTTTGGCAGTCCCACAGAGTCTCATCAACCCAGCATTTAACTTTCCTATATTCCCCATGGGTTTTAGCTTCTGGATCCACCAATACTTCAAAGCAGATTCATAAGTTGGAAGCAATCTCAAACTGCCCTTGATTCTGGCACTCAGTAAACCAGCTCCTAGTATTAGCAATTAAAATAGTTTGTGCTCTCAATTGATCGTTCTTTCGAATTAAGCATGCACTACAATGAAAAAAACATTTTAATATTTTGCATGCACTGTTTATCTTGCACCGCATCAGATTTGCTCCCCAGTGCTTTTGATTTATTCAGCATGGTAATTAATGCCTGTATAATTTATAGTGCGGTCTAAATATGCTTGTATTGTGTGCATTGAAATTGCTCTATTGTAACATTAAGGTTTAAATAAAGAATAATACAATTTTGAAGATTCAGGATTAACCCCTGCAAATGTAACACACCTGGTTCAATGTGTGGACAAATGTTCTCTCTAAATTCAATTTTGCTGCACCATATTCACGAAAAACACTGTGTCATGAATTTGCATCTTCCTTCAAATCGGAAATGCAAATTTATCCTGACCCACTCCCATTGTGTGCCAGGAAGCAAGGTGTGTTGAAAGATAGGAACCAGTTTTACCTACTTGCACTGTAAGCCACATGATTGACTTTCTGAATTTGGTAATTTGCAAAGGTTTACATGGAGGCAACACTCGCAATCATTTAAAAAAAATAAAATAGTGCAAGTACAAGAACAACATTTTCGATGCGGAGACCCAGAGGTGCTTGGTGCTGATGTAGGTCAGTGCCAAATACAGGCAGAAAATGCTGGGGATACTCGGCATACTGGGCAGCAGCTGTGAAGATAGAAACAAGAGTAAACATTTTAGATGAATGTCATTTCATCAGAATTGTTCCGAGCTTAAGTCTTGTTTTAAGCTGACAACCTTTCATCATTGATTCCGCTCTCCTCCCCAGTAATGCTGCCTGGCTTGCATGAATATTTACAACATTTTATTTTTAACCCGGGTTTCCGGCTTCTGCGATGTTTTATTTTTGTGTGTCGTCAAGAACATTGGTCATTGTCATTTGGTTATTAAACTTAATTTGGCGCTGTCCAAAAATGTAGACAACAGTGACATTGTGTCACTTTATAACAATTGACACTAGTGCCCTAACCTGTGCTCTGACCAATGCCCTGATCTTGATCAATCTCTACACTCCATCATTAGCACCTACCTTTGTAGTTACTCAAAGCTGACGTGACAAACGACTAAGTCCTTGAAACGGAGCATGTCCCAGAACCTGGAAAATATGTCTGAGGGAGATTTGGACCAACAAAGCAGGGGTTGGTCTGCAGCAGTTCGTAGGCCACTGAGAAGTGGGGTAGATCAGTGGGAGTTTGTTGGTAGAACTGGGGTAGTTTTGTAGCAATTGGCGGCTAGAGAGGTGGGGTAGATATAAATGGGAGTTTGGTGTCAAGAGAGGTGGGGTAAATGTATGGGTGTTTGCGGCTTGGAGAACTGAGGTAGTTTGTGAGAGAGAGAGAACGTAGAACATACTGTATAACATTATCGTGTGTAGGTAAAGAACTGCAGATGCTGGTTTAAATCGAAGGTAGACACAAAATGCTGGGGTAACTCAATGGGACATGCAGCTCCTCTGGAGAGAAGGAATGGGTGACGTTGTGGGTCAAGACCCTTCTTCAGTCTGAAAGTAACAGGAAACGGAAATGAGAGATATAGATGATGACGTAGAGAGATAAAGAACAATTAATGAAAATATGCCATAAAAGCAAAATCCCGTTTGAGAAAAAATCACTTGATGTTGCAGTGGCAGTTAGCAGCTATGACATCACAATGGGATCTCATTTACATAAACTGCCTGTGAGTAGTGCTCCACCCCACAATGACATCACAATGGGATCTCATTTACATTAAAAAAAAGCTGCTTCCACCTCACAATGACGTCGGGGGGGGGGGGGGGGGTGCAAGGAGGGGAGAGGGGTTATGAAGCGAGGGAGGGAGTGATTGAGGTAGGGAGTGACTGAGGGAAAGGAGATGGTGAGGGAGTGAAGGAGGAGAGGAGAGAGAAGAGGAGGGGGAAGGAGTGTTGGGGGATATGGGGAAATGAGCCGCGCCTGCACAGTTGTGGCTATGGGTGAGTGGTGCAATATTACGTTGCGGGAACACGGGTGAGAGGTGGAAACGGGTAGCATTGGGGGAATGGGTGAATGGTGGAATATTGCGTTGGGGGAATGAGGCCCAACGGGTCCCACTTGGTTGAGTCCCCTTTAAACTTAAAGCAGTAAAATGTATTTCAATTGATGCTAAACGGATGCTTGTAATGTTACATGTTAATTCATAAATCGCGATGGCAACTGGAATAATATTGAAGCAACGACTTTAGCAACTTGATTGATTCACACTGAATGCATTTGAATGAGTTGCACTTAACTAATATATTTTTTGATCTGAATTTAGTGAATCAGTGTTATAATTTATTTGTGCCAATCAGAAAAAAGTCAATTTTTCCAAGTGCCTCAGATAAATTTAACATCAGCTGAGCATTTAAAGTGTGATGTTCTATGTTTTAATTATTTTTATGCGCAGCGCCGACACATTGCAATAAATTGAAATTACTTACAATACTTACAATGGTACATACCCAAGTAAGACATGCCAAGCCATTTGTGCTCATGTGTCCTTACCTTTGCTGATAGTTTTTGAAATCCTATGATTTCTTATTTGTAAAAATGTGGAGGAGGTGGGGGGGGGGGGGGGGGGGGGGGGTGAAGGAAAATGGATTTAAATCAAGCTATCAATTGCATTCCTTTCTGACATTGCAAAACTAATAAAAATTCCATTTGGATAGCAGCAATTGGATTACTTTATAAGGAAAAAACCTTGCCTTTGGCTACTTTGTCCTCTGAACATATAATGCATTTTTTTGCTTCAGGGAATATTAATGACAATAGTGCTGTAATATGTGATATTGTTACTCAGACACATACACTGACTCATGGCAGCGTGCGTGTCATTACTTGTTCTGAAAGTGGAGCACTCTGCTGAGGATTTTGTTTTTGTGAGTAAAGGAAATTATGATTTTTAGGAAGAATTATTTTGCTCAGACTTGCTTTCACTGTCTTGGCACTGCTTGTGTGTGCTTGTCTTTTTTTGAGTCGTCGTCCGTCCCCCCCCCCCCCCCCCCCCCCCCGTTCCTGGTAGTAATGGTTTCTTTAATATAGTAATGGTTTCTTTAATATAGGAAGCGTGCACGACTATCAGTTCTGTTCTCTAGTATTTTGTTCTAAGCAGAACCTGCTGCTATTTTGCGTGCATTAGAAATGCATTGAAGAAATTGTGGACTTTAGTAAACTGAACAATGAATTGATGGTCCACAAGTGGTTAGTTGATGTAACAAATGAACATAAGTGGAGAATTCGCAACATCAAACAAGTAGTGTATAAATAATTCTATTATGTTATTTACAGCAAGGGAAATAGGCACATTGTGTTTAATAATTCATTAAAATTCTATTAGCTTGTAAATCACAATTTTAATGTAAAAAAATCATCTAAGACTTATTAAATTGAATTGTGTATGGAATGCAATGTGTCGTTTGCTGCAAAATACCTATTCATTATTGCTTGTGTCACACTGCGCCAAGTCAGTTTGTCCTTGAGATTATTAAACTAGATGGCTTATTGATGCTGCTTTAAAATGGGTCGGCAAAGAATGAAAGGTAAATATGGGCAGTTTATTCGTATATCAGAACAAAATATTTGTGAAATGTTTGCTTCAGACTGAATACACTTGGGTGTGTGTAAAGTTGAGTGGTGCTGGGTGGGGGGGGGTTCTTGTTTATATTCCATTTTGAAGATGCACTATTTTCACCAAAGTTCCAATCTACAATGCATGTATATCAAGACAGTTCCCAGAGTTTAAAGCGGTCCCATTTGGTGCTGTTGTTTCTACTGCAAGTGGAAGAACATTTAATGGTCTTGGCAAGTCAGGTCAGAATGTGCTCAGGGAACTGGATTTAATCCTTAATTTTCAGAATGAAAATCCAAAGCCTTTTTCTTGCCAGTAAGTGTTAAGTGGTAAGTGTTAGATGTCAGCCTCTGGCTCAGTCCGTCGCGTGCTTGCCTTGTAAAACCCGTGGCTTCACACCCAGTCCGAGACATTTAAGTCCAGAATCCCAGGCTGACGTTCCAGAACTGCTGGAAGTGTTCTGATGGTAATTTGTAGCTGGTGCTGAAGGTGCAATATATAGCTGTGGCGTGTCGCATGCTCTGATGCATTTCAGGTCCACTGATATCAAATGAATTGGGCAAGTGGAGTTGCGATTTGGTGCAAGATTGTAGTGCGTCTCTGGGGAATGTGCCTGGTACAATCTAGTACAACTAGCACAAACCTCAAGCTAACAAAGGTGTTCTAAGCATTGGGAGTCTGTTTGATGAAAGCCTTGAAGACCCGAGGAACTTTCCTTTCAATTAAAGGCTCGTCACCCACACCGAAGCAAGTCGTCTAATGTCTTTCCTTATTTCCTTAAGGGCCTGTCCCACCAGCATGCAACTCTATGCGATGAGCGCGACCTAACGTGGTCGCTTGAGCTGTCCGGCGTCACGGGGCCGGTCCCACTTCGACCGCCGGAGCCGTGCGGAGTTCCTCCCGACATCGCACGGGACTCTGAAAAACTGACCATGTTCAACAATTCCGCGTGGCGATGGCTTGTCGGCTCGCAGTCACCTCGACACATTAAGGGGCCTGTCCCACCAGTATGCAACTCTATGCGTTGAACACGACCTAACGTGGTCGCTTGAGCCGTCCGGCGTCGCGGAGCCGGTCCCACTTCAATCGCCGGAATTGTGCGGAGTTCGTCCCAACATCGCGCAGGGCTCTGAAAAACTGACCATGTTCAAAAATTCCGCGCGGCAACGGCTTGTCGGCTCACAGTCGCCTCGACGCATTACACATCGTCTCGACGTCGTGCCTCCGTGACCCTCTCTGTAGGTACCTCCGTGACCCTCTCTGTGTATGGCTACATGGCCCTCTCTGTGTGTGCCTCTGTGCCCCTCTCTGTGTGCCCTGCTCTGTCCTGGCGAACTTACCTTTAAGACTTCGCTCCAACTTTGTGCCGTGTTGCGCCACTCACCCGACCTCCGCGCAGCCCCCGCTGCCAGTTTGGTCGCGCTTGCCGCATGCAGGCGCATGCTGTTGGGAACGGCCCTGAACTGGGATCACCCGACCTCCGCGCGGCCCCCGCTTCTAGTTTGATCGCGCTCATCTCATGGAGTCGGATGTTGGTGGGACAGGCCCTTTACGATATAGGACGAGGTAGTTTTGCGTCATTGTGTCTGTTTTGGCTTATGGAGCAAATCCGTTCCCCTGTAGCCTATTCTCCTGCCAGATTCTATCCTAAAGCCAGAGACCTGGGGCCATTTACACTGACCACTTGCTTGGGGATATGAGTGATTAATCAAGCACTTTGGAAAACACACAAGCAGAAAGTGCAAACTCGATGCATAGAGTATCAGCGGTCGGGATAGAACCCGAGTGGCTGGTGCTGTGAGGCAGCCAATGTGCTAACTACACCAACCGGTGTGTGTAATCTTCAGTGAGGTAGTTGAGAGCAATCTGGAATGCGAGAATTTTACTTGGACAAAAACTCTCCTCTCAAAGTCTGCACTGAGGAAATTCTGAAACCTCAGCAGAAGGTAGACACAAAAAGACATTGTGTAGCAGAAGATAGACACAAAAAGCTGGAGTAACTCAGCGGGACAGGCAGCATCTCTGGAGAGAAGGAATGGGTGACGTTTCGTGTTGAAACCCTTCTTCAGACTGAAAGTCAGGGGAAACGAGAGATATAGACACTGATGTAGAGAGATAAAGAACAATGAATGAAAGATATGCAAAAAAGTAAATTCTTTTTTGCACATCTTTCTATCGTTGTTTTTTTTTTTGCATATCTTTCATTCATTGTTCTTTATCTCTCTACATCATCGTCTATGTCTCTCATTTCCCATTCCCGTTACTTTCAGTCTGAAGAAGGGTCTCGACCAGAAACGTCACCTATTCCTTCTCTCTAGAGACGCTGCCTGTCCCCCCTGAGGTACTCCAGCTTTTTGTGTCTATCTTTGGGTTTAAACCAGCATCTGCAGTTCACTTCCTACAAATGTAGTTTGTAGCTGTCAGGTTGCAGGATCAATCCCAGACTGATTGCCAGGACTGATAATCAAAACCACCCGCTCCTCTCATCAATGCAAAGCAGATCAATTTTCTCAAAATAAAACTCTGCTGGGGCTATCTGGCTCCTACACTATGCAGATCTCCCAAACAGATCATTTCATATCTCTCCATTGAGAATGTTGTTTATCATCACACACAGCCTGTGATTAAGTGCAACAGTGCTGGCTGGCTGGCTGGACCTTGGACTACAAACGCACCTTAGGTTTTTTAATTAAGGGGCAAGGTATTTGGACAGAAGGTCAACGCCAGCATCTGCTCAATCCTTTCTACTGGCGTTGCGTTCAGATCTTGGGATTGTCACATGCTCAGACATCAGTTCAGAGAATCAAAATGTGAACTTTTCTGGCAGTTCCAGAGATTCCAGTGAAAGGTAACTCATGATCAAGTATCAGGTTATTTTCACAATCCTCCCATCAAATTCATCCAGCAGAAATATTGTCAACATACTGGACTTTAATCAGAGCGGCAGGGCTACGGGATTAACTCCTGAGAAGGTTGGAGGCAGCAGAGATCTCTCACCTTTGGAACTTAATAAATTATTACTTTGAGAAGATAAATGCAAGTTGAGTGTGTACTTAGTGTACAGTAGTGCCTTGTACACACAGGAGGAATGTGTTATTCTGTTATTACTTAGTGGAGTTTCAATCAGGAAAGATCATTTTTATGTTTTATGTTACATGCTGCAATAAAAGCACCATATGTTGTAAATTTTCTTTGGTTATTTGGCATTCAGCTATAACAACAGAACACAAACATTGATTTAGGCTTTGATACAAAGCTATTCCGTTCTCAGAAAAAATTCAAGATTGTTTCTTTGTGGTACAATGCAGAAATGCATTATAAAGAGATTACTGTGCTATTTATAGAAACACAAAAAGTACATATAACATAATCCATTTAAAACAATGTTTGTCCTTTTCCTCCTTGGGGGGGGATAAAATCAATCCTGTTTGTGAATAATAGCATGGCTACTTAAAAAGAAATTAGTGGCTTCAAATTAAACTTTTTTGTAATGATTTTTAGCAGAAGGTGTAATTGGTTTATTGTGTTTATAAGGTGGGAGTATTCACTAGATAGCTAAATTGCCTCTTGCAGTATTTTGAAGCACTATAACATGGTTTCCTTTACAGCAACCCAGAGACGACACAATAAAAGATTAAGGAAGAATATCAGTCCAGAGGGTCCTTGTCACATTTCAGGGCTTGTAGGAATTCGGTATTTTTTTTTTACACACACCAGACCATCCATTACAGAATTGAACTCAGGTATTTGGCACAAAGCAGTTGAAACTTTGACTTAAAAATAGATGGCGGCTTGAAGCAGTTGAAATACGACATCTGTCAACTCCTCATTATAGCCTTTGTATACACCAGAGAGAGCATGTTTACTTTCTGCTTGTGCAAGATACTAAATTGTTCATAGAGCTGCCTTTTTTTCTATATATATATATATATATTTAAAAAAATCAAATGGATGAAGAGAACACTTCCTGATGATAGCTGCACATTGAAATATTTTTCCGGATTCATTTGCAGAATGGAAAATTCCCTCCCTCCCCATCGAGATTCATTTGTATTTCACTTGATTCATCTACATTTCTGATTGTGATTTTGTATGCTTGTAATAAATTAAACATGGCCCTGTAATCAAATTAGACTACGTTTTATTTGCAGGGTTGCTGGGTTTGTTGGTTCAGTGTGTTACAGTGACATACAAGCTGAAATAATAGACCATTGTTTGATGTTCTGTGTCCCTGCTATTTTAGTAGAACTTCAGCTCTTGTTTTGCAATTAGTCCATATGTTTAGTAACTCCGCTTTCAATAATCCAGACAAGGGGCGGGGGCAAGAGCAAGTTGTCTGGAGGGGCAAATACAGGCAATGGAGAGGCAAATCTAAAACCATTAAATTCCTACGGATACACAGAGTCCTTGCTTGGTCATTGAGTAGTTAATTGTAAACTGGATTTATCAACACCTTAGTCTGCCATGGATCTGTATCGCTCCTTTCGCCCCCATTTCTATTTGAAGGCTACCTAAGGAATAGGTGTGGCCAGTTTATCAGCAGGATTTGTCCACTGTTTTGTGAGAGCATGGGCGATAGGGCGGCATGGTGGATCAACGATAGAGTTGCTGCCTTACAGCGCCAGAGAAACAGATCCTGATGATGGGTGCTGGCTTTACGGAGTTTGTATGTTCGCCCCCTGACCTGCGTGGGGTTTCTCCAGGAGCTCTGGTTTCCTCCAACACTCCTAGGCTGTGGGCCGAGGAGCTTTTTCGTTCAAGTTTGTGACCCAACTCACGGAACCACTTGAATTTTTAACATATTGTGTAAAAATATTATATAAATCATACTTGAAACTCGTCAAGACCAAAACCTGCACATTTTTTAAAAATATGAAAAAAACGTCAAATTTTCCGAGTAGTAATTGTCCAATCAATGCACATTTGACATTGGTCAATTTGCGTCCGACCTCAATCCCGCGCTTTGTTTTATGGTCGCTAGGCAGTGAGGACCCTGGGATCATGGCTGCCTCCTAATTACATCAAAACAATAACAAGGTTTCGAAGGAATAAAGGTAATGCTAACCTTGCTGATCATTTTGTTTTTCAATTGATTTATCTTTATAAAGTTATGATGTGAACTGTTAAATAATAATGATAAATAACAAATGTAGAGCTAAAGTTAGGATTAGGATTAAGGTTAGGGTCATTCGGCTATTCAGTCGGTCGGTTGGTCAGTCGGGCTTATCGGTAGGCCGATGGATGCTGTGGAGGAGCCGTCGGGCCGCCGGTGCATGGTGATAGTGATCGGTCTGCCGGTGGATGGTGAGAGTGGTCGGTCTGCCGGTGGGTGCTGCGAGTGGTTGGTTGGGCTGTCGGTAAGCCGGTGTTGCAGCGAGCGAGCTGGTGGTCTGACGGAGCCGGCGCTATGGGGGTGCTGAAGGCAGCCCGGGCGGCGTGCAGAGCAGTGCTGCACCCCACCATCATCACCGCGATGATCCAGAGGGGCATGCTGGCCGAGGTGGACACGCTGCAGGGCAACACGTACAGAGCCCACAGCCGGTCCCAAAGCGGCTTCAGCTCCAGCCGTGGGCAGCTCTGGAAGGGGGGCGAGTTAGGGTTAGGGTTAGGCATTGTTCCTGTCAGTGGAAGATGCCTTAGCCTTCCCCCTGCCTGACACTGCCACAGTCCCACTATAGCCATGACCCCCACTCTGCACACTGGCAGTCAGTGGGGTCCAGTAAACTGGGGAACCCAGAGGAACTGCCCTCACCCATTAATTAGGCTGGTTCAGGAGCCAAACCCCATGGGATATATATGTGTGTGTGTGTGTGTATATGTATGTATGTATATGTACATATATGTGTATATGTATGTGTATATATGTATGTGTATATATATGTATGTATGTGTGTATATATATAAAATATATAATATATATATATATATATATATATATGTGTGTGTGTATATAACTTCACGAGCCATATATTATTATACCAATTATATTATTTACACACACACACACACACACACACACACACACACACACACACACACACACACACACACACACACACACACACACACACACACACACACACACTCACTCTATAATAGGTCTGATAATATATGGCTCGTGAAGTTTTTTCAACATGTTGAAAAATGTCCACGAGAGCCCCGAGTACCTACGAGCGGCTATTATCCTAATTCTTCGAGTTTGAAACGGGGGAAACTTGGGAGAAGTCTTGAATTACCTCGTATAGTGGGACAGGCCCTTTAGTTTGGAGAATATGCCCCAGGCTTCAGTTCTGAAATGAGCTGAATAGCTTTTAATTTTAGGATTATTTTCTCTCTGTTTTATTATTTCCATCTCCCAGTCCAACCCCCTTGGGATTAGATTTGCTTTAGCTACCTCATCAAATACTTTTAGCAATTTTACCATACTGTTCAGATCACCCCAACGTTTCAAACCCCAGGCTTCCTCCATTATCACTTGCATGGAAACGTGACCCTTACAGAAACTGCAACATCCACCTCCAGCCCCTGCGGATTTCTGGCCCATGACAACTCGGAGAGGAGAAGCAGCATTTTGCAATGTGAGGGAGGCCTCGTGTAACAACTACAAGTTAGGGCCAGCCACAGTGGCGCAGCGTTCTCTGCCTTACAGCGCCAGAGACCCGGGTTCGATCTCGACTACGGTTGATACGTTCTCCCAGAGGCCTCGCGTATTTTCTCCGAGATCTTCGGTCTCCTCCCACACTCCGAAGACGTACAGGTATGTAGGTTAATTGGCTTGGTGTCTGTGTAAATTGGCCTTAGTGTGTGTAGAGTGTGTTAATGTGCAGGGATCGCTGGTTGGTGCGGACCCAGTGGGCCGAAGGACCTGTTTCTGCGCTGTATCTCTAAATTAAACTAAAACTAAGTCGCCCACCTGCTTGTCCCATCAACCGCTTCCTGCCCCCCCCCCCCCCCAAAAGAGACAAAATGTTGGAAGCACTGTTTATCTTTTGCACACCAGCATCTTCAGTTCCTTGTGTCTACTACTCCAAGCCCCGGCCATTTCTGAACCCCAAAAATGCAGTGGAAACTGATCATCCTAAATTCCAAGGAATTGCCTCAGAGTTACAGTATCCATGGATTTAGGAATAATTTGCAGTACGTTTTAGATCTGTTTTGGAGCCTGTGGCAAAAGCGTCATCTTTTTATTCACACGCCCATTGGTCAAGGTATTCTTTAGCATGTACACTGACAAAACTGATGTATATTTTGCAACTGCTGTTCCTCATGTCTGTATTAATAAATCAGGGTATGTAAGAAGGAACTGGTTGATACTGAAGATAGACACAAAATGCTGAAGTAGCTATGCGAATCCAGCAGCATCTCTGGGGAAAAGGAATAGGGGACATTTCAGGTCGAGACCCTTCAGCAGACTAAGAGTTCAGGGAGAGAGATGCTGCCTGGCCCGCTGAGTTACTCCTGCATTTTGTGTCTATCTCGACCCGAAACGTCGCCTATCTCCTTCGCTCCTTAGATGCTGCTGCACCCGCTGAGTTTCTCCAGCTTTTTGTGTAACCCTTGTGTCTATCTAATTGGGTTAGGGGTTGCTTGACTTCTCAAATAGATGTTGTTTGGCGGAGATGTTAAATCAGAGGCCTCTTCTTTCTTTCCGTGGTTCACGTGGACAATAATTTGCATTTAAGTAATGCCTTCTAAGCTGCTGCACAGAGTTCCAATTAACTAGAATAAAAGAAAAAGATAATCGGAGCAGTGATTTAAAAGTTCAATCAGCTGTTCGAAATCTGAAACAAAAACAGAAAATGTTGGAAACACTCGGCAGATCAGAGAAAGAGAAAAGGTTAATGTTACAGGTCAAAGATCCTTTGTCAGACGTTATAATGTGCTATATTGTAAGAGGCAGATTGACCAGTAGAAACAGTTTAGGTGGGAATTCCAGAATTTGTTTTGGGGGCAACGGTTTATAGGGATTTTGGCTGGAAATCTGAAACTAAAGCAGCTCTTCAGTATTTTCTGTGTATGTTTGCTGTTGTTTCAAATCTTGGCGTCTCGGGTTTTTTCACAGCAAGTACTTTTAAAGTGAGGCCGAAACTAGAGGGAATGTCTGATCGTGGGGAATATGGCAGCCAACGTGCACACAGCCAAACTCCTATAAATAACGAGGTGATAACCACCAGATAATCCAGTGATGTTTAGTGGTGATTGTTGACGGATGAACATTGGCCAGGGCAGTGGTGGAGAACTCCCTGATCATCTTTTTGAGATCATCATTGTTGAATCTTTTATATTTATTGTGAGGGCAGGCAATTTAATCCGGTATTTCAGGAAATGAAATCTCTAACACAGTAACACACCTTCACTGCTGCAATTAACAGCCGAGATTTTGCTTCTGAAGTGAGTCTAGAGCTCTTAGCCTCCTGACTCAGAGTTACCATATAAGGTGCAATTAACAGATGGTTCACAGAAATGTTATAAAGCAGGCACAACCCTGCCAAAATATAATTTTTCCTAAATGGATGGCTGAGGCAAAGAATAAATGGTTCTATTGACAGATGTTAATGGTTTTGGATTGTAAATTTACAGAATTTTTCTTGGTTTTTGCAGGAATGATGTTGTAATCTGTTGCACTACATTTTTGACAAATGGAAGTCTTTAAAATAAATTTCCTCTTTGTCGCACGGTTGATGCACGCTAAACATTTGTATCCAACTATATGACTTCTAGTGAGAGTTTGAAGCCACTCTGGGGAACAAATGAAAGTTTCAATAAAAAAATCGATATAACTTTCTATTTTAAACAAAAGCTCCACCATGTAGAGCCTGTACTCTAGTGTTCCTGCAGCATTAAATCACCACAAAAAGAGAGCATCTATAATCACTAGGGTCTTGACAAAATGAAATATACATGAAGACCATTGCTCAATAGTGATTAAATACCTTCTCAAAGTCCCAAGCTTCTAGTCCTAGTTACATTATCTGCTAGGCGAGGAATTTAGTGAAAGGTTTCACGCTGTGGATTAATTAAGAATGTTACCAGAATGTGAAGTATTTTCTTTTAGCCACCACATTTCTAACTGTGCTTTTGATACAAGTTGCTTGATGTATCAGCTTTGAGTAATAACTGATTCACTCCGGGATCGTTTCTTGGTGTCTCTTGTCACTTAGTCACAGGAGGACCAAAATAATATCTGAATCCCATGTCACTTTTGCCCTGCTTTTTATTTTGCTGCCGTTCTTAGGTGGGGATGGTTGCCGAGGGGAAACTGAAAGTGAACTTGAGGCAATGTAATTCGTGGCATTTAAAACAAAAGAATGTGTTGCATCTGATGTGAGAACTGAGAGCATGAATTTAAAATGGGCAGCATCCTGTTGCACTGTAAGACAGGTGATGTGACTGGAAAAATAATTAAAGTATTCTAAATGATCAATTCACTACTTTTCCATAAAATATTGTCCTAGTTTGCTGACACTGATAATGTGAATTGCCGACAATACTCCAACAAGCGACTTGTTAATGTGCTGGTAATTAGAAATATAGATGAAAATAAAATAAGTTGGCCATCATCCATTTTTGTACTTTTTTTTTGTTAACTAAAGCCCATTATATGAGCAAAAATCCCCAACTGCTTCAGAACTTTTAACTGTTAAAGAGTCTAAACGGTATTATTATGAGCAATTTGAATCGAGTCATAATGAATATTTTGAAATTGAAATGAATGTTTTCCATGTAATTTGCCATGTCACTTTATACTTTTCTTTCAACAATTCATCAAAGGCACAAGCAGATAAGACAGCCCTTCAACATGGACAAAAGATTCTGTGCTCAAGTCTAGATAAAACTGAAACTAAATACTGCAGAATTGATTTGCTGTAAGAACTAATCCTAGACCTTATTGAATGTAGAAAACAGGAGGGGCTACTCAAAACTGTCCTGCCTTTTTTATGCTATATAAATAATTTTTGAATTGTATTTAATTATGGTCTTGCTACAAAGCTGTAGAGACTTGAAGGAAAGCCTCAACTCCAAAGATGTTTAGTCTTTGCAGCAGCAAGTTAATTTGGGAATCCAGCCAAGCAAAATACATTACAAAGGGTTCTGTGTGTTTTTGAAGCATTTCAATAATTACTTAGAAAATAAGTATTCTGCTTTTCCTAATTATACATCTAGTTTCAGGTTTTTTTTTTTTTAAATTTCTCTGAATATGATCTAATCTTTCAAGTTAACTGTGCTTGCTCTATTTTACGTGGTTGCATCACTTTTTACAGCTGCATTTGCCATGAGGCAACCAGATTTGGGTGTGTTAACAAAAGATTCAATGGAGTGCAAGGTTCTTTAAATAAACTTTATTGTTGATTTTTTTTTTAAACTCACAAGGTTTTTTTTCTTGGTACCCTATTTTGTGCATTGCTGCAGAATTGCAGGTTGCAGCAGAGCAGGAGGCCACTTGCTCCATCAAGCCGTTGCTATCGGCACGGTCCGTATGGACTGGAAGGGCCGAGAAGGCCTGTTTCCGTGCTGTAATTGTTATATGGTTATCGCTAGACAAGAGCAATGCAACCATTCTCAGTCAACTACCCTCTCCCCACTGCACTACATAAGGTCATAAGTGATAGGAGCAGAATTAGGCCATTTGGCCCATCAAGTCTACTTCGCCATTCAATCGTGGCCGATCTATCTCTCTCTCCTAGCCCCATTCTCCTGCCTTTTCCCCAATACCTCTGTAAACTATATTTATCAAGAATCTATCTATCTCTGCCTTAAAATTATACATTAATGGCGTTCACAACCTTCTGTGGCAAAGAATTCCACAGATTCACCACCCTCTGACTAATGAAATTCCTCCTCATCTCCTTCCTAAAGGAATGTCCTTTAATTCTGAGGCTATGACCTATTGTCCTTGACTTTCCCTCTGCAGAAACCATCCACTCCACATCCACTTTATCCAAGCCTTTCATGTACCTTCCTTTCAAGTATTTATCCAGTTCTCTTAGAAAGACCAGAATTGAACTGGGCTCCTGTACTCTCCCTGACAATGCAATCCAGACCCAATCATTTGCTGCATGAAAACCTTTTCAAATTGACACCTCTTTGATTCTTTTGCTGACTACATTCATTATACATACTCGTTCTTGACCCTTCTATCTTTGGAAGCATTTTCTTTATCTAATCTTTCTGGATGCTTCATGATTTTAAATACTGCTATCTGATCCCTTTTCAACCTATGTTCCATAAAGCACAACCCAAGTTTCTTCAGTTCATCCACATAACGAAATTGTTGGAATCGGTCATCGTTGGAATCCTTGTAGGTTATGTTTTTTACCTCTTTACAATTTTCCAAAAATGCGAGGCCTTGATCTGTACAATAATTGGTCTCAAACCAGTGTTGTGGAAAGGTTCAGCAAGACAAATACACAAAACAAGACAGATTTTTTCCTGAGATCCCAGAAATTTGTGTTCGACAAATTGGAAGCAGAACTAATGTGTGGGAAAGAAGTGCAGATGCTGGTTTAAACTGAAGATAGACACAAGAAGCTGGAGTAACTCAGTGGGACAGGCAGCATCTCTGGAGAGGAATGGGTACGATTCATGTCGAGACCATTCAGGTTACTCCTGAGTTACTCTGAGTTACTCCAGCTTTTTTGTGTCTATCTGCAGCAGAACTAATCTCTGCAACGCCATCATGTGACCCATTGTTTGGTCAGGATGCAGTCGGGTGAAGTCCTTTGTGGGCTATCATGGGGCAGAAGGCTGTTCAGGCTTTGGCTGCAGAGTGTTGCATTCCTTCGAGCCCAGTGCACAATCATTTTCTAAATGCTCAAACAAGAAACCATCTGCTGACCTTTTCTAAGGTAGGTAACCCTCCTGCATCATGGGATTCAGAAATCTGACATTAATCTCCTACTGTGAGCAACCATGGAGACAAATTGATGTGGAATTGTCACAGTGAATACTCAAAAGGTTTATCCTATTACCTTCCTATTTTAGTGTTAGAGATTGTGGTTCAATTTCATTAAGGCACTGGGTGATAATTCTCTATAAAGTAAATTATTATTTTCTTGGGTTGAATAAATGTGTTCAAAACCGTTTCTTCCTGGCACTATTTACCACATGGAAGCCGAGCCTTGCAGGCATTGCTAGTTTCCTTCTTTGTTTGTCAGTCCCTCTGGTTTGGGGATGATATGTTTCCGTTCCAGTTTTGTCGTCTCTGAGGTGGTTGATAAGGCATTTGGGAACCAAAGTGTCATGTATTAAGATGGCAATACGACTCTGGTTTTGGTACTGGATTAGTAATCTCAAGATAGACACAAAATGCTGGAGTATCTCAGCGGGACAGGCAGTATCTCTGGAGAGACTGAAAGGGTGACCCTTCTTCAGACCCAGAGTAATCACAAGCCCTGGATTCTTAGTTTTCCTTCGCTCCATAGATGCTGCCGCACCCGCTGGGTTTCTCCAGCAATTTTGTCTACCTTCGATATTCCAGCATTAGCAATTCCTTCTTGAATAGCCCTGGATTCTTGTTGTATATTTATATCTTTAAGCGAGACCACAGTTTTTTCTGAAAAGTCTTCATTGGTGGTTCTCTGCTATTCTTAAGTAGCTCCTGCTTTAGAAACATAGGAAATAGATGCAGGAGTAGGCCATTCGGCCCTTAGAGCCAGCACCGCCATTCAATATGACCATGGCTGATTATCCAAAATCAGTTTTTTCGTTCCTGCGTTTTCCCCATATCCCTTGATTCCGTTAGCCCTATGAGCTATATCTAACTCTCTCTTGAAAACATACAGTGAATTGGCCTCCACTGCCTTCTGTGGCAGAGAATTCCACAGATTCACAACTCTCTGGGTGAAAAAGTTTTTCCTCATCTCAATCCTAAATGGCCTACCCCTTATTCTTAAACTGTGACCCCTGGTTGTGGACTTCCCCAACATGGGGAACATTTCTCCTGCATCTAGCCTGTCCAATCCCTTAAGAATTTAATTTGCTTTAAATGTTTCTATAAGATCTTTGAAATATCTTTGAAATACACCAAATATTTTTCTTAAAAGTCTTCATTTGTGGTTCTCGGCAATTCTTAGGTAGCTTCTGGTTTACTCTTAAGCTCCCTCTGAAGTAGGCTTTGCCAGCCGCTCAGTTGGCAGCACCTTGCCAGGCAAACAATGGATAAGCAAAAGAAAATGCAGGCCTTGCCAGTGTATTTCCACAACCTGCGAGTGAATCACAAGCAATGAACCATTTGTCAAGACCAGATGGAATTAAATCAATGTCTGTTTATCCCGTTCAATTTGTTATGTTTTATACGCACATCAGCAGAGAAATCTGATGGTTTGAGAATGGAGAATTTCCATCTATGTGATTGACTTCAAAGCAATTTGATAAAGAATACAATTCAGGTTTGGATTACCTAAAGGAATAAAGAATGAAGAAACATAAAGTCAGGCATTCTAACAAGATAAACACCACCTGTACAGCAGATGAAGTTGAAAACTGATGGAATTCATTTCTGCTGTACTATTGGTATGGCATTGCATCTGGCTTTCAGTTGTAAGTTTTAAAGTATATTGCAATAAATGAGAGTTGTTGTGACCTAATGTAGGGTCAGTGCAAAAATGCTGCTTTTCACATTTTTTTTTTCTAAGATAGCTTGGCAGCTGAATTCTTAACATGTAACATGAAACCTATTTGAAAAGATATTAATCACAGCATCTGGTATTTTACTTTCTGTGAGTTAAACCTGAAGTTTTTGCAGGCAAATGTTAGCTCAAGTGTTATATACTTAACTGAGTCAACAGTGTGATTTGCCTGCCCAATTTAATCACACACACAACACAAAAGGAGGAATGAGCCAAGAATTGCAAAACTGAAAGCCTAGAGACTTGTGTTAATATCACCTCACTCATGATCTTCGCAGCTAGGCATGAATTTTGCAGGCATTCCATTTAAAATAATTTCTTTGTGACTGAAGGATGTGTTTAATAATAGTTTTCGTTGTCAGTTTCCAGCTGTGACTTAACATCTGTAAAATATGCTGCTGCAGTAGAGAAAATCATTTGAAACCCTGAAACCTTTTTTCACAACTTGATTGGCAATTCTCAAGTAAGATTGCCAATTCCCTTCCTGGCTGGGTTAAAGACCCATTACGAAAAGATTATGTTTGGGTTGATCAAGCACCTATTACAGTGAGCTGAAAAGCATGTTTAACCTCGCCAATTTGCAGAATGTACATGTAATGGGTGTTTAACCCAGCCAATAAAGAGATTACCGTTGTGATATTATGCTACAAAGCCAATGAACATATTGTTCTTCAGGTTGTTTTACAGTCATTTGACAAGCTGTACACGTCGAGGTAGCAATGGTTGAAATATATTTAAAAATGGGCATAAAATATTATGTTTAGTTCATGAATTTTAATGAGAAACAGACTCCTTTTCTGTCCCATGTGGTCTAGGGTGAATTTGTGATGTCCTTGGTATCTCTGTGTAGTTTGATTTGTGTTTGAAATTGATTCATTTTTACAAAAGACAAACAGCAGTGCTAAGAAAATAGTCTTTAAAATGTGAAAAACTTGGCAAGAACAGATTATGTGAATTTTCAGAGAGAAGGGATAAGGTATAAACTCTGTTCTGAAACAATGCATTTCACAAAACATTGAAGAATCAAACTTTGATTAATTTCTGATGTGATCATTTTTCAATTTCTACACAAGTCTGAAGCAACATGTGTCCATTTGTTCGAAGCAGCTAGCAGTAGTTTACTGGAAAATACACAAGAATGACATCAGAGAAAAATCACCCACAGATTGCTGGCAGTTTATTTTCCAGTAAATCAGTATATAAGTCCCTTTTTTTTTTAACTGAATGCTTTGTTGACCTTATTGAACACTTTCAGATAAGGTCAACTAATTCAGAAAATGAACCAATGTTATATTTATGTAATGTTGCTTTGAAAAAAACCTGCATGTTATTTGCAGTTAGTCCCTCATCTATAAAAGGCAAATTCAATGCTAGCATTTATATCGAGAACTGGAATACAAAAACAGAGGTGCATTGCTGAGGCTCTATAAGGCGCTGGTCAGGCTGCATTTGGAGTGCTGTTAGCAAATCTGGACTCCTTATCTCTGAAAGTTTTGCAAATTTGGGCCCCTTATCTGTGCTGGGTCTGGAGTGGGTCCAGAGGAGATTTACAAAAATGATTCCAGGAATGTGTGGGTTAGTATATGATGAGCATTTGACAGCACTGGGCCTGTACTAGCTGGAGTTTAGAAGGTTGAGGAGGGACCTCATTCAAACTTACAGAATAATGATAGGCATAGAGTGGATTAGGAAATTATGTTTCCACTGGCAGGAGAGTCTCGGGCCAGAGGTCATAGCCTCAGAATTAAAGGGTGCTCTTTTAGAAAGGAGGTGAGGAAGAACTTCTTTACTCAGAGGGTGGTTAATCTGTGGAACTCATTGCCACAAAGGGCTGTGGAGGTCAAGTTAGTGGATATTTTTAAGGCCGAGATAGACAAATTCTTGATTAGAACTGGTGTCAAGGGTTATGGGGAGAAGGCAGGAAAATGTGATTAGGAGGCAGAGATCAGCCATGATTGAATGGCGGAGTAGCATCGATCGGCCGAATTGCCTAATTCTACTCCTATAACTTGTGAACGCGACTTGGATATAAGTTTGCATATGTTGGTCGAATCATAGATGTTCCAGTGCAAGTTGTCCACCTGGAAGCTCTTAACAGTCAAATGTAGAAGCACGGAACTGCAGATGCTGGTTTACAAAAAAAGACAAAGTCCTGGAGTAGGAAGACAAAAATGCTGGAGAAACTCAGTGGGTGAGGCAGCATCTATGGAGCAAAAGAAATAGGCGACGTTTCAGGTCGAGACCCTTCTTCAGACTGATGTGAGGGTGGGAAGAAGAAAGGAAAAGGCGGAGACAGTGGGCAGAGGGAGAGCTAGGAAGGGATTATGAAATTGGAGGTCAATCTTCATACCGCTGGGGTGTAAACTACCCAAGCGAAATATGAGGTGCTGCTCCTCCAATTTACGGTGGTCCTCACTCTGGCCATGGAGGAGGCCCAGGACAGAAAGGTCAGATTCATAATGTGAGGGGGAGTTGAAGTGTTGAGCCTCTGGGAGATTGTTGGTTATTGCGAACCGTCGGAGGTGTTGGGCGAAGCGATCGCCAAGTCTACGCTTGGTCTGACCGATGTAGAGCAGCTGATATCTAGAACAGTGGAAGCAATAGATGAGTTTGGAGGAGGTGCAGGTGAACCTCTGCCGCACCTGGAAAGACTGCTTGGGACCTTGAATGGAGTCAAGGGGGGAGGTAAAGCGACAAGTATAGCATTTCTCTGCCCTTGTTATGAGTGGGGGGGATGGGGAGCGAGAGCAGAGTAATGGGGTATAGAAGAGACCCTGGTAAGAGACTCCTCTATAGTAGAAGAGGGGAACCCCCATTCCCTGAAGAATTAAGACATCTCCGATGCACTGCCTTAAAACACTTCATCCTGGGTGCAGATGTGGCGTCGACAGAGGAATTGGGAGTAGGGGGATGGAGTCCTTGCAGGAAGCAGGGTGGGAAGAAATGTAGTCCAGAGCCATGGGAGTCAGTGGGTTTATAGTAGATGTCGGTCAGTAGTCTGTCACCTGTGATGGAGGTAGTGAGGTCTAGAAATGGTAGGGAAATGGTCCAGGTGTATTTGAGTGCCGGGTGGAAGTTAGTGGTGAATTGGATGAAGTTAATGAGTTATGTATGGGTGCAGAAGGTAGCACCAATGCAGTTGTCGATGTAGCAGAGGTAGAGTTTGGGGATAGAGCCATTATAAGCCTCGAACAAAGATTGTTCGACGTACCCTACAAAGAGTCAGGCATACTTGGGCCCATGTGCGTGCCCATAGTTACACCTTGTATTTGGAGGAAATGTGAGGAGTCAAACGAAAAGTTGTTAAGGGTAAGGACCAGATCCGCTAGGCGGAGGAAAGTATCAGTAGACAGGGATTGGTTGGTTCTGTGGTCGAGGAAGAAACGGAGGACTTTAAGACCCTCCTGGTGGGGGATGGAGGTGTAGAGTGACTGGACATCCATGGTGAAGATGAGGGAATGGGGGCCTGGAAAACGGAAGTCATGGAGTAGACGAAGAGCGTGTGAGGTGTCTTGAACATAGGTAGGGACGGATTTAACCAGGGGGGATAGGATAGTCGGGGTATGTGGAAATAAGCTTGGTGGGACACGAACAGGCAGAAACAATGGGTCTGCCAGGACAGTCAGGTTTGTAGATTTTGGGGAGAAGGTAAAATCGGGCCGTGCGGGGCTGGGGAACGACGAGGTTGGAGGCTTAGGAGGGCAGGGAGCTGGAAGTGATGAGATCAGTGATAATGATAGTAGTCCTGGAGTAACTCAGTGGGTCAGGCAGCATCTGTGGAGAACATGGATAGATGACATTTCGGGTCGGCACCCCTTCCCCAGACCCATCGAAACATGCTCCGTGTGTTTTGCAGAGTAACATATGAGTGAAACATTGATTTTATTTTTGCCTGATTCCACTGTAACTAGGGTCTGAAGTGTGCAATCTGTAATCTAGATTGGAAATAAATAAATAGTGGGAGGGTGGAGTTGGGATTATTTTTCAGCTGGAAGAAATCTGAAGAATGAGGGGAAGCCACTTCTTATTTTTTTGCAATGAAGAATGTAAGAACAAGCAAGAAGCAGCGATTATAACTGTGTTCAACAAGCCAGGTCATTAATCTTGCCAAAATCATTTTGGCATTTTCATTATGTCAATGAGACTCTTGGCTATTTTACTTCAGCTGAGTTAGCTGGGATGAAAGTCGGGCGGTTTCAGGAGGTCAAAAGAAAGGGGCATTGGTCTCAAAGCAGTAATTGGGCAAAAATACTTTGGCTTCGGAAATACATTTAAACGAGAACTTGGCCAAAGTATATGTAGAATCGAGCTTTTTGCTAGATATTGAGACTTTTTGGCAATTTGTTTTAACCGTACAAAATTGTTTTCCTGAATCCTCGAGATTGAATTAACTTTGTTACAAGTGATGTTAAATTTGCTAAGGTTGTTTAGGAAAATTGAAACCCATGAAATAAAAGGACCGGTGAAGGCATTAATATGAAACCATCTGGGATAACGAGCAGAGGGTCATGGTAAAGAGTTTTTGAGACTGAAGGGAGCTGGAGTGCAAACATCTTTTATTTTAATACGTCACGACTTAGACATGGGTGTACTGGCTTTTTTGAGCTTTGTGGATGACCTAAAGCTTGGACGTGTGGGAAGCATTAAGACGGTTAATAGATTTCAGGTGGACGTAGCCAGGTGACGTGGACCGACGTGGCAGATGAAATTTAATTTAACGCAGAGAAATTCAAAGAGGTTATTACGGCAGTGGAAAAGCAGAAGAAATATGAACCTGAAAATACAGTTCCAAAGGGGATGCAGGAAGCAGGAGATCTGGGTGCGCTGTAAAGAACATTGTGCAAATGAAGTCTTAATCGTGGTGTTGCAAACTACAGCTGCTGAGCATTTTCCCTTGCCTGCAGTAATGGAAGTGAAACAAAATGTGACATTCAGGATTTGGGATGGGTGAGGGGCATGGAAAAAGGGCTGGCTGGCATTTGTGGGTCTGCATGGAAACAGCGAGAAAATTGGAGGTTCGTTCACTTTTGACAGATACAGATAGCGTGAACAGTATTAATGGGAGGGGATCAGAGATAGGTGGACAATGATTTAAAGTGGCGGGCCTAATACCCAGGCATGGCGTGAGGAAGATCTTTTTTAATGCGGTGAATGGTTATGATGTGAAACACATTTGCTGGAAACCGAGGAAGTTTGATGGATGCTGATTCGGCTTTGAGTTTAGAAAGGGAATCACAGTGGTGCAGCTTGCAGAGCCACTGCCTCTCAGCGCCAGAAACCCGGGCTCAAACCTGAACCTTTGCACACTCTCTCTCTGTGAGTGTGTTGGCTTCCTTTGGGTGCTCCCACATCCCACAGATGGGAGACTAATTGCCTCTGTAAATAGTCCCTGTGTGTGTGTGTGTGCGCAGGTGAATATTAGAATTTGGGAGAATTCATTGAACATCAAGGGGGAATTAATAAAAAATAATGCAGGATTAGTGCAAAACTCAACAGACAAGAGATCAGAGGCCAATGTCTCTATCTCATCATGACTCCAAATATTTTGGAAAAACACATTGTAGGACAGTAGAGATGTAGCAGGAAGTAAGGCTGACCAGGTGGTTCTGCAGAGAGTTGGCATGGGATCAATAGACTAATCCTGCCCTTATGACTGTTCTAGAATTTCCTGTAACTATTTGCTAATCACTCACTTGGAGTGATTCCCTTTTCAACAAGGATTTTGAGCAGATGCCAGGACGTGCTCCTGCCTCACCCGAGGCAGATTTCCCATGATGGGTCTGAAGCATTGAAATAATAGATTCACCAGTAATGATTTCTTTGAGTATGTGGGAGGAAAGTTTGACACTAGAGGGCAATTGAGTGCTTTGGTGAATATCCGACTCTGAATCATCGGAGGTACTACTTTTTAACTGATCGTTCCAAGCATATTCAACTTGGCTTTGAGCCTGTGGAGATTTTCATTACAGTTCCTGAGCAAAGTATTATGCTTAGTGGTATCAAAGACTGCAACACAGCTCAATGGTAGATGCAAGCTCAGTTGAAAATAGTGGAGAACTACCGCCTTTCTCCATCCTGGAAATACCAGTGGGTTCTGACTAATAATGTGTTTTTTTTAAGTATAGCCAATGTGTAAATAATGGGCCTGTTAATGAACAGAACTTCCATGTTGTTCTTTTCAATGTGGCTGTGAGATCTTCTGTGTTCACGTAAGAAGCCAAGTGGGTTCTCAGTTTAATATTGAAAAACAGTACCTCCGACAATCTGAACAATCTGATGACATTTCTGAGAAAAGATTGTTTATTGTTCTTTCATTTGCCAATTCATGTATTATAAATAGATTTGAACAGGAAGTTATAGAATAAATGTTTCATGAAGGCCACATGACATAACTGCTGGTTATTTAATTGTGTTGGAGGCTGAGGTAACTGATCTGTTTGTATTAAAATGGGTCTTTGACTCATCCACAGCAGCTTAGTTACAAAGTAAGCTTATATTTTAATATGGAAGCCTCATGTGGCCAATTATGCTCAAAGAGATGAGAACCAGAATCTAAAAAACCTCTCTCAACATTGATTCCAAATTTGTTATACACAATGACGTGTTTCAGGCAATATCAGTTAACTTTAATGATTTGTTGTTGGATGACTATTGATAGGAGCAAGCCACTATCTCCACCTGGAGGCCACGCATTAGCATTCATTTTATTTGCCAACTTTCCAAGATCGATCATGTGTTTTTAAACATTAAAGATTAATCTCCAGGATGCTGCCGTGAGCAGGGAGAAAAATTAAAACGTATTTGTTTTCGTTATTGTTTTTAGAAAATATTGCTGAGGTGATATAGAAACATAGATAGAAACATAGAAATTAGGTGCAGGAGTAGGCCATTCGGCCCTACGAGCCTGCACCGCCATTTAATATGATCATGGCTGATCATCCAACTCAGTATCCCGTACCTGCCTTCTCTCCATACCCTCTTAACCCTTAGCCACAAGGGCCACATCTAACTCCCTCTTAAATATAGCCAATGAACTGGCCTCAACTATCCTCTTTGGCAGAGAGTTCCAGAGACTCACCAATCTCTGTGTGAAAAAAGTCTTTCTCATCTCGGTCTTAAAGGATTTCCCCCTTATCCTTAAGCTGTGACCCCTTGTCCTGGACTTCCCCAACATCGGGAACAATCTTCCTGCATCTAGCCTGTCCAACCCCTTAAGAATTTTGTAAGTTTCTATAAGATCCCCTCTCAATTTCCTAAATTCTAGAGCGTATAAACCAAGTCTATCCAGTCTTTCTTCATAAGATAGTCCTGTCATCCCAGGAATCGGTCTGGTGAACCTTCTCTGCACTCCCTCTATGGCAATAATGTCCTTCCTCAGATTTGGAGACCAAAACTGCACGCAATACTCCAGGTGTGGTCTCACCAAGACCCTGTACAACTGAAGAAGAACCTCTCTGCTCCTATACTCAAATCCTTTTGCTATGAAAGCTAACATACCATTCGCTTTCTTCACTGCCTGCTGCACCTGCATGCCTACTTTCAATGACTGGTGTACCATGACACCCAGGTCTCGCTGCATCTCCCCTTTTCCTAATCGGTCACCATTTAGATAATAGTCTGCTTTCCTGTTTTTGCCACCAAAGTGGATAACCTCACATTTATCCACATTATACTGCATCTGCCAAACATTTGCCCACTCACCCAGCCTATCCAAGTCACCTTGCAATATTGTGACATTTTGATGGGATAGGAAGGGAGGAGGTCAGGTGTTAAAAACCTCGAGGAATACCTCCAACTGGAAAATCGGCAGCATAATCAAGGAGCAGTTTTGCCCCGGTCACTCCTGCTTCTCCCCTCTCCCATCAGGCAAGAGATACAAGAAGTATGAAAACCCACACCTCCAGACTCAGAGACAGTTTCTTCCCAGCTGTTAGGCAACGGAACCATCCTATCAACAACTAGAGAGCAGTCCTGAACTGCTATCTACCTCATTGGAAATCCTCGGATTATCTTTAATTTGACATTACCGGACTTTATCTTGAACTAAACGTTATTCCCTTTATCATGTATCTGTACACTGTAGATGGCTCGAATGTAATCGATTGGTGACTGGATAGCATGCAACAAAATAGCATTTCATTGTACCTCAGTACATGTGACCATAAACTAAAGTAAACTGGAGGACGTTATCTCTCCGCTTCATTTGATTATGATGCTCGGTTCACTGTCCTGCCACTGAATTGGGGACTGAAGGAGCGGAGTGTTTATTCATCACTCTGTGCTCCCTTCCAACGCAACTCTTTTACTAGCAACGTAATGCTCTGAATTATGGTTCAAGTGGTGACAGCTGTCGGAAGGAACATTAGCGCAGTCAGGCTACAAATCCCAGGCCCACGAAACATGGGGCCCGATCTTTGAGGTATTAATTCTGATAGGCCTGACAAAAGACGTGACCCTTTGGTCACCTCTAAGACTGTAGGTTGTAGTTTAAACTTCACCAACCCCCTCCCCCCCCCCCCCCCCAAAAAAAAAATCCCATGTCATCCCCAAGGCTTCACACATGGTCTTGATTGGGACTTGACTGCAGGATTGGGGTAACACTGCTTTTCGGTCAGTGTGGAAGATCCCATAATGCTATTCAAAGTGAGGCAGAAAATTCTCCGAATATCCCGCTCAACCTAAACAAATTCAAAGTCATGATCTCTCACTGTCACATTATTAGGTTTCGTTTGTTTACTTGGAAAAATAGCTCTTTAAAAATCAATGTTTTGTTGTAATGTGCCCTGAGACATTCTGAAGTTAATTTGCTTCTAGTCTGTTGAAAGTTGAGTTTGAATAAATGTTTATTTTGATTTTATTTTTGGTGAAATGACCAAAGTATTGCCTATTACAGTTCTGGCCTGTGCCAAAGACGTTATTCAGTCATAATGTGCCTATATTTAACTTGCACCAAATGCTGCCCACTGAACTACATTAAGAAGTAGTAACAGCGTAAATTTTACATTTCTCATCCTTGCGTTCAAATCCTTTATGAATCATTTATTCCTTTTTAACTTGCTTCAGTTTCCAGTTGTCTTGAAAATGTGTTTCCCCAGCTTTGGCCCTCTGAACCACCACCACCCACTTCTTTGATTTATTTCAAAATATCGACATCATTCATGAAAATATATGCAGGAAATGTATTACAATCAGCACTTCTTTCCTTACATTCACAGTATCTTCAAAACAACAAAGCAAAACGTCCATTCTGCCGGCATGTCAATTCGTTATATTTGCAACGCATCAAATTCAATCATGTTTCCTACGTCTTTAATGGTGACCGTGCACAAGGCTGTCCATATTCCAGAGTCTGGAATTTCCTACTTAAATTTGTCAGCTCTTCCTATAAGGTGCTCAGAAATTCACTCCTCTGACCAACCTTTTGCAATCCATTTTGATATCATGCCTGGTTTGCTGATAGGAGAAGGGACATCAGAGTGAGGATGGAATAAAATGTATTTAAAATTTAAGTAAGATTTTTTTTTTTTGCCTGAGTTTCTTTGAAGTAATTGACCGTGGCATTTGTGTTCTATAAATATATATTGCTAATTTAGCAAATTCCGCATCTGTTTTTCAACCTGCAGCCTCTCGCCATACAGCCGAATAATAAAAAATAAAATGAAATAAAATGAAACCAGGCAGGGTGTAAAATGGGTAGTTGGCCTGTTTTGCAATACCAAATTTGCAAGGTATTTAGCAGCAATCTTTTTTGCTCGAGTCGATTGTTCAGGTTGTACATCTTCATACTGGACCGGTTTTGATTTGGATTTTACTAAAATCAAATCATAAAATAATCTGCAGGAACCTTACTGCAAAATGACCCCAGATTGCTTTAACAAGTGAAGTCAGCGACTTCAGTAGGTTTTGGAAATATGCCAACCAGTTAACTTTCACAAAGGATTTTATTGTGGGAATTATTGAATCATAAAAATCAGTGTTTTGAGATTATAGTGCAAGATTGAAATCTGAATTCTAAAAAAATATTGTAGATTCCTTTTGAAAATGGATTTTGAATCCCTGCCTTTGGAATGTGCAATATACCTTTTTATATTTTTTAAATTTATATCTCACCCAAAATAAATAATAAAACTGTTGATCAATTCAATTTGACCATAGGATATCAAATCCTTTAAGGTTAGTCCAGCCATCTAACACTGACTGTTAAGGGCCTGTCCTACTTGGGCGACCTAATCCGGGAGTTCTGGCGGGTTTGCCCTCGACTCATACTCGCAGCATGGTCGACACGAGGTCGTAGGAGGTCTTCGCAACTCTCCTTCATGCTCGAGAGTGGTCTCCGCGTACTCAAGGCCTCAGCTAGGTCACGGTGTTTTTTTCAATATGTTAAAAAAATGCCCGCGAGGAAAAAAAGTTCGCCATGGAAAAAATCAATACTTTTTTTACTCGTAGGTTTAGTTGTAATAGGTCGTAGTAGGTCGGCATGTTAGTCATAGGTAATCGAGGGTAGTTGAAAGTAGTCGTAGATAGTCTTCATCATAGCCGAAGGAGGTCGTCTTCACTCTGCACTATTCGGTGTCCAATTTTCCCGAAGTTAATCGTAGCTAGTCGTAGCTAGTCTTCAACATAGTCGAAGGAGGTCTTCTTCATAGTTGAAGGAGGTCTTCAACATGTCATTTTTAAAACTCTTCTAAACTCGCCAATTAGGTCGCCCAAGTGGGACAGCCCCTTTTTATGCCTGTTCACTCTCAAATGCAGCGTACGTGTTAATGCCTCCTTAATTATTCCAGGGTCCACATAATGTCTCTGACCAGAACATTTGGTGATTTCTTTATCTTGACAGTCAAATAAAGTACAAAACAATGTTGCATTTACATTAGGAAATCCCAACAGAAGACATGCATCATTCTTTTAGACCATTTGGTATGCTCTTAATACTCTTGAGTGTGATACCAAATTGCCAAGGGTATCAAAAACAAAATTAAAATTTCCCCTAGGATGTAAGGGCCACAGAAACGTTGGCAATAATGTGTTGGGAGGGGTGTGAATCAGAAGTTAGGCTGTGGTGGGGAATACAGAATGGGAGAGGAGAACATCAAAGGGCAGACACAAAATGCTGGAGTAACTCCGGCAGTAACCCTTGAGAATATGGGTAGGTGACATTTCGGGTAGGGACCTTTCTTCAAACTGCAGAAGGAGACTGAAGAAAGGTCCTGACCCGAAACGTCATTTATCCATCTTCTCCAGGGATGCTGCCTGACTGGCTGAGTTACTCCAGCATTTTGTGTCTTTCCTCGGTAAAGAGGTATTTGCAGTTCCATGTTTCGACATCAAAGGGCAGTGGGTTCAGTAAGGGACTTGCCTGGAATGATGTGAAACAACCTCTGGGGTGGGAGGTCTGGGCAGAAGGGAATTTCAATCCATTATGTTTCTTTAAAAAAACACTTTGCAATTTAATTTCTGGGCACACACATTTGCTGCCATTGGTTGATAATTATTTTGCTTCAGTTTCACACAACATAGAAAGATTCTCACATCAGTGTAACAACACAGAATATGTGATTTAAATTGTGTGTGCTGTGATTATTGAGACTTAATTTACGTAGAAAATGAAGATACATTTAAATTAACTGCTGTAATTTATAGAATAGCTAAATGTGATGAGGGATGGGTCAAGAATGGATGGCACCGAATGATATGATTGGTAAAAGAACCAAAGCTGAGATGAGGACTTTTCTTCATCTGGGTGGGGTGGGTGGGGTGGGGGGGTAGGACTAATGAGACTGTACTTGTGTAGATCTAGTATGGACTTGACAAGCTGAATGTCACCCTTCTTTCCAGCAACAGTAAGTTTCAGAAACATCCTGCGCAGTGCATTTTGGTAGAAGTGTTTTGAAAATCATTAAATAACGCTGGCAGGAATTTGGTTCAGAGGCTTAAGTATTTCTCATTGGGAGATCTTTATCAGTAAGCCTTTAACAAGCCAAGCACATTCAGAAGTTGCAAATTATAGTATGCAGGCATTGCAAAGGAAATAATGGGAACTGTTGAACGTTCTATATTAAAACAAGAAAGAATATTTTATGTAGGATTTGCACAGTTTCATTGTCAAATTGAATCCAGTCAATAATTTACGTAAGACGAGCCCAAATATGCAAAGAAAAACATCCAGAAATATTGAAGCAAATGCAAACTAGTGTGGAGACTCTGTAAACTTGTACAGTTGATTGATTCGACCATTGATTTCTGTCACTTGTTAGTATTTCAGTAATAAAGCTTGAAGAACAGCTATAAGGCTTTTTTTGTGCCATTCTTGAATGCCAAAATCCAATAGCATGAAGCCGGGAAATAAACAACTTGCAGTTAAATAATGATTTTTATGCCTTTGAATATTCCAAAGTGCTCTGAAGACAATGAGTAACATTTGAAGTAAAGTAGGAAACATGCCAGCCAACAGCAGCATGGGAAAAGCCAGGAGCTACATGCCCTGATGCAGGGTCTCAACCCAAAATCATATATAGTTTCTGGTCATAAGGTCATAAGCGATAAGAGCAGAATTAGGCCATTCGGCCCATTAAGTCTACTCCGCCATTCAGTCATGGCTGATCTATGTATCCCTCCTATCCCCATTCTCCTGCCTTCTCCCCATAACCCCTGACACCCTTCTTGCTCGCTGAGTTCTTCCAGCAGTTTACTTTCTGCCCAAATTCCGGCATCTGAGGAAGGGCATTCCAAATTCCAAATCTGAGGAAGGACATTATTGCCATAGAGGGAGTGCAGAGAAGGTTCACCAGACTGATTCCTGGGATGTCAGGACTGTATTATGAACAAAGACTGCATAGACTCGGTTTATACTTTCTAGAATTTAGGAGATTGAGAGGGGATCTTATAGAAACTTACAAAATTCTTAAGGGGTTGGACAGGCTAGATGCAGGAAGATTGTTCCCGATGTTGGGGAGGTCCAGGACAAGGGGTCACAGCTTAAGGATAAGGGGGAAATCCTTTAGGACTGAGATGAGAAGGACTTTTTTCACACAGAGAGTGGTGGGTCTCTGGAACTCTCTGCCACAGGGGGTAGTTGAGGCCAGTTCATTGGCTATATTTAAGAGGGAGTTAGATGTGGCCCTTGTGGCTAAGGGGATCAGAGGGTATGGAGAGAAGGCAGGTACGGGATACTGAGTTGGATGATCAGCCATGATCATATTGAATGGCGGTGCAGGCTCGAAGGGCCGAATGGCCTACTCCTGCACCTAATTTCTATGTTTTCTATGTCTATCTGCAGTCTCTTGTGTCCCCTATAAACAGCAGTGTGATAATGACTAGCTAATCTGTTGCAGTGATACTGATTTATAGATAAATACTGGCCAAGGCATCAGGTTTAGTTTTCTGCTCTCTGAATAGTGCCAGGAGAATCTTTTATGCACGTCTGAAAAGGCAGGTGTATGGCAAGGTGCCACATAAAAGGCTTTTGCACGAGACTTGATTCATGGTATATAGGGAAGTGGAATAGTGTGGGTTGAAGATCGTTTGTCGCTTGGAGAACAAAGTCAGAGTCAGGCTGGAAAAATGTACCTGTTTGAGTTCTGCAGGGATCCATTCTTGGCTCTTCCTTATTTACGACGTAAAAATTATCTGGAGCAAAGTGTAAATTAACCAGTTTTGCCGATGACCCGTAAATAAATAGAAGGGCCTTCCATTGTGAAGAAGTTATTAGGACTCTGCAATAGGATAGGCTGAATGTGTGGGTGAAAACTTGGCAAATGGAGTTTAATGTGGAAACACTAGAAATCGGGCAGTTCAGTAAAATAACTAACGCCAGGCTTAGAGTCATAGAGTCTTACAGCGTGGAAACAGACCCTTCAGCCCAACTTCGCCACACCGGCCAACATGTCCCATCTACACTAGTCCTACCTGCCTGCATTTGGCCCATATTCCTCTAACTCTTTCCTATCCATGTACCTGTCTAATTGTTTCTTAAACGTCGTAATAGTCCCTGCCTCAACTAACTCCTCTTATAGCCCGTTTCCTGCAACCACCACTTGTGTGAAAAAGTTACCCCCTTGGGTTCCTATTATCTAAAAGGAGAGAGATTACGTATGTGTGAAGTGCAGAGGGATCTAGGCATTCTTGAACAGGTATCACACAAAGTTACCGGGCAGGTGTATCATGCGCTGGAGAAGCCAAATTATGTATTGGCCTTGATTGCAAGAGGGTTGACGTTTAGAAATGAGGAAGTTGTTGCAATTGTACAGGGTCCCAATGACACCACATCTGCACACCATGTCAGTCCCCTTCGTTAAGAAAGGATATGCATGCATTGGTGGTGCTCCAAAGCAAATTGATTAGGCTAATTTCTCAGATGAGAAGGTTTTCCTATCACCAGTGGTTAAGGAAGTTGGTCCTGTATTCTACTGAGTTTGGAAGAATGAGGGATAATTATAATAAAACATACAAGATCCTGAGGAACATGACAGGGTGGATATTGTAATGTTTCCACTGGTGGGAGAATCTCAAGGCGATATTGTTACAGGTTTATGGGGTGGTCACTTAAAATGGAAGTGTATAGCAACATGTTGTAGAAAATGGGGGAACCCGGAATTCTCTATCCCCATGGAGGGGAGATCTTTGGGGGCTTTTTAAAGAGGAAGTAGGTACATTTTTAAAAGATCAAGGAATTGAAGGCTGGGGAGCTGAGGATTGAGGATTTGAGGCTTGAGGCCATGATCATATTGAATGGTAGGACAAACTAGAGGGACTGTGTGCCCTCCCACTTCTCCCAATTTATTCTGCACTTACGGGAATTGGAATAATGCAGCACTTGAAACACTGCTCTGCATTATTTTTGTTGTTGCACTGAAATGTCGACCTGGATTAGACCCATATCTCTGCAGTACTTTATATTCATAAGTTGTAGAAGCAGAATTAGGCCATTCGGCCCATCAAGTCTGTTCCACCATTCATGGCTGATCTATCTTTCCCTCAACCTCATTCTCCTGCCATCTCCCAGTAACCACTTGCATCACCGCTAATCAATTTCTCATACATTGTCTTGCAATTCAGAGGTATGAGTATTACCATGTAGCAACCTGTAATGTAAGAATAGTTCAGCCCAATTAATAAAATTGAATTATGAACTAACCAGTGAGGCACTTATGTTATAAAAAAAATGATCATTAGCTTTGGCAACTCCAAATAACTTTTAAATTACTTGGCACGCCAACATTAAGAATGTGAATTCAGGTCTAAATAGGATTATGTTTCGGTAAAAGTTTAGGAAGAATCGGATAAGTTATTTTGTGTTTCCCTGAGGCATGGGTGCTACTATTGCAGATTGGTTCATTCAGTGATTTTCCTCTGATCAGTTTTCTCGTAGTAAGTATGCTTCAAAGTAGAGTTTAATTAAAAATCTGAAATTGTTTCTTTGCACCAAAGAAATTAAGTGCCTGGAAATTTGTTGGCACCTCTTGAGGCCCATTAGTTTAGTTTAGTTCACAGATACAGCGCGGGAACAGGCCCTTCGGCCCACCGACTCCGCACCGACCAGCGATACCTGCACATTAACACTATCCTAAACACTAGGGACACTTTACACTTGAGCCAAGCGGTCATGGGGAGAACGTACAAACTCCGTACAGACAGCAGCCGTAGTCAGGATCGAACCCGGGTGTAAGGAAGCAACTCTACTGCTGCGCCACCATGCCGCCCATTAGTTGGGGGATTTTGGACCGACAGCATGTTGCCCTTAAGCCTGCCACTGGGATGTTTAGTGGGAGGTGCAATGAATGGAAGACCCAGGGTGAAAATTTCAAACTTCATGCAACTTGCACAAAGTTCCTGTTTTTTTCCAATTATGTTTAGTTTTCATTGCAATAGGATCACATAAAACTCATGGACACAGAATTGCGCAATGTAATTTCCAGGTAGACTTATACCACAGGTAAACTATGGAATGGCAGGGCCATTTTATATAATTTATAAAATGCAAGGCATCCTTAATTTAGTTAACTACTGCATCAAATACAAATTAAGGAAATTGTGCTTTACCTTGAAAAAAAAAAATTGGTGGCTTAATCTGGAGTTTTGCTCCACTTCTGCATGCAAAATGATGGGAATTATGTCAAAGGCGTGCATAAGGTACATAGAGCATCTAGCTCTAAGAGTGAGTACTTCAGCTTGGTGGAGGGACTAGAGTGCTGGAGTTGTACTTTCTTATCGTGACAAGGTTAAGGTGCGATTTTAATCAGGATATTCAGAATTGTAAAGGATATTAGTGGCGTAAACAAAGGTAACTGGTAATAAAAGTAAAGGTAACCAGTTGAAACATTTAAAGAACTCGCAGGGAAATAAGTAAAATACTTTATAAGATTAATCTGCAGTTCTTTCTTACACATTATAAGATTAACTGTTGTGATCTGGAATCCAATGCCAGATAGACTGGTGGAAACACATTCAACAATAACTTGTACTACAAGTTTAGATAAATCTTGGTGCAGAAACATTTTAAAGATTATTAAAGAAGAACAGAGGGATACACGGACAGCTGTTTGAAATAGCTAGCACGGGAATGGTGGGCATAATGGCCTCCTCCAGTGACATGTTCCCATGACTATGAGCTTCATTTCTCTGTACACAGAGAGAAAACAGCTGTCTCCTGAATGTGGGTTGAAACTAAATAGAATATTTTAAATCTGCAAATTTGTTCACAGTGCTAATTTAAAAAAAATGGTGCAGTAAGAAATGGTGGATTTCTAAAAGCTATTTCAGGATTTTTATGCTTCGGAATATCTGACATTATTGCTTTAATCATCAACATAATGAGACAGGATGTCTGATCCCAAAAGGGAGATGGTTGCGAACTGAACTGTTTATACTTTGTGTGTTTTGGTCTGTGAAAAGAATTATGGAAGGAATATAATAACTGAAGTAATGGGATCATGTTCCAGTGAAACTTAAATTGGATTTTCATTTGCAGTAATTAAGAGATTGTTTTGTTCACATTCTGGCACCAGAATTTGAAACCTAATAGTTGAAGAGTATATTTATGTCATGTGGCAAGATAATCCTTTGTTAAGTTTGCTGCACTACTCTATTTACATGGCTGATATTTAAACCTGAGGTTTTATGTTCATTAATATTATAAAAGGAAAAAGGACATTAGCCCAATAAATTACTTATGATTTCATTTTATGGTTTAATACTGCCTTTTATAGGCACAATTTTAAAAGACGCTTTGAACTCTGACTTCCAAATAAAATGAAGAATTAACTCGCAAATGTATATTAATTACTGAAACTGTTGCCCTATGAGGAAGTGAGGGTGTCAGCTGTTTGCACAAGAAAGCAGAGATACCTTTAGTTTCAAAACCTGCTGCGGCCCTTTGGACTTTGAAATTGTCCATGTCCATTTTAGACTGCAGCTTCTTTAATGCTTTTAACGAAGAAAGTTGTTTGTGATTGGCAATGGGCTTTTACAGCCATTAGCATGCCGGCCTCAAACAGATCTTACTGAACCTGCAGGTAACAATTTTAATAAATTGATCAAAAACTGCGGAGAGCTTCAATTTACCAATAAACATGGGAGGAAGAAGTGGATCTGAAAGGATGCAACTGGCTCTGGTAATATATTGCCTAAATGTTCTTAGGTTACCCTTATCCTGCTTTCTAATAATTCTTCTGCTAGCGCTCAGTTTGTGCAGAGCTGCTGTTGCGTTATGGTTTTGTGCACCTGAATAATATCGACAAACTAATCTATCTTTGTAATCATTTTTAAGTGTATGGAAAATTGTGTTCATAGTGCACTTACTTTCAGGCACCAATATATCTATAACCGTTCACAGCAGGATCAGGGCCTCTGAAATATTGGAAGTCGCATAAATATCAAATTACGCAAAACCACGAGCCTGCACCTCTTTCCTGTGCCACATTCTTTGACATGAGTAACTGGGCTTCGACTTGTAAGCGGGTGCAGTGCCTTTCAAATGAGTTGGCAATTCGACCCAGCAAAACAAGTCCAGTAATTGAAATCATTGTTACTATGAAAGAGGTGGGACGAGATGACAACAAATGGGCTGTGCAGAACCAGACCTCGTATGTAAGGGTTTTTTTTCCCCTCCCGCTTGGCAATTCATCCCTTTTTTTTGTGTTGTGTCAGTGATCTGTTGTTCCTTGAGTAATCGTCCTCTTGAACCCAAGTGAAAGTTGTTGTGGGCACAAGACAGGAAGCACAATTATTGACAAGTGCTTCAATTTACCGAAGGTTGGAGTGGCAGGGATGATGCATATTGTCACATGCTGCAGCGTTAATGTCAGAGGCTGATAGGACCTGGTGAATTCGGATGAAATGGGTAACACTTTTATTTCACTTTCTGTGTTTATTCTGTGTTTCCTTTTGAATTTTGTGTTTGCTTGTGTTGGTCAATGTCAGTAGGACATTAAAACGTTGTTTGATTAAAGCAGTCTGCGGCTCACCTTGGGTGGAATGTTTAGCTAGGATCCAGATTAAGTGAACTAAATTAAGAAATAGCTTCTGCAAAGCTCATAATGTGGTTAGGATTTAGTGATCAAGAGTTCACGGTACCAGCATAGGGGTGTGTGTGCGTGTCTGGGCAAGGGAAGGGTGTTTATGTTCAGTTTTACTGCAATCTATACAGGATGTCATCATATTTTAATAATGGTAAAATTATTTCATCCCGAGCCATTTTTGGACACATTCAGCAGAGCTGCAGTTTGTCTGATATTTCTGAATCAGCTCAAATTGGTTCACTTCCTCAGTCAGTGCTATTTAAAGGTCACCTCCACATTTGTTAAGTATGCTTCAGTAATTTGTAACGTACAATGGAGAGCTTTTTTTCTCCTAAATAACAGATTAAGATTTCTAAGTTATTACACCACAGAACCAAATGGACTAATATGTCATTTGTATGTTTTGGCTACAAACACAAATATCAAACATAAACACTATATCAGATTTTGGCACTGCAGCTAAATAATTCAAAATACCAAATAAGGATAATGCAACTTGTGTTCTACATTTACTGCGCATAATGTATATTGTGTTGATTCTCAGTGAACATACAAATGCAGGATTGAGAAACCCAATACAAGATTGCATTGGGTTTCTTAACCGTATTTTCAGTGACTTCTTGGCTTTGCAGCTATTTTGATCAGTTTCATTACTCATTGCAGTCTATGTTTGAACCCTGTCATTAAAACAGTCATCGGCTACTGAGCAAATATACAGCAATTAAACAGGAATTGTTGCTTATTTCGAGCAGCTTTTGATGTCTTGGCTGCCTTTTATAGTACGATATGAAAGAAAATATGAACATTGGCTTTCGAGTTGTCAAACAATACGCTTAATGATTAGTAATCTCTGTGATCTTTTGCAACTGGTTTCGAGCACTTAAGCATAACAATCTCAAATAGTCATGTTCCAGGCAGTTCTTGTGTAGTTCCGGAATATACCGCAGGATTGCAAAAGGTGTTTGAATTCCTTTCTTTGAGTATGGAATTGGTGTGACTGACATGAGATGTATGCCCTGGGGCATTGCTGGTACAGTATGAACATGTTGCAGACAATGCTATCAATAGACAAGTACAGAGAGATTTATGGTAATTTAGGTCCTTCCAGACAATAATACGCTAAATATCCAAACATTGACAGAGGCATCTTTGCTGGTATCTAGCGATGAAACTCCAAAGCTTGCCCTGGCGTAGAAGGAGCCCTGTACATTCCAAATGATTTATCACGAGGATTTCACATTTTGCATTATGTGTGCACACTAGATTAAAACAACAACCTTGCAAACCTGTAAATCTGACCGCCACCGTAGTAGTTACAGTTCAGTAACAGTTTTGCAAAAGAGTCACCTCCGGATTATTTATGGATCTTGCTGAAAAGGCAGAAATGGGTCTGTTGCAGGATTGATACATTGCAGAATCTAGCAAAGTTCCCTTAGATTTGCTGCAATGAAATCTGGCTGCAGCAGATGCCCGTATATTGTTAACACCTCTACCACCTGTATGCATCCACTTTTCAGCCACCTGTTTATATATCTCTTCCAGTTTCCATTTCATTGGAAGTCAGTAGGCAGTTGAGTCTATCTTTCTGTTTTACACCGTTACTCAAAATTAAAAGTAGTCCCCAAGGCCTCCATTGTTTTTGGTGAAATTAATCAGCACATTAATGATGCAGAGTCAAGAGATCAAGGGATTATGGGGAGAAAGCAGGAACGGATATTGATTTTGGGTGATCTGCCATGATTATATTGAATGGCGGTGCTGGCTCGAATGACCTACTCCATATAACCATATAACAATTACAGCACGGAAACAGGCCTTCTCGGCCCTTTCAGTCCGTGCCGACCATTTATTTTCCCCTAGTCCCATCTACCTGCAATATAACCAATGAACTCCTGCACCTATTTTCTAGGAGCCGAGGAAAGAATAGCTTTATCTGCAGAAAAGACAGTATAAAGATTTATTTTGAGCCCCACTGTGTTTTACAGGACAATGTTTCCGAGTCCCTCCCTACCATACACGGTGGCGGGTCGCATCTCTACAACGGCGGAAGGCCAGATTTACTTTAACATTGACGTTGTGATTGAGAACCTGCCATTATCAAAGCATAGGTGTGTCCGTCCATGGATCCTCTTCAACAAGCTCAATTTATCCCCTGGTTTGAACTTTGCACAATGCAGAGCCAAAGACACCAGTGGGGTGGTGACTGAAGAATGTGAAATGGTAATTCCGTGCCATGGAAAACCAAATGCTGACGGTCTTAAACGTGATTCTCCAGTGATTGAGCTTCTCACGTGAGGATTATAGTTTGCAACTGAGTGACTCTGCCTGCTGGCTGCTATGCAAAAGCACGAGTTGCTGTTGCGAGCAAATGTTCTTTTCATGTCATGTGATTTTTGAAAATATAAAACAAAATGTCACCAATGTGATAAACGTTCCCTTTTGCAATTTCAGCGGAAGGAAATGTGCTTTGTTCAATAGAAACATAGAAAATCGATGCAGGAGGGGGCCATTCGGCCCTTCGAGCCAGCACCGCCATTCATTGTGATCATGGATGATCATCCACAATCAATAACCCGTGCCTGCCTTCTCTCCATACCCCTTGATTCCGCTCACCCCTAGAGCTCTATCTAACTCTCTTTTAAATGCATCCAGTGTATTGGCCTCTACTGCTTTCTGTTGCAGAAAATTCCACAAATTCACAACTCTCTGGATGAAAAAGTTTTTTCTCATCTCAATTTTATATGGCCTCTCCTTTACTCTTAGACTGTGGCCGCTGGTTCTGAACTCCCCAAACATTAGGAACATTTTTCCAGCATCTAGCTTGTCCGGTCCTTTTATAATTAAATATGTTTCTATACGATCCCCTCTCATCCTTCTAAATTCCAGTGAATACAAGCCCAGTCTTTCCAATCTTTCCTCATATGGCAGTCCCGCCATCCCGGGGATTAACCTCGTGAACGTACACTGCACTGCCTCAAAAGCAAGGATGTCCTTCCTCAGATTAGGAGACCAAACTGCACACATTACTCCAGATGTGGTCTCACCAGGGCCCTGTACAACTGCGTAAGGATCCATGATCACAATGAATGGCGGTGCTAGCTCGAAGGGCCGAATGACCTCCTCCTGCACCTATTTTCTATGTTATTTATCACAGCAAAGTAGTGCAGCTGCACAGAATCCACAAGCTTATTAATGGCTCATTGCAATTTACACGTCTCTCTGGAACGTGCAGTCTCTGTGTGAAATTGGATCAAATGCAGGGATACCTTGGGAATGGTCATACTGGGAATGGCCATTAAAACCACACCTGTATTTTCAGTAGGAAAGTGAAAGTGTACTGAGCATCATGCCTTCCATATAAATACTTCAATTAAAGAAATGCAGCTGTCTTAATGTTAGTTTGATTTGGATCATGTAAACATTTGATGATGTCAGCACAGAATCCAAAACAGAAATTTATCATTTAGGTGTTTATGTTGCTGTTTTATGGGTTCTGAAAATTGTTCCTCGTTTTATCAATTTATAGCGCTTAATCTCAAAGGCCGGCCTCGGAAGAAGAAGGCTTGTTCCCAGAAGCGAGATGCACAAGGCCTAAATGGCTTGAGAGACTCCAATGAGGATTCGGATGGGAAGAGCAATCCCAAGGTATGGACCACTTCACCTGCTTCAACTCTTTGCTGATTTCAAGCTTGTAGCTTTTCTCCTCTTACTTCCTGTGATCATCGGCAAGATGTCATCTATCCTCTGCCTTTGAATGAAAGATTGTGGGTTCAAGGACCATTTCAGTGACTCGTGTGCAATACTTTGATTGACTGCCTGTTTCTGCTGTTGTAAAATTAACTGACTGCCCCTTACACCTGGCCTCTCCAACTGGAGTTTGGGCACTGCCCCAACACACTTGTCACATCCCAGACTTGATTTATGTAACGCAATCCCAGCTAGTCTCCCACTCGTAAACTTGTGAATCATCCAGAGCATCTCTTGCTTCCTACAATGTGCCAGCCCATTTGCACATGACTCTCATGATGGCCGACATACTTTGGCTTCTATTTGAGCGATGTCTGATTTTAAGAGTTGCATCAAACATTTGCATGCCCCTCTTCTGCCCTATGTCTCTGAAATCTACTTCAGCCCTACTACCTTGCAGCACAGAAACTGACCCATTGAACCACCGTGGCATTGCCACCATCAAGCACCCATTTGTGTTAATCCCATTTCATTCCTCTTCCCCCTCACCTCTTCTTCTGATCAATTCCCGCCGATTCCATCATTCACTTTCACACTGGAGCCATCCCACAGCACCCAACAAACTTGTCAACCTGCACGCTCCAGGAATATGAGGGGGAACTGGTGCACCTGGGAGAATGTACCCTGCCACAGGTAAAACTTGAAGAGTCCACCCAGGCTGCAGTGGAGGCCAGGATCGAACCTGCGTCCCTGGCAGGGCAATGGCAACACCCGCCGCACTGCTGTGCTGCTGTACCTATCTGGGCTCCCCTAATTTGAGTTTCGAGATGCAGCGCAGATACAGGAGCATCGGCCCACCGAGTCCGCACCGACCAGCGACCCCCACACATTAACATAAGCCCCCCACACACTAGGGACAGTTGACACATACACCAAGTATACAAACCCAAGCCAATTAACCTACAAACCTGTATACCTTTGGAGCATCTTGGTGGAAACCCACGCAGTCACAGGGAGAACATACAAACCCCGTACAGACAGCACCCGTAGTCGGGATCGAACCCATGTCTCCGGCGCTGCAAGCACTGGAAGGCAGCAACTCTACTGCTGTGCCACCGTGCCTCCACAGATCCTGGTCATATGATCACCCAGACTATTGCACACGATTTTTCTCACAAGACCTCGGTCCCTGAAATTCCAGCATTTCGCTCTCTGCTTCTCCACCTCTTTCCTGTTTAAAGAACCACCTTGAAACCTATTGCCCTATTATTCCTTTACATCGTTCATAGTCAGGTACTGTTTGGTCATATTTCATGAAGGAGACTGTGAAAAAGATGCTGGTTCATAGATTGTAACTTGCTTTAGAGAATCCTGAAGCTGCGAAAGGCTGTAAGTAAATGAAAATGTTCCGATCTATCATCTGTGCTTTTTATAGCATCATTTAGGAAATAATAACCTTCAGGTTCCAAGCAAACCTTGGATCCAAGTGATGAAGTGTCAATCACTGTGCTGTTACAAATCCTGTGCGTATTTTTCCACCTCAGTCGAAATGTGAGCCCAAAACCACGATGGCAAAGCCCAAGAATAACAACGGCAACTGCAAAAATATCGCAGCTGATGAAAAATCAAAGGTTGCAGCAGGCGATGAATGTAGAGCAGAGGAACAGACTTTCCTTGTCACACTTTACAAGTACATGAAAGAAAGGAGTACTCCAATAGAAAGGATACCCTATCTTGGCTTTAAACAAAGTAAGTGCATTCTTTCTTCATTTTATAACATCTTTCCAGAATTTGTGTCATTTTAAATGAGTCAAAATGTGTTTTATAACAGAAAGTGAATGCGCTCACTGACTGAGAAAGATCTGCGGGTGCATTATGTTACGGAGTTAAAGGATCTTTTGTACCAGTCTATTATTAGTTGCATGAAGTTTGATGTAGTTTGATTATATGGTAAACTGTTTTGCTTTTCTGTCTGGCCATCAGCTGACATTTCCACACACAGTTTCACTTGTGCTGGCTTGAAGGGCCGAAGGGCCTACTCCTGTGCCTATTGTCTATTGCCTATAAATGCCTAACTTGGAGAGCCCTTGTGCAGAGGACAATGTCTCCCGGCATTGTTTTTTGAATAAGTGGCAAAGATTTTGTCCCCCATAATATGGAATGTGTAATGTAACACAAATGGAATTTCCCTGTGTTTATTAGTGCACCGCCAGAGATGCCTACCCCCAACGGTGAAGGAGTGGAAATCCTTACAAAATTAAAGTGTGTTCATGGCTCATTAAGACCCTTGTTAAAGGCCTGTCGTGAGAAGTACCTGCAGAATTACACAGTTCAACGAGTACAAAAATATTCAGGACGTAGACAGTATTATAAAACTAAAAAATTGAATTAAATCAAATTACCTCATTGAAATGACCAAAAAATGGTTCAATACCAAAGGATGGACAATATATTTAAAGTGGCATCCAAATCACAATGAGTGTTAAGAAATAATAATTCTGCACCCCAAATACTCTGCACCCAGCTATTTGATTGAATTGGCCTTGTGACCCAAAGACACTTATCTCCAAATGAATGCACTGCCTGTGCCTGGAGAAGGGTCTCGACCCAAAACGTTACCATTCCTTCTCTCCAGAGATGTTGCCTCCGAGTCCGGCTGAGTTGCTCCAGACTTTGTGTCTATATTTGGTGTAATCCAGCATCTGCAGTTCCTTCCTATCACACTTGGGTTTCTCCACGTAACATATTGATAAAAGCTTTGAATAATTAGACAGCGTAATCCATTCCAAAACTTTCCAAAACATGGAATATCCACATTTTCCACCGTTTGAAGTCCTGTCTGTTCCTGCTAACACAAGAAAGGATTGGTAGGCGCAACCAAAGTTTGCTTACGTGCCTGGTGAAAGGAGCTAAGAGAAAAATGTTCCCTATGTTGGGGGAGTCAAGAACCAGGGGTCACAGTTTAAGAATAAGGGGTAGGCCAGTTAGGACTGAGATGAAGAAAACATTTTTCACCCAGAAGAGTTGTGAATCTGTGGAATTCTCTGCCGCAGAAGGCAGTGGAGGCCAATTCATCGGATGTTTTCAGGAGAGAGTAGATATAGCTCTTAGGGCTAACGGAACCAAGGAATATAGAATAGAATAGTTTATTTATTGTCATTGTAACATGAACCATGTACAACAAAATTTAAAAATGTCAGCCAGTCAGTGCACCATTCAAACATTTCTAAAAGCTAACGATACATACAAGGTAAAATATTTAAAAAAAAGATAAATAACTAAAATAAATATGAAAATAACACACATAAACACCCACCCCCACATCCTTCTGTCGATTTCACAGTGTACCAACCACAGTCCCTTAGTCCCTGCATTCCTTGGCAGCTACATTTGGTGCCTTTATAGCAGTGGGGTAAAAACTGTTTTTAAGTCTGTTTGTCCTTGTCCTTATAGATCTGTACCGTCAGCCTGACGGCATCAGTTCAAACAGGGAGTGTCCGGGGTGGGAAATGTCCTTTATAATCTGGGATTTTTTAATGCAGAGGGAATTGTGTAAATCCTCCAAGGTAAGGAGAGGGCAGCCGACAATCCTCTGGGCGTTGTCAATGGCCCTCTGGAGCGCTTTCCTCTGAGCCGCTGTGCAGCTGGTGTACCACATGCATACACAGTATGTTAGGATGCTCTCAATGGAGCACCGATAAAAGGACAGCAGCAGTCTCTGAGTGATGTTATTCTTCCTGAGCACCCTCAGGAAGTGCAGTCTCTGCTGGACCCTTTTTCAGCAGCGCAGAGGTGTTCACGCTCCACGTCAGGTCCTCCTCAATATGGATTCCCAGGAAGCGGAAATCCGCCACCCTCTCCACACAGTCCCCTCTAATGATTAGTGGTACCATTTCTGTTTTGTTCTTCCTGAAGTCTATTATTATCTCCTTGGTCTTTAAGGTGTTGAGGAGCAGGTTATTTTCTCCACACCACACTGTCAGCTGTTCCGCCTCATCCAGATAGGCGTACTCGTCCCCCCCAGAGATGAGTCCCACCATGGGGAGAAAGCAGGAATGGAGTACTGATTTTGGATGATCAGCCATGATCGAAGGGCCTGCACCGATTTTCTATGTTCCTAAAAGTGCCCTGAAGAACTATTTTTGTAATCCTCATTGAGATTTGGATGTCATTTGGAAATTTGGATATATTGTCCATCCTTTAGTACTGAATCATTTTTTGGTCAATTCAATTCCGTAATTTGATTTAATTCGATTTTTTAGTTTTATAAAACTGAATTCAAATTCTCAAGCTGTCCTTGTGTGATCTGAACTTTTCTTCTTTGGATCATGAATCCGGTAACATATTCATCACACTACAGCATCCATAAGTAAATCTCATACACACCTTTCACCACAGCTTCTCCAAAGGAATTGAACTAGTTTCAGCTTGCAGTGTAAATGGATTGGTAACTCTGCTGACTAATTGGCAATGGAAATTACTTTAGTGTAAATGGGTACTTTGAGATCACCCCTGAATTCCCTCTTTTAAAAAGAATTAAGGATGTAAAGTGCAATTTGTTTTATCTTTGATCTGCGGAGCCTCTGAATGGTAATACCAGAGAAACTCATACCATTTAAAGCTTGCTGTGATTCTCCTCGGGGTACTCATCAACAAAATGAGAGCATTCATATCTTGTTCTACTGCAGGCTATACTGAAGCTCTTGCGTAATGGGATTCAAGTGAGACTTAAGATCATGATAAGTCCAATAAAAACCATCTATATGTAACTAATGTCTTCAGAGTTGTTTGATGTTCTCCAAAATTATACATGCATCCTTTATTTTTGTATTTAACAGCTAGTAATACAATCGATAATGCAAGTGCTTTGTAATAAGTAGAGCCTGCTGAAGGCTTTAAATGATTATCTGCAGATATCTCTATTTTTTTCCTTTTCACGCCCTGGTGCTTGCTGGCTCTCCAGGGATACAGAAAGGTGTCATTTGCTTCCTTTCAAAATTGCCGTTAAATCATCAAAAACTCTCACTTACTCTCCATAAGCTCTCCATGTTTCGCCTCCTATTTCTATTTATGGTCCTAATGAATACATCTTCAGCAGTCAGTCCCAGGCTGAAAAGCCTCTGGTTGATCCCCATTCTGGCTAGTGCTTTATTCGTAGCATCGAGAGCCCAGGTCGGTATTACCAACAATGACCCCTGGACTACTATACACTTGTACTGTATCTGAGATGCTTATCTAAGATGTATCTAGGTTCCTGTGTATAGTGATATACATTCTGAACTGTATACAGAAATGAATTTCACTGTACCTCGGCACATGTGACAAAGAAAGTGCCATTGAAAATGAAACTACACACATTATCTTGTTTTGTTCTTTGTTTGCCCATAAGCTTCAACATATTTAGCATCATCCCTGCTCCCTCTCATCTTATCAACTTTTCCACCCCAACATCACCCTAAGTAGCCAGCACGTTAACCTCAGTGGACCTCTCTGTACTATCTAGTCAGTCAACCCTTTGTCTCTTTCTACTCCCCAATTACACATTATTGCTTTGCACAAAGAAGGTCATAGGCCAACTGGGCTTTTGTGTCTTGGATCTGCTAGATATATGTTTGACATAAACTTGGTTAAAGAGGTAGAACAGCATCTTCATACTTTGTGGTTTGAAACGGCCTCCAATCTTTGCTCTCTGATCACTTGCAAAACCTAAGGTAGCCATGAATTGGATGATCACCAAGTGTGGATAGACGATCACATTTTAAGGCCAAATCCAATGTTATTTGACTCTTGAATATTTTAAAAGGCACGTGTCAGAGAATGTTTGAGGTTCAGGATTTTAAAAGAGATTTACTATAAGGTTATAAAATAATATTGGGGATTTTAGCTGTGACAGTGGGTTGACCCAAGGATTTACTTACCAGTTGATCACCGTGGCTTACCTTGGTTCGCCTTCTCCTGTAGTTGACTGATATTTCTTTGGATTTCTGGTAACTATATTTATGTGTCTCCTCCATGATGCAATTTACTTTTGCATTTGATAAGAGACATGCTGACTTTTACCCACTGTGCTTGGACCGAATACATAGTTTTATGTGTATGGACTGATAATATGTCTCTTTGTGCCTTCTGCAGTGGGCTCTGGGAAACATTAACAAGGTACCCATGTCCTTGGTTCAGAACAGTACACATTGGGAAGTAAATTGTGGTTGAGCAGATTATTTATTGGATGCCATGAACTATTGGCTTCTTGCACTTTATGAAAGGAATGTCAGATTTTCATTTTCAGTTGGTGGGGATGTAGAACATAGAACAGCACAGGAGTAGGCCCTTCCGCCCGCAAATTCAGTGCTGGACATGAAGCCAAGTTAAATGATTTTCCATGATCTGCATGATATTCATATCCCTTTAGTTTAGTTTAGAGATATAGCGCAGAAACAGGTCCTTCAGCTCATGAGGCCGCACCGAACAGCGATCCCTGTACATTAACACTATCCTACACACACTAGGGACCATGTTTTACACATACCAAGCCAATTAACCTACAAACCTTTACACCTTTGGATTGTGGAAGGAAACTGAAGATCTCAGAAGAAACCCACGCGGTCAGGTGAGAACATACAAACTCCGTTCAGACAGCCTCAGGATCGAACCCGGGTCTCTGGCGCTGCAAGCGCTGAAAGGCAGCAACTCCACTGCTGTGCCACCGTGCTGCCCTATGACATGGGTATCCTGGTTGGCCTATGTTCTGACTTATTCATGTTGCTGTACAGCTGCAATTCCCACATTGGGATTGCTGGGGTTATGAACAGTTCTTGGGGAAGAAAATCCTGCTGCAACCTGGAACGGACTTGCATTTATTTCTCAACCAACACCATTGACACAGATCTTCTCTCGTTGCTGTGTGTGCAAGTTTACAGTGTGCAAGTTGACTGCCTGTCCTCATACAGTACAATGGAAACCACGTTTCATAAGGACTTTAAAACAATTGGGATTGCCCCAAGATTATGATGCATGCTGTACAAATGGTCAGTTTGTTCAGGTGAGGCACTTGGCTGCCCGTTGTGTTTCCTACGTCGAATGCCAAGTTAGAGCCGTGAGCAATGCTGATCCAGTCAATGCTGTTCATTAAATATCTATAGTAGCCGGCTTTGAAGTAAAGTGCAGTTGCCTCCTCATTGCAACTCCTCCTCTTTATGTGTGATGGGTGTGCTAACACAGATAACACTAATGGTGATTGGGGTAGCCTGAAATGTTTGTGGCATTGGTCAAGGGCGCACAAATTGTGTACATACGAATGGTACAATGGTGCAACAGGGTCTCGACCCAAAACGTCACCTATGCCTTTTCTTTCGAGATGCTGCCTGACCCGCTGAGTTACTCTGGCATTTTGTGTCTTATCTTCAATGTTACAATGGGGTGTGCATGGGTCCAACCAGAGATTGCATACACTACCCGCGGCTACCAAAGGTAGGCGAGTTGGAGCTTAGAGTTCTGGCCATGGCAGCCATAGTCCAGTGGCAGTGTGAGCAGCTGTGGACGTGAGGGAAAGCGCTGAGTGCCTTCAATGTGGGCACCAACCCTGCGTTAAACTGGCCTCGAGTGGCCCAGTCCGTCGCCAGGCGTGGGCTGACTTACGACATGTCGTGAGGAATATATGAACATTGAGGCTGTGATCAGTCAAGGAAGCTGCGCAGAGCATCATTTCCCATCATGTTGACCATTGAAAACCAAGGCTGGCAGATGCTGTATGCCAAGACACCGGAGTCACCGTGCCTCATTGTCAATTGCTGTCTCATGTGCAATGCCCTCTGCAATGTGCACCTGGTACGTTGTAGGTTGTCCTCAGAGGGACCAATTTCTGCAGACGAGGGAGAAAATGTGCAGCTTGTGACTTTACTGTGCCAGGCAGATGCCAGTCAAATGCCAGCTGAGAAATGCCTGAGGAAATACCCAGTCTGATATCACCATGGGTATGATTTCACATGAAAGTGTCCAGTAGAGCAGTCTCCTCTGAATAAAACTCAGGGCGACACGATGGCCCAGTGGTAGAGTAGCTGCCTTATAGCGCTTGCAGTGCCGGCGACCTGGGCTCGATCCCAACTATGGTTGCTGTCTGTAGGGAGTTTGTACGTTCTCCCCGTGACCACGTGGATTTTCTCCGAGATCTTCGGTTTCCTCCCATGCTCCAAAGACGTACGGGTTTGTAGGTTAATTGGCTTGGTATAAGTGTAAATGATCCTTAGTGTGTAGGATAGTGTTAATATGCGGGGATCACTGGTCGGTGCGGACTTGGTCGACGAAGGGCCTGTTTTCGCGTTGTTTTCTCTAAAAACGAAAATAAACTGCTTTTATGCATGATCTACAAATGTGTTGATATGGGTCCAATTTTTCTCTTTAAAAGTTAATACCTCATAATTATGTATATAATCTACATATAAAAATTAATAGACTAATACTAACATACAAGAATACAAACAGTTCCTACTTTTTCTTTCCATCATCCTTATACTTATTGTTCTTTTTTTAACAGTTAACCTTTGGACTATGTTTCAAGCAGCCCAAAATCTAGGAGGATATGAAGCGGTAAGTCCAGCATTGCTTCACTGGCGATCACGGTCTGTGACTTTTTGTTTCTTTCGGCCTTGTCATTCAGCGGCTTGTACAAATAAACAGTGGCTATGACAAGTTCTTGAGCGCGGCTGAAACCATTCCAAGTGTGTTTATAAATCCTTTTTTTTTGCACGGAGGCTAGAGATTAGATCCAGATTTAGAATGGAGCAGATTTATTGTAAAAAAGCTATAAGTGGAAAACACATGTAACAGCTCCTCTGTCAAGGAAAGAAGTGAGCTCTGTAATTTTTTCCCAGGTTGCCTCTCAAAGGGGACAATTATAAAGGCAAGCCAAGACTGTAGAAAGGAATTTTTACTTGGCTGCTTACTTGGCATCTGTTCATTTGTATTATGGGAAAGTATTAATGGCTGAAAAGTGAGTCAGTAATGGTTGTTAAAGAATTGTAAAGAGCAATTGTCAGTTGTTTTTTTGTTTGACGAGCTAATATGGAATATTAAAAACCATCAGTACACTGAGCAATGGCTTCCACATCACATGCTTGTCTGGTCAGTCAACAGGAGATTAAAGCAGTCTGTATGATTAAGGCATGATTAACATTTTTTTAGACCAACTGTTAAAGTACTAACTTTCCAGCTATTTGTGCAGGCTAATTCTGCCTGTAAATTTGACTTTTAAAGGCACTCATAGAAACATAGAAAATAGGTGCAGTAGGCCATTCGGCCCTTCAAGCCAGTGGCTGATCATCCAGAACCAGTACCCTGTTCCTGTTTTCTCCCCACATCTTTTGATTCCGTTAGCCCTAAGAGCTAAATCTAACTCTCTCTTGAAAATATCCAGTGAATTGGCCTCCACTGCCTTCTGTGGCAGAGAATTCCACAGATTTACAACTCTCTGGATGAAAAAGTTTTTCCTCTTCTCAGTCCACTCGCGTTGGGCGTCGATCAATGGAGCTCCTACGACTAAGTTCAGAGAGTAACGGCTTGAGTCCCACTCCAGAAATACAAGCACAAAATTTAGAATGACATTTTAGTACATTGCTGTTCACTGTGCTCTGTGTTAGATAAGATATTAAGGAAGTGTTGTTTAAAGGATTTAAAAACGCAAGTTCATGGGGGAGGGTGGTGCATTTCGGGTGTCTAAATTAATGGATATTATACAGTGGGATAAATAATTTATTTTGTTGGGGAAAAGTGATCACTGTAAATTTATAATAAAATTAGACCCCTTGGGGTTAAAGCAAAAAGCACTTTTTCGCACCAAAGGAGGGGGAACACTGGAACCCTTTCCCACCTCTCCCTAATGTAGGAGCCAGATTGATAATTTTTTATAAGATGAACAGGAAAATAACATTTTTTTAAAATGTTTTTAAATCTCCTTTATTGTGGGACTTTGCTGGGTTGGATATTACATTTGCCTTCATTAAAAGTCTCTGCCCTCAAAATTGGTGAAAGATCACAATTCAACACAAATGCAAATTTTTGTTTTACAGTCGTCCCTCCAGATACTGAATGTTTCTGAGGGAAATATAATGTTGTGATTCCAGTAATGGATATCTCGAAAAGCTATTTTTATACATCTTTAGAATAGGGGAACTAACATTATTGATAACTGAAGAAACAAAAAAAACAGTTTTATTTCTGGTGACGCAAAATATCTTGCTCAAGGGAATTTCTTTAAATAAAAGATCATGAGCCGTGATATCAGCTGAGTATAAAAGCCATTCACTGCTTACATCAGATGTAGGAGTTTATAAATGCCCATAGCAATATATTTTTGGGCATGTTACTTACAATAATGCTTTCTCTTGCCACTGATTCTCATTCCTCTGTATGTGTCACACCCTCTCTTACCGTCTGCTCCCTCTGTCACTCCCTCTCCCACCCACTCCTTTTCACTTTGCTCCATTTCCTGTGGTCTGATATTCACTCTCCTTCACTTTCCCTTCTCTCTTGTGCTTAACAGAATATTTATCTGATCGTGAATGACCTGCCACAATCTAAGCAATTTCAGCTCCAGGCAGAGATATGAAATGTTTAGCTCCTGCATTGTAAACAAAAGCAGATTATGTTTGCTTTGTGCTCAGCGTCAAGAATTTATAATGTCTGTATTCATGCAGTTTAATAAACCGCCAGTTTGCTAACAAAGCATAAAAGCCCACTTCATAATAAAAAGTTATAAATATTATTTGCTGAAAGTAGAAAATGTAATTGCCAGCAAATGGATGCAAGAAACAGCATTGTTTCTGAAAACAAACTCTTTTGTTTGTTTTAATAATAACAGTAGCCCTGTTGCCTAGGTTTTCCATTACAGCCTTTAGTAATGAAATTCCATTGACGATTGCGCTGTGCAAAAGCCCATTTTCTCTACATGATACACTGTTCTCATACAGGGCTTTTATGCAAATCAGGCTACAGTGGAGCTGTGTTTCCTCTTTGTGAGGCCTTTCTGAATATGGAACTCGGGCACAATAGTTACGCCTTGTAAAATTGAATGGGCATTGTGAAATATGACTGCAAATCAAGGGGATGCAAATTGAAATATAAAAGGAGGGCCTTGTAACAGAATCCTGGTGCTGAACAGAAAATCAATATGTTCTTGTGGATCCTTTTAGTCAGCCTTTGCATTACTGAGGCTAGCACGTGATTCACACCCCGTTCAAACGCCAGGTTTACTATACTGGATCAGAGTATTATGGCCTTGCACCTATGCTGACTAAGGGTTGATATTTGGAAGTGAAGCAAATTGGGCTCTTCTCCTACTGCGGAGAATTGAAACTCTTTTTCTGGTGATAATTCGGGCAGGCTCTGACACTAGATTCGGGCCGTGGCAAAACCCATTTCACATAGATATTCACCGCATTCAGGAGTAAATGAAAGCATTTATCACTTTTGCTGATGGGCTGAACTAATAATCTAATTATCCCACGCATAACCACTGACCTCCAATATTCAATATGTCCAAATCAGTGCAAATGAAAAATTTGGCAAAAGTTAATATCGGCTGTGCAAGTGCAGTGCCACAGTTTACAGTCCAAATTGAGACATTCCACCAATCGATCCTTTAGAAAGTAAACATTTGATAGGCACAAAAAGTTGGAGTAACTCAGAGAGAAAGTCAGCATCTCTGGAGTGAAGGAATGGGTGACGTTTCAGGTTGAGACCCTTCTTCAGAAACCTTTGTTTGTCTTTATTTTGAAATTTCCATTACCAGTCAAACTGATACAAGTCAATCATTTTCCTATATGGTGCATCGCTGAAAATATTCAGTTAGATATTCCATCCAATATATAACGTTTAATGTCTTGTGGAGCAGATTAATACAATTTGATTTGTACCAGCGATCGAGAGCCTGAGGGATGAGGAACTGACTAGATGCCACAGGTGTAGGGAATCAATAGATCACAGTCTTAGGTAGGGGACTCTAAGTTGCTCACATCCCCCCTCTAGTGGCCGCTTATAGATTGAGCAACAGTGGACCCAGTTGAGGAAAATATTGCTTTTAATGTTAAGACAGTGCATGGAGCAGGAGAAGTGGGAGAAAAATGGATTAAAAAAATTCAAGGATTGGAATGAACTGGGAATTAAAATGTTTTTTTAGCATAAATTTTATTTTGATGTGCACTATTCCCCATCTGACTCTTGAAGTGTTGGGTTTCTTTCTGACCTGTATAGGCATACTGTTGGCTGGTGAGCAGGATGTGGGGTTGGCTTGGGTTGGGGAGAGGAGGATGGACCTTCCATAACATCCAGCAGGACATTATTATAGTTCAGCACACAGCGCCTGACCTGCTGAGTTCTTCCTGAGCCTTGCGTTTTGTTCAAGATTCCAGCATCTGAAGTTTCTTGTGTCTCTACCACATATCTGATCGATTTACAAATGAAGGCAGAAAATGATGGAGTAACTCAGCGGGTCAGGCAACATCCCTGAAGAAGATGTATAAGTGACGTTTTGGGTTGGGACCCTTGTTCAGACTGTTTGGCTTACCTTGATCTAGAGTTCTCTGTCTCGTAAATCTTGCTAAACATCCATGTAACTAGCAGAACTGTGCATTAAGGGCCGGGGTAGATAATCCCCCATGATAGGTTCTGCAGCCTGCAGGAGGAGGGCAGTAGTCAATCTATCGACTAACCCCCCGTCTCTCCCTGTGATCATGGCAGATAACGGCACGTCGCCAGTGGAAGCAGATCTACGATGAATTAGGAGGCAATCCCGGGAGCACCAGTGCCGCCACGTGTACGCGCAGACATTACGAGAGGTAAGAGTCTGAGCGTTGAGGTGAAATCACACACACAGGCACAGCTCTTTCTGTTCAGCTGTTGTTCTGCACCAGGGTCACTGTGGATTTTTAGAAATACTCGAGCAACAGATTTGAAAGGATTTCCATTTTGTTCCCTCAGATGCTTGCTTTAATCATGAAATCACTGGTTAAAGATTTCACATCAGCACGGGGAATTATCCTTGCTGTAGTAACTGGTCAGTTTTTATTCCAATCTGCAATATCCTGTGTCCCTGCTAGTTAATTAGCGGTATGAATCTGCTGCATTAGTTACATTTGGTGAATTGATCTATTCGACTGGTCACAAAATAACGGGGCAGTCATTGAATATTGAGTGAGGTGCATAAAAACTACTACTCTCAGAGGGTAAATAAATCTCAGGAATTATCTGGCAATGATGGCGATGACTAAATGTGTGAAAGATTGAGGAATTGCGGGTATAGGAACTGACACAGTGGAGGAGTTGAGACCAGCCTAGATCAACTGTGATCATAACTAAAGGCAGATGACCTATTCTTGCTCCTGCTTTCTTGTGTCAATCCCCGATGATCAATTCAGACCTCCACTGGATCCCAGAATAGTTAATCCCAGGTAATTGATCCTCCACTGGTGGTTAATCTCAGGTAGTGTTAAACAGCACTAGTTAATACCGGGTGAATAATCAGTAGTGCCAGTTGATCCTCAGGATCCATCCATGTAAAGGGTCCTGACCCGAAAAGTCGCTTGTCCATTCCTCCCCCCCCCCCCCCCGCCCCCCGATGCTGATCGAACTACTGAGCTCTTCCAGCAAGTTGTTAGTTGCTCCATATTCCAGCTTCTGCAGTCTCTTGTGTCTCCACTTATTCATTGTATTGGTTAATTTTGTTGACTGATCTGTAGACTGGTTAATGATATGTTTTGCTGGTTAATCCTGGCTGAGCAATTCGCTGCATTGATTGATCCTGAACTAGTAAATCGCAGGCGATTGATCTGTAGCGCTGGTTAATAACACAGCACAGTATTGTTAATCCTGACAATAAATTGAAAGTTATTTTCGTTTTGTTCCTATGAAAGCGTCATGCAGCACGTCTATTCTGATTGTATCTTCAGCGTTTGATTCCGGACAAAATTCACATTAGCTTTCTTTTTTGATTGCATTAAGAGAGATTTAATTATTGTGTTTCTTGCTAGTCGGCTGCAGTGACATGAAGCACAAAAACAAGCAGCTCCTAGGTAATACTGATAGAGTGGCCTGATTTAGAGGCTTTTTTTTTCCTCAGGAAAGCAATGACTAAATATGTTTACACTACCGATTCAAGGTTTGCTACAACACTTTAAAATGATTAAGTGGAGCAGTGTGCTGTCAGGATGAATTATGCTCTGTTTCAGACATGCACAGAGCACTGTGTTTATTTTCACATGGATTATTTTGCATTTGCTGCAGAATAAATTCATTTGATTTTTCTCTCGTGTGATGTAGCCTCATGCTGGATGGAAGCTTTTATTTTGAGCAAAGCAGAAACAATTTAATGCTGATGATTTCACTAACGTCCCTCGGGCTTTGACTGGTCCAAGCCTGCCTCTACTTTGTTTTAATTCAAATCAACTCAGATACTTTATAAGCAAATGTCTTAGTCAGCTTTAATTTATTCACCAACAATCCATCACTGTCAGAATTTAATACAAACTACCAGCTACTTGGCTAAGGCTCCTCAGTGCTCTAAATTTAATTAGTTGGATTACTGATGATTAACTGTAAAGTCAGCATTGATGTGATTCTCTCTGTGAGGTTCTGCTAAGAGTGTATTTAAAGTTAATTTTATTCGGGCCTATAATTAGATTAGAAACATGAATCTGTTTATGAGTTAATTTAAAAGACACAATTGGTATCTGCAAACTATTCTAGGGATCTGTAATCAGCAATTAGCTTCTTATTAGTTTTGCTGTTCTTATTTAAAATGTTAAGAAAACCTTTGGAGTGTGAGGATGTACAACTACCGTCTTGAAATTGCAAACAGGATAATTCTCCCCGCCAGGCTAGAAGTTGCCTTGTTAATAGCATAGTGTTCTGTTTGTATTGACTCACAGTTTGAACAATGCAACATGATTGCTTTCCAAAATGCTACCCATTCTAAAATATTCTCAGTGTACTGCAGAATTAACCCATAAGGTCTTGTGGAAGGATGGGGGCTGCTTCAAGGGACCAAAATGATTTTTTACAATGTAGGATTTCAGATACAATAAACACAACTGTACTCTCCTGCTAATTGGTAATATATGAAAGGAACCTAAGGGCTTGTCCCACTTAGGCATTTTTTTTTAGGAGACTACAGGCGACTAGGCTGTCGCCACATGGTTGACGAAGTGTCGCCAGTATAATCTCCTCAGTCGCCCAAAGAGTCGTAGAGTCTTTCTGGTCACCGCAGAATTTTGAGATGTTCAAAACATTTCAGCGACCATTGCCTTGACACCAATGGGGGTAGCCTGATGTAGCATGATTCAGATGATTCAGATTACCTTTATTGTCATTCAGACCTTTCGGTCTGAACGAAATTTTGTGCCTGCAGTCATACATATATTAAAAGTAACAAAAACACACAATAAACACAAATTTAACATCCACCGCAGTGAGTTCACCAAACACATCCTCGCTGTGATGGAAGGCAAAAGTCTTAGTCTTTGTCTCTTCCCTCCTTGTTCTCCCTCTGCGCTGAGGCGATCCAGGCCTCCGATGTTGTGACCCCGCCGGGTGTTGGTAAGTGAGTCAGTCCCGCGGCTGAATCCAGCTCCGCGAACGGGCCGATGCAAACTCCGCGGCCCGGGGCGGTCAAAGTTGCCGAAGCTGCCGCCCTGCAGTCCAGCGGACGCAGCTGTTGTTGCGGGAGCTCCAGAGAACAGGTCACCAACCTGTGACCTGCGAGCCCCCGACGATGTCGTCCACTGGGCCCACGGCCGGGCCTCGGAAGCCGCGCCGCCACCCGCCGCCGAAGCGCCAGAACACCGCCACAGCACCAAAATCAGGCCACAGCTCCAAGTCAGGCCGCTACCGCTACCGGAACGCCGGAGTACCGCCACAGCTCCAAGTCGGGCCACAGCTCCAAGTCGGGCCACTGCCGCTACCGGAACGCCGGAGAACCGCCACAGCTCCAAGTCGGGCCGCTACCGGAACGCTGGGGTGCCGCCACAGCTACAAGACGACCGACGCCGCTACCGGAACGCCGGAGTGCCGCCACAGCTCCAAGTCGGGCCACAGCTCCAAGTCGGGCCGCTGCCGCTACCAGAACACCGGAGTGCTGCCATAGCACCAAGTCGGGCCGCTGCTGCTGCCGGGTCGGGCCGCTGCCGGGTCGGGCCGCTGCCGGAACTGCCGCTGCCGCTGTCAGCTCCACCACTAGGCCTCAGCGCAGACGGAGACAGGGGATGCAACAATAAAAGGCCGTATCCCCCCGAAGGAAGAGACTAAACCCTGTTTCTCCCACCCCCCCCCCCCCCCCCCCCCCCACTTACACAATCTAATAAACTAACTAAACTAAACTAAAACAGACGTAAACAAAACACCAACAAAAAGAAAAAACAGACGGACTGCAGGCGAGCCGCAACTGCCAGGCAGCGCCGCCACTTCCGGCTGATGTAGGTGCTGTCGCTAGGATTATGAAGGTGCTGTCGCCAGGATGACGTAGGTAGTTGCTGGTGATGACATCGGTGAATTCCATTAAAATTATATTGTGGATAATTTAAATTTTAATGTTGTTATAATATTTTTGTATGCACTGTTGTATGTCGTAGGGGCGTACAGTCGCCGGTTTTATCGTCAAAATTATCGGCGACCTGCAACGCCTATGACAGTCGCGGCAGTCGCCTAAAAAATCGCCTATCTGGGACAGGCCCTTTACAAAGACAATTGAGGAAGCACCAAACATGGATATGGACCTTCCTTTACAAACTGCTCATTTGTAACCTGCTGCCTCTTTTTCAAGGCCAATTAGAAATGCTAATAGATGCAACCTTGCCAGCGAGCCAGTAGATGCTTTATTTGGAAAAGGTCCAAGCCAAACAAAGACAGGAAAAGAAAATTGGTTAACAATAGAGGTTAGGTAGGTGATTTATCTCATCAATTAGCTGCGTTAGTGGATTAAATGAAAGAATGGGCTGCACTGATTATTTTTCCGAAAGAAAATGTTTAGAGACGGAATGGAAACGGACCCATTGGCTACAGCGTCCACGCCAACAATTGATTACCTGTTCACACTAGTTCGATGTTATCCCATTTTCTCATCCACTTCCTACACACCGGGGGCAATTCATCAGAGGCCAATTGACCTACAAACCCCCCTACAAAACTATGGGATGTAGGAGGAAACCGGAGCATCCAGAGATTGCACAGAAACTGTGCAAACGCCACACAAACAGCACACAAGGTTAGGATGGAACCTGGCTGTCTAGCACTGCGAGGCAGCCGCTCTTCCAGTTTTTGAAAGTCAATAAGATGCAGCGTCCCACAGGAATCAGTGTACTGTAGCGCCACAATAATTAACACTATTTATTAATGACTTGGATACATTACTTTCTTTCCCATTACTTATGTTTTGCCAATTCATGGATGATGAAGCAAAGATGGATGGTATTAGTCACAGCATGTGTGGAAACATTAAATTAGAAAAGTTTGTTACTTAAGCAATTAATGTGATTCAAAGTGGGCAAAAACCATGGAAAATGTGAGGTCATCCTGTTTTTAAAATTTACAGAACATTGTATTCTCCACAGCAAAACACAATTACACAACAATGTTTGGAGATGGATATTCTAAATTACATCACAGGAAAGTTGACAGAAGAGAACAAGTGACTGAAAGATTAAACTAGGACCAGACCTTTAAGGATCCACTAAAAGGAGGAAAGGGGTAGAGAGGCAGAGGGGTTTTAGAAAGGAATTTCAGATCTCAAGGCTTTGGTTGTTACTGAGTTACTTGTTGAGTTACTCCAGTACTTTGTGGGTTTTTCTACAGCATCTGCAGTTCCTTGTATCTCTTTTGACAATAGCTGGTCTTGATGATGGCAGAGAAAGGAGCTGGGAAGAGCGACCTGTGCTCAAGCATTATATCGTCAGTCAGAACTATTAATAAAAATCAAAAACCTGCTGGAAATCTGGTGTAAAACTAAAAATGCTGAAAACACTCAACGAGTCGGGCAGCATCCGGGGAAAGAGAAAATGTTAATATTTGCACTACTGTTGGAGGAACTCAGTGGGTCAGGCAACACGTGTGGAGGGAAATGGACAGATGACGTTTTGGGTTGGGACCCTTCTTCATGGAAGGTTTGTCTTTAGCTCAGGATTCCAGCATCTGCAATCTCTTGCATTGTTCGTAAGGTTTCCAGTCTTTGACCTGAGATGTTAACCCTGTTTTTAATTTTCACATACGCTGAGTGTTTCCCAGCATGTTTGTTCTTATTTCTGAATGATTTAGATGCAGATTAGTTTGTCGTACACACCAGGGCACAATGAAATTCCTGTTCACATGATGCTCACAGAGTAAACAGTGCGTATATAGTAATGATAAATACAACAATAAATACATATGTGGAGACTGTCGCTGTGTTTGCAGGTGCGTTAAATCTGAAGTTGGAGTGCTTCCGTTAATTGAAGGAATTAAGGCAGGGGTTCCCAACTTTTTTCGTCCCGTTTACCCCAGCCAAATTAAATAGCACATAACAATGTCATTTCACTTATTTATGAACAACTAATGATGAACAGATACCGGTATACCAGAGCCAAACACAGTCAGTCATTGAGAAAAAACATGTACAAATCCAGAATCAACAGATTTACCCCCCTGGGCAGGGGAAATTTACCCCCGGGGGTAAATTAAGGGATGCACAATAAGACAGGTTGATGGAATTTTATCACAACAGAATGGTGCAAAGAAGTAGTGCAAAAAAAAATCCCACAGCGCAATAATACAGTGATCAGATGAGGTAGAGCTGAGAGTACGAGTATGTGCCTGCATCTCTGGGAGGGGGGGTGTGGAAGAGTTGGTTGGTTCAGGAGTCTAATAGCAATTGGGAAGAGACATTTCTTAAGTGTGTTATGTCTGGGCTGTCAAGGTCATGTCGCTTCTCACTGAAGGTAGAAGTGAGAAATGGGAATGGCCAGTTGGCAGGTATCCTTAATGATCGTTCCAACCTTCCCAATGCAATGAGAAACAAGGAACTGCAGATGCGGGTTTGCGAATAAAAAGACACAAAATGCTGGAGTAATTCAGCAGGTCAGGCAACATCTATGGGGAACATGGATAGGTGACCTTTCAGGTCAGGACCCTTCTTCAGACTGTTTCTGTCCCAAAACGTCACTGGTCCATGTTCGCCAGAGACACTGCCTGACTGCTGGGTTTCTCCAGCACTTTGTGTCTCGCTGGTGTAAAGCTTTGTGACAGTGGACTGGATGGAAGAAGTGAAAAGTCTGTACAGGACTGGGTCTCTGTTCAACACTCTCTGCAGGGCTCAAGTGGTCAAGAACAGAGTGTTGTCATTTAACATGTTGCAATTTGTAGGATCGTGTTGTGGACAAATGATTTGCCGCCTTGCACTGCATTACAGCATTGAACTTCTTTCAAATCTATTCTATGCGTCCCGTCATTTGTAATTTAGGGAGAGGAGTTTGCAAGACAAGTACTGCTGAGAGTGGGCTGGATGTTGTCGGGACATATGTGGAGGTCAACACTGCATTTGCAGATGTGTTAAATCTTCGTGAGAATTAAGGGTTATGTGCAATAAAGGCAGGTTGATGGAATTTTGTCACAGATCAGGCAATTACCTTACTGGAAGATGAAACATGTTCTGAGACCTAAATTGCATATTCCAGTTCTTATGTCCCTAAAATAAAAGACCAAAGCTGGCCTTACTGATTCACTGAGCGGACTGGAATGCTGCGGTGCATTCTTATTCATCCGCACATAATACATGGTCGGTTTCCACTGTACACGGGTGGACAGTATTGTTTCTTTGATACGGTGTATCCGAGTGACAGCACTGGCTCCAACATGGAAGATCATGGGTTCAAGACGTGCTTCAGAAACTTGAGCACGTGCTCTGTGCTGACTTTCCAGCCCTGCATCAAATCAGTGCTCATCTGTTGGAGATGCCGCTTCACGGGTGAATATTCTTCTTCTGAGGTGAACATCAAAAGGATCTCCTGGGGCTGTTTAAAATGCAGACCAAGCTTTATTGCACAGCCCAACACTGATTGAAAAGCCTTTAATGTTGTCATTTAGCATGTTGCATTGTGTCGGATCCTGTTATGGACAAATTATTTGCCTACTTGCACTGCATTACAGCATGGACCTTCTTTTAAATCTATTCCATCATCAGTGGAACACATTGTGACTTGCTCAATTTTAGATCTTACTTTCCTCGTCTTAAGTGATGTATTGAATAATTTCTCCTTCCTCGGGCTGCTATACTGGAATGCTGACAAAGGGTTAATAAATGACAGCAAAGAAATTACTCATTGTTTTTTAACACACACAGTGGACAGTGATTGGCGGAACGCCAAGCTACACCTAGTAAAATATTTTGTTGGTCTTTGTTCCAGACATGCATTGAAAGATCTAACAAGAAATTAATATGATTTGCTGACTACAACAATTTGGTATTTTGTGGGGTCCAAATCCAAAATGATGAACACAAGTTGCTTCAATAAACAATCCCTCAGACTAATTTAAAACAGAGTGCTGCATTCCATCCAGCTATGCTCGTATTACAGTAACATTTTAAACCTCTGTAAGGAATCGGGGGGAAGAATCACACTGTAGAAACATCTCTCTTGGCCCACTTCTTGTCAAAGTCACAACACTTAAAAGATTCACAAATCTGATGGGGATGTTCTCTCTATTCTTTTGGGTTGTCTGTTGTGACGGGAGAGGCAGGTTGAGCCTTGCATTATCTTTCACTGCGGCTTTCACGGGTGGTCAGATTCTGTTTTTAGAAAGTTTCTTGAGATACTTATTTACTGGAAAGTTGATAGATTTGCTAATTGATGCTCTTGACCAAAGGTCGGTGATTGTGGCCAGTGATGAGTGTCCTAAGTCCAGGCAGGTTTAACAACAAAGGGTGGCATGATGGTGCAGCGATAGAGTTGTTGTCTTCCAGCACTTTCAGCACCAGAGACGTGGGTTCGATCCCGACTACGGGTGCTGTCTGTACGGAGCTTGTACGTTATCCCCCTAACCACGTGGGTTTTCTCCAAGATCTTCGGTTCCGTCCCACACTCCAAAGGTCTACAGGTTCATAGGTTAATTGGCGTGGTATAAATGTAAATTGTCCCAGTGTGTGTGTTAGGATAGTGTTAATGTGCGCGGATCGCTGGTTGGTGAGGACTCGGTGGGCCGAATGGCCTGTTTCCGTGCTACAATACAATACAATACAATACCATTTATTGTCATTTGAACCTCATTGAGGTTCAAACGAAATTTCGTTTCTGCAGTCATACATACAAGAAGAAAAGAACCAAGACACAACACATTTTACACAAACATCCATCACAGTGAATATCCCCCTCACTGTGATGGAAGGCAAAGTCTTTTTTTCTCCCCTGCACACCCCATTCTTCTCCCGGTCAGAGTCAAAGCCCCTGGCGGGTGATAGTATATGTCCCGCGGCCATTCATGCCGCGCCGGGCGATGCAAGGCCCCGCTCCGGGTCTTGATGTTGGAGCCCTCAGTGGGCGCTAGCAAGTCCCGTGGCCATCAAAGCCGCGCCGGGCGATGTAAGGCCCCGCTCCAGGACATCTTCAACCCCGCAACTCGGGCGGGAGAAGTTGCTGCCGCGGGAGCTCCGAAAAGCGGTCTCCCACCAGGGACCTGCGAGCTCCCGGTGTTACCGTCCACCGGCCTGCAGCTGGAGCCTCCGAATCTCCGGGGTCGGGCAGTAGCAGCGCGCCACCACAGCTCCTCCCGTTCCGAACTCGGCCAGCTCCACGATGGGAAGTAAGCCCGCAGCTCCACGATGGGAAGTAAGCCCGCAGCTCCACGATGGGAAGTAAGCCCGCAGCTCCACGATGGGAAGTAAGCCCGCAGCTCCACGATGGGAAGTAAGCCCGCAGCTGTGTCTCTAAACTAAACTAAAAATTCTCAAACCAGCTGTGCAATGGAAGGGTATTTTAACTTTTGACCATTTCTATTTCTAAATGAGATTAGTTATTTTGTTCTAAGCTCGGTATCTGCCCTTGTGAATTGGATCAATGTCTGATCTAATCCTTATTTATTAATGGATTCTCACTATCATGGTTATAATTATTGCACAGCATGGGGAGCCTATTGGTATTTGTTTATTAGTGTCACATCTACCACGACGCAGTGAAACAGTTTTGCGTGCTTACCAAGAAAAATCATAACCATACATAAGTACACCAGGTAGTGCAAAAGAGAAAACAAACATACTGCAAGATTTAGTGTTACAACTACTGTGAAAGTGTAGACTAAAAAACAAACAAGTGCAAGGCCCACAACAAGGTACATTGGAAGATCGGGAATTTGAGCATGTGAGAGGTCCGTTCAGCAGTCTGATTACATTTGGGAAGATGTTTTTGAATCTGGTGGAACCTGCTTTCAAGCTTCCGTACCTCCTGCCTGACAGGAGAGAGGAAAAGAAAGAATGACCGGTGGAGTGAAGGGCCCTTGATTATGATGGCTGTTCTCATGAGGCATAGGTGGAGTTGATGGGATGCGAGGCAGGTTGACTTGTGTGATAGCCTAAGTTCACAACAATTCCTTGTGGTCTTGGGCAAAGCCTTTGCCACACCAAGCTGTGATGCAACTGGGCAGGATGCTTTATACAATGTATCGCTAGAAATTGGTAGCAGTCATTACAGATGTGCCTAATTTGTGGAAATAAAGGTTTCGGCACAATTCTTTGGCTGTAACATTGATAGGGTTGATCAGGACAAGTTGTTACACCTATGACTTGAAGTTCTCAACCATCTCCACTTCAGTACCGTTAATACCGACTCCATACTGAAGTCAATGACAAGTCCGCCTGGCCCTACCTGATCTCCCAGAAGTACATCACTTTGTTTTTTTTTTAATCGGGAAGAGATTGGTCGTCTTACCGCATGTGGGAACCTCACAATCGAGCAGTAAGTGTTAAACACATGTGCAGGAAGGAACTGCAGATGCTGGTTTACATCAAAGATAGACACAAAAATGCAGGAGTAACTCAGCGAGACAGGCAGCATCGAGACCCTTCCTGATATCTGTGAACTGGTTTAGGTAGATTCTGAGGACATGGCTGGGGACTCCAACCGAACCAGTCGCTTTCCATGGGTTCACTCGAAGGAAGGCCGATCTGACATCTGTGGTGGTGCCCGTGGGCACACTTGCACCCAGGACGGTTGGGACAGGTGGCGTCATATCACTGACCCTCTGCTTAAAGCGAGCCTAGAATGCTTGAGCTCGTCGAGGGAAGGATGCATTGTTGCCAGCGCTTCTGCCGACCCCTCCTTGCCGCCATTGTAGCATGCAAGCTTTGCCACTACTGACGGAAACCTATTTTGCAGATTGATAGATTGTTTGTAAAGTAGGAATCAAATCACAGAACATATTATGGATTTGAGCTATTGTGCATTGTCAATAAGCCAGGCTATCATTAGCTGTGGTGTCCCTGTAGATTAATCTCTGCACTGTCTCTCTGTAGTTACTGTGCCACTTATGTACCTGCATGTTGTTGAAGAGGTGGCCATAAATAAGTTTATTCCAGCGCGAACAATACTTGAACACGTGGGATATCACTGATTGTTCATTTCTGTGTACTCCTTTCATAATGCTTCTCAATCATATCGCTTCCTCTTCAACAACAGTTATTTTAACACGTGACATTTTCCAGCTACTTTTCAATTTTGTTGTGAATTTTCTAAGGCATTTTCGGTTTGTTTGCAGGAATGTTTGAACAGTGCTGATAAGGATATGATTGCGCTCAGCTGAAAGCTGTATTCCTTATTTACAATTGCCAGTGTAGTGTTGGGTGGATGGATGGAATCACATCATAAATAAGTAAAAACTGCAGGACATGGATTCCAGTGGTACATGCATTTGTTTCTGCCTCGTTTCTTCAACCAGGCTACTTTATTAACATTAAAATTTCATTTGAAATCTCTGTCAATCAATGTTTTTCCTCTAGAATGTTTTAGACTGAGTATTGTGATTGGGTCTGAAGTGTTTGTGAGTTCCTATCCTTGCTTGCTCCTGATAAGGTAGTAGTAGGACCCTTTCATTTAATGGCAGTCATACAGGATGGAAACTGGCCCTCTAGCCCAACTCATCCATGCAGAGACCAAGATGCCCCATCTAAGCTAGTCCCATTTGCCCACGTTTGGCCTTTCCGATCCATGTACCTGACCAGGCGTCTTTTATACGCTGTTTTAGTACCTGCCTCAACTATCTCCTCTGGCAGCTTGTTCCATATACCCACCATCCTTTGAGTGAAAAAGTTGGCCCTCAGGTTCTCATTAAATCTTTCATCTTAAACATCCATCCTCTGGTTCTCGATTACCCTACCCTGGATTTTGTGCATTCACCTCATGGTTTTATGCACCTCTATACGACACCTCTCAGCCTCCCACGTTATTAAGGGGTAAGCCATTTAGAGACGAGGAAATACTTTTTCTCACATAGACAATAGACAATAGGTGCAGGAGGAGGCCATTTGGCCCTTCGAGCCAGCACCGCCATTCAATGTGATCATGGCTGATCATCCCCAATCAGTACCCCGTTGCTGCCTTCTCCCCATATCCCCTGACTCACTATTTTTAAGAGCCCTATCTAACTCTCTCTCTTAATTCTTGCTATTGAGGGAGTGCAGCGTAGGTTTACAAGGTTAATTCCCGGGATGGTGGTCATATGCTGAGAGAATGGAGAGGCTGGGCTTGTATGCTCTGGAGTTTAGAAGGATGAGAGGGGATCTTATTGAAACATAAAAGATTGTTAAGGGTTTGGTCACGCCAGAGGCAGGAAACATGTTCCCGATGTTGGGGGAGACCAGAACCAGGGGCCACAGTTTAACAATAAGGGGTAAGCCATTTAGAACCGAGACAGGGAAACACTTTTTCTCACAGAGAGTTGTGAGTCTATGGAATTCTCTGCCTCAGAGGGCGGTGGAGGCCGTTTCTCTGGATACTTTCAAGAGAGAGCTAGATAGGGCTCTTAAAGATAGCGGAGTCGGGGGATGTGGGGAGAAGGCAGGGACGGGGTACTGATTGGAGATGATCAGCCATGATCACATTGAATGACAGTGCTGGGTCGAAGGGCCGAATGGCCTACTCCTGCACCTATTGTCTATTGTTCGAAGGAATAAAGTCCTATCCTGCCCAACCCCTCCCGATAGCTCAGCCCCCCCAAGTCCTAGCAGCATCCATGTAAATATTCCTTGTATTCTTTCCAGCTTAAAGTCCTTGTGGTGAAGGTTGTCTCACACTACCGTTGAAGAACATACTGAGCCACACATTTTCCTCGAGTGCAGGAACTTACACTTGTGCTTTCTAGCAAACATTTGGTTGTCAGCGTCACAACTGAAGTTGTTTGAAAGCTTCACAGAGTGTTCAAAGAGGTGGCTGTGTTTAAAATTTCCAATTTGCTCCCTTGAGACTGTCGACCATTTTCCTGTGTTTCTCTGCTGCCCTTGATTAACGTGGTACATTGGGTCGAGACATAATTTCAGACAAAATGCAAAAGGAAAGCAGCCTTGATTCCTGGAAATAGAGAGAGATTATTTGAGACTGGTCTGTAAAGGGTCGGTTACCCCAGTAGTTACATAGACAGCAAATAGTTGGTTGTAAATTACTGGACATTCTCTGGAAGATATCAGGTGACATCATGAAACAGGAGGGTCGAGCTCAATCAGCTCCGGGCATAATGTTTTGAATCCCTGACTGGCCTTCATCTTTCACTGTTCGAGAGCTTGATTTTATTATAAGGCCCAGGTTAAATTACATGTTCAGAGTTGATCAACATTCCCATTGCAGGTTTTAGAAGTCGCACCTTTTAATGGTCCGTTGTATAGTTCTGTGTATCAAGTGACAGGAAGCGAGTATTTTATAACATTTGGGCAATGTAGGGTTAATAATGGGATTAGATGGCCGGATAAAGGGGACTGGCACTAACTTGTAATTTTACTCAATATGGGCAATCATTGTCCCACTGACATAAAACCAATTTAAGCTTGTGCTGGTGCCAAAAATCAAACAGGCTGGGGCACCTTCATTCTGAGGGGGGAGGGAGAGACCAAAACTAAGTGAAAACATCCACCTACACATGATATATTTTGTAGGAGCTGATAAATTCAAAGAAATAATTTGAGCAAAACTTATTTTCTCAGAGTGTGGACCTCAATGCCACATGGAAACGGAAACAGCATAAATGTATTTAAATGTAAATTAGATTAGTAGATGAGAATGAGTTAAGAAACGATGAAAAGATAAGCAGGAAAGGGGCTCATGAAACCTGCATTGATTAATTGAGCAAATGGTCTGGCTTCTATTGTGCAAAATTCTGAGCAGCGTATATTTGCCTAAAAACATACACTTTTGGTCATGTCTTTGGTATTACTGAATTTCTGGGCTTTAACGCACGACCATTTATACCTGAGTCACTGTCACTTTGTATAATGCCATTATCTCCCTTTAATTTTTATTTCCGCATGCTTCATTACACAAAGTGAGGCAATTGATTTTATCTTAATGTCTTGCAAACTATAATGCCTTTAGTAAAAAGCAGCCATCAAATTAATTCTGATCAATTCCTGCCTCTCTGGCTCTTTCAATTCTTAAGGGTTTTTTTTAAAAGCTTGAATTGATTGATTTCACAGCCAGCAAAGATTTATTTCCATCCAATTTTATAGTTGTCGTAATATGTGCTGAACCTGTTACTGTTGCTATTCATGAAATGTCAGAGCAAAAAGAGAATTATAGTGCAGCGTGACAAGGACACAGCTGTTGCTGTGTAATAAGTTCAGGCAACAACCAAATAACAGTGGCAACGACCAATAGAACAGTAATTTTCACCAAACTGAGCTCTGTTCAAGATACTCAGCAGGAGCTAAAAAACAAAATAATGATATGATGTGTACTGTCAGCATTCTTAGTGTAATGGCTGGTGGAGGGAAAGTTTACGACTATGGAGAATTTAATGAGTGTTTGTGCTATTTATGTGAAGTCATATATCATGTTTGTTCAGCTGCTGTCATGGTTAGCTGCACAATCGGAAAAAAATATGTTTTATTTATTCCACCCCCCCCCCCCCCCCCTTCAAATTCCATCACCGCATTTTAAAATAAAACCTCGTGCCTGAACCAAGCAAATATCAGCTTTTGAAATCAATCCAGTTTCGATGTTGGCACCTCTGAAGGATAATTCCTTGCGACTCAATGTAGTCGGAATGCAAAACCGTGTCGAATCTTTAAAATGAGGGCTGTAGCAAAGGCACAAGCAGAAAGCGAATATTGACAGTTTTGGAATTGTGTTCAGCTGCTGTTTTTATTGTAACCTTGCCAGTAAGTGTTTAGACTGTTTCCTCCAATTCCTAGATGAAATGTTTAGCAGAAGGAAAAAGAAATAATGTTCACATTCACTTAAGAATCTAAACAAAGCCTATCTTTGAAAGATCAGGCATAGAATGTGTCTCAAGTTATAGTTTGCAATATCCTTTGAACCTCAAACAGCTCCTCCCCCACGCAAAGTACCACATCCATTATTATCCATAGACAAACTCCCTTTGGTGGTTGATTAATTTGCTTTGATATTTGGAGAACGTTTTTTAACTAAATCTTCTAAATATTGGAAGACAATTTGTGAAATGACCCATTTGTATGGCTGCACATTGTACTCTGAGTGCTGTGCAAAGGAAAATATGCAGAATTAACAGTAAACAAAGTGTGCATTTTGGAGCCAGTGGTTCAAGGAAATTTTTTTTAAGCTTGCGTCGAATCCCAAGAGCATTCTGTTGTTTGTACTTTTAGTGACTTTTTCCCTTTGCCTGTTTTTTTTCCCCCTTAATTTATAGTCTGACCAGACTCTGAGAGGCAGCAACAGATTAATCTGGATATCCACTGCAAAGCTGATAGCCTGGAACAAGCAAATCTTGTGTTTTGATTCCAATTTTACCTTAGTCATGACTTTACAGATACAAGGAACATTTAATTCTAGATTTCCTGCAGCTGGCAAAGGCCTCCAGGCCAGCTGTGTTAAATGTATTTTTACCCTTGTCTCACTGCCAGCTTTTGAGCTCTGTGAAAAATAAAATAAAATTAAATGTTTCGCGTCCCAGTTGAACTGTTAAAAGAGATTTAAAAAGGAAGTTGTAACCATAGGCACCTAATTTGCTAGCAAACAAAGTGAGCTATTGTTTTATTTTGAAGATAGGCTTGTATTACAAACAGTGGAAAGAAACACCTTTTCAGAAATCTCCATAGATGGAAAAGTAGAAAGAATGTTGGCTCATTAATCTTGTCAGGCTTGATCTCACTGAATTTAAGATTTCCATTCTGGTTCCAACCCTTGCTCACTGCAAGACTGTTCACACGGAACAAGAATTTTTATTATATAACCTCAAATTGATTAAATGGCGGCAGATTATGAATGTAGAGCGTTATTGTTTCCAAGGGACTGTTAATTTTCTTTACTTACGGGGAAGAACAGCTAATGACAGGCATTGTAAGTGCTAGCCTGGGCAAACACGCTGAAAGTATCAAATGAGCTCTCTGGTCAATGCCACTTTGCAGCGGGTGTTGACTGTTAACTCCCCGAGTTGTTGGAGGTGCAGACTCGGCGAGTGCCCTTTGCCTCTCATCTTTGCTCAGCGCCCTCACAGCTGCACGAGGAGCCCCCTACATTTGTTCAGAATTGTTTGTCATCATTCACGCGCCACTCCTTTTTATTCATTAGGTTGTTTTTTCCCGTTGCTGCCTGTGAGGCAGATATCACCGCAAGAGATTGGGGTTTCTTTTTCATCTCGCGCTTAATGGAACACAGTTCGAACTAAATTCCCATCCACTGCATTAATATGTTATTCATTATATAAACATTACTCTAACATTACTACAGAGACCAGGAATTTGGCCGATACTCACTATTTTGGTATCTGTGTGTGTTTCCAGTGCTCAGAAAGAACTTTTTCCAGTTTTAGCAGCTGTAAGATATTTAAACATTCCTTGTAATGGCATCTAATGATAAATATACCCTGTGGTCTTGAACTGGAGCATTATCGCTGGCAAATTGCCATTTCCCTGGCAGTAAAAGCTCGTTCAGTCCCCCATCTGCAAAGAGAATGTGCATTAATATCCATGCTGGTAATATTTGTACTGTGGAAATAAAATAGTGGCAAGATTACATTGTTAGCTTATGCAGGTAAGAAAATAAATCAGTCGCTTCCCAGATGAAGTGCTATAGTAATGTTTCAATATATTGCTGTTTCAAGCTGAGCATAGTTTAAAGGTAAAGCTGACTTCTGACAGACTTGTTGAAACACAAGTTAATATTTATAATTACTTTGGTCAAAACTTTAATCCCTCTGACCCATTGGCAGTCACAGTCATTGGATACTAAGTTGCATTTCTATCACATCTCTGTCGCCAACCCCCCCCCCCCCCCCCCCCCCCACTTCCACTCCATCTCTTTTACGTAAATTTTGCTCTGTTCTCGAGGGCTGGAGCCGACCAAACAGGAATCTCCCTTGTTGCCTAAGATATTGATTTTCACCATCACTTTGCCTCACAGTGACCAAGCACAGGAAAACCACAGAAATGCAAAGTATTTTGCAAGTCCTGCCTGTTCGATGCAGTCTGGTGTAGTTCTCCGAGAAGGGAGCATCCTCCTGCACTCCCCAAACCTGCCATTATTATTTATTTTTTTTTTGCTTCTGTAATAAAGGTCAGAGCCAATATACGGTGGCGTGCTTTCACGGAGCTTCTCTCTCACTGAGCTGTGTTTCACGGCTGTTTGCAGGCTGATCCTGCCCTATGAAAGATATATCAAAGGGGAAGAAGACAAGCCTCTACCTCCAGTCAAACCTCGGAAACAGGAGAACAGCTCCCAAGAGACGGAAAACAGAATGAAGGCAGCTGGAACGAAGCGGAAAAATGAGCAGAACAGAAAAGTGAAAAAAGAAAAGGATGCCACTAAGAAAATGAAAGAGTATTCTGAGGTTAGTGTTGTTCCCTTCTCCCCTCTAAGTCTGTTTCCATTCTGTGTAATAACATTGTCAGCCAGTCGGCGCTGTGCTTCTCAAACATCTCAGGTATGTGGGAAATAGATGATACTTGTTGAAAGTTTCCCATTTATTTCTATAATTTGTATTGTATACAAAAAGCAGCAATGCAGTAGCTGTGTGGCTTCTGCAACTTGTTTCTTCACATTAAGCGCTGGACTAACAGTCTCCTTTAACCGCGGGAGTTCCTGGTATTAACTGCAGCGTTATATATTTGGCCATGTTCTCCTTTCGTTTTAAAATATGTAGCAAATCACCCTACAACTTTTACATTGGTACTCAGTTGCAAAAACCGGAATTGCTCCAGTCAGTGTTGGAGTTTGTTTGTTATATATAACTGTGTGGGTTGGCAAGTGCCTTTGCCAAATTATAGTATTAATTTATACTGTCACTCCCTGGTTTGGCACTAAATTCTTGTGTAATCTGGTGTTTAAGATTGCCAAACGCTTTTAATCTGCACTCTGCAATCTTGATTTGATGTGCACTTTAGTCTGCACAATTGCCACATTTTTTTTTGTTCACAGTGGTCACATGGTGTGGTGTGTATTTTCGTCACATGGTTTGCTTTAAACCATTGCCATGTGGTTAGGGGTGGTACCATTGTCATAGGACTTGGTGCAAATTGTTGCTGAATGATCTGTTTTATGCCATTCCACGCAATCTGGTGTGTACCCTTCTATGTGCTTTGGTTTATGCCATTGTCATCTAATTTTATGCATACTAACCTGCATTCTGATGTTTGGCTTCCATGAGGCCACTTGACTCTTTACAAACTGATTTCCAGAGTTGAGGTGGGATTATTTTCTGTCTGTCACGCTGTCCGTCTCTCTCTCTCTGTTCCCTGTCACTCTCTTTGTGTGTGTGTGTGTGTGTGTATGTCTCTCTCTCTCTCTCCCCCCCTCTCTCTCTCTCCCCCCCTCTCTCTCTCCCCCCCTCTCTCTCTCTCTCTCTCTCTCTCTCTCTCTCTCTCTCTCTCTCTCTCTCTCTCTCTCTCTCTCTCTCTCTCTCTCTCTCTCTCTCTCTCTCTCTCTCTCCCCCCTTCTCTCTCTCTCTCTCTCCCCCCCTTCTCTCTCTCTCTCTCTCTCTCTCTCTCTCTCTCTCTCTCTCTCTGTCTCCCCCCCCTTCTCTCTTTCTCTCTCTCTCTTCTCTCTTTTTCTCTCTCTTTCTCTCCTGATTTCCATTCAAAAAATATCGCCCAACTCTGCTGCTTCCTCACCACTTTTGCTGCTAAAAACCCATCCATGCTATTACAGTCCACTTCACGTTCCTCTGATTAGTTTCGGATTCAGTTCCCTTGATCTCTTTGATCTCCTCCAACTTTATAACTCTGAAGTATTTACCTGTTGTAAGGGATCTGGCCAGCAAAGCATAGCCAGCATTTATTGCCCTGGAGAAGGCTGCGCCCTCTTCGATCGACAAAGGCATTCTTGTGATGCTGTTCAGGACCCAGTGACATTGAAGGACCAGCAATATATTTGCAAAGAGAAGAAGCCTGCATGGAACTTGTTGATTCTGAGTAGCTAAACACTATGGTGGCTGCACTTTCAGCTGCTTTGGACAAAAGCTCTGGAATTGGGCGGCACGGTGGCGTAGCGGTACAGCTACTGCCTGTACGGAGTCTGCACGTTCTCCCCGTGACCTGCGTGGGTTTTCTCCCATATCCTCGGTTTCCTCCCACACTCAAAAGACGTACAGGTTTCTAGGTTAATTGGCTTGGTATAAATGTCCCTAGTGTGTGTAGGATAGTGTTAGTGTGCGGGGATCGCTGGTCGGTGTGGACTCAGTGGGGCCTAGCGCCTGTTTCCGCACCGTATCTCTAAAGTAAACTAATTGTGTAGGAAAAAACCGCAGATGCTGGTTTAAACTAATCTAATTGCCTTCCCTTCCCTAAAATTCTCTTTTTCCCTCCTTCAGGACTATCTTTAAAAACTTACTTTTAACCATAAATTTGGTTATATCCCATAATGTCTCCATTTTTGTATGGTTAGCATTTCTTTGAAGCTCCTTAGCTACTTTAAGGGAAAATAAACAGATGCCGCTGTTGCCATCTTGTGCTGTGGTGTTCAGAGTTTTTAACCACCTTCTTTGAATCGAGGATCGTGGATGCCGGCCAACTTGGAACTGGCTGCAGTTTAGTTTGGTGCCTGCTTCTCCTAAGGTTATATGCCACTTAGTGCCACCAGATAGAAATATATATATAAAGGTAAGAGAGGCACAGATAACGTAGACAGGCGACTCAATGGTGCAGTTGTAGAGCGGCTGCCTTAAAGCACCAGAGACAAGGGTTCGATCCTGACCACAGTCGCTGTCTAGGCAGAGTTTGTATGTTCTCTCTCTCTCTGTTGACCGCGTGGGTTTTCTCCGGGATCTCCGGTTTCCTCCCACATTCCAAAGACGTAGGTTAATTGGCATCTAAAAAAATCCACCTGGTGTGTAGAATGCGAAAGTAGAATGAGTGTGTGGACGATCGATGATCGGCGTGGACTTGGTGGGCCAAAGGGCCTGTTCCCTTCCATATCTTGTATCTCTAAACTAAACTAAAGCAGTCGGAGCCTTTACCCCAGGATAGCTATATCAAAGACTGGAGGGCATAGCTTTAAGGTGAGAGGGGTAACATTTAAAGGAGATGAGCAGGCCAAGTTTTTTTTGCACAGAGTGGTGGGTGCCTGGAACAGAATGCTAGGGGTAGTGAGTGGGGGTGGTACAATTGATAGTGGCATTTAAGAGACTCTTAGATAGGCCCGTCGGCAGAGAATGGCGGGATTTGGATTCATTGCAGGCAGATAAGAGTTGGTCGTGGCATCATGTTCGGCACAGACATTGTGGACCGAAAGCCTGTTCCTGTGCTGTACTGTTCTATGGTTTATGTTCTGGTTACTGCCATCGCTGTGCAGTTTACCTTTGCAAAGTTGCGGTGTGGTTTGGCACATGTCGGGGAATTCCGGAGGTGCCACAGACTTTAATTTTGCCAACCTGCCATGTTTGCTCTGCATTTATAGGCCACAGTGGGTTGTTCGGTTCCTTCCATGAATGGACAAGTATCAGAAACCAGTGTTTTGATCTCATCGTTGGTTTTCTCCAAACTGAAATAATTTTTGGTTTCCACTCTCTGGGAGGTAGTTCATCCATGTAATGAATACATTTTAATGATAGTCCCTCCAAACGCAGTGACAGAGCGGGGAAAGTGCAAATTCCTGTCAGGCAGATCCTTTTGCTTTCACATTGAGCTTCAAGGAGAAGGATACAAAAGAGATGTCGATTTTCTTGTGGGGGGGGGGTGCTTTTTTTGTACATGTTGCTGAACAGTGGAATGCTTCCACCTAGTGGCCTGGCCAAGAACTGACAACAGAGAACAATTACTCTGGCGTTGAAGGAGGTAGGAATTGCTGACTCTGCATTTGGATGCTTCAGATGCAGAAACCAAATTGTGATTTTTGAACCATCTTGTTCACAGTTAGATTTCTGCTGCAGTCCATGTGGTGAAGCTGTTGGAGCTGCTGCCTCACAGTTCCAGTAATCCAGGTTCAATCTCGACCTCTGACGCTGTCTGTGTGGAGTTTGCACATTGTTCGTCCTGTGACCGTGCGCAGATTTCCTCCTACCTCCTACAAGTTGTGCGGGGCTGATGGTTGCATGATCTGTACCTTGGAGTTGAATTCCCACTTTTTGAAAGCTCCTGAATACCAAAAGCCTCCTCATCCATGTCTGACGCTTTGTTCAACGACCATTTTGATAAACTTGAGTTAAGAAACCATGAGTTGCTCGAGTTAAACTCAAGCGCAGCTTCAGTAAAAGTAAAACTCATTACAATGCTACTAAGCACATTGAATGGATCTATGAGTGTACAATTCATGCAGTCAGCATATAATGCACAAGTACGTTACTGACCAAAATGGATTTGATCACCATAACCATTAGTTCCCGTTCAAACACAGATGCGCACTATATTACTTTCAGATACTTTCGTATCAGACCGAGAGTAGGCAGAAGTTTCATACTGCAGTACGTATTTTGGTCTCCGTAGTTTGTTCATCTGTCGGGTATTTTTGTGCATTTCCATAGGCCCTGAGAGACTGAATCATACTGAGTAGAGAAAGATAATCACAACCTGACTCGTGTTATCATTTAAACTTATCAGAGAAGAAAAGGATCTGAAATTAGATAACTCTCCCTTCATTGTATGCATGTGCATCATTAAAACCCACCCCATAACATAAAATTATGAGTTAGCATGTTCATCTTTCCACCACTGAACACTTTATTTAATTTGTTAAAGAAGGAACTGCAGATGCTGGAGAATCGAGGGTTACACAAAAAGCTGGAGAAACTCAGCGGGTGCAGCAGCATCTAAGGAGTGAAGGAGATAGGCGACGTTTCGGGTCGAGACCGTCTGAAGAAGGGTCTCGACCCGAAACGTCGCCTATCTCCTTCACTCCTTAGATGCTGCTGCACCCGCTGAGTTTCTCCAGCTTTTTGTGTAACACTTTATTTAATTTCTTCTGCACCTCTTTCCCCTCCCCACTTTTAAAATATACTTCGGTCAAATTCTTTGACCAAGCCGGTTCTAATATGTGGCTAGGTTTCGACTATGAGCTAATTATGCTTCCAGGTTTTACTCTGTTAAGCACACTTCTGTCATTGCGTCTTTACCGTTTTCCACCTGGACAGTTTCAACTTCAGTCGAGCTGGCATTAAGCGTGCAGCCAGTGGAGGTGCAGAGGTAACCGGAAAATTGTGAGCGTCTCCTGGTTGCAGTTCCTCATGGTAATACAGAGTTGGGAAATGTAAAGGATCAAGCAGGAAAACAGTGAACAGATTAGAGTTAGACAGAGAAATTAGATGTAATTGTGACATGGAGCTCAGATAGACGCCGGTGAAGCTACTAAGTGCATTTCAGGCTGGAGAGATTTATAGTCGAAAAGGGCTGCTGTTTTAAAATGCTGTTCAATTTGACAGTTTATTCAACAATAAAATCCTGAGACAAGGCTGCCATTCTGACATCCCACCGGCATGGTGCAGGAGATTGACAAGAAGTGCTGAAAGGCCGATCTGTCAGCACTGGGATAGGTAGCGCTGTGCCACTAGTTTAGTTACATGTGTACTGAGGTACAGTGCTATTTGTTGCATGCTATCCAGTCATTGGAAAGACTATAGATGATTGCAATTATGCCGTCCACAGTGTACACAGACACAGGATGAAGGGAATAATGTTTAGTGCAAGATAAAGTCCTGTAAAGTCAGATTAAAGAGTCTGAGGGTCTCCAATGATATAGGTTGTTCTGGGATAGACACAAAAAGCTGGAGTAACTCAGCAGGACAGGCAGCATCTCTGGAGAGAAGGAATGGGTGACGTTTCGGGATGAGACTCTTCTTCCCCGGAGTCTACAAAGAGGGAGGCCGTTAAGGGCCTGTCCCACTTTCACGATCTAATTAACGACCCCTGCCGAGTTTGCCCTTGACTCATACTCGTAGCATGGTCGTCACGAGGTCGTAGGTAGGTCGTAGGTATGCCGCGATGCTAGTTGTAGGTACTCGTGGCAGCAAGTAGGTCGGGGCGTTTTTCTAGCCTGATGAAAAATGTCGTGAAAGTGGGACAGGCCCTTAAGGCTCACAATTCACACGGCGGCTAGTTTAAGTCGTGCTAACATCTCTTTGGGATTGCTGTTTAACACAACTTTGGCTAAAAGTCCCTGGATCAGCAAACGTGATGTTCAATAGTTTACAGTATTTTCTTTAATCCACGGGCTCTCGGTAATTGCACGAACCTTTTGTCTCCAAGCTCCAGCAGTCGGTGCTTGCAATGCGGAGAGTAGAGATGGTAGATCTGTTTCCCACATCTCCCTTTGGGAAATGGTGTGAAGAGAGGTGGAAATACCGTACCGACCCACAGTCTAATATCCGATAATGGGAATGCTGCCTTTAAGTATGGCCACCTTTGTTCCAGACAATAGTCAAATGAGTCCATTTTACATTTCAGGAAGACTTTGTGTACTCATGCATTTGGGAATAAAGTAGGGCTAAGGGAGAGTCATTCATACTCACATGGTGTTGATGCAATAATTGGAGATGTAATCCCAGCTTCTAGTCATCAGATTGGGGCACAAACTGACTCACGGAGTCATAGAATCATACAGTACAGAAACGGGTCCTTTGGCCTACCACGTCCATGTTGACCATCAAGTTGCCTTCTATACCTGTCCCATTTGCCAGCATTTCCATCATGTCCTCTTCTGTGGCTTGGCAATTCAAGTGCACATCAGGATACTTAAAAAGGTGTGAGACATTTAAGTATCTCTTGCCCCACCACCCTTTCGAGCAGTTCCAACCACACTGTATAATCCCCTCTGAACCACTCACTCCTTCCTTTAAACCTTTGCCCTCTGGTTACAGATGTCTCTTCTCCGGGGGGGAAAGCTTGCTACTATCTACCCTATCCGTATGCCCCATAATGTTACACACCTCTATCTTGCTCTGCTCAGTCTTCTCCATTGCAAGGAGAACAAGCTAGGCTTAGCCAATTTTTCCTTCATATCCGAGGCTCGGCAGTGGGAATGATGTAATTGCATGGAATAGTTGGTAAGGAGGCAGTAACCGAGGGGAGGGGTTTTAATGATGTACAAAATCACAAGGGAGTAGTTAAAGCAGAACCTGCAAGCAGAGTTGCAGTCGAGCAGCTTGGTCCAAGCACGTCATCTTCAAAAGTGAAGATGTCAAGTAAAGCTGGTGTGTTTTTTAGTTTCAATGTCGACGAGGTTTTCTGCTCCTCTAAATTTGGAAATGTAGTTACGACCACCAACTGCCATTGTGGCTTTTTGTCACATAATGGGGAGAAAGGGGACTTTGCAGGAAGGCGTGCGGTTTTCTCTTCTGACTAAAAGGAACAACTTTATTTATATTTTAAAAAAATTGTGAGCTTTATCAGCATCCTCGCCACCACGAATGAAATACCATTACAGGATGTTGGGTTAGCTGTGGGTCAGACTGACTGAGGAGATTCCAGGTATTGTTGTATCAGTGTGTCGATTAAAGTGTGCAGCATTACAGTACAACAATGATTTTCAATTTAATTTTTATCTCGGTGGTAATTCAGCAGTTTGTGCTGTCCTTTTCCTGTTTAAAACACCAGCCTGAGTCATATCCTTTCTGTTTGCTGCAACCATGTTTTGGGTAATTAGTCACTGGTAGTTTTATTTTAAATATATTGCAACACTTCCCCGTGGTGAAGATTTCAATGCGTGTGAATGGATCAAAAACAATTTTACTGAAGAACTGGGAAGAGGGCCAAGATTCCTGAAGTCTTTGTGTGGTTTCTGCGCTTGGATCATCTACCATTCTATCACAGAAACCTCGATGTGATAACAGGACCGGGAGGTAATAAGTTTCACGAAAGACTCAATAGGCTGGACTCTTCTCTGAAGTGGCTACAGATGAATCTTTAATTTTATGAAATAATCTGTTATGTTAGGAACAATTTCAACGCATGAATATGACGTGGTCTCCAATTAATCCAGTGCCCACTGACTGGTTAGAGTATGGAATTTGGCTCCCTTGAGAATAGTCAAACTAAATAACATGGGTGTGATTAAGAATATATTTTATATGGGAGGGAAGAAAGTGATATGCAGCAGGATAAGGATCAGGATTACGAGGTGACTCATTTGTGCACAAATGTTCTCGTGGATTAGATGGCCAGATTTCTGTTTCTGTTATAGTAGACGGCAACATAAACAAAATTTTATTTTAATACACATTTTTTAATATATCTGATGAACAGATTTTAGCATTGATGAGATAAGCACATGCATTACTCATCTGTTACATAGGCAGGGATACCCCTGTGTCCTCGGCTGCCAACAGCACTTGTTATTGGGGGCAGAAGCTGGGTGCTTTATTCGTTGGTGGTGTTGGCAAGTCCAGCGTTCGTGTTTCTCGAGTGAATGATGCAAAACAGCTGCTACCGTCTGTGTCAACGATACTCTTGGATTGTAGGCGGATACAGATGCTGTTGGACCCCGACATCGACGATATATTTCCAAGTCTGGATGATGTGTGCCTTGGGTTGCTTGTAGATGCAGGCATTCGCATGCATCGCGGTCCTTCAGATGTTGCAGGTCACGGGCCTAAAGGAGAGGCGCTGGAGCCCAGCGAGTAGGGTCGCCGCCTCACAGCTCCAGAATTTTGGGTTCAACCCTGACCTCGGCTGCTGCCGGTGTGGATTTCGTAATTTCTCTCTACGACTACTTTGTATTTCACCTGGTTTCTCTAGTTTCCTCACCCATCCTAAAGATGTGTGGATTTAATTAGTTAATTGACCACCTGGTATGTATTTTAGTGGCAGAATCTGGGGGGGGGGGGGGGGGGGAGTTGATGGGAATGTGGGGAGACCGGGATGAGTATAAATGAGTCCGGAAGTGGCGGCGCTGCTTGGCAGCTGCGGCTCACCTGCAGTCCGTCTGTCTTTTATTTTATTTTTGTCTTCGTCCCTGTTTTTGGCGTTTATTTTTGGTTTGTTGGGCTGTGTATGTGTGTGGGGGGGGGAGGGTGGGAGAAACGGGGTTTTAGTCTCTCCCTTCGGGGGGATGCGACTTTTCCTGTCATGTCCCCCGACACCGTCTCCGTCTGTGCTGAGGCCCTGGTGACGGCCTTCCAGCTTCCAGCCGCGGCGGCACGGCCTTCAGAGCTTCAGCGGCGACCTGGCTTCCGGCGGCGACCTGGTTTTCGGGAGCTGCGGTGCTCCAGCGGCGGCCTGGGTTTCGGGAGCTGCGGTGCTCCAGCGGCGGCCTGGGTTTCGGGAGCTGCGGTGCTCCAGCGGCGGCCTGGGTTTCGGGAGCTACGGTGCTCCAGTGGCGGCCTGGGTTTCGGGAGCTGCGGTGCTCCAGCGGCCGCCTGGGTTTCGGGAGCTGCAGTGCTCCAGCGGCGGCCTGGGTTTCGGGAGCTGCGGTGCTCCAGCGGCGGCCTGGCTTACGGGAGCTGCGGTGCTCCAGCGACGTTCCGGCGGCGGGCCCTGTGGCGGTGTTCCGGCGTTCCGGCGACAGCGGTGGCGGCGGCCTGGATCTCCTCAGCGCAGAGGGAGAATAAGGAGGGAAGAAAGACAGAGACTCTAAGACTTTTGCCTTCCACCACAGTGAGGAGGTGTTTGGTGAACTCACTGTGGTGGATGTTAATTTTGTGTTTATTGTATGGTATTGTTATTTTTATATATGTATGACTGCAGGCACGAAATTTCGTTCAGACCGAAAGGTCTGAATGACAATAAAGGCATTCAATCAATTCAATGGGTGCTTGGTGGTTGGCGAGGACTCAGTGGAACTGTTTTTATCCCTTATAACTTTGACTTGAGGAAGTGTTATCAATGAAACTTTTGTGAGATCCTGTGGTTTAGCTATTAGATGGTGTGCAACACAGCTACTGTCCAATATCATTTGTACCTAAAAATATTAAGGGTTGTGATAATCTGTAAAGAATGTACAAGAATGGAAGTCTAATTGAGTAGGTTGGAAATTGTTCTAAACAATGGGAACCCAATTAAAGTGTTTAGTTTAGGATAGAGATGCAGCATGGAAACGGTTCCTTCGGCCCACCAAGTCCATGCCAACCATCGATCACCCATTCACACTAGTTCTATGTTATCCCATTTTTGCATCCACTCCCTGCACCTTTGGGATACTTTACAGAGGCCAATTAACCTACAAGAGTGTTTAAATAGGTTAAATATGGGAGATGGAAACAAATTGGTATGTTGGCCTGCAGTGTGTGAGGATTCCTGCTGCAGTTAGGTGGGGCTGTACCAGGAGCTTGGTTTTAATGGCCTTGTCCTTGGGAGCTTGAAGGATGAGCAACAAAGACTCTGTTGACCATCAGCAGGAGTGGGAGGGTTGTCCTAGGAAGACATGCAAGGTAAACCAGGTCCATCTTTCCCAAAGTTTGGAAGAATGGGAGATGATTTTGTTGATCCTCAAAATTCACAGTCAATTGAAGGATTATATGCAAGGAAGATGTTTCGCTGATGAGAATCTCAAGCTAAGGACTATAACCTGAACATTAATGTGCCCCAAAGGGCTACTCAGTTCTTGGTATGGATTGTGTTGAATGAAACTTACCATCCTTTTTTCCAGGCTCTGAACCTTCAAGTTGGAAGTCATATGTCCTGTGTTACGGAGTCCAGAACCAGGGGTCACAGTTTAAGAATAAGGGGAAGGCCATTTAGGACTGAGGTGAGGAAAAAACTTTTCACCCAGAGAGTTGTGCATCTGTGGAATTCTCTGCCACAGAAGGCAGTGGAGGCCAATTCACTGGACGTTTTCAAGAAAGAGTTAGATTTATTAGAGCTAACGGAATCAAGGGATATGGGGAATAAGCAAGAACGGTGTAATGATTTTGGATGATCAGCCATGATCATATTGAATGGCGGTGCTGGCTCGATGGGCCGAATGGTCTACTCCTGTACCTATTTTCTATGTTTCTATTGTCCAACGCTATCTGAAGCTGAGCATCGAGGCACCGTGTTGTTTACGTGCCTCAAGTAATGTAATCCGGAGATATAGGTAGGTCAGGATAATCCTTGCCTGTAAAACTTCCTCTGCCAGTGTTTAGTTGTGGCCCCAGCTTTGCCCTGTGTTAAACCTATCATGGTTTTTGACATTTTTTAAAGATACATCACTGTGATGTGTTCTTGCCTTTCTTTCTCACAATCTTGCAATCCCTGTTGAAATGAATGGACTCGGAGCAGCTGTGAGGAACCTTGACCAAGCCTAGGTATGGGTGGGTTACACAAAAAGCTGGAGACACTCAGCGGGTGCAGCAGCATCTAAGGAGCGAAGGAGATAGGCAACGTTTTGGGTCGAGACCCTTCTTCAGACTGGGCGACGTTTCGGGTCGAGACCCTTCTTCAGACTGGGCGACGTTTCGGGTCCAGACCCTTCTTCAGACTGGACGACGGTATGGGTGCCTCTGGAAGCACCCCCTTCAGTGTTGGCCTCCTGTACACACCAACAGTTGAGTAAAACAGTGCATTAAAACAGGCCACTCATGCCTGCTCGCCCTTCAACACATCATTGCAGATCCATCACAGGCCTTAGCTGCTGTGCCTGATCTCCTTAGTCCTAGTTCATTAAAAGTCCCCACTGTTTTTCTGCTAGGATGCAAGGAAGAACTAGCTGGTGAAGCAGTGCTGGTCAGCTGCCAATCTCAGCTGTAATCAGTGCCAGTAATCAGGAAGCAGTCCCTCTGGGACAGGGAATGGTAGGAGTATTACCCCAGAGGTACATAAAGATGTATACCTGCTCCACCATTGGTTTAGTTTAGTTTTTTTTAGTTTAGAGATACAGCGCGGAAACAGGCCCTTCGGCCCACCGGGCCCGCACCGACCAGCGATCCCCACAGATTAACACTATCCTACACATAATAGGGACAATTTACACTTATACCAAGCCAATTTACCTACAAACCTGTACGTCTTTGGAGCGTGGGAGGAAACCGAAGATCTCGGAGAAAACCCAGGCTGGGAGAATGTACAGTTTGCACCCGTAGTTGGGATTGAACCCGGGTCTCCGGCGCTGCAAGCGCAGTAAGGCAGCAACTCTACTGCTGCTCCACCGTGGTGTCTCATCAGAACCCGGGCCTCTGCACCTCATCCCTCTCCACCCAGAATGGGAGCCATCGGCCAGGGCGATGCTTCACACCAAGTGCTGAGAGCAGCAGAATGGCCGAGTGCTAATCTTAACAAGGACACATTTACAGTTGTTTACCAGAAAGTGATATAGCCAGGAGATATCATGTTCTAGCAACTGCTTTGCTGAAAAATAATCTTGCAAAGTGCCAAAGAAAGTAGGTTATTGTTGTCATGGTAACCTTCAATATTATAAAGTCAACAATTATTTACAACGCGATGCTCCATTATGTTGCAAATGCAATTAGAGATGATGGATTATGAAGAGCATAGATGACTTGGAAAATAAAATATTTCACTAATATCTAAACATTAATGTTTTGATTTATGCTGGACTATGATCCAGTGTTATTGTGTGGAGATATTAATGCATCTTGGTTTTGATGCTGCAGTATTTGGTTCCCGGACCACACACGGCAACATGTTGTCTGTGCATTCTGAATAGATTATTGAGCATAATGCCAGCAGCCTGGGCGGATGGATCGTTTCTCCGTCCCACCCATTTGAAACCTTTGGTCTCTGCGTGCTATCATGGCGGAGATAGAGAATTAATTTGAAATGTCTGACCTCAGCCATCTATTCACAAGCTAATCACTGTAACTGTGGTCATGCATATTTCCACAGCGTTACGTTAAACAGGTTAAAGGACTCGACAACATACGTTAAAAATCTGTCTCCATTTAAAGGAATTGTAGCTCAGCCGACCTATTTTAGACAAAATGAGAGTTTGTTTTGGCTCTGAGGGCAAATGCCATGATTGGAAAAATGTAGCCACCTGAGTTAATGCACTTAGATGTTTTGTGTTTATTGCAAATCTTTTTTTCAATCTCTTACCTTGCCGGAGAAGCAATTTGTTTCCAGATCGTATCTCCATCGCTCTGCGGCCTAACATCATGGAGCTGGAGGACTTGCTCGAGACTGACTTTGAGCCCCACCGTGGGACCGTGGACCTATCATCGGAGCCTGCGATCCCTTGCCTGGGATCGACGCTCTAACCCATGGCCTGCGGATTTCAACATCGAGGAGCTCGCAGTCTCGGGTAGAGGCTGATGTCGGGAAGTTCCAAAGTTGCAGGAGGTTCGACTAGTCCCGACCCGGGGTCCGATCGCCTGGGTCGGGGGAGCTGAGATTCCCCCCCCGATGCGGGAGGTTGATCGCCCTGACAACAGAAGGCTCGAGGCCCCCGACCACGGGAGAACAAATAAGGGAAAAAGATTGAACTTTTTTTTGCCTTCCATCGCAGTGAAGAATGTGGAGGAGTCACTGTGGTGGATGTTTATGTTAAAATGTATTTTGTGTGTTTTGTTGATTTTTATTGGTATGACTGTATGGCAAATGAAATTCCTCATATGTTGCAAAACATACTTGGCTAATAAAGTATGATTATCATGTGGAATCAAAGGTTTCACTCAAAGGTTTCCCTTATTTTGCAGTGAATCCTTTCCTTTCCCTAATCAATTAGCCCAAGATCAGGAATGGGATGAGCATGACATTCAGAGCCTCAAGGGCCTGTCCCACTTGGCGATTTTTTTGGCGAATGCCGGCATCATTGACTGACGTAACAGGTCACCAAAAATGTCGCGGCGGTAACGCGGCGTGTTGACGTATTGACGGACGGCGTTTCCTCAAGTGTCGCAACATTTTATTTGTCGCCGCTGGATTTTGAAATGTTCGAAATCTTTTAGCGACCCTGATATGATGCCGGCAGTCGCCGAAGAAATCGGCAAGTGGGACAGGCCCTTTACAGCCTTACTGAAAAGACTGGCTATCTTTTATACATTTGCAGCTATTTAGTGGCCTTGCCTTCAGCTGCCTTGGTCCTCAGCTCTGGAGTATTCCTCCTCTCCCAACGACCCTCTTCCCTTCAATAAGCAATCCTTTAAAACCAGCCTCATGGATCAAACGGAAGGTAGACACAAAATGCTGGGGTAACTCAGCGGGTCAGGCAGCATCTCTGGAGAGAAGGAATGGGTGACGTTTCGGGTTGAGACCCTTCTTCAGCAGTTCTTTCCTACTCATGGGTCAAACCTTTGGTCTCTTTCCTTACTTGTAAGGGTCGGTATCAATCTTTGCTCATTTATCTAGCTTTGAAAACATTTTTGCTATGTTACAGATGCTAAATAAATGCAAGTAGCTGTTTACAGTCCCTGCTGGGACAGTAAATTAATATATGTTTAAAACTGCAGACGCTGGGAATCTGAAATAAAAATAAAAAATGCTGGAAAACTCAGCAGGCCAGACTGAATCAGTGGTGAAAGTCAACATTTCAGGTTGAAGACTATGTAAAAGCAGAAATTTATTCCAGGAAGCAGAGAAGGTGGCAGAGGGCCATGGGTGAACAAAGGGAATTCGGTAAACAATTACGATAGATTAAGCTTTATCATCTATATGATGTGTTGCTAATGTTGTTTAATCTGCGTTGTTACAGTCTGACTATACAGAAAAAAATGGATAAGATATAAAGGCTTGGCGGACAAAAAAACTATTTCGCATACAAACAAAATGAAAGAAAGAATGATCTGAAGCCATCCATTGTTAAACCGTATCAGAAAAATTCCTTTTGTTCCACCCCTTCACCAACTTCTCTGCTGCCTGGAATGATTTATTTTGTTTCATCCCCCAGTTCTGATAAGGCGTCATAGACTTGACTGTTGACTGTTCCTCTGTCTTGCAGGGCGCATGCTTTGTACGTGTTTATATTTCTTGTAAGTTTAACGATAATTGTTTTTTTTTATTAACTAGGTAACTTCGGCGCCGGAGTGTGTCGCGGAGACAGAGGGTTCGAGAGAAGCGTTGGCCTCAATGGCGGAGGGAGAGGTGACGAGGTTGGAGGCGGAGGAGCAGCCATGCCAAGACCTTGCCGAGGGCTCTGACGACGGAGTGGTGCCGACCAACGACAACGGCGGCAAAACCGGCGAGGAGCGGCTGGAGGGGAAGGAAGCCGAGGCGCCGTATCTGCAGGGTGGCCTCGCGCCCGACTCGGGGGAAGTGGCGGCGGCGGCGGCAACAACGCCGAGCCTGGAGGAGACACAACCACCGTCGACGGGCGCGGACCCCTCTGCGTCCGGCTGCAGTCTCGAGGCCCCGCCGCTCCCACCCGACCAGCAGGAGGAAGCGCCGGCCAAGGTGGTCGCTGCTGACCAATCGGCCGAGAGAGACTCCAACGTGCCGGCTCAGGCGGACCAGAAGGAGCCGCCGCCGCCGCAAGGTGGACAGAGACAGCACCCTCGACACCCAGGCAAGGGGAACACAAACCCCCCACCTTGCCCCCACAGGGAGAAGGAAGAGGTACTTGCAGCGACAAAGTGCGATGGCTGCCCCAGCTACATGCCCGTGGTGTACTCCAGAGGACATCCCGGCATCATGTCACCGCTGGCCAAGAAGAAGTTCCTGTCGCAGGTCAGCGGCACTCTGCCCAACAACTATTCCATCGGGGCACCGCCCCCGTTGCTCAGCAGTAAGAAAGCCGGCGAGAGCGGGGAGGAAGGGATCCCGACTGAGAGCAGTTTCCTGCAAGGCTCCTCCTCGGACCAGTTTGCCGTCAACCGGCCTTCCGTCATCCAACGGGCGCACGGTTTCCAGAAGAGAGGTGCGGATGAGCGAGGGGAGGCGTTCAAGCACGATGGGCTGGGCAAACTAACAGACTCTGAGGCGGCCTGCCTCTCCAACCATCATCTCAACTGCTCAGACTCCTTCAAAGGTGCCGCCCCTTACCCTTTCACCGCCGACCCGCTGGACAATGAAAACAAAAACCCCGAGAAGAAAGCTTGCCGACCGTCGCAAGTGACGGGTTTCCTGGCAGATTTTTATTCCTCCCCCCATCTGCACAGTCTGTACAAACACACAGAGCATCACCTGAGCAACGACCATACATCAAAGTACCTGAACAACATCACCAAGGACAAAGCTTCGTTATTTATGCCCCACAAAAACCAGGACGCCGTCTATATAAATTATCTCTCGACTTTGCACCAGCCCGAGAAAAAGTTTGGAGTGAAAGCGCCGACGGAAGAGCAGCCGACTGACCTGAGCCTGCCAAAGTTGAAGAAAATGTTACCCAGGAGCCTGGCGGGCGCAGCGCTTCCACCATCGTTGCAGCTGGATGTTAAATGCACGACTGCCTTCTCCGACTGCCACCCCAAAGCCTGCCGTGTCCCTCCAATGCCCATGGTGACCAGCGCCAAGGCCACCGACGCCGTTAACGTGCCAACCAAGCTGGAAGAGGCGGTCAGGCCCACCATGGGCTGCAAAGGTGGCTCGCTGGTCGTCGGCGCCACCAAGCCCGTCAAAAGGAACCGGGATCGAGCGGAAAGCGGTGGCGGCGAGAGCCCAGAGAAGAAACTCCGGGCTGTGTCGCCCATCTCAAAGGAGCCGGCGGCGAAGGAAAAGACTTCCGATTTGGAAGGCGAAGGCAGCAAGGCCCTGCCGCCTGGGATTTTCTTGGAGGGTCACAAGTTCCCGCTGCCAACTCCAATTTTCCCCGGTGTGTACCCTGGAGCTTTTGTGTCTCAGGTGCAAGATATGTGCGATGGCTTGAGCTCCCATTTCCCCGTTGACTACGCTCACCCCTTACAATACTTGAAGAACCAAGCTGTGCTCTCTCCACTTATGCAACCACTTGCCATCCATTCCTTCATGATACCGGCGATGCAGAGACAGATCCTGGCTTCCACCAGCGCTTCCCCACATCTGTATAGACATCTGTCCATGGCTGCCAGCCCAGTCGCGGCCTCGTACGGAGACCTTTTGCACCATAATCTTTACCCCCTCGCTTCTCTAAACCCCCAGGTTGCCTATTCCACCTCGCCAATCTCTTCTCTACATCCCAGCACAAAACTATAAACACTTCATACCATGAACGTTATTGAAAACATCAAAGTGTAGCGTATCAGCCTGACATTCCACATGACATTGTAAGCCTTTGTGACTGCAAGCTACCAGCAACTGGTTTATGTGCTACATGTATTCACTCTAGGTGTTGTTATCATCTACAGATCGTAACGTTTGTGGGGTTTTTTTTTTAGGTACGTGTAGTGATTATATTCTTTGTACATAGAATCTTTTTCGTCTGTGACTTAACACTATCACCAGTAGAATAGCAACACATTTAATGGGTGTAAATATTCACTACAAACATTTACATCTTAATTAATTTATGCAACCGTTGTCGGGATCCGTGTGCCACATTTGTTGTTTTATTGGTGCGTTTCTCGCAGTGTCAAATGATGGATGTATTGAGAATTGTGTTCTTGTTCCAGAACAGGATAGACATAATAACTACAGGAAGTTCTCTGCAGCTGTAAATGTCTGTTTGGATTCTTTTGAATCCTTTCTGTCGAGCCCATATGTGGCATTTAATTTCTGCACTATGTAATAGTGCACCAATTTTTTTTTTTCCCCCACTGTTTTTCTTTGGATATAATTGCCATTCTCTTGGTTGTTAAGAGCTAGACTGTTCTCAATGTACAGTAGATCCATTTGCAGAATAAATTAACTATAACTTGAGAAGCATTTGCCTTAGTTTTAATATTGTTTAATAATACATGTAAATATTTCAAATGTAGGTTTTCATACTGTTATTGTTGTAGCTGGCAGGGCTCCCAACCCCGCTGTTGTTAAATGCCCACCCAACCACACATGTTAAAGATTTGTACATAGAGATAAGCTGACTGTAATTCATAATTGCTGGGTTACAGGAAAATAATTTTGTATTTAGATTCTGCCCACTTTGCATTTAAGGTTACACAAATATAGCTGCAAGGGTTCGTTCTGAGATCCCGCATAAAGATTTGTCAATCAAATATTTAAACTGTAAATCTCATGTAAACAGGGCAGGTTTTGAAAAGAAGCGAGAGAGAGAGAGAGAGAGAGAGAGAGAGAGAAGCTAAATAATAAAATGGGGGAAAAAAAACAAGAGTCCACTTTGGCATCCGCTAGCATTCTACTGGTTTTTGTAATAAAGCCCCTTCAGTCTATTCCCGATGTCTCTGCAGCTGTTGGTGAAGCTTTAATAAGATTTGTGTTGAAATGCAATTCTGGCTCTTTGTTCAACTCCTGAGCTTGGCTCGAAATCTTTGGCAGCCTTTTGTTTCTCATTTAGACTTTGGAAAATGTCACTTTACTTTTAAAAGTGCCCACAAATTAAACATAGGCAAATACTTTCAAAGAAGGTCTTTCTTAAACTTATTACAACATTTGCTTCTGGAGGACTTAACATTTGATTACAATAATTTCCTTTCAGTTCCACACTAAACATGTTTAATTGATGCCTCAGTATTGCATGTGGTTTTCTGGCAGCCTTGCTGCTACATCAAGAACTAGCTGTGCCTTTTCATTTCAACAACGCATTAAAGCTTCAATACTTAACTGCACATGTTTGTCGATGGTATACCACGGTCACATCTGGTCCAGCTTTGTAAAGAGCACTGTGATCACAAGTATTGTGAAATCAGGATATATTATTTTTGTTGGGTTCCATGCTCGTAATGATCATAACAGGCACTTAAGAGATTGTTTGCGTGATTGTGGCTGTATTACTTACAAGGAGTGTAGTCCTCATATGGTTGTTTTATTCACCACAATGCATAGCTTCAATATTCTCAGTCTATATCTTATCAGCAAGATGTTTATACTGACATGTTATTATTATAAAAACTTGTATTTTGTAAATAATGAACACATTTCTTTTTGCATTTTTGTTTTGGTTCTACAGCACATTTTCATGTATGGTGATTTGTACATAGTTAAAAGTGAAGACTGGTAACATTGAGATGAGTCCTAATAGTTTTAAGGTTATTGAGTAACCTTACATTGGGTTCAAACTATAAGTCTAATGTTGCTGAGCCAAATGTAAACACTAAAGTTTTGTTTTTGTATGTTCTTAAAGTGTACTTCTTGGCAAATGCTTTTGATACTTTGTGCCAATAGTTTATCAATCACATAGCTGGCAAAATATTTTGTACTTTCTGATCCACTGTTATATTTAATAAAAGTTTTACTACTTAACAGATGTGCAATTTTCCTTAAGTTGCTTATATTATTCATATTATCCTGAAAGTTATGGCTTTTATCACATCGTTACACTGCTTTAATTAGCGATGCGTGATCTACATGGCAATGTGAACACAGTTATTCACAGGGATGTAGAGGGGTTTGAGTGAAGTAAGCAAACGTATTTGGGATTCATTTTAATGAACAAATTGTAGCATTTCACTGAAGATGCCTTGCACAACCTGCCTTTCTTTGTTGAAGTTCCAGTCCAAGTCAGCATTTTGGAACCATGTCAGGGTCTGGGCACAATAGTTTATCATCTTCCTTTATATTTAACATCCCTTTGTGGTCCTGGAGTCTGCTTGCTATATTTCCACAGACAAAGAACCCAGATTGTGTGCTCATTCAAATATGTTCAACTTCATAACACTGGCCTTCAAGCAACTGCTTTGACCCTAGTCCAGATTTTAGGAACATTATCTTTTCCATTACATTATTTATCATTGCCTTTTTAAATGTGAGTTTTATATTCAGATCTGTTTCCATTAACCCCTGTGAAAAAACTGTGATACCACATTGCCAAGTAGACAACTCACACGATATTAATTAAAGCAGTTTTTTAAATCAGCTCAGCACTTTCCCGATATTAAAAATACTGCTATTTTGACTGCTAAATAAAGCCTCTAAATAACTGTAGCATTACAAAGAATCATCAGATTCTAATAATTCACACCATGGCATAATATTTCAGAAGACAATCCAGAGCTTAAAAGCAAGACTTGCAGCAAGCAGGATTTATATAGCTTGTTTCATGCTGTCAGGATACGCGAGAGTGTTTTATAGTCATTAAGCTATTTTTGAGGTAGAATCACTATTGTAAGCAAATATTTTTAACTAGGGCATAGCAACTGTAATAAAATTAATGAATGCTTAATTTGTGCTTGGCACTGATGACTGGATATTGATCAAAGGCACATCGTACAAAACAAAATCCAATAACCACAAATCTTGTTCCGAGAGGCAGTAACGAAGAGAGCTGCTGAAAATGAAGGAGAAAAGTTTGACATTCGGGAAATGTTTTATTCTTGACCTTGTCAGATTTGCGCTTGGCCAGAGAATACTTGATGCTGTCAGTGGTACTAAAAAAGGGGCCAAGTCATGCATTATTTGTTACTGGCTTGACTGAACTTGATGACAGGAATGCTACACACAGAAAATCTCAACAGAAAATAATGATGATTAAATCCTTAATGAGCTTTTTTTTCTCTCTCTCTCTCTCCCCAAAGTACCCTTGACTCGGGAATGTTTAAACTAAATTGGAAAGGTGAAGGTCGTCAGCGTGGATTAATACAAATAAATAATGTGCATAAGTGGTGGGGTTGTTGGTACCAGAGCAGAAGATTACAGAGTAATAGGCAGGAGTAGACTACGTTAGACTACAAGGAAGGTGAAGCTCAGATGAAAGAGCATATGCAAATGCAGACAGTGCATGAATAAGACTTGTGAGCTGCAGGAACAAATGATTGTGTGGGATTATGATGTACAAAGAGAAGTGCAGCACAGTAACAGGCCCTTCGGCCCACAAAGTTCATGCTGCTGATCACGATGCCAAGGTTAAACTAATCTCCTCTTGACTGCACGTGATCCATATCGCTCCAATCCCTATACAAAGGATTCTTTAATGCCGCTATTTTATCTGCCTCCACCGCCACCACCCCTGGCAGCACATTCCAGACATGTTTTTAGAAAAAACCTTGCCCCTGCACAGCTCCTTAAAGTTGTGCGCTCTAGCCTTTGACCTTTCCACCCTGGAGGTTAAAGGTGGGTGTAATTGAAGCATGGCTCAAAAAAAGGGAAACTATAGGGTAAGTGATATTCCTAGATGATAAGTAAAGATAGGGAAGAAAAAGGTGGAGATGGTGTCGCAGCTCTGATATAATGGCGCAGGAGAGAGGATGTCCTTGGAAGATCAAGGTCAGAATCCATTTGTTTGAAGTTAAGTAATGAAGGCCTCCCATGCTATCAGGGTATTCTGTAGCCAACGAACTGAGAGGAAACGAAGAAGCAAATGTGTGGGTAAATTACAGTATTATTCAAGAATGGAGAAATTCAATAAAGAGAAAATTTAGTCTGGAATATGTTTTGGAGTCCTTTCCTGTACAGTATGCCTTCGGCCTAATGTGGAAGGCTGCATTGGTAAATCTGATCCTGTGAAGGAAGTGGTTATGTGGAGCGACAGTTCTACCAAACAGTCTTCAACTGGAAATGCAGACTTTTGGGCTTTTGTGGATGCTGCCTGACCAACTCGAGTATTCCCATTTTATCGCAGATTTCCAGTGTGTGCAATATTTTGCTTGGGTCAGCGGGAGAACACCTGGGGAATGATTTTGGAAGGCCGTGGATTAGTAATGGAGAAGTTGAATAGAACTTCTTAGCTGGAAGAGGAACAATACGAATGAGAAGAAGAGAGAGATGGCGAGAGTGAGGTGGAACTAGTCAAGTGGCAGGTGAATTGCAACATCAATCTTTATAGAGGAGATATTTCTGGTAGAGGTTAGAAGCTTCGCCAGAAAGAGAAATGGTCCAGGGGACCCAAGGCCGGCGTTTCCTGAATGATAATGGATAGAGAGTATAATGAAATAAAATCTTGAGTTTTTAATTTAATTCAGCTAAATAATTCTTGAGAATGTTTGAGTCAGAGAGAGAGTTGAAATGGACCCTTTATCTCAGTGTGCCCATACTGACATCGACCATCTAATTCACTAATCTAATTCCGTTTTTAATTCTGGCCACTGGCTAAATGTAGAAAGCCGGGAAAAAAAGTCATTTTATGTCTTCAAACACCATGAATGGAGATCATTTGGCCCATCCAATGTATTCTAGCTCAATCCAATTCTCCCGATAATTTCCACCCACATTGCCCTCAATTCTAACATGTATCTGCACTGGGAGCAATTTTAAATGGTCTATTAACCTTCCAACATACGCAATCTTGGGATGTAGAAGAGTACTGGAAAATCCACACAGTCCCAGGGGTGAAATTGCAAAATTCACGTAAATGACACTGGAGGCCAGAATTGAACTTGGGTCAGTGGAGCTGTGAGGTGGCAGCTCTTCCTGCTGTAACAGTCTGTCCTCCAAAATGGCAAGTTGGGAAGAGAAAGTCAGTTATAGTATTAATGAACGCTACACTTTTCTATTGCCACCTATAGAGGTGAGTGGGCATCACAGAAACATGGCTGAGAGAAAGCCAAGACTGGCAGCTCCGTGTTCCAGCCTCCAGATGCCAGAGATGTGGTAGAGGAACAGGCAAGGGAGGAGAGGGTGGGGTTTGGCTATTTAGACGATGGAGGACATGGAACAACAATGCTTAGAGAGGATATTCATGGAGGATTGGCCTGGGAAGCTACATGGGTAGAACTGAGAAACAAGATGATTATTTTGGTGGAACCATAGTATAAGCCCCCCCCCCCCACCTGGTTGGCATTAGGAATTACAGGAGCAGATGTGTTGGGAGATTACAGATAGCGGAAAGAATGGTAGGGTAGAATTAGGAGATTTTAACTTTCCCAATATTGACTGGATAGGCTTAGTCGGCTCAGCTTTGTGCGTGGAAAATAATGTCTCATAAATCTGTTGGAGTCTTTTGAAGAGGTGCCGAAGAGGAGTGATGAGAGCAGGATGGTGGACATGGTCTCTATGGACTTTAGCAAGGTCTTTGATAAGGTCCCACATAGAATAGCAATGTTACAAAATTTTGAGATTTAAAAAATCAAGTCTGCAATTTATCCCATCAGATAAAGCATAAAAAGAAGTTTAATTTGACACCTAATTTACTTTCATATCTTCAGTATTAAGAAAGTTATGGCCATTTTCATACTCGGAAATTAGCATCTTGTTCCCCATTGCCTTTCAATTGACTTAACTCAAAAGCTGTGATCTGGAAAAGTTAAAAGTCCATAACATTCTTAAAAATTAAGAGAACGCAATGAAATTTTCAGTTATTATAGATTGAAGCATTCTGAAACAAATATTAAACAATCTTACTTGGATTACCTGAAATTAAAGCATATAATTAGTTAGTTATCTAATTGTAGCTAATTACAAAATTCAATGAGTAGATCTAAACATCTATCAATTTCTTAAGAAAAGATAAACTTTTTTTAAATTGCCTAAGTGTCCAAATAACATTCACACAATAATCCACAATATAACTATTTTTAAATCTCATTTTCATGAATTTATAGGCCAAATGGAAGGAATTTAGTGTTTTATGCCTGTAAATTAATGGCCATTTAAATCAACTAGCGAGTGGGTTTTAGTGGAATGCGGTGGATTAGAACGTTGCGGTTAGCGGTGAAGTCAGTATGAAAAATACTGTTGGTTCATACATTTTTTTAGATCCCATTTCGCAACATAAAAATATTATTAATGCCTCCCGTAAACCAACTTTTAATATAAAAATAAAGTATTTACCTTTTTTTCCTCCCCTACGGAAAATGCTTCCGGTTGTCTGCGCTCACGGCTTTTGAAGGTGATTTTTAAATTACTCTAGTTAATAAATAATCTAGAGTAATTTAAAAATACCACCATTCATGAAATGTCGGAGCGATTTTTCTTCAGCAACCCAATCGCCCGACATCCATCGATTTTTCCTGCCGGTTGAAAAACGGCACTTTAAGCCCGCCCCCCTCTGCAAGGTGCAAAAGTCACGCACACGGGGAGCGGCAGAACTGCAGCGCCGGTAAAGGTACGTTTTGTAACATACCTACATAGAACACTAATCTGGAAGGAAAGATAGCATGGGATCCAGGAAGAGCCAGCTAATTGGATATATAATTGGCTTATTGATAGGAAGCAGAGGCTGTGACTGGTGGTGTGCCGCAAGATGCAGTGCTGGACCCATTGTTATGTGTATTTCATGTAAACGATTTGGATAAGAATAGACAAGACATGGTTGGAAAGTTTGTAGAATATGTTAAAGTTGGTAGCATCATAGACTGTCAAGAATTACAACAGGATCTTGATCAGTTAGGTCAGGGCTGAGGAATGGCAAATGACATTCAATTCTGATAAATGCTAGGTGTTGCATTTTGAGAAGTCATAGCAAGGGCTGGACCTTCACAGTGAACAACAGGCTCCTGGGGAGTGTTGTAGAACAGAAGGACCCATCAGCAGTACACAAGGTGATACTTGGCATGCTGGCCATCATCAGTCTGGGCATTGGGTACTGGATTTGGGAAGTCATGTCATAGTTGTTCAAGATGTTGTTGAGGCCACACTTGGAGGTTTGGTTAGGAGTCTGAAGAAGGGTCTCGACACAAAACATCATCTATTCCTTTTCTCCAGGGATGCTGTCTGACCCGCTGAGTTACTCCAGCTTTTTGTGTCTATCTGGAGTTTTGATTATCCTGTTATAAAAGATATGTAATTCATGTGGAAAGAGTACAAATATGTTTTATGAGAATGTTGCCAGGACTAGAGGGACTGAGTTATAGGAAGTAGTTGGACAGCCAAGGATTTTATTCCTTGGAGCACAGGAGACTGCAGGGTAATCTTATAGGTTTATAACATCATGAAGGGAATAGACAGGGTGAATGTACACAGTCTTTGTCCTAGGGTTTGGGGATGCAAAAGCAGAAGGTGAAGGTGACCGAGGAAAGATTTAACTGGAATTTGAGGGACAATCTTTTCACACAGAGGGTGGATTTTTTATGGAACGAGCTGCCAGAGGAAGTTGTTATTAAGAACATTTGAAATACATTTGGACTATTGGGAAAGTTTGGATTAGAAAGGTTTAAAAGGGTAAGGGTCAAAAGTGGGCAAATGGAACTGGTCAGTATTGATGAATTGGGCCAAATGGCCTGTTTCTGTGCTGTATGACTATGCTGATGAATCTATGATTTTGGAGCCAGGTTTTTTTTTCCATCAAACTTTTGCCTTCCCACCAGCCACTCAACCAGCCTTCTTTCTTCTGAAGAAGGGTCTCGACTCGAAACGTCACCTATTGGTTCGCTCCATAGATGCTGCCTCATCCGCTGAGTTTCTCCAGCATTTTTGTCTACCTTCGATTTTTCCAGCATCTGCACTTCCTTCTTAAACATTCTAACCAGTAATTCACTTTGAATTTGACGGAGAATCATTGGGGAAAAAAAGGAGAGATGAGTGGAAAGGCGATTAGCAAACTGTTATCCTGTCACATGCCTTGTGTTTTTTTCCAAAGGTGAATCACAGTCGTACAATATCTAATCATTCACTCATTTATTATTCACAGGACCGTCTTTGCATAAATAACCAGTGCCTAGCAACTGAATCCATGGTGTTGGTTGCATCAGCACCAAGTGACAACATTGATTTGACCCGGAGTAAGTCGTATTTACAGCCTTTCATGGGTCAAAACCACACCAATGGGGAAGCCCACAAGTGTCATGAGCCACCCAGCATGGGTCCTGGGTTAGAGGTTAGAGGTTACAGGGTCACAGGAGTGTGGGGACCACATTTTCCTTGGGCCACACTTTGCTGGGCACTCCTGGGTCAATCAGGATACCTGTCTGCACCCTGAGCTGCCAGATAAGACGCCTCCAGAGGTCCTGCCTCACCTGCTGAGTTACTCCACCATTTTGTGTCCATCCAACCTACAATCTATTTTCCTCCCCGGAGCCAACCTACACAAACCTCCAACCCCCTGAACCCCGATCAGTGTCTTCTACCCCTGAACCTGGGATCCACCTCAGCCTTGCCATCACTAACTTTACCAACAATATGTATTCCCTGATCTCCATGTCCGCTCCGCAGATGTAGCCAGTCCTGGTCCACACCCTCTCACTCAGGTCCTGACTGCTGCGACCCCACTGCCACTGCCATATCACCAGGCTCCAAACGCAACCCCACCCCAAGTGTACAACTACTGACCCTGTCCACCTCCTGCCCTCCCCCACCTCACCAATGGCAGGCCAACCCCTCCCTTCCTTTCGATTATCCACCCACCCCCCCTCCCCCCCCCCCCCCCCTGCAAAGAGATGGATCCCACCTGAGTGATGCCAACGTCTGTAGGCACTGGACCCAACGCCCCAGCTCTGCCACCTTCCAATGAGGAAGATGACCGAACTTTACTGCCTTCCCTCACAGTGGGAACGTTGATTCCGCTGTGTGGGGATGTTTATGTTAAACTCTATCGTGTGTTGCGTTCTTTTTTATTCGTATGGCTGTATGGTGACCCAAATCTCACTCTACTAATTGGTGCATGTGACAATAAATGAAACTTGAACTTCCCTAGTCCAGCCCCTGGAGAAGAGGACCAGGCAGTGGGTCACCCAACATCCCTTGACCACATCACATGAATGAATGAATGAATAGCCTTTATTGTCATTCAGACCTTTCAGTCTGAACGAAATTTCGTGCCTGCAGTCATACATATATAAAAATAACAAAACCACACAATAAACACAAAATTAACATCCACCACAGTGAGTCCACCAAACACCTCCTCACTGTGGTGGAAGGCAAAAGTCTTAGAGCCTCTGTCTTCTTCCCTCCTTGTTCTCCCTCTGCGCTGAGGAGATTTACACATCGATGGTCCCTGTACCATCATAAACCTTCTGATACAGCAGATCCATTAAGGAGCACCAGAAGATTTCAAAACTACTCCACTTTGAGAAGTTATGGCAGTATGTAAGTAAAAGGTCATTTTGTTTTAATCTGAGCTGTCAATTCTGTAACATTTTAAACGACAAAACCAGAGATGTGGAGGTTGGGCATGGTCAATAGAGAGTGTGCTTGTTGGGTTTCTCACCTATTTTGGCTCTTCTTTCCAATCAGGAACGTTACGGCAGTCATGTCGAAGCGTCATAGGAGCGTCAACACCTGCTGGAATGCTTCCTTAAAACTACGGGTTGTGCTGCCCTGGGTAAGAGCATGCAGCACAGTGAAACTCCGATCATCCAGCAGAATTCCTGAAGTCCGGCATCTGGCTCTCTTATTAATCCGGAATGTGAGGTACAAACTGCCTTCATTGTACTGGGGACTTTGGGTTTTGTTTTTGGTTTTTCACTATATTGATTTTTTTAAATTTATTGAACTTCTTTTAGTTGTTTATTATGGTATCTACTTTGGTATCTGAGTTTACTAGACCTGTTCTGCTGCCGCAAATAAGAATTTCATTGTTCAGTTTAGGGACATATGACAATAAAACACTCTTGACCCTTAACTCTTGAACGGTGGCGCAGCGGTAGAGTTGCTGCCTTACAGCGCTTGAAGCGCCGGAGACCCGGGTTCGAACCCGACTACGGGTGCTGTCTGTTTGGAGTTTGTACGTTCTCCCCGTGACCGAGTGGGTTTTCTCTGGAATATTCTATTTCCTCCCACACACCAAAGACGTGCAGGTATGACGGTTAATTGGCTTGGTGTATGTATAAATTGCCTCTAGTGTGTGTAGGATAGTGTTAATGTGCGGGGATTGCTGGTCAGTGGAGACTCGGTGGACTGAAGGGCCTGTTTCTCTAAACTAAACTGGGGAGACCAGAGTGTTTGGGGTTAGGGTCAGGCTGCGGTCAGTAAAGGGGTCAGCATCCGGTAGTCAGGAACGTCAGTGTGTTTATGGCTGGGGATGGGGTCCAGAGTGTTTGGATATTTCGTGCTCTCTTGAAACTCATTAGATTCACTGGAAAATCTACTATACCATTGTGCGATGTGTTTAAAAAATGAAATAAAGGTGTTTGAATCAGATTAACCGAAGGCAGACACAAAATACTGGTGTAACTCAGCTGGACAGGCAGCATCTCTGGTGAAAAGGAATAGGTGACACTGTGGGTCGCCACCCTTCATTCTCAATCAGAGTAACATTTGACAATACAGAAAATCTGCTGATCTGTCCCCAGGGTACAGGATTCTTGGTGTTTCAACGTACATTGCTGGTCAGGAAACAACTTTCCAACAAGCACAGTGATGTCCTGAAACACTTCAAAAACCTCTTGTTCAAACATTGTCGAAAAAACCAATGCTCTGGACAGGTTTGTATAAATAAGTCTCTATTGGGTTGATGTAAAACTTGATACCTGTTATAAAAATTATCCAAGCAACCAAGTGAATATGCAGTGCGTTTTATTTTGATATTACTTTTCAGTGCAACATCTACAAAACTCCTCGTTTCTCATAAACAGGAAGGTGAAACGAACCTTGTAATTAACTCCCAGCCTGGCAAGGAATGTTTCACTTGGCAATGCAGTACCTTCATTTGTACTCCATCTTTATCAGTTTATTTGCACTTTGTCAGTTTATTTATTTATGTATGTATTTATATAATGATATATGGACACACTGATCTGTTTTGTAGTAAATGCCTACTATGTTCTGTGTGCTGAAGCAAAGCAAGAATTTCATTGTCCTATCAGGGACACATGACAATAAACTCACTTGAACTTGAACATCTAGTCAGCTACCAACCATACAGCTTGAGGTGTCTTGTCAAAGGAAATTATCCCAGATTTATACTAAAGAAGGGTCTCGACCCGAAATGTCACCTATTTCCTTCACTCCATAGACGCTGCCTCACCCGCTGCGTTTCACCAGCATTTTTGTCTACCAGATTTATACCTAGTCATCACATTCTGCCAGCTGCCAGAAGATCTCCACAATGTTCTTGGGAGGTTTTGTGACTTTGAGGCATTGTGTGCAGTTCTGGCCACCCCGTGTTACAGGATGGGTGCCGAGGCTTTGGAGAGGGTGCAGGTTTACCAGGATGTTGCCAGGATCAGGAAGCATTAGCCATAAGGGGGGGTTGGACAAACTTGGATTGTTTTCTCAGGAGCATCAGTGGTTGAGGGGAGACCTGATTGAAGTATATAAAGTTATGAAAGACATAGAAAGCCTTAGACAGTCATATCTGATTCTCAAGGAGGATATGTCAGATACTAGCGGGGGCATAGTTTTAGGGGGAGGGGCGAAGGAGATGTGTAGCACAAGTTTTTTATACACAGGGCGATGGGTTCCTGCAACACACTGCCCGCGGTGGTGGTGGAAACAGATACCATATGGCATTTAAGGGGCATTGAAGCATTGAATCATTGGCTTTCGCATAGGTACATGGTTATGCTGGGAATGGAGGGATATGGATCATGTGCAGGCTGAGGAGATTCATTTCATTTGACATCATGTTCAGCACAAACATTTTGGGCCAAAGGGCCTGTTTCCTGTGCTGTGCTGTTCCATGTTCTGTGTCTCCTTAAAGAAATGCCCACCAGCAAGCCAGTGATTTAGTGGCAATAGTCTCATCCAAGTCATGTGTTCAAGTATTTTGAGCCTGCGTTTCTTGATAAAGGGTTTTTGAAAATTTGAAATGTTGTTTGTGTCAGTAATACTATACTGGATTGACATAAAGCTTAAAAATTGCAGAGATACAAGAGATTGAAACATAGAAAGTAGGTGCCGGAGTAGGCCATTCAGCCCATCGAGCCAACACCACCATTCAATATGATCATGGCTGATCATCCAGAATCAGTACCCAGTTCCTGCTTTCTCCCCATATCCCTTGAATCCGTTAGCCCTAAGAGCTATATCTAACACTCTGCTGAATACATCATGCTGGAATCTGGGAGAAAAAATCATTAAAAATTCTAGAAATTGGAGCACAAAAATGAGTTTAAATTGAGAGAGTGCAGCATATCAAACCTGCCGGCCTTTCAAATGAGACATCAGACCCTGTCAGGTGGACATTTAATAATTCTCCTTTGGAGTCATAGCATGGAAACAGGTCCTTCAGCCCAGCTTGCCCACACTGACCAACATGTCCTATCTGCACTGGTCCCACCTGCCTGCGTTTGGCCCATATACCTCCAAACCTGTCATATCCATGTACCTGTCTAGTTGCCTTTGTATCATTGACCAACTTTTACTCCTCAGCCAATGTGACTAAAAGTCAGATTATCAGCTTGTTAATACTTTGTTGGCTGTTGGGACATTGATGGCATGTTCTCTTCACCACTGCACCCTCTGCCATGCACTCACATTGTGCCTCTCTAGAGAACAATCTTTGCTGAATTTCACTGAACCTAGGTACATGTGACCATAACATACCATTGAAAACATTTCTTTGCTTGTGAAGCACCCCAAGTACCTCTTGAGCTGCTCAATGGCGCAGCGGTAGAGTTGCTGCCTTGCAGCATCAGAGATCCGGGTTCGATCCTGACTACGGGTGCTTGTCTGTGCGGACTTTATAAGTCTCCCCGTGACGTCCGTGGGTTTTCTCTGATATCTACGGTTTTCCCCCACACTCCAAAGAAGGACAGGTTTGTAGGTTAATTGTGTGGTATAATTATTTTTTTAATTGTCCTCAGTGTGTGTAGGGTAGCGGGGATCAAGTCAAGTCAAGAGTCAAGAGAGGTTATTGTCAGTTACACAAAAAGCTGGAGAAACTCAGCGGGTGCAGCAGCAACTAAGGAGCGAAGGAGATAGGCGATGTTTCGGGTCGAGACCCTTCTTCAGACTGGTCAGGGATCAGGGAAACTAGAGATATAGACAGTGATGTGGAGAGATAAAGAACAATGAATGAAAGATATGCAAAAAATTATCGAGGATAAAGGAAACAGGCCATTGTAAGCTGTTTGTAGTGTGAAAATGAGAAGCTAGTGCGACTTGGGTGGGGGGGAGATTGAGAGAGAGGGAATGCCAGGGGCCGAGGGCTGAGGGGGAGGTGGGAAGGGGAGGAGGCAGCCTGGGTTAACAGAATTGAGAAAATTCAATGTTTAAGCCCAGAGGATGAAGACTCCCCAAGCGGAAAATGAGGTGCTGTTCCTCCAACTTGCGGTGTTGCTCACTCTGGCCGTGGAGGAGGCCCAGGACCGAGAGGTCGGATACGGAATGGGAAGGGGAGTTGAAGTGCTGAGCCACCGGGAGGTCGGGTTGGTTATTGCGGACCGAGCGGAGGTGTTTGGCGAAACGATCGCCAAGCCTCCGCTTGGTCTCACCGATGTAGATCAGCTGGCATCTGGAGCAACGGATGCAGTAGATGAGGTTGGAGGAGGTGCAGGTGAACCTCTGTTGGACTTGGAAGGACTGCTTGGGTCCCTGAAAGGAGTGGATGGGGGAGGTGAAGGGACAAGTGTAGCATCTCTTGCGGTTGCAAGGGAAAGTGCCTGGGGAAGGGGTGGAGTGGGAGGGAAGGGAAGAATTGACAAGGGAGTTGCGGAGGGAGCAGTCTTTGCGGAAGGCAGACGGGGGGGGGGGGGGGGAGGGAGATGGGAAGATGTGGCGAGTGGAGGGGTCACGTTGGAGGTGGTGAGGTTTATTGTCATGTGTCCCAGAGAGGACAATGAAATTCTTGCTTGCTGCAGCACAACAGAGTATTGTAAACAAAAATACAGAATAGTTCAGTTCAATATACACATAAATAAGCAGATGGTTGGTGCGGACTCGGTGGGCTGAAGGGCCTATTCTGTGCTGTATCTCTAAACTGAACTAAAAGACTATGAAAGATGCCATGTAAATGCATGCTCACTAAAAATTGTGTTGCATTTTTCCGCGTGAATCGTGTCTATGTACCGATGCAAGTGGTGCCTTCCTCACACTGAGCCCTGCCACAGAAGGCAATGGTCTTGCTGTTAGCAGTCCAGCCAAGAGCCATTGCCAAAAGGTCCCAGTGGATTTGTACATGAACGGAGTTACAGATTGTTCAGCATGTTCAGGCTTTAATTGCTGAATGTATCCCCCTTTTAGACTGAATGATGCTTTTCATTGATGTCCACAGCCTCTCCAAAACGCTCTGTTTTTTAAATTGCAGCTTCTAAAAATGAGACCATCAATAAACAAAATGACTTAAATTAATTCTCGGATTCACGCAAGTGTGACCAGTTAAAAGGATGATTATTTTCTGAAGCTCAGCGTATACAGGAGGAATTAGGAAAATAAACTGTTTATTAAATGGCTGTTAACAAGGCTTCTGCAACCAACACTATTTCCGCTAAGGTTCTCAAACTTGGGCAGTGGCATGTCAGACAGAAATTCAAAAATTTCAAAAAGAACGTCCTTTAATTCTGAGGCTATGACCTCTAGTCCTAGACTCTCCCACTAGTGGAAACATCCTCTCCACATCCACTCTATCCAAGCCTTTCACTATTCTGTATGTTTCAATGAGGTCCCCCCTCATTTTCCTAAACTCCAGCAAGTACAGACCCAGTGCCGCCAAATGTCCATCATTGGTTAATCCACTCATCCTGGGATCATTCTTGTAAACCTCCTCTGCACCCTCTCCAGAACCAGCACATACTTCCTCAGATATGGTGCCCAGATTTGCTCACAATATACGGTGCCCAAAATTGTTCACAATTGCTTCCATAATCCTTCCAAGGATTGAACCAGAGGTTGAAAACCAGCGATATTGACGAGCAGTTGTTCATTGTCCACCTGGGTGACATTCACGAGTCACATCGTGGTGTAGGTCACACAGAATAGTGAAATTATTTGGGGAGAATGAAAGCACTCGGTCCAAATATTTTCCCCACACGCGGCCACAACCCCAGAGGTTTGAGATAGCACAAACTCTGTGAACCAGATTTTAGACCAGTAGCAGCACTCAATGCCGTCGTAATATTCATCATGAATCTTTGATTAATGTTTTAATTTCTTGATTAGTGCGGGTGTCAGAGATTATGGGAAGAAAACAGGAGAATGGGGTTAGGAGGGAGAGATAGGTCTGCCATGATTGAATGGCGGAATAGGCTTGATGGGCTGAATGGCCTAATTCTACTCCTATCAATTTTGTTTTTGATTTAATTTTGAAAGGGTGTTTTCAATGAATATGTGCTACAATAAGCATGCAACCTCATTAATTGACCTTTTGTATGGTATTTATTCAATTTGGTACATTCCATTTAAATTTTTTCACGAGCCTTAAACGATGAGCATTACTGTCATTTAGTTGCATCAACTCTTTACGATTCCACAACTTTATCGGCACTATCTGGATTAAATTGCTATTTGAAAGATACAGTAATGGAGAGGGCATGAGGTCAAGGCCAGAACGCTTCAAGCCTAATAAGATTTCTGTCATAAACCGGCATGATTAAGAGATCCAAGATCACTTTAAATTAAAAATATCAGTATAAATAAATGCGTGACTTATATTTTTATAAACCGTTGGGTGCAGTAAAATAGCTCGTGACACATTACAGGAGGGCAATCAAGGAAAAATTGACACTTTGCCAAACTCGGCAAGAATTCGAAGGCTTGGACAAGGAAGTTGGATTTAAGGGGTAATTTAGTTGAAGGGAGAGGGGTGGAGATGTTTGGAGAGAAAATCTATTAGGTGAATGAATGACTGAAAGCTTGGGCCTGTCTAACTGTATACGTTTACAATGCATTGAGTATTGAGGAAATGAAAATCAATAGAAATGCAGAAATAAAAAATCTGCACATGAAAACTGATAATATTGGAAACATTCAGCAGGTCAGGCAACATCTGAGGAAAGAGAAACAGAATTAACATTTCAGGTTGACAAACATTTTTATAATTTCAGGAGCTCTTTGATCTCATTTTCAAAGAGATGGGGTTTTCAAAGCTCTGGGTTTATAGTGAGTTTTGCCATTTGGTAGTTAGACTATGGGCAGTTTTGCTATTTTCAAGTAGACACCAGATTTATGGACACAAAATGCTGGAGTAACTCAGCGGGACAGGCAGCATCTCTGGATAGAATGTTTAAGAAAGAACTGCAGATGCCGGAAAAACCAAAGGTAGACAAAAAAGCTGGAGAAACTCAGCGGGTGCGGCAGCATCTATGGAGCAAAGCATCTATGAACAAGGGTATCGATCCAAAACGTCGCCTATTCCTTTGCTCCATAGATGCTGCCTCACCTGCTGAGTTTCTCCAGGTTTTTTGTCCATCTCTGGATCGAAGGGTAGTTTACATTTAATATAGAAGACTTATCAAGTCTGCTCTTCAGAATGCCCAAAATAATATATTTTGATCAATGGGTACTTCTCTCTCCCAGGAGATTATTTATTTAAGGGTTTTTGAATTTCGGAGGTCCCAGTTAAATACAAATTTGACCACAAAGTTGTTTGATGATGTCGCAGGGTTTCAAAATGAATAACAATGGTGGAAAAGTTGTTATGTGTTCAGAATTGGATGCAGTCTCTTTAATGGCCGATCTAGTGATGTCTCTGTCTGTACTTTCAATCAATTCCTCAGTTGGAAGAAATGGATTAAGAACTACTTTTAGTGTTTCCTTTTTGAACCACAAACTAAATGGGGGGGAAAATATTTGGAAAGGTCGTGGTCCATGAAGCTGATTCCATTAACAGAAAGCACCTACAAATGTGATTACGGGCGTACAGTGACAACGTTGTAACCACTTCCTTTATAAAATGACAGGTCGTTTTCAGAAATGGCTCAGTGACCATGAGGGGGTGGGAAAGAATGTCTGGTTGCTAGTTTTGGTCTTTGTAAAGTGCCATTTACAACTGTAGTTATTGTTGCAACATGGAAAACATGATGTGGCCAGCAGCAGCAATGTGGGATTTTTAATGATTTTTTATTTATTTATTGAGGGATAAACATTGCAGCAGTTGAAACATTGGATGTAACCTTTTTTGTTTGGGTATACTAAGTATTTGAGGCCAGTGTTAGTGCAGTCCCAGAACCATGCATGGCTCCCAGTGTGGTTTTCAGTACTTCACTCTACAGTGATGTGGGAAGGGCAGCAGTCTCTAAATGCACACTCTCTGTGGCATCCTTACAATGGCATCACCCACTACCGCTGCCACAAGGAAGGTAGAAGCTGCTGAATGGTGGGAAAGATCTCCCGTATGAGCATTCAAGGGCTATGCAAGTATTGGTGACGGGGATATATGCCACTATTGAGGTCCTTTGTGCCAGGCCATTCACGCCGGCCCACCCATACTGGTGGCATGGTAGCGCAGCAGGGGAGCTGCTGCATGAGAGAGTGAGACCCAGTTTCAATCCTGACAGCGGGTGTTGTCTGCACGGAGTTTGTACTGTTGTACGTTTTCCCCGTGACGTGCGTGGGTTTTCTCCGGGATCGCTGGTTTCCTCCCACATTCCAAAGGTTTGTAGGCTAATTGGCTTGGTATAATTGTAAATTATCCCTAGTGTGCGTAAGGTAACGTAGTGTGCGGGGATCACTGGTTGGCGTGGACTCAGTGGGGCAAAGGGCCTGTTTCTGCGCTGCCTCTTTAAACTAACCTAAACACGGGAAGCCTGGCAGAGAGACGGGATTCAATGGTCTTCTACAAGTGTGGGAATCCCCACTCAATACAGCGATGAAGAGTTGTAGCAAGCCCTACAAGTAGTGATCAGGGACTCATAGGCTAGTGTATATTTGGTGGTGCAGGTGGCTCTGTAAAGCATCATATAAGGGTTGTTGCCATCTGGTCTACCCCTCTTTATTCATGGCATGCAATACTGCAGGTGTTTATTGCAGTGTGTTGGGGTCGCTGGGTTTGGAGACTAATTGACTTGGTTAAGTTGTAAATTGTCCCCAGTGCGTGTAGGATGGTGTAACTGTGTGGGGATCGTTGGTTGGTGTGGATAAAGGGCCTGTCTATCTCTAAACTAAACTATCACCTTTTCCACAGCCAACAATGGACCATTGTGGGCTCTAAATTTATATTTCCCAAGTTATTGGTGCCGGCTCCAATTTGTTCTGTATCTTTTCGTACCTCTAGTCTCTCTCTCTCCTGACTCTTGCTCTGAAGAAGGATCTCGACCCAAAACATCCCCCATCCCTTTTCTCCAGAGATGCTGCCTGACCCGCTGAGTTACTCCAGCGTTTTGATTGAGAGCGTCATGGACATGGATGCTATGGTTGTAATTTGATGACTGGTGTTTGCAAAGTACAGGGCAGCTTTCATCTTTGCAGCGCTTTGTAACTATGATTATACAATAAAAGCTCTGAGTTAAGTGGGAAAAAAAGAATCTTTGGAAACTTAAACTGCAAATACAGGTAGCTCTGCTGCAATGTGATAGGTACTTACCTAAGAAACCTTATGTTTCAGAGAACCGTGTTATAAAAACAACTTAGTCAATGGGGAAAAGGGGGATTAGGGGCTAGAGAGTTTCACAATTCTAATAACAAAGTTATTATTTTTTGCACCCAGAGAGTAGTGAATCTGTGGAATTCTCTGCCACATGAGGCAGTGGAAACCAATTCATTGGATGTATTCAAGAGAGAGTTAAATATAGCTCTTTGGGCCAACAGAATCAAGGGATATGGGGAGAAAGCAGGATTTTGGATGATCAGCCATGATCAAATTGAATGGCAGTGCTGGCTCGAAGGGCCGAATGGCCTACTCTCGCACCTATTTTCTATGTTATGTTTCCTGCAGGATTTTCAATAGCAATAATAAATGGTCTTTTCAATAGCATTAAGTTTATTTTTGGAACTGCAAGCTACAAATACTAAAGGCCGTGTGTCACATTGTTCAGTAGAGTATCAGTGCACAAGTGTCAATAAAAACGATTGCTTGTCAAGTGACTGAAGTGATTCTCTGGTTCCAAATCAAAATTGCTGATAACTAATTTGGCCCACGTAAAACAAATTGTATTCCCTAATTCATCAATTGCGTTGTATCCAACTGGCATGGAAATGTGTTACAGCAGATCTGCCTGTACACTGTTTCAGAGGGGTTGCAAGTAGGATGTGGTGCCTTGGCATGTCTTTGTCTCCTGATGCCCAAGGTCTCTGACCCAGCCTGTTGTTATAACCATATAACCATATAACAATTACAGCACGGAAACAGGCCATCTCGGCCCTTCAAGTCCGTGCCGAACAACTTTTTTCCCTTAGTCCCACCTGCCTGCACTCATACCATAACCCACCATACCCTTCTCATCCATATGCCTATCCAATTTATTTTTAAATGATACCAACGAACCTGCCGCCACCACTTCCACTGCATTGCCATAACAATGCATGAGGAATGTCACAGAAACCGATCAAACTGGAAACAGTGGAAGGTCTTGATCGTAGGAGAGTCCAGAATCGGGGGTCACAGCCTCAGAAGAGGAAGGAGCCATTCAAAACTGAGATGAGGAGAAATGTCTTCACCCTGATAGAGGTCAAGCTGTGGGCTGCTCTGCCACAGTGCAGGACAAGTCATTATTTACACTCAAGAAGGAGATAGATGTATTGCTTAATGTCACAGTGATCATGGGATACAAATAGAAGGCAGGATGATTTTTGACATGGATGGTCAGCCATGATTCTGATGAATGGTGCAGCAGGTCTGAAGAGCTGAAGAGCCGATGCCTGTGCCTATTTTTTTGGTATCTGTGCTGCTATGTGAGAACATTGCAGAAGTTTGAGATGCACCATTAGTTGAAGCACTCTGTGGACTATAGAAGGGGTCCAGAGAATCAAGAGTGTTTAATTGTCGTGTGTACCAAAAATGGAACAATTACATTCTTACTTGCAGCTGTATAACAAGGTGTTAAGCACTTATAGATACGTTTTTTAAAAAATCAATAAATTAAAAGGAACAATATTAATGCAAAAAAACCCAAAGTCATTAGTGCTACCAAGAATAAATTCATCATTTAGTTAGTGTTTGTAGTGTTCAAGAGCCTGATGGTTGTTCTTGAACTTGGAGGTCATGGTTTTCAAACCTTCTCCCTGATGGCAGAAATGAGAGCGTGGCCAGGGTTGTGAGGGTCCTTGATACCTGCTGCCTTTTGGAGGCAGTGTCTAACACCAACAAATGTGCTCCTTGCTGTACAGGCATCCAAGGTGGAATCATTAAGTTCAGCATGAACAAGAAACCAAAATTGGCAGAGCGCAGTTATGAGAGTGTCATGGCAGTGGATAGATTGCAGCGGGTGAAGGGACAAGATTTTGAAGGTATCTGAGAACGAAGGTGAGAATGTTGAATTCAAGACATCATAGAAAGTGATAAAGATGGGATAGTGCAGGAAGGAACTGCAGATGCTGATAAACACAAAATGCTGGAGTAACTCAGCAGGACAGACAGCATTTCTGGATAGAAGGAATGGGTGACATTTCAGGTCGAGACCTTTCGATGGGTTAGGTATGATACACAGAGTTGTTTACCCAGAGTAGAGGAATCGAGAACCGGAGGACATAGGTTGCAGGTGAGAGGAGAAAGATTTAATAGGAATCTGAGGGGCAACGTTTCCACTCAGAGGGTGGCGGATACATGGAACGAGCTACCAGAGGAAAAAGTTGAGGCAGGTACTATAACAATATTTAACAGACATTTGGACAGATACATGGATAGTAAATGTTTAGAGGGATTTGGGCCAAACAGGGGTAGGTGGGACGAGTGTAGTTGGGGCATCTTGGTCAGCATGGGCAAGTTGGGCCGAAGTGCCTGATTCCATGCTGTATGACTCTATGCCGTTGCCTCACAAGCTACCAATACCAGTCTGGATGGAGAAAGGTAAATGGTGAAGATAGGTACAAAATGCTGGAGTAACTCAGCGGGTCAGGCAGCACTCGGGAGAAGATCGATAAACGACGTTTATGGTTGGAACACCTCTTCAGACTCAGAGATTTGGAAATGTGAACTTAGTAAAATCGGGACATGGGTACGTATTTTGTACAAACTTGGATTCACGGATAATGAGGTTGAGCATCCAGGACTCTTGAATTGTCAAGTTAGAGATAAAGGCATGAACTATGTTTTTTGTTAATCTTATACAAATTATACAGAATTTACAGCATTGAAATCAACTATTCTACTGCACCAATGCTAATAACCTACACAAGCCTCCTCCCACCGTACTGTGTCTTACCCTAAACCTTTTATTTCTTGACTACCACACACTTATACTGGTTCCTCTGAAATGCATCTGTAGCATTTCCAATGACTTAAGCATGATGCGTGTTTAAAATGTACCCTCAGTTTTAATAATAGCACATGGCAGACCGCTTAAAGAAGGAAACACTAAAGTTTTATGATCTAAATCAATCCTGCAAAAGTCTACAAAGTTCCATATGGTTCAGTCATTACGTTGCAGCGGAGAGTTTCACAAGTTAGGCTTTTAAAAAGTTATTACGTTGGTGAGATTAATACTCACTTGTTCTTGGGAGATTAGGCAGATGAATAATTGAACAAGAATATTATTTCACAGGGAGCTCTCAACCCTAACTATAGATTGGCGGAGCAAATACACAATGCTGCAACTTGAATTTGGGCAAAATGTATTAGATCGCAAGTGAAGACTGTTCTGGAGCCATTTATCATTAATACCCAGTGCCTGAAGGCAGAGGAAGTATCTTAATCATTCTCGTCTGTTTCCAAATATGATACATTGAGAAATCTTTTGCAGATTTCAACGAGACATCGTACCAAGTTCACGGGGTTGCTGACTCAGCCAAGAATTTATATTGTCCTCGCAGTACAGCAGTTTATTTAAAATAGAGATAGTGGTAATGATATTGGTAAATGTTCACTTTCTAACATAATATTCTGTAATTTTAAATGAAACAAAACAAGAGCATTGGAGCTTGCTACTTTCAGTTTGTGTTACATGAGTAGGCTAGTCTATTGGAGGAGAGCTGTAAGGCTCTGCTTATATTTTAACTTCCACTGTGGACCCAAGAGCCACTGCATGGTACACCTTCCCCAAGTAAATCCATCCCCAACTTGCTGATTGAAAAAGAGCAACGCTTTACACCCTATGTTTGTACATTCTCCCCATGACTTGCGTGGGTTTTCTCTGGGAACTTCGGTTTCCTCCCACACTCCAAAGATGTGTATGTTTGCAGGTTAATTGGCTTGGTAAATGTAAAAATTGTCCCTAGTGTGCATAGGATGGTGTTGATGTGCGGGGATCGCTGGTCGGCGTAGACCCGGTGGGCCAAAAGGCCTGTTTCTGCGCTGTATCTCTAAACTAAACTACCTGTGACCAAAACCTTAATACCTGTTAACGCACAATCTGCCATTTCAACTGCACTCTGAATACACATAATTCTGTGCTGGATCGACATATTGCCCTTCCCCCAAAGTGAGGCATGTGTTGGAATTATCTCTGAGCAGCATAGGCAGCCTGTAGCAAAACCCTTTTAATTAAAGTAAAATCAATATTTTGCTTATTCGCTTCAATATTTCCATTAAGGTGTGGAAATTTAGTGTTGGGAATTGAACCTCTTCTGTTCAACCCACCTGTTGACTGCATCATGCACTTCCAGGCTGGGTGAAGCAAAAGCATGTGTACAACAGTTCCCTTTATTCTGCCTCAAACATACACTTTCAGTTGTAATAGGCAGCTCCTAATTGTGCCCAGTGCAATTCCCCCCCACCCCCCCCCCCCCATCTCCATTAATACAGCTACCAACTAATACAGGGTACATTTAATCTTTGTCCAAAATGGGAAGTATGTGAAGAGCAATTTAAAAAAAGTTTTTAATAATTAATAACCACGTTCAAAATCAGGGATGACATTTAATTTTGAAAGCCACAGAGAGAAAGGAAACTGGTAGTATTAGTGTTAAATCATTGCTTACAATGTTTCTAAGGATACAGTAGGAAACACTTAAACATCAAAAAACTATTGAATCATATTTAATTTAATCTCAATTTCCTGACAGCTACATTTTCTGCTAGTCATTTAACCATAACATGTACTCTCGCAGTTCATATACTTTTCAACACTATTGGCCACTTTGTCAAAATAACAATGGAGCTAATGATGTTGGTGATTAATCAAATGTAAATGCTACAGCACCTCCAGGCAATCAATGATGTTTGGTTAAATGCCAACACCCCAATGCTTCTATCCGAATTGCACTGTTCTGACACTAGCTCAGTGAAAACAGCATCTTGCTGTCTGTCTGCCTCATCAATGATAAACACCAAATGAGACTAGATTAATCATTGATCTTTTAGAAAGGCAATAATTATTAATTACTGCCATTAATTCATCTGATATTAAAAATTATCTATCATAAGCCTCATTCCATTCAGATTTGATTTTTTCTTGTCGACAATTTAAAAAATGCTTCACTCTAAAAAGTTTAAAACCAAATTTGTCTTTCTCTCCCAGGCCAACCTTCCTTTCCCTCTCTCCATTTCTCTTCCTGCACCCGATGACATTTAATTTACCCCCTACAATCCAGACAGTGCAGTTTATTTTGCAACTCTACTCTCAGGTTAAGGAGAGGTTGCCTCGTTCTGCCGTTCATATTTGCACCAATTCTGCAGGCAAGGGCTTTTTGAACAGAGGGATACAAAGGAAAGTCAAATAGCGGACACAGGGTAGCTGCACAGTTAGAGATTAATGTGGCTCATTATTTCTTTATAATATTAATCTACATTCCACAGTTATAAATAGGAACCTATTTTCTAGGTCCCATATCGCATCAAAAATACAACAAGGCCTCAAACTATTTACTCCAAAAATAGTAAACATCAGTTATTATGGATAAAACTATTGTTAGAATCTCTAAAGATGTACAAAAACATTCTGATTCTAAATTCTGATTTGTGGCAAACGCCGGGAGATTTAGCATAGAGGAGAGGTGGGCAGTTAAGTAGCAAATAAGTGCAGCTTAGCACATTTAAGGAGAATTGTCCCAGTGTACCTCTGGATTAGGGAAGGATATTTGGTTTTACACTAGGTTGCCAAGACAGGAAACACAGATATTCCTTCCCAGTCCAAAGACAGCCTAGCTCGATTTCGGCTGTACAAGAGGACAGCGTTTGACCGGCATAATCGGATCAGTCAAATAAAACAAAACAAATATAGCAGAAGCTATTCATTTGGCCCCTCGCGCCTGCTATGCCATTCAATAAGATCACGGCAATATTTACCTTACCATCATTCTCCAGTACCAGCTCCAAATCATTTAATTCCACAGTTTCCAAAAGCTTGCCATCAGCCGGCAAGGGACAACTGCACAAATGAACTGGACAATTGACACTGGTTGGACTGTAGCCTAATGAGATGAGGACAATTTACAAGGAAGCTCTTTGCAGCTAAGAATCTTGTCCTTGCCCTGTATCACCCGGGGAAAACCCCCAGATCTCTGCCAACACCTTAAATGATGTACAGTAGCGTTTCAACGCCATCACACATCATTGAATTCCAGATAAATGTCAAACCCGCCTTTGAAACTGGGTTTTCAGCCAAGTATCAATCAGGTTGGTGTATACAGCTAGAGGGAGACACCCAGAGAACAATGTGATGAATTAGATTCTGTCACTACCTACTGCAGGTAAGATCCAATCATGGCCCTTGCTACATTAGAAAGATGCGGCATAGAAATAGGCCCTTTGACACGAGTCCATGCCAACCATTGCTCACCCGTTCAAACTAGCTCTGTTATCCCACTTTCACATCCACTGCCTGCTCAATCTACAGTGGCCAAGTAACCTGCAAACACGCACGTCTTTGAAATGCGGGAAACGGAGCACCCGGCCGAAATCTATGTGGTTACAGGGAGAAAGTACAAACTCCACACAGTCAACACCCAAGGTAGAATCAAACCTGGGTCTCTGGCACTGTGAGGCAGCAGCTCCACCAGCTGCACCACTGTGTTGCCTGTTCTTCATAACAGTGTCACGAGGAATTCTTTCCAGCATTCGCTGACGCATTCAATATTCATCCCTAAAATACTTTATCTACTCATTGTCACATCGCTATAAGTGGGACCTTGTGCTGAAACTGGCTGCTGCATTGCAACGGGGACAACATTTTTGTTTTAAATGATCAGAGACAAGAATGGCACCTTATAAATAAATGCAGGACCTTTTTCTTTACAAAATCGTAGAGCTGTGACCAACTGGAAATCGAATTGGCGGTGATCACGTGGAATTGGCTCATTTTGCAAAATTTTCACTTAATTTTTCAGTTAACAATCACAGTAAAAACATTTGCCCAGCATCAGGGTTACTATATTTTTAACACGGTGTCCACCATGGGAAAGCAGCACAACACATTCGAGAAATATGGGATTTCCAGGAGCTGCCTGCAGCTGTAAAGAGCTGGGGACAAGTGGAACAGTAGATGCTGGGCAATCAAACAAACACAGCACCTTGTATTTTTTTTTTAGCTATTAAAATATGTGAACAAAACTTCTGATATTCATCTCAGAGTCTGAAGAAGGGTCTCGACCCGAAACGTCGCCTATTTCCTTCACTCCCTAGATGCTGCTGCACTAGCTGAGTTTCTCCAGCTTTTTGTGTACCCTCGATTCTCCAGCATCTGCAGTTCCTTGTTTAACACATTCTTCACTGTCAGCACAGATGCATTAATAAACAAAACAAGGACAGACCGTCCCTGCGTTACGAATGGCTTCCGCTCTCACTGACGTCCATGAGTCGATTTTGTCTGATCAGTTGGAAAATACACAAAAGTGACTCAATCTGGTAACCAGACTCCCCAGTTTTGGAATGAATCGGATCAAAAGTACAGAGGATGAGAAGATCAATCAATTGTGAATGTGGACAGGGAAAGGAAACTATTTCTTCTGGTTGTAGGAAGGAACGTATGTATGTACATCGAACGTCTGAATTTTACATTAAGAGAGCCTGCTGCTATGCAGGGGTGTCTATAAGTCAGGTGTTCGTATAAGTATGGCCTGTATTTTAATGATCCTCTTTTTGCTATACTTAAATTTCAATTTTCACTGCAACAAAGTTCTTGTGTACATGAAAATGAGGGGAGAAAAAGTTGAGAAACATGTCCTAATGTGGAATTATTTTAGTTGTGGGTGTGGGGAGAGTGCTGGGGTTTCTACAAATTGCACAGACAAGGTTTTGAAAATATAGGGACATAGGAATTGCAAATGCTGATTTATATATTTTTTCAAACACAGTACTGGAGTAACACAGTGGGTCAGGCACCATCTTTGGAGAACACGGAGAGGTGACGTTTCGGGACAGGCTGAAGAAGGATCCTGACTCAAATGTTACCTAATCATCATGTCCTCCAGAGATGCTGCCTGACCCGCTGAGTAAATCCAGCATCGTGTGTCTTTTAAAAAAATATACAGTGCCCTTCATAATGTTTGGGACAAAGACCCATCATTTATTTATTTGCCTCTGCCCTCCACAATTTGAGATCTGTATTAGAATAAAACCCACATGGTTAAAGTGCACATTGTCAGATTTTATTAAAGGGCATTTTTATACATTTTGGTTTCACCATGTAGAAATTACAGCTGTGCTTATACATAGCCCCCCATTTCAGGGCAGCATAATGTTTGGGACACATGGCTTCATGGGTGTTTGTAATTGCTCAGGTGTGTTTAATTGCCTCCTTAATGCAGGTATAAGAGAGCTCTCAGCACCTAGTCTTTCCATCACCTTTGGAAACTTTCATTGCTGTTTATCAACATGAGGACCAAAGTTGTGCCAATGGAAGTCAAAGAAGCCATAATGAGTCTAAGAAACAAGAATAAAACTGTTCTTAGACATCAGCCAAACCTTAGTCTTACCAAAATCAACTGTTTGGAACATCATTAAGAATAAAGAGAGCACTGGTGAGCTTACTAATCGCAAAGGGACTGGCAGGCCAAGGAAGACCTCCACAGCTGATGACGGAAGAATTCTCTCTATAATAAAGAAAAATCCACAACCACCTGTCCGACAGAGAAACACTCTTCAGGAGTAGGGTGTGGATTTGTCAATGACCGCAGTCCGCAGAAGACTTCATGAACAGAAATACAGAGGCTACACTGCAAGATGCAAACCACTGGTTAGCCACAAAAATAGGATGACCAGGTTACAGTTTGCCAAAAAGTACTTAAAAGAGCAGTTCTGGAAAAAGGTCTTATGGACAGATGAGACAAAGATTAACATATCAGAGTGATGACGAGCAATGTATGGAGGAGAGAAGGGACTGCCCAAGATCCAAAGCAGTGGTGGTGGTGGGGGTGTTATGGCCTGAGCATGTATGGCTACTGAAGGTACTGGCTCACATATCTTCATTGATGATAAAAATGCTGATGGTAGTAGCATGATGAATTCTGAAGTATATAGACACATCCTACCTGCTCACGTTCAAACAAATACCTCAAAACTCATTGGCTGGCAGTTCATTCTACAGCAAGACAGTGATCCCAAACATACTGCTAAAGCAACAAATGAGTTTTTCAAAGCCAAAAAATGCTCAATTCTTGAGTGGCCAAGTCAATCACCCGATCTGAACCCAATTGAGCATGCCTTTTATATGCTGAAGAGAAAACGGAAGGGCACAAGCCGCCAAAACAAGCATAAGCTAAAGATGGCTGCAATACAAGCCTGGCAGAACATCACCAGATAAGACACCCAGCAACTGGTGATGTCCATGAATCACAGACTTCAAGCAGTCATTGCATGCAAAGGATATGCACCAAAATACTAAACATGACTACTTTCATTTACATGACAGCACTGTGTCCCAAACATTATGGTGCCCTGAATTGGGGGACCATGTATAAACACTGCAGTAATTTCTACATGGTGAATCTGAAATGCATAAAAATGGCCTTTATTAAAACCTGACAATGTGCACTTTAACCGCATGAGATTTTTTTCTATTACAACTCTCAAATTGTGGCGTACAGAGGCAAATAAATAAATGAACAAAGAAATATTCAAGGAATGAACCAATAATTGAGGCTGGTCTGTATGTGACAAATTAATGCAAAACATTACAGGAAATTCAAAGCAAACGATGTCCAAACTGAAGAACAATTGACATTCTTGGCAGTTTCTATGCGCTGTGTGTCCACTTCAAAGACGGCCTATACTTCTGATGGAATCCGGGTTCTGGGATCAAGCTTGGCCCTGAGGGAGGATTTCTGACGGGGGATGGGCACCGGCCTGGCGGGCGGCGGGGTGGCTGTTGCCTGGGTGACGTCCTCACCTGGGATCGCACTGTGCAGCTCCGACAACAGGGGAGGCAACGGAGGGGGATGGCGCAGTTTGGACTCACTGCCGGAAGATGGCGGGGTTTTCCGGGTCTGATCCGGGTCGGAATTTCTCGACCGGTACGGCTGCTTTCCCGCTGGCGGCGGAGGGGCGGGTCGCTTCTTGGCCCTCCCTGGAGACGTCGGGGTCAGAGGGCTTGGACCGTGCGGTGACAGTCTGCTCTTCTGGAAGACCACGTCGTGACTGCCCTCAAAGAGAGCTGCCCATCGTGGGGGATGAGCCTCCTCCCCCTGACCGAGCAGGAACTCCCCTTCTGTCTCCTGGATTTTGCCGCGGATAATGTCCATTAGACCCTCATCCTTCACTGGAGACTCTATATCTGTAAAACAGGAAAAATCGGGTGATTATGACGAGGTTTCCAAGCGGCGAGACGTCCGATTCACTTGCAGATAACTTCCAACAGTTACTGGATGCTGGCACAAGAGTGGAGGGGAATAGGGGAAAAACAAATAAAGGAAGAAGGGTGAAGGTGGCACAGTGGTGCAGCGGTAGATTTGCTGCTATACAGCACCAGCGACCAGGGTTCGATCGTGTCTACATTGTACAGAGTTTGCACATTCTCCCACTGACCGCGTGAGTTTTCTCCGGGTGCTCCGGTTTCCTCCCATATCCCAATGACATGCAGGTTTGTAGGTTCATTGGCTTCTATAAATTGTCCCTAGTTTGTTGGATAGAACTAGTGTACGGGTGATTGTTGGTCAGCGCGAACTTGGTTGGCTGAAGAATCCATGAAGTTTCCATCCTGTATCTCCAAACTAAACTAAGTATGAGTAAAAGAGGGGCTTTGGAAGGGATTCAACAGGATATCTGTAGGGATGTCTCCACTAGTAATATAGAAACAAGGAACTGTCAATGCTGGCTTACAAAAAGAGACACATAGTGCTGGAGTAACTCAGTAAGTCAGGCAGCATCTCGAGAAGACATAGATAGGCAATGTTTTGGGGTTAGCGCCTTTTTTCAGACGAAGCAGGGTCCCAACCCGAAATGTCGTCTATCCATGTCTTCCAGAGATGCTGCTCGACCTGCTGAGTTACCTCAGGCCTTTGTGGGTTTTTTTTCTGCGCCTGTGATGGAGGCTTCAAAGAGGGGATGTATTTACAAGACAAGGATCATTTAAAACTGAGGTATGTGGAAATTCTTTTTGCGGAGGATTATGAATCTTTGGAATTCACTATCTTGGAGGTATTCGAAAGAGTAGGTAGATGCATTTTTGAAACATTGACGAATTAAGGGTTATGAACAACTGGCGCAGAAGTGGGGCAGATCAGTCTTGATCACATTGAATAGTGAACCAGGCTTGGCGTTAATTCTACTCCTATTTCCTTGAGTTTAAAAAATTATTTTTATTCACGGAGGCTGAAGTTTCTAGCAAGGAAGAGGGTTTATTACATTTCCCCAATTGCCCTGAATTGAGCTGCTTGTTCAGCTTCACAATGCCAGAGACCCAGGTTTGATCCTGACCTTGTGTACTGTCTGTGCAGAGTTTGCACGTTCTCCCTGTGTCCCCGTAGGTTTCTTCTGCGTGCTCCGGATTCCTCCCACATCCCCAAAACGCGGGGCTTTGTAGGTTAATTAGCCTCCGTGTATTGTCTATGGTGTGTAAGGAGCGGAGGAGAAAGTGGGACAACATAGAACCAGTGTGAGTGGGTGATCGATGGCTGGCCTGGACTCGGTGGGTCGAAGGGCCTGTTTCCATGTCGTATCTCTGATCTAAACTAAACTATTTTGGAGGAGGGTTTGAGGGGCAGGCTCATTAGTGGGCTTGAATTCACACTGAGGATGGCATGTATCCTGTCCCAAGGACATGAGTACGCCAGGTGGGTTTTTACAACAATCTGTCATTTCATGGGCACCATTAAAAAAAAAAACAGGCTTTTCACTCCAGGTTTATTTAATTATTTGAAATTTAATTCCCCAGATGCCATGGCGAGATTCAAATCGCCGAACTGGAGTGCGGGAAATTAACCACTTTGTTACCAGATCCACTTCAGGCTTTTCTACTTTTGTTTTCAAGTTATACCAAGTTTGGCAAAAAATTGTTAATTTTCTCATGTTTATTCACATTCCACACTTGTCACATTTGTACAGCGCAGGACAAGGCCCTTTTGCTCCCAATATCCAAGCCAAAAATAACGCCAAGTTAAACTAATCATCTTTGCCTGCACATGACCCATAGCCCTCCATTCCCTGCATATCTTTGTGCTCATTTAAAAGTCTCCTAAAGGTCATTATCGTACCTGCCTGCACTGCTATCCCCTGGTAGCACGTTTCAAGCACCCACCACTCTGTGTAAAAATAAAACTTGCCCGCATATCTTTAAACTTTGCCCCTCTCCTCTTAAAGTCATGCCCTCTAATACTGGGTAGTCACACCCAGTGTTGACTATTCTGACTGTCTCCCCTCATCTATGCCTCATCTTTTAAGCACCCACTAGATTTCTAACACTTAAATATCTGATTTCGAGATCATATTCAGAAATTACCAAGAATGGGAGAGCTTGCGTTAATTGTGGTAAATAACTTTCATTTAAGTATGCGGTCAGAACAAGCTGCAAGAAATTATTTTTTTTGATGTTTCATTTCCTCTCTGTGTAGCAGTTTACCTGATTTAGAACGTAGACACAATGTGACTCACTAGCAATGCTGGGAATTATGATTAGCTACTGCGCAACATAAAACATCCCATGGTGGGAATCAGACCATGTATGGTAATAGCTGCAAGAAAATGTGGATTATTCATTATGCTCTGTGATTTATGTGTATTGCCTTTCCTCGCAGTCTTCCAAGTTACTGGCTAAGCTATCAAAGTGCTCAATAGTCTTTTATATAGGCACTATATGTGGGAAATAGCAGTACAAAAAGTTCTATTAATAACGTAAATTGTGGTTGAGAACATGTTTGCAAACAGCAATGCATCACTGGTCATCTGGACTTCTTAGAATGTGGTAATAAATAATGGAACAGAGCACCATCTAGTGTTGAAATGATAAATAACAACACTCGACACCATCATCCTATAAAAGCTACTTCAATATGAAATGACCGATTATCAATTGATTAAGAAAGAACTGCAGATGCTGGAAAATCAAAGGTGGACAAAAATGCTGGAGAATACATAGAAAATAGGTGCAGGAGTAGGCCATTTGGCCCTTCGAGTCAGCACCGCCATTCAATATGATCATGGCTGATCATCCAACTCAGTATCCTGTACCTGCCTTCTCTCCATACCACCTGATCCCTTTAGCCACAAGGGCCACATCTAACTCCCTCTTAAATATAGCCAATGAACTGGCCTCAACTACTTTCTGTGGCAGAGAATTCCACAGATATTCAGCGGGTGAGGCAGCATCCATGGAGCGAAGGAATAGGTGACGTTTAGGGCCGAGATCCTTCTTCAGACTGATGTGGTGGTGGGGGGAGCGGGAAGAAGAAAGGGAGAGGTGGAGACAGTGGGCTGTGGGAGAGGGAAGGAGGGAGAAAGCAAGGACAACTTGAGATTGGAGAATTCAATGTTCATACTGCTGGGGTGTAAACTATCCAAGCGATATATGAGGTGTTGCTCTTCCAATTTGCGGTGGGACTCACTCTGGCCATGGAGGAGGCCCAGGACAGAAAGGTCGGATACGGAATGGGAGGGGGAGTTGAAGTGCTGAGCCACCGGGAGATCAGGTTGGTTAATGCAACCTGTGCAGAGGTGTTGGGCGAAGCGATCGCCAAGCCTACGCTTGGCCTCATCGATGTAGAGCAGTTGACACCTGGAGCAGCGGATGCAATAGATGAGGTTGGTGGAGGTGCAGGTGAACCTCTGCCTCACCTGGAAAGACTGCTTGGGTACTTGGATGGAGTTGAGGTAAGGCAACAAGTGTGGCATTTCCTGCAGTTACAGAGGAAAGTACCAGGGGAGGGGATGGTTTGGGTGGGAAGGGACGAATTGACCAGGGAGATACGGAGGGAGCGGTCTCTGCGGAAAGCCGAAAGGGTAGGATGTGGCCAGTGGTGGGATCCCGTTGGAGGTGGCGATAATGTTGGAGGATTATTTGTTGTATGTGACATCAATGACAGCGATGTGGAGGTGGTCAGTAGCACTAAGTTCCTGGGGGTGCAGATCATTAACAGTCTGACCTGGTCAAATAACATCACATCAATAGTTAAGAGAGCGCAGCAGCGGTTGCACTTTCTGCGCCGGATGAGAAGAGCTCACCTCCCCCATCCCGTCCTCACCACTTTCTACAGTGGGAACCATAGAGAGTATTTTGACCAGCTGTATATCTGTCTGGTTTGGAGACTGTAAAGCCTCCGACTGGAAGTCCGTGCAGAGAGTGGTGAGGGCAGCTGAAAAAATCATCGGGACTTCTCTCCCCTCAATCGGGTATATTGCGACCAAACGTTGCGTGTCTAAGGCCAGCAGTATTATAAAGGACCCCACACATCTCCATCACGGACTGTTCACTCTGCTGCCCTCGGGCAAAAGATATCGTAGCATAAGGAGCAGAACATCAAGGGTCTGCAACAGCTTCTTCCCACGATCCATCAGACTCCTGAATGCCATGTAATGGGCTGCCACCATTGTCTATTTTATCCTTGTATCCATTTTATCCTTGTTTATTATCGTGTTGCACGGGGAGCCAAATGCAACGGAATTTTGTTTGGAATTGCATATATCGATATATTTCTAAATGACAATAAAGTTTGTTTGATTTTGATTGACGGCTGGTAGGGTGGAAGGCGAGGACAAGGGGGACTCTGTCCTTGTTACGAGTGGGGGGATGGGGAGTGAGTGCGGAGCTACGGGATATAGAAGAGACCCTGGTGAGAGCCTCATCTATAGTAGGAGGGGAACCCCCGTTCCCTAAAGAATGAGGACATCTCCGGTGCCCTGGTTTGGAACACCTCATCCTGGGTGACGATGCGGCGCAGATGGTGGAATTGGGAGTAGGGGATAGAGTCCTTACAGGATGGGAAGAAATGTAGTCCAGATAGCCATGGGAGTCAATAGACAATGGGTGCAGGAGTAGGCCATTTGGCCCTTCGAGCCAGCACCGCCATTCAATGTGATCATGGCTGATCATCCCAAATCAGTACCCCGATCCTGCCTTCTCCCCATATCCCCTGACTCCACTATCTTTAAGAGCCCTATCTAGCTCTCTCTTGAAAGCATCCAGAGAACCTGCCCCCACCGCTCTCTGAGGCCGAGAATTCCACAGGCTCACCACTCTCTGTGAGAAAAAGTGTTTCCTCGTCTCTGTGCTAAATGGCCTACTCCTTATTCTCAAACTGTGGCTCCTGGTTCTGGACTCCCCCAACATCGGGAACATGTTTCCTGCCTCTAGTGTGTCCAAGCCCTTAACAATTTTATATGTTTCAATGAGATCCCCTCTCATCCTTCTAAACTCCAGAGTGTACAAGCCCAGCTGCTCCAGTTAGTGGGTTTGGAATCGATGTCTGTCAGTAGTCTGATAGCTTTGCTTGAAAACTAAATGCAAAAACCTCTGGATTGCACGAAACTCTTCATTCCTTCTCCCCGCTCCTGTCCGGCAGACGTTACAGAAGCTTGAAAGCCCGCGCCACCAGATTCAGGAACAGCTTCTACCCCTCTGCTATCAGGTTTCTGAACAGTCTTTCCATAAGATAAGAGTATCGTCCAATTCACCTCTACCCCATTGTGGACATTGGACTTTGTCACTGGAACTGATGCGCTACAATGCTGAGAATTATATTCTACACTCTGTATCTTCCCCGTTACTCTTAACTTTTGTACTTGAGTTTGACGATTACATTAATGTACAGTACATCTGATCTGTTTGGATAGCATGGAAAAAAAAGCTGTTCACTAACCCACGGTACACGTGACAATAATAAACCTAAACCTGTAGTCAATGTTTGCATTACTGCATCATACAGCGAGTTGGAGACACACAAGTTCAAGATTAAAGTTAATTTAATCAAAGGCTAAAAAGGCAAACAGAATGTAGGTTCCTTCCGAGGCCTCTGCATAAAAGCATTGTGCATGGAGATTATAAGTGATAATCAAATATGTGTCTTTATTCTGGTTTAACATTTATCTCTCCGTTTTTGGCAAACGTGCCTGCGGGCCTAAGCTCTAGAAGTGTTTCTCCCCAATCAGTCTGCTACGCTTTCTCTGCTACTTTCAATAACTTCTTAAAATTTGCCTTTCAACTAACCCAATGGTCATCTGCTCTATTACCATACTGTACAGCAACATAATCCTCTGTGCAATGGCTTATGAATATCTCTATTCATATGGAGAAAATTGTTTAAATAGACCAACATTTTACCCTGCCACTGTATAACTGTTAGATTGAAAGCTCATTAAAAAAAAGCAAATAGGCTTAAAGCATGCCGCTGAGATATGGACTGTGATGGGGGTAGGGAAAATAAAAGGGAGTATTTTTTTGAGTGCAGTGTGGCACAAAGTCAGAAAACAACACATATAAAATAGGTTTGCAAAATTCAAAGTGAAATCCACGCACACCACCCCCCTCCCGAATTACCTTGTAAGTTAACGCACAATTTGTAGTTGTGCCCTTAAATAAAAACCCTGTTTACTAATCAGAAGCAGACAAAAATCAGAGACAGAATTGGTGATCGGATTCTTAAACAGCACCAAAACTAAAATCGATAAGAAGCTGCCAGACTATTTATCTCTTATTTTGTTGAAATTTCATGAGAGGTGTTACAGAACTTTTTTTTAAATACAAAAAGTGTATTAGATTTAAGATAAACAGGATCTAAAAAAAAAAAGACAACTGTGCCAAATATCAAATTCATGCTTTGTTTGGGCTGGAACAAAAAAGAACTTAACTTTAAAAAAAAAGGATTTAAAAGAATTAAGTTGCAAAGAATTACGATTTTCACCCTGGCACGTTTGAAAGAATGTGCCTGGTTTTGTTTTTGATAGACAGGCAATAAAGCGAAATGCAAAACAGCCAAACACAGAAAATAATAAAATTGAGAACCATGTTCAAACCCAGGAACTGTACTGAAAACACTGACATTTCCCAGCAGTTTGTAGTCATAGATTTTAGTAATCTGACCCATATTAAAATTCACTTCACTGGGCTCCATCATTGCTAGTTAAGTCATGCTGTTCCAAATTATGCATGGAGTAGCATTTTTGCTTTATACATGGGAACTATTTGAATTTCAAACAATGATCCTTTTATAACAAGGCCACATTTAGAAAGGCAAGGGCCACTTACTCATATCATGGTAGACTGAAGTTGCTTGTTTTGTGAGGAATAAAGGTGGTTTCCGTGGTGACATAATCTCAATTTTCATAAGCTCTTTGCAACAATGCTTCCACTGGCCTGGAAGTTAGAAAACAACCATTACATATATCACACTTTAAAAGAAAAGAGAATTAAACAGAATCTCTCTTTTTTTTATAATCTGGGAAATTTCCAGCACTAAAAGCATTTATCAAGTAAGGAATTACTTTCAGCAAGCAGAAACCATAAATTGTTCTCAAGCATTAAAAAAAAAAGGTTGTTAAGAACAAGCTTCCGGTAGAAATCTGCAAATTGAATAACATCGATTGGGCCATTACCAGACCTTTGTTGTAATGAAAACAAAGAATTGCTCAGGAAGTTAGCCTCGCTCCCTCATATTGCCGTTTCAATGAATAGAATTAGAATGATATAAATGACAGCACACAATCAGCCATTTTGCTTGCTGCTGCATGCTCAAAACACGTACTGCAAGAGGAGGCCATTCAGCCTCTTGGTACTGCTATCCCTGTTAGCTTATGACGTGCGAGAACGTCAATCATATTTTTTCATGATACCTTTATCTGTATACAGATGCAATCTTACATCCACATGCTTTTGCTCAATCATTTTTCTTTATTCATACAAGTGGATCTTTCCTGTCCTATGCTAGGAGGGTGCGGCAAATAACACGGGCTAAAATATGAAAATTAAAACATACGGATGCGGAAAATTGGAAATAAAACCAGAAAATGCTGGGGTCATTTGACAGGTCGGGCAGCATCTGGGTAGAAAGAAACCATGTTTCAGGTCAATGTCAGACCATCGTCCCATTGAAACAAAGAAAATCGGTGCAGGAGTAGGCCATTCAGCCCTTCAAGCCAGCACCGCCATTCAATATGATCATGGCTGATAATCCAAAGTCAATACCCCGTTCCCGCTTTCTCCCCATGTCCCTTGCTCCCGCTAACCCTAAGAGCTATATCTAACTCTCTCTTGAAAACATCCAGTGAACTGGTCTCCGCTGCCTTCTGTGTAGAGAATGCCACAGATTCACAACTCTCTAGGTGAAAACGTTTTTCCTCATCTCAGTCCTACCCCTTATTCTTAAACTGTGACCCCTGGTTCTGGACTCTCCCAACATTGGGAACATTTTTCCTGCATTTAGCCTGTCCAATCCCTTAAGAATTGTATATGTTTCTATACAATCCCCTCTCATCCTTCTAAATTCCAGTGAATACAAGCCCAGTCGGCCCATTCTTTCATCATACGTCAGTCCCGCGCCATCCCGGGAATTAACCTGGTGAACCTACGCTGCACTCCCTCAATAGAAAGAATGTCCTTCCTCAAATTAGGAGACCTAAAACTGCACACTAAACTCCAGGTGTGGTCCCAGAGAACAGATCTTTCCCCACAGTTGCTGCCTGACTGCAGAGCAATTCCAGCATTTTATGTTTTTACTGTAGTCTCAGTTTATGCCCGCGGCCCGAGACAACGCTGTAAGCAGCATCTTCAAACATAACAAGTCATGTTACAACTCATCGTACCAGCACTCTGAATGCAAACTATTCACGGAATAGAGCAAAGCCATTTTTACAAGATGTTAAATGCAATGCCAGTCACTCCCTCAAGATGTGGGAGAAAAAGTACAGTTTTTAGAAGTTTGATATAACCATATAGTACAGAGATGTCTTTTTTAATGTTCATTATTGCCCCTCAGTATACCATTGCAATTTTAACTTTGGGTATGTGTAATTCATAAAACCTATATGGAATGGAAAACTAGGTAGGTTGGGGAGAGAAGGATGTGAGCTATAGTGATGCTGAATTTTAATGGCTGGTTGATCTGACATGGAACATAGAACAGTACAGCACAGGAACAAGTCCTTCGGCCCATTGTTTGTGCCTTACACGATGACAAATTAAACAGATCTCATCTGCCTTTACATGATCAATATTCCTCTATTCCCTGCACTTCCTTGCGCCTATGTTTAATGCTTCTTAAATGCCGCTATCGCATCTGCCCTGGCAGTGTGTTCCAGGCCTATGACTACTCTCTGTATAAAAAAAACTTACCCCACACATCCCCATGAAACCTTTCCCCTCTCACCTCATAGCTATGGCCTCTAGTGGTGGACATTTCCACCTTGGGGGGGGGGGGGGGGGGGGGGGGGGGGGGGGTAGATTCTGACTATCCTACTTATGCCTCTCATAATTTTATATATTTCTATCAAGTCTCCCCTCAACCCCTGACTTTCCAGAGAAAACAGTCCAAGTCTATCCAACCCCTGTGGCTGAAACCCCCTAATCTCAGAAGCTTTCTGGTAAACCTCCTCCGCACCCTGTCCAAAGCCTCCACACCTTTCCTGTAACAGTGCGACCAGAACTGCTCCAAATACGCCACAGGCCTACTAACAATCAAGTAAAAATGAAACCTTTCTGAACCATAAGTATGAGGAAGCCTGGTTTCCTTGAGCATACTGCACTGATTACAACCAGTCACAAATTACTAATACGCCTAATGGAGTTATTTATGATTGAGTGTATCTAAACTGTTTGCTCTGCCTCCTTCTGAACCTTGTCCCATAAACCAGCCAGTTACTTACTTGTATCCTCAAGAGTAGTTGTTGAGTTTGCTCCCTTTCAGGTCTACTTTTGGATAGTTTAGTTTAGAGATACAGAGCGGAAACAGGCACTTCGGACCACCGAGTCCGCGCCGACCAGCGATCCCCGCATACTTACACCATCCTACACACACTAGGGACAATTTACATTTATACCAAGCCAATTAACCTACAAGCCACTCCCCTGATTCAGTCTGAAGAAGGGCCTTGACCCAAAACGTCAACCATTGCTTCTATCCAGATATGCTGCCTGTCCTGCTGAGTTACTCCAGCATTTTGTGCCTATCTTCGGTTTAAACCAGCATCTGCAGTTCCTTCCTATAACCTGCAAACCTGTACGTCTTTGGAGTCTCGGAGGAATCCGAAGATCTCAGAGAAAACCCACGTAGGTCACGGGGAGAACGCACAAACTCCGTACAGACAAGCACCAGTAGTCAGGATCGAACCCAAGTCTCTGGCACACAAGGCAGGACCTCTACCGCTATAACAGCCTGCCGCCCTATATAAGGGCAGATAAGGAAATGGAGCTAGATGGTTAAGGGCTCTATCTTGATACTCTAGGTCAGATTTCACATCTAACATGAAGCATAAAATGGCCATGAAGCATAAAATGTGAGTGGGGGGCTAGAAGAGATTCCCAGGAACTATTGATCACAGCTAACTAACAGAAAACAAAGGAAAGGCAAACAATTCACTGGTATGGGAAGGGGTGCATCAAATTGCAAGGTCAGCACTGTGGCGCAGTTGGTCGAGCTGCTGCCTCAAAGCGGCAGAAACGGGGATTCGTCTGATGTCTGTGTGGACATTGCATATTCTCCTTGTGATCGCGTGAGTGTCCTCCAGGTAGTTTGGTTTCCTCCCACATCTCAAAGTCTTACGGGTTTGTAGGTTAATTGCCCTGTAAAATTCCCTTAGTCTGGAGGAAGTGGATGCGAAAGTGGGATAACGTAGACCCAGTGAGAATGGGAGATCGATTGTCGGTGTGGGCTCGGTGGCCGAAAGACCTGTTTCCATGCTATATCTTTCAATCAAACAAAATTGATTGCGGATGGTGGTAATATGGGATGAACAGCCCGAGGAGGAAACTGAGGCAGGAACAATAACAACATTTGAAAGACAATTCGACAAGGACATGGATAGTAAAGGATTAGGATATGGACCAAATACAGGCTAATGGAACTATCTTAGGTGAGGCATTTTGGTTGGCATGGATGGGTTGGACCGAAGGGCCTGTTTCCATGTTGTATGACTATAACTCTGAACAAATTTGAATATAGCACCATCCCATGTCATTTAAGGGAATTGATTTCCGACCAATATTTGATGGCAAAATCAATTACCGGACAGCATTGCTTTCGGATGAGAGGGGCAAAGTTTAAAAGAGATGTGCGCGGCCAGCTTTGTTTTTAACAAAAAGAGTGGTGATTGCTTGGAGCATGCTGCTGGGTGTAGTGATTGAATAACATACATTTGTGGCACTTGGAAGACTTTTGGGTAGGCATATGGATATGCAGGGAATGGAGGGATATGGCTGAGGGCCAGGTGGATAGGTGATGGTCTTGGCATCGTGTTCGGCACAGCCATTGTGGGTTGAAGGGCTTAATTGTGAGCTGCACTGTTCCGTGTTCATAACTCCAGCAAGGTGAGCGATGAGGTGGAATTGGAGGGCTCTGACCCCAGCTGCGTAATCCAACAGTGAAATGCCAGGATAGAGTGGATGTGGAGGATGTTTACACTAGTGGGAGAGTCTAGGACCAGAGGCCATAGCCTCAGAAGAGAAAGGAGATGGAGAGGCATTTCTTTAGTCAGAAGGTGGTAAATTTGTGGAATTCATTGCCAAATCAATGGATATTTTCAAGGCGGAGATTGATAGATTAGTAAGAGTGTCAGGAGAATGGGGTCGAGAGGGAAATCATAGAATCATAGAAGATAGGTGCAGGAGTAGACTATTCGGCCCTTCGAGCCTGCACCCCCATTCAATATGATCATGGCTGATCATCCAACTCAATATCCTGTACCTGCCTTCTCTCCATACCTCCTGATCCCTTTAGCCACAAGGGCCACATCTAGCTCCCTCTTAAATATAGCCAATGAACTGGCCTCAACTACCTTCTGTGGCAGAGAATTCCACAGACTCCCCACTCTCTGTGTGAAAAAAGATCTTCTCATCTCGGTCCTAAAAGACTTCCCCCTTATGCTTAAACAGTGACCCCTTGTTCTGGAGTTCCCCAACATCGGGAACAATCTTCCTGCATCTAGCCTGTCCAACCCCTTAAGAATTTTGTAAGCCTCTTTTGTAAGATAGATCATCCATGATTGAATAGTGGGAGGAGACATGATGGGCCAAATGGCCTAATTCTGCTCTTGGAACTTAAGAACCTATGAGCTGCAAACATGCCCCTGGGTAAAATGATTGCATTACTACATTGACACTTATTCTCCTCAAAATTGTGTCTGAAGAAGGATCCCCATCTGAAACATCCCATGTCCATTCCCTCCACGGATGCTGCCTGACTCGCGGAGTTCCTCCAGCATTTTGTGTTTTGCTCAAGATTCCAACATCTGCAGTTTCTTGCGTTCTCCTTAAAGTTTACACCCCAAAAGTACAAAAAAGCCTATACCAGTCCTGGCACAGTGATGTTTCTGCCAGTTTCATCGGCTCAAGTTTAGAGTAAGACCAACAGCCTTCTGAGTTGAGACTGGACCAGGTACACTGGCCCATTAAACATAGAAACATATACCGTGGGTATGCAAGCAAAGAATTTCACTGTGCCTTGTCACATGTGACAATAGAGTATTCCATTGCATTCCAACTCACTCAAATCACAGAAGTGCTGCCAGAAAGCCTCCATCCACAGTTGTAGATCGCCCTCAGAATCTGCAGCAAACACGCGGCTGGTTGTCTCCCCGCTGAAGGGGTTGATGAGGGAAAAGGTGCATGTTCTTTTCTTCAAATCTTTCTCCAGGGTCCGGATTCTGGTCTCCTGCACATTTCATCGACAATACGTTTATTGTGAATTATTTTGTTCCATGTTTTGCTACTCGTTACCATTGAACGTGTGCGTTGCATGTTGGCAACATTAACAAACTATTTCGCCCAATCACTAAATCTGTATCTATCCTGCTGGAGAGTCACAGTGTCCTCAACACAACATGCCCTTCCACCCATTTTTACACCTTCGGCAAGCTTGGCAACCTTTACGTTGCGTTCCCTGGTTCCGGTCTTATATATACATAGTGAATGTTAACTGTGAAACCTGCTGGGCTAGACTTAGTGGTTGTGACAGAAATCATTGCCTTTCAGATGGTGAAACATCACTAAATCTCAGGCCACGCACTGCCAAACAACAGAGATATTATAGCTGCAATTTCAACATTGCCTCTTTCAAAGTTTGTCAACACCTTTGTGTTGGGCAAGGCTTCAGCACTAAAGCCTTAGTCACCACTAGAACCTCTTTAGATGCTTACAAACAACTCAGGTTTGTTGGTGACACGCCTGACTATAAAAGTGTCAATTTAGTTTATTGCCACATGTACCGAGGTACAGTGAAAAGATTTTGTTACCAGTCAGCAGAAAGATAATACATGATTACAATCGAGCTGTCCACAGAGGACAGATACATGATAAGGGAATAGCGTTTAGGTAAGGGAATAATTCCTCTGCTTTACACAAACTTAATTTTTTTAAGAAGATTTCTCACAAACAATTGAGTGAATACCCCACCTTATCGATGGCGATGTTTAGTGCAGGATCCAATTGTGCTTCGATTTCTTCTGGAGAGTAATACGCTGTGAGGTAGCCTCGCTTCAGGACACAGTACAACCTTGTCCAGTTGGGGAGGCCGCCTACATTTTGCTGAAAGAAAATGGAAAAAGTGCAGGCCTTAAACAGGTGCATTCAGAGCCAGGCCTCCACAGCAAGTAGTTCACAGGAATTAATGAGAAGTTGCATTTGTTTTTGTTCTTGTGCACTGTAACCCACCACTGCCTTACAGGTTGGTAAGTTATACTAAACTCAGACCGGGCAATGGAGTGAGCGCTATTATAATTCTGAAGAAGGGTCTCGACCCGAAACGTCACCCATTCCTTTTCTCCAGAGATGCCACTGTTATGCCAGCATTTTGTGTCTATCGTTTGGGTGTTTAAATGCCTCCTTAATGCAGGTATAACAGAGCTCTCAGCACCTAGTCTTTCCATCACCTTTGGAAACGTTTACTGCTGTTTATCAACATGAGGACCAAAGTTGTGCCAATGAAAGTCAAAGAAGCCATTATGAGACTTCTTCTTCTTGCGTATGGCGTGCATGGCCTAAAGTTGTAGGACAACTTGTCTATTTGATCTTATTTGATTGTGCACACCAGGAAGATAGCATTCGTCGAAACAGGGCAGACCACGTGAAGGTTGAGAAGGTCATTATGAGACTGAGAAACAAGAATAAAACTGATGTTAGAGACATCAGCCTACCCTTAGGCTTACCAAAATCAACTGTTTGGAACATCATTAAGAAGAAAGAAAGCACTGGTGAGCTTACTAATTGCAAAGGGACTGGCAGGCCAAGGAAGACCTCCACAGTTGATGACAGAAGAATTCTCTCTATAATAAAGAAATATTCCCAAACACTTGTCTGACAGATCAGAAACACTCTTCAGGAGTCAGGCGTGGATTTATCAATGACCACTGTCCGCAGAAAACTTCATGAACGAAAATACAGAGGCTAAACTGCAAGATTCAAACCACTGGTTAGCTGCAAAAATAGGATGGCTGGGTTACAGTTTGCCAAGAAGTACTTAAATGAGCAACCACAGTTCTGGAAAAAAGGTCTTGTGCACAGATGAGACGAAGATTAACTTATATCAGAGTGATGTCAAGAGCAAAGTATGGAGGAGAGAAGGAACTGCCCAAGATCCAAAGCATACCACCTCATCTGTGAAACACGGTGGTGGGGGTGTTATGGCCTGGGCATGTATGGCTGCTGAAGGTACTGGCTCACTTTATCTTCATTGATGGTACAACTATTGATGGTAGTAGCATAATGAATTCTGAAGTGTATAGACACATTCTATCTGTTCAAGTTCAAAAAAATGCCTCAAAACTCATTGGCCGGCAGTTCATTCTACAGCAAGACTATGATTCCAAACATACTGCTAAAGCAACAAAGGAGTTTTTCAAAGTTAAAAAATGGTAAATTCTTGAGTGGTCAATCACCCGATCTGAACCCAATTGAGCATGCCTTTTACATGCTGAAGAGGAAACTGAAGGGGACTAGCCCCCAAAACAAACATAAGCTAAAGATGGCTGCAATACAGGCCTGGCAGAGCATCACCAGATAAGACACCCAGCAACTGGTGATGTCCATGAATCACAGACTTCAAGCAGTCATTGCATGCAAAGGATATGCAACAAAATACTAAACATGACTACTTTCATTTACATTACATTGCTGTGTCCCAAACATTATGGTGCTCTGAAATGGGAGGACTGTGTATAAACACTGCTGTAATATCTACATGGTGAAACCAAACATTATGGATGCCACTGTAGCAGGCTATTCATGGTGAAACAAAGTGAAAACAGCTGCAGTGAAAATGTTCAAGCCCTTGGCGTCTTGATTCATAAGCTTTTATTCTTTGTGGGTTGGCGTTTTAGCAAAAAATCAAGTTTTTAATGGATCTAATGAAATGTGCAACTGCTATCTTGAAAGAGATTGTGTAAAATTGAACAAAAAGTAATGCACTGCTCCTGGGTACACAAAATGCTGGAGAAACTCAGCGGGTGTAGTAGCATCTATGGAGCGAAGGAGATAGGCAACGTTTCGGGCCGAAACCCAATGTACTGCGCCTGATCCGCACTAACTTTTCCTTGTGCCCGCAAGTACTTTGATAAGCTATTTACCATTAGCATTCCGTGCCAGCGCAAGTGAATATTGGAGACTAACACACAAAAGAGCAGCTCAATACGTTGTTCAAATTTGCAATTTACAGCGACTAAACCATGAAGGCCTGGCAAAAGCCATTAAAATCCATGTCAACATGGTTCGTAAAACAAATGATCAAAAGGATGGAGACCTTCACTTAAAATTTTTTTTAGCTACATCGATAAAACCAACCCAGAAGATGAATTAGTTCTGTGACGAGGTATTGGAGCAGCTCCCAGTCTTTTAATGATCAGCACTGCAAAAGCAGTTTTCAAATAAACACTGGGATGGAAGCAGTTTTTACCTGCAGAGCAGTTCATCTGCTGCTTTATTCTCTTAAGCACAACAAATTGCGAAACTGAAACAAGTTCACTGGCTCACAGATGCCTCAGTGGTTTTTCACTGCAGATTAAAGGCTATTATGACAGCAACAGCAGCAATGCACCGAGGAAGTTAATACTGAAGACCGCATAAATGTAAGATTAGCATTTACATCAATAACAAGAATTGTTTGAGGGGCACAGTGGAGAAGCAAGTAGCACCGCTTCCTCGCAGCACACAGACAGCCCTCGGGTTAATTCTTGAACTCCAATGCTGTCTGTGCAGAGTTTGCATGTTCTCCCTACAACGTCATGGGTTTCCTCCGAGTGCTTCAGTTTCCTTCCAAAGATGTGCCTCATCACATGTCGTCTGACGACTTGCAAATTGTCCCGTTTGCAGGTGGGTGACAGGAGGATTAGGGGAAAGTTACTGGGCATGCAAGAGCGAATAGGTACAATGGAATAAGTGGGGAAAATAAGATCGATGAAAATGCTCAGGGGGACAGACACGTTGGGCCGAAAGGCCTCCTTCTTTATTGGAAGGAAACAGGAGAGTGCTTCATCTGAAAAGACCTTGGAAGATTTGCAATTTGCAGATTTAGTTTAGTTTAGCATAGTTTTAGTTTAGAGACAAAGCGCGTAAACAGGCCCTTCGGCCCACTGAGTCTGAGCCGACCTTTGTTCCCCGCTCACTGGCACTATCCTCCACACTAAGGACTTTTTACAATTTTTACCAGAGCCAAATTAACTTACAAACCTGCACGTCCTTGGAGTGCGGGAGGTAATCGGGACACCCAGAGAAAACCCACGCGGCCACAGGGAGAAGGCACAAACTCCCTACAGACGGCATCCATAGTCAGTGTCTCTGGCAGCAGCTCTACCTCTGCGACACCGTGCTGCCCTCAAATGGTCACATCCAGGATTAGCTGACCATTTTAAATACATTGAAAGATTTCAAGTCCTGCTCAGCTGTTGATAGTTAGGATGTTTTGTTATGTTGACTGGAAATGTGCTTAGTGTAATAGGATGGAAACAGTATGTAATGCCCCTCAGTAATCACATCCAACCATCTGCACACAGAGCAGGTAATTTGTTGCCTTAACAGTCTGCATTTTCTGATGCTGGTTTGCTGAATGTGTAGATTTAAATCACTGATCTGTGAAACTGAGATGATAGCCTTTTATGTTTAATCGTTCTTTGGTCTATTTAAAGAGTAGAGGTTGCATCATCATTTTATCATTATCTGCACGAAGAGAGCAACAAGACAAAACAGCCCCACCACGAGTGACTTCCTCCTGAATCGACTTGAAGCAAAAACAAAAATATATATTTTTTTAATTGAATCCCCCTTACCCCCCATCCCATTTTATCACCTGCCTTTGCTGCTTCAAGACAAACAATTTCATAGCGCAGAGCCATAATGGAAGCCTGCAAAGAAGACCTTTCTTTCTCTGCCTCTGGCAATGGCTGGTGGGTATATGGAATGAGCTGCATGAGGAGCTTCATAAGTTCATAAGTTCTACGAGCAGAATTAGGCCATTCGGCCCATCAAATCTACGCTGCCATTCAATCATGGCTGATCTATCTTTCCCACTTAACCCCGTTCTCCTGCCTTCTCCCCATAAACCCTGACACCTTTACAAATCAAGAATCTGTCAATCACCGCCTAAAAAATATCCATTGACTTGGCTTCCACAGCCGCCTGGAGGAATTCCTTTATTCAGAAGGTGGTGAATCTGTGGCAATGCGTTCCACAGATCCACCACCTTGTGACCAATGGAATTCCTCCTCATCTCCATTCTAAAGGTACATCCTTTTATTCTGGGGCTATGGCCTCTTGTCTAAGACTCTCCCACTAGGTTGTTGAGACAGGTAGCATAACAGCATTTAAAAGACACCTGAACAAGTACATGGATAGGAAAGGTTTTGAGGGATTACTGGCCAAACACAGGCAAATGGGACTAGTTTAGATGGGGCATCTTGGTCAGCATGGATGATTTGGGCCAAAGGGTCTGTTTCCATGTTGTATGACTATCTCTGGCCAGAAAATCATCTGGGAAACTGGGATTCTACTGCTGAACAAGGTTCACCTGGGAATCAATGGCACAGGTATCCATCCTATACACAAAACCTGGTCATTACCACTGCTGATTATAATTGACTGCTTGCTTTCGTTCAGTTTAGAGATACAGTATGGCAACAGGTCCTTTGGTCCACCAAGTCCATGCCGTCCAACGATCACCTGTACATTCGTTCCTAGTTTTGCATCCAATAAACTAGGGGCAATTTACAGAAGCCGATCAACCAACCAACCTGCATGTCTTTGGAACGTGGGGGAAAATGGGAGCACCCAGAGAAAACAAATGCGTTCACACGAAAACGTACAAACTCAGTACAGACAGAAACCGCAGACAGGATCGAAGCGAGGACTCTGGCACTGTCTGTAAAGCTGCAACTGTACCGCTGCGTCACCAAAATTCTCTACATTACAACTGTGAGCACCTTTCAGATTTACATCTTTGATCCTGAGTGCTTTAGGATAATGTGTGGCAGGGTGGTGGGGGAGGGAGGCGGGGGAAGCATTACATGGAATAGTGCAGCACAGGAACAGGCCCTTTTGGCCTACAATGTTTGTGCCGCACATGGTGCCAAGACCAACTCTTACGTGCCTGCACATAATCCAAACCCTTCCAATCCGTGCATATCCACGTGCCTGTCCAAAAGTCTCTTAAATAGCACTATTTTATTTGCTTCCACCACCATCCCAGCAGTGGCGTTGAGTAATTTCCCAATTATTCCTGTGTCCATGTGGATTTTCCCCATGTGTTCTGGTTACTTCCCACATTCCAATGACATAGGCTGATAGAGTAATTGGCATTTGTAAATTGTTCCCAGTGTGTAGACAGGGTGTAGAATGTGTATGTTTGGGCATGCTAAAGAATCATTGAAAGATACAGAAGACAGACACAAAATGCCGGAGTAACTCAGCGGGACAGGCAGCATCTCTGGAGAGAGGGAATTCCTTCTCTCCAGAGATGCTGCCGGTCCCGCTGAGTTACTCCAGCAATTTGGGTCTGTCGTCGGATTAAACCAGCATCTGCAGTTCCTTCGTACACATTGAAAGACACAGCATGGAAGCAGGTCTTTCTGCCCATTAAATCTATGCCAATCATCAATCACTCATTAACACCGGTTCTATGTAATCTCACTTTCTCATCCACTCCCTACACACGAGGAGCAATTTTACAGAGGCCAATTAACCTACAAAGCTGCACATTTTGGGGTGTGGGAGGAAATCGGAGCACCAGGACGAAATTCACGTGGTCACAGGGAGAACGTGCAAATTCTTGTGTGCGTGTGTGTGTGTGTGTGTGTGTGTGTATATTTGCATGCTTGTATTGTGAAAATAGATAGCACGGAAAGTTAGTGTGAGAATGGAATTGCTCTGTGAGCCTGCATAGATTGGAGAGGCTGAAATAACTCCCTCTTATGCTAAATGGACATATATGGAGATACTTGTGAGTGGAATGAGCTTTACCTGTTGATTCAGGTATCCAGCCATCATATCCTTTGTCATGCACTCGGGCTGAGCAACTAATCGACTGCATACGTGCCCATACAAGGGTAGCCAGAAGGAAGCTTCTTCTAAACAGCAAAATATGGAAGGACAATTATAGTGACTACACACTGAATGAACAACTTGAATATATTGGAGAAATTGTCATTGAATTGGTTACTCAAGGACAGACTCGAATTACTTGCTTAATGATTTAATAAACATAACCTTAAATTTTATTTTGCGTAACTAGCACATCTCCTGCAGCATTCTGTAAGGTATATTGGACGGCAATAAGAGCACACACACACTTTTCGGTAAATTTCAGCAGGCAGTATTTCTCCTGGAGCAAGGCAGTTGTCAAGCAATTTTTTTTCATTGGATATATTTATGACATCTGTAGCGATTTAGAATGAGTTGCATTGTCACTAATGCACCTTTTACCAGCCAGCATTTCACGGTAACACATGACCAGAAATGACAACTTAAAGTGTCCCAATAAAGGGAAACATGGAGGTTTGTGAAAGCCATTTCCCTTTGGTATTAGCTCTTGACTTGAACTCTTTGCTCCTGGTTGCAGTTTAAATCTCTAGCATTGAAATGGACTGCAGCATGGACCAGTCACTGCCTAATTAATGGTCCATCTCATTAGATTAGCTCCATTCAGTCAGACACTCAATATCCCAGTCCATTAACAATGGTGCTTCAGCGATTCTCAAATTACACGGAAGTTAGACACAAAATGCTGGCGTAACTCAGCGGGACAGGCAGCATCTCTGGAGAGAGGGAATGGATGACGTTTCGGGTCGAGTCCTTCTTCAGACTCCTACTCACATTACATGGCCCCCGTCACCAATGTTCCTCTCCACGTATTTAATAATCTTTACATACCACATGAAAACAATCCCAACGGGTGCTCAGAACAGAAGCTCACTATTGATTTTAACTTTGCCCACAACCCCAAAAAATGCATAAGTTAAACAGATCCTGATTTAATTACTTTACATTTTTTTTAGCTTTAAAAATGTTCAGGCAGATTAAGTGATCGAATAACAATGAAACAAAAAGACCCTTTTAGATCATTAACCTCCTGATTAATTCGTGAATGTTATGAAACTAAAACCTTCCATCTGTTGAAAATACACCTGTAAATAGTAAAATGTAAATGATTGCGTTATTCATTCATTGCTTAACGATTTTGAACATGAAATGAGGACCATTTTAATAAATTAAATACAAAATTGCACTGTAATTTGGCGTGCAGGATAGAGGTTTGAATGTTGTAATTGCTGACAGACCTAATTGATTGCCTGTCATCCATTAATGGTCAACCTCTTTATTCAGGCCTATCCTCTGTGAATACTGAAACAAATTCTAGTGAAAAACAGTTTGCTAATCCTTTAGGATTCTCCTGGTGTTGCTGTAAGCAACTTGGGAAAAATAAATGAAATAATCACAGTGCCAATGTAAATAATCTATGTTTTTTCCCCCATTTTCTTCGAATATTTTTTATTCATTGCAAAAATCGGAGAAGGGACAATGAGCTGTTTGCCCGACAACAAAATTAGCCATTGAAAAATAAGTGGCATGTTCTGCCCATTTGGAAAGGGAAGCTTTGTATTGTGCTGAGTGTATTGTGGAACTTGCAACACATTTTCAAGCTCTATGTAACCAGCCCATGGTGCTCCATAAAAGCCCTGTCCCACAGGTACGATTGCATTCCAAGAGTTCTCCCGAGTTTGCCCTGATTCGAACTTGGAGATTTGCGGTAATGGCAAGTACTCGGGGCTTTCGTGGACAATTTTCAACATGTTGAAACATCTTCACGAGTCTTCTCGTGCTTACCTGCCATTAGCGAGTCTTCCCGAGTACCTGCCGTTAGCGGTACGAGCCACTAAGAGACGTCCCTGAGCTCTGACGTACCCGCTACGTTCATTCTCCGTGCTTACCACAAGTTTTTTTTTTTTTAAACTCGGGAGAGCTCTTGGAATGAACTCATACCATGGGACAGGGGTATAAGTCTCCTCCAGTCACTCTATCTATTCACATTCCTCTCATGTTTTCCTAACATTCTCTCAAGTGATTTGATCACTATTTGGCGAATTGTTTGACATTCTATCCACTGCTTTAATTCAAATAATGACTATCTCAAGTCGCCACAGACCACAGTCTGTCTGTATTGGGGGGAAATGTGTCATCCTCGATAACAATCAGCACGGGAGCACCTCAAGGCTGCATGCTCAGCCCCCTGCTGTACTCATTCTATACTCATGACTGCGTAGCCGGTTATAGTGCGAAATCCATCATCAAGTTCGCCGACCACACCACTGTTGTGGAACGTATCACTGACGGGAACGAGTCAGAGCATAGAAGAGAGATCGACTGACTGAACAAATGGTGCCAGCACAATAACCTGGCCCTCAACACCAGCAAAACCAAGGAACTGCTTGTGGATTTTGGAAGGGTAGGATGGGGACCCACAGCCCCGTTTATATCAACGGGTCGATGGTGGAAAGGGTCAAGAGCTTCAAATTCCTGGGCGTGCACATCTCTGAAGATCTCTCCTGGTCGGAGAAAACTGATGCAATTATAAAGAAAGCACATCAGCGTTTCTACTTCCTGAGAAGATTGCGAAGAGTCGGTATGTCAAGGAGGACCCTCTCTAACTTCTACAGGTGGCTTGGTTCAGCAACTTGAGTGCCCAGGAGCGGAAAAGACTACAAAAAGTACTAAACTGCCCAATCATCGGCTCTGACCTCCCTACCATCGAGGGGATCAATCGCAATCGCTGCCTTAAAAAGGCTGCCAGCATTGTCAAGGAACCACACCATCCTGGCCACACACACATCTCCCCACTACCTTCAGGTAGAAGGTACAAGAGCCTGAAGTCCAGGTTCAGGAATAGCTGCTTTTCCACAGCCATGAGGCTATTAAACTTAACTCAAACAAAACTCTGAAAATTAATAGACCATTATCTGGTTATTTACACTTTATCTGTTTATTTATTCATGCGTGTATATATTTATATAATGGTATATGGACACACTGATCTGTTCTGTATTCATGTCTACTATATTCTGTTGTGCTGAAGCAAAGCAAGAATTTAATTGTCCTATCTGGGATACATGACAATAAACTCTCTTGAATCTTGACCAATGGAAGGAGCTTGTTGGGAAATCCACAGGAGATGGAACTCATATTTGACATCTATATTGGACATTTAAGATATTCCCAACAGCCTTACTTTCAGACAGATACTTGTGATGGGCAGTCACTGAAGTAAGGAAATAGGCAACGTTTCGGGCCGAAACCCTTCTTCAGACCCTTTCGGCCCGAAACGTTGCCTATTTCCTTCACTCCATAGATGCTGCCGCACCCGCTGAGTTTCTCCAGCATTTTTGTCGACCTTCATATTTTCTAGCATCCTTCTTGAACAGTCACTGAAGTAACACAGGAAATGTGATGAAAAATCCCAGAATGCGTCCAACCTTAGGCTTAAATAATATCACATGGTGACATTGAGTGTAGAATTATGGAGAGAGACCCACTCACCATTTCCAATGATAGCGAGGCTGTGAGTTCGGAAGCCAGTTTCAACATCATCAAGATTTAATGTGGTTTCTGCAAGCAAACGATAGTTGGCACCTCTAGAGGGGAAAAGCGCAATGTTACTCAGCTGAAACATGGACAAAGCTTGGTGGACAAACAGTGGAGGCTAGCAATATGGGACAGGCATTTGATGGACTCTTGCCTGCTCCTGAAAATTGGTCTTTATCCCTCACCTGTAATAATTCCCATTCTGCCCTCCCAATAGTCACCCGAAATAATGATGATGAACCCACCTTACAGCTATTTAATCGGCAATGGACCTAAACCAAAAACAATGAACTCACAATTCAAGTTCCAAGTTTCGAATTTATTGTCACATGCACCAATTAAGGTGCAGTGATATTTGAGTTACCATTGCACCATACTAGGTGAAAAGTAACTATACACACAGCCACATAAAATAAAATTTAACATATCCTCTCTGTGATGGAAGGTAATAAAGTTCAATCATCTTCCTCCTTTGCAGGAGTTTGGAAATCCTGCACTTTCTCTGCAGCTGGTACACTATATTCTGCACTATTATTTCATCGCTTTGCACTGCACTGTGTGTGCTTATGGTACGCGTGTATGGTATATGACTGCACAGCATGCAAACCAAGGTTTTTTTACTGCATCTCAGAACACATGGCAATAATGAACTAATAGCAATATTTAAAATAGGAAGTTTACAGAACCTGTGATCAACATCTGGTGTCTGGTCCGACATGAGGTCAGGGAGGCAATACATGGTCAGAAACAACAGCAAGCTGGTGCTCCAAGATTCTATAAAGATTCTGTATGCCTAAATTTGCAACAAGGTCTGGTTCAATACCTCTGTACAGACTATTTATTCATTGGCAAAAACACTTTAAAGCATTGGAACCGTTTCAAAAGGTTATATCCCAAATATAAAACAAATTCTAATCACCATATATGTGATATTACCTGAAGCTTTACAACCTGAAAAATTCTACAATTCCGTTTTTAATTCTGTGAAGAGCATTTGTTCATTTCAACGTTCTTAGATTCACTTTCACTTAGATGCCACTTGTCGTTCATTTAGTTACATTAAGTGCCATTAAAGCAGTGTAAATCACAAAACAAAATACGTAGTTAAAGCTTAATGAGTTTGAGAAGGACTCACGCTGCTACTGGGTTGGTCAGCAGAAGGGAGCCAAGGTCTCCACTCTCCAGCGCGGTCAAGAGCTTCTTTCGAGTTGACCTGGTGAGAGAGCTGCTGAGTTTTCTGGCTAATCTCTTCGGGGTGTTGGTAATGGAAGACACTTCGTCCATGCAGCAGCTGTACAGCTCCAACTTCAACTCAAAATTTGGCTTCACATCATTGCTGCATAGAAACAGAGTTTACAAAAAAAAAAGCAGGCGTTAGATGAATGTTGGGAAAGGTACACCTGGAACTGCAAATTTCCAGAACTTGCAGGTTCAAATTTGTTGTTCGCGTATATGGCAACACCCCATTGGAGACATGAAGGTCAGAATGGATGAAATCTGACAGCATACTTCCGTAGCACGCACACATGCTCTTTTAGAACGCTCTTTTAGAAAGGAGGCGAGGAGGAACTTCTTTAGTCAGAGGGTAGTTAATCTGTGGAACTCATTGCCACAGAGGGCTGTGGAGGCCAAGTCAGTGGATATTTTTAAGGCAGAGATAGACAAATTCTTGATTAGAACGGGTGTCATTGTTTCATGTCTGACTGCAGAATATCGACTTATACATTAGAAGTACTTGGTCATTCTTGCAAGGATAGAATCAAACTTAAACGGAATGATGTACAAATAAACTGTTCATCAATAGTGAATTGAGGAAAAAAGCTCCCTGTATATCACATAACAAAACAATTTACATCATCTAATTGCAAGTACAAGTAAATATCAAAAAGAAGGGGTAGTGATTAAGTGCTTAGTGTTATTGGTTGAAGGGGTAAAAGAGTTTAGAGACCTCGTAGTTTCAGCAGCAAAGGATGAATCGGTCATTTATCCCCCTAATGTTGCAGCAACTTACATTGTTAGTATAAGCAAATGTAATGCCAAGAGCTGCATTCAGCTGTACATTAGATCATGGCTGATAATTTTCTTAACCCTGCTTGTCTCTTAGTTAACTTTACTTTGCAAAATAAAGACAATAAAAAGGGGTTCTGCATATTTTAAATGGATCCACATTCTCATTACGTTTGGGGTGAGAAGGATCCAGATTTCCATTATCATATATGTGATGAATTGCTCTTTATCTCTGGTGCTCCAGCTCAAATTTTAAGGTTATGCTCCCTTGTTCCGCACTCTCACCACACTGGATTCCTTCTGCCTACGCTATAAAGTCAAATAACTTGCGGGGCTAATTTCTTACTCCCAATGGCAGAAGTGTGTATGAGGTAGAATAAAGCATTCCCTTAGCTGCATTCCAGTCAGAGTGAGCTATTCAATGCTGAGCAGGATGGGATGGGCTCACAGAGTAATGATTATTTGAACTGCATCACCGCTCAAGTTGGAGGAAGCACAAATGTTACGGTGGTGCCTTACAGCGCCAGAGACCCATGTTTGATCCTGACTACGGGTGCTGTCGGTACGGAGTTTTACGTTCTCCCTGTGACCTCGTTGGTTTTTTCAGGGCGTTTCGGTTTCCTCCCACGCTCCAAAAATGTGCAGGTTTATAAGGTAATTGGCTTTGGTAAAGATTGTAAATTGTCCCTAGTGTGTAGGATAGTGCTAGTATACGGGGATTGCTGGTTGGCGCGGTGGGCCGAAGGGCTTGTTTCCACACTATATCTCTAATGTAAAAAAAATACAAAACAGACGCGATCTATGTAACTTGTCAATAGTTTATCCCTAATATTGTGATGTATCTCTGCTGTACCCATTACAAAACAAATAAACCTGCCCAATAACATTCCAGTTACCCACTCATATATCTTTTTGAATTAATTTTTCAGGATGTGGTTGCTGCTGCAGACAGCAATTATTTCCCAGTCCTTGAGTAGACAGTGGTGAGTCACTGCTTTCTGCTGCAATACTTATGATGAACAGACGTTCACATTGCTATTGGGGAGGGAGTTCCAGATTTAGTTCCAGTAATTGATGACCGGTTTCATATTTCCAGGTCAAGTCTGGTGTGCATTTTGGAATGGTCTCTGTAGGTGATGCTTCCATGTGCTTGAAACATCCTTTGATCTCAACAGCGCCCAAGTACTGCAGTCTATGGTTAAATGATACACACTGAAGCTACCATGCATCAATGGAAAGAATGTATGTTTAGGGTGCTGCTGAGATACTTATCCGGACAAGTGGAGCGTATTTCACTGCACCTGTGTCTTGTAGACAGGCTTTGGCATTTCAAGAAGTGAGCTGCTTGCAACATGAAACCCTGCATCTGACAAGTTCTTATAGCCACAATATTTCTGTGGCTTGTGAAGTCGAATGTCTGGTCAATGGTGGTCCCAAGAATGTGTGTAAAGGAACTGCAGATGCTGGTTTAAACCAAAGAGAGACACAAAATGTTGGAGTAACTCAGCGGGACAGGCAGCATCTCTGGAGAGAAGGAATGGGTGACGTCTCGGGTTGAGACCTTCTTCCGAGGATGTTGGTGGTGGGGGATTCAGCAAAGGTAATGCCACTGAACATCAAGTGCAAGCGATGCGACTCTTTTCGAAAAAGACGGTTGCCTGGTAGTTGGAATGGAATGGAAAGGAATGCTTTATTGTCACATGTGACAAGGCACAGTGAAATGTTTTGCCTGCATACCCAAGGTGTGCAAACAGTTGTAACATACGGCGCTGACAAAGTTACAGTTGCACGTCGTGCACATGTTGCCTGTCACTCGTCAGCCCAAGCTGTCCATAGTTTCGCTCAGCCTTTGGCACGGTTGCTTCACTTGTGCGAATGGAATTCAACATTACACAATCATCAGCAAACGTTCACACTTCTGGAAGGAAAGGTATTGATGCAACAGCCTAAAATGGTTAGGCCTAAGACACAAATAACTTCAGAATTTTTTTTCCTTGTAGAAAAAGACTTGGAGAAACTGGAATTAAAATAGTCAAATCCCTTGTGCAACATGTTACACTCCGTCCTTCTGGGAATGCATAAGATTCCCATGACAGTGCTTGTAGACAATAGTAGAGTTCCTCTCAGCGTTCTTTTATTCACCATTCAAACAGGGCCAAAAACAAATGATTTGGTCAACCCCTTAATTTTTACTTTGGGACTTTAGTCCAAAAATGGACCATGAAAATAGTGATGATCCTTCAATAATTCCCTATTAGGGAAATAGTCTTTTCAGTTATGAGATGAGAAGGAATTTTTTCAACCGGGATGAGAAGGAATTTTTTCACACAGAGAGTGGTGGGTCTCTGGAACTCTCTGCCACAGAGGGTAGTTGAGGCCAGTTCATTGGCTATATTTAAGAGGGAGTTAGATGTGGCCCTTGTGGCTAAGGGGATCAGAGGGTATGGAGAGAAGGCAGGTACGGGATACTGAGTTGGATGATCAGCCATGATCATATTGAATGGCGGTGCAGGCTCGAAGGGCCGAATGGCCTACTCCTGCACCTAATTTCTATGTTTCTATGTTATCCTGAAATCGTAAAAGGTGAGTTACTTCAAATCTTTCTTTCTTGGAAAACATATAAAACAGATATTAAACCACATTCTTCCCTGAATTCATTGATGATTCACAGAACAGCAAAGTAAAACCATTTCAAACCACTCACAAAATTATCAAATCCTCAAAGCAGATGTCAGTGAGAGCCTTATCTACGATGACCATCTCTGTCTCAAAAATCTGGGCTTCAACTTTCAGCAGGCAAAAGACGGCAAAGCGCTGGCTCCCTATAACCCAAGAAAGTGAGATTAGTGTCAGAAAATAGGCCAGGAAAAGATAGATGTCAAAAATGATACTTTTATTCACTTACTGCCTCGGTAGTTAAAGTGATCAGTGTCTTTCCACATTAATGGAATTCGGATATCTACAACGGCAAGAATATAACAACTTAATAATTAGAATGCAATGGAACAATTTAAGAACTCTGTAGGCAAATTTCAAACAAATTTGACATCACCGAGGAATAAACTTGCCATAGTTTTAGTTTTAGAGATATGGTGCAGAAACAGGCCCTTTGGCCTACTGTGTCCGCGCTGACCAGCGATCCCTGCACACTAACATTATCCCACACATACACACACGGAACAATTTATAATTGTACCAAGCCAATTAACCTACAAACCTGTGTAGGAAAGAACTGCAGATGCTGATACAAATCGAAGGTAGACACACAATGCTGGAGTAACTCAGTGGGACAGGCAGCATCTCTGGATAGAAGGAATGGGTGACGTTTCGGGTCGAGACCCACAAACCTGTACGTTTTTGGAGTGTGGGGGAAAACCAGAGATCCTGGAGAAAACCCAGGCACCTCACGGGGAGAACGTATAAACTCCATACAGAAAGATGTCGTAGTCAGGAACGAACCTGGGTCTCTGGCGCTGTAAGGCAGCAACTCTACCTCTGCGCCACCGTGCTGCTGCATGTCCTCAGAAGTTGGGGTGCTGGTGCACAACCAGTAGCAGGAGTGCTTCTGCAGAACTGGAGGCTTCCAGTAATAGTTTCCACTATAAATCTGAACAATGGGCACCAACGGCAGATCAAGGGGCAGAGCAACTTGATGAGATGCTACAGCCACCTGGAACACATCCAACCAGTACTTTCAACAATGATCTGGGGTGGCTATGTCTGGAAGCAGTGAACAAAACAGGGTGCGAGGATTGTACTGAGGGTTGTATACCTGTGTGACAATGTCAGCAGGTAGTCATTGTTTGACAACATTACCAGGATATTTGGAAACAGAGGATAAAACAACATTTGTGCTGGATCTAGACACAAAATGCTGGAGTAACTCAGCGGGACAGGAAGCATATCTGGAAAGAAGGAATGGGCGATGTTTCAGGTCGAGACCCTTCTTCAGACGGGTCAGAAGCTTGAAGAAAGGTCTCTACTCAAAACATTACCCATTCCTTCTATCCACAGATGCTGCCTGTCCCGCTGAATTACTTCAGCATTTTGTGTCTATCTTCAATGCAAACCAACATCTGCAGTTCCTTCCTACACATTTGTGCTGGAGCATCAGATATGGAAATATCTAGATAATCAATTTGCACTTTTATACCGTCTTTAAAAGGCAAAACATCCCAAGTTAATTGAGAGGAGAGAGACTGGACAATCCACAGCATCAAATCAAAGAAGACAACATTGGGTCAGTTGACCAGAAACTCAATGAAAAAGGTACGTTTAAAAGGCGCTTTAAAAGAGAGAAACCAAGAGGTTTAGAGATGCAATTCTAGCGTTTGAGGCCCAGATGGCTGAATGCATTTCATGGTGGGAAATGGTGGAATAAAAGGAATGAGAATGCACAGAGGCCTGGGTGGGATTAAGAAGGTTTTTTCAAAGATTTTAGGGTTGCAGACTGGGAGAGGTGAGCCCGTGCAGGTATTGGAGCACAAGGACAAGGTCATAAGGTCATAAGTGATAGGCCATTTGCCCCATCAAGTCTACTCCAACATTCAATCTTGGCTGGTCTGTCTCTCCCTCTACTAGTATACCTGTACTAATCAAGAATCTATCTATCTCTGCCTTAAATATACCCACTGACTTTGCCTCAACAGCCAAGCATTTTAAATTTGAGGCACTGGGGGAGCCCAAAGAGGTCAGTGAACAAGGAACCATTAGGTAAACAGGACTCTGTGCAAGTTAGGACACAGGGTTTTGAATCAACTTGTTTATCGGGGCAAGTCCGGGTGGTTAGCCAGGACAGCACGGAAACAATTGTCTCAGTGACACCAAAGGAGTGCGTGAGGACAGAGGCAGTGCATTTAAGGAGGCAGGGTCAGACATATAGAGAACAGGAATCAAGTGGCCTTTGCAACTGGAGAAGTGAAATAAACCAAAAAGTAAATAAATAATAGCACCAGATATTGCAATTTTTCCAGAACACGGCATATGCTCCTTTGTCTCAGCCTCCGAAGACCTGCAGAAAACAGAAAGCAAATATGAATCACAAACTCAGGAAAGGTCGAGCTACTAACTGGAAAGGGCTAGCTCCCAACATAAAGCTCAAACAAGCAGCAGTGCACCCGACTACACAGCAGATGCAGTTCTCATTGATTTTATGAGATTCACTATTCCCGACAAGTCACAATAGTGCTTTTACACAAAGCCATTTCCAATTCTTCAAGAATAAAGGGATATTTGTTACACTGGCATGAAACAGTTCAGCCCTTGAGGCACATTTCTTTGTTAAAAAGTCTTCAAAATGCAATATTCCTTTCTAAAATATCAAACAGATCACACTTACCATAGATATATTTCTTGGTTTTTAATGGCATATTTCAAACAGATATATAGTTTCAAATAGCACCTATTGTCTACAATATTTACGATGGACATGAAGTTGGAATAGTTCACACAGACACTATTCCAGCAAATATAACGTTAAATATCCAGTACTGCAACATGATCATGTTTCAAGGCAGCAATCTAGCCTTATTTTGGAATTATATGCAAGCTATTAACAAGTCAAATGCACAGGGTACATTGAGGATAAAATAGAAAGGAAATCAACAACTGAACCAAGTTGACCTCAGTTCCAACATACCTCCTTGACACTTTGGCCAGGATCTGATCCTCTGAATGCTTCTGTAACTCGGCTCTGTAACGGATGAGGCGGGCATTGCATGTCAACAGGTTTTTAGCAGCGTGCAGCACCTGATCCCGCTGAGTGGAAGCAGCAAGAAGTTTGCATGCTCCTTCCCGCATCCGAGTTTCAAAGTCAATTTTTTCTTGGAGATCAGGAACCTACAAGGTGGTAACGAGAAACCGGTAGAATGCTTGAGAAAAAACTGCACTTATTTAGCACCTTTCATAAACTCAGGACTCTCAAAGCATTTTATACAGTGGAGCGGCGGTAGAGCTGCTCCCTCACGGCGCTAGAAACACGGGTCCAATCGTGACCTCGGCTGCTGTCAGTGTGGAGTTTGCACGTTCTCCCTGTGACCATGTGGGTTTCCTCTGGGTGCTCTGGTTTTCCCCCTCATCCCAAACTCATGCGGGTTTGTAGGTTAATTTACCTCTGTCAAATTGCCCCTAATTTGTAGGGAGTGGATGAGAAGGTGGGATAACACAGAACTAGTGTGAATAAGTGGCCGATGTTTGCGCGAACTTGGTGGGCCAAAGGGTCTGTTTCCACACTGTACTGCTAAACTAAACTAATTCTATACAGCATTACAGTGGCTAAATTATATGCAGCAATGCCCCACAAACTGCAAGACAACAATAGAATAAATATTGTCCACACTATCAGAGGTAACTTCCCTACTCTTCTTCGAAATAGTGCCATGGAATATTTTACATTTGTTGGCTGAGGCAGGCATTTTAACTTTTGGACCAAAGTATGATGGAATTATTGAATCAGTTCAAAAGTCAGAACAATTTGTGTGAATTTTCCATTGGGAACAATAGCTCCACGGGTTAGCTTTGAATTTGGAACTTGAATCAGTAATAACTTAGGTTAAACAGTCCATGGGATGCGTTGGGAGATTTATTCGTTTATTTTAAAGCCTCACCAACATTTTCTCTGACTATAAGAACATCCTAGATTGTTCAAATGCCAAGTACAAAGAGAACAGTTTCTCTCCAGCACAGCAGGCTCATCCTTCTAGGAATACGAAAGTTAGTGTCAGAGAGTAAAACATCATGGAAACAGGCCCTTCGGGTCAAATTATCCCTGTTCACCAACTTGCCGATTGCTGCATCAGGCCCATACACTCTAAATCTTTTCTATCCGTGTCCCTGTCTTTTAACTGTGGTTATTACTCCTGCCTCGGCCTCTTTCTCTGGCAGCTTGTTCCATATACACCATACCTTCTGTGCCTCCTTTTAAATCTTTCCCCTTTCACCTTAAACCTATAACCTTTGGCTTCTCATTCCCCTTCCCAGGGACATCCTGTGACATTGTGCATTCACCTCATGATATTCCTATGCTCCATATGATTTTATACACTTCTAAATGGTCACCTCTCAGTCTCCTACGCTCCTGGGAATAATGTTCTAACCTGCCATACCTCTCTCTATAACTCAGGCCAACGAATCTTGGCAACAGTATGCCAATTTGGTTTTGCATTCTTTCCACTGAAGGATGTCGTTCATATAACAGGGTAAGCAAAACTGTACGCAATATTCCCAGTGAGGCCTCGCCAACATCTTGTACAACTACACATAACATTTCAACTCAATGCCCTAATTGATGAAGGTCACAATGCCAAATGCTTTCTTCACCACCAGTTTTAGGGATCTACGTGCTTGTACTCCAAGGTCTTTCTGTTGTACAATGCTCCACGGGGTCCTACCGTTCACTGTGAAAGCCTGATCCTAGTTTGACTTTCCAAAAGGCAACACCTCACACTTATCTGAACTGAATGCCCTTTGCAATTCCTTGGCCCTCTCACCGAGATGATCGAGATCCCTCTGTATATTCAATATCTACTATACCTTCTATTTCAGTCTTCTGCAAACTGTAGTGTATTCCGCATAGTTAAAATTGAATTCCTATTGTTCAGATAAAGAAATATCTCACTCTTATCACTATATGCCTTTTAATAGGTCTAGTGAGAGAAGAGGCAGAGGCATGCAGCACAGAAACAGGCCCTTCGGCTCATCAGGTCCATAATGATGATCAAGAACCCTTTTACACTAATTCCTTTTTATGCTCTCCACATTCCCATCACTTCCCCCACTCCCCCTCCCCACCAGATTGAATAATGCACGCTTGGAGCAATTAAGTGGCCAATGAATCTACCAATGTGTTTCTGGGATGTGGGCGGAAGCTGAATGAATGCTTTATTGCCACATGTGACAAGTCACAGTGAAATTCTTTGTTTGAATACCCAAGGTATGCATATAGTCGCCACATAAAGGGCGTTTATAAAGTTACAAAACATGCGCGCCAGTTCCCCCTTTGTTTTCCCCCTCACGGTGGTCCCCCCATGCCGGGCTCCCCTTTTTTCCTTCCCCCGGCAGCAACGTCCACATTCATAGAAACATAGAAACATAGAAAATAGGTGCAGGAGTAGGCCATTCGGCCCTTCGAGCCTGCACCGCCATTCAATGTGATCATGGCTGATCATCCAACTCAGTATCCCGTACCTGCCTTCTCTCCATACCCCCTGATCCCTTTAGCCACAAGTGCCACATCTAACGCCCTCTTAAATATAGCCAATGAACTGGCCTCAACTACCTTCTGTGGCAGAGAATTCCAGAGACTCACCACTCTCTGTGTAAAGAATGTTTTCCTCATTTCGGTCCTAAAGGAATTCCCCCTTATCCTTAGACTGTGACCCCTTGTTCTGGACTCCCCCAACATCGGGAACAATCTTCCAGCATCTAGCTTGTCCAACCCCTTAAGAATTTTGTAGGTTTCTATAAGATCCCCCCTCAATCTTCTAAATTCCATCGAGTACAAACCGAGTCTATCCAATCTTTCCTCATATGAAAGTCCTGACATCCCAGGAATCAGTCTGGTGAATCTTCTCTGCACCCCCTCTATGGCAAGGATGTCCTTCCTCAGACTTGGAGACCAAAACTGTACGCAGTACTCCAGGTGTGGCCTCACCAAAACCCTGTACAACTGCAGTAGAACCTCCCTGCTCCTATACTCAAATCCTTTCGCTATGAATGCCAACATACCATTTGCTTTCTTCACTGTGTTCAGTTATCGTCCCGTCAGTCGGCGCCCTCATAGACCGCCGCACCGACCTCTCCACTATCGTCGACGGGTCCTCTCCGGATGCCTCTGTGGCATCAAGCTCAAGAAGTCACAGAGAGACCATGCAAACGCCGCTCAGACAAACACACTTCACATGGGTCAGGATGGAACCCAGATCCCCGATGCTGTGAGGCATCAGCTCAAAACTGAACACCAAGACACAATGCAACCTCAACACAAACATAGCCGCTTTCCCATTCAGCAAAATAACAGATCAGATAGGAGACAAGATCACAAGAACAGACTGCAGTGGAGAAGACCTTACACAACATATTGAATTATTAGGTTACTTCCTACTTTCTGTTATTAAAATAGTGAAAGAGAAATAGCTATCAGATAATGATCAGATTACCAATCCTAGTTTAAGAAGCTTTTAGATGGGCATAATGATATGTAAAGAATGGAGTAGAGGAGCGGGGATGCAGATGCTTACGAGTAGAGGGGGAAACATGGTCAGGTCCTTGAGATTTCCGGCTTTTTGTCCTCTGAAAAGCCTCTCCACCTCCTCCATTTTATTGTTGATATTTGATAAGTGATGTTTTGCAGCACAGAGGGTGTGGGTGATTGGGTGTGAAGTGGTGATTGGAGGGGGGCGGGTGTAGAAGGGCCCAGTCTTTGCAGACTGAGGTCAGGCTGTGAGTGGGTGTGAAGTGACAGTCTTTTCATACTGGAGTCTTGCCTTAAGTAGGTGTGATGTGGTGAATGGGAAGGAGAGGGTGCAGGGTCCATTCTTTGTAGACTGGCGTCTGGCTGTGTTAGTTGGGGAGGGGGTACCAGGGTTACGTTTCTGATGATCAAACCTGCAGTAAAACTCATTCAGGTCGTTGGTCAGCTGATGATTGTCCAAAGAGCGGGGGGCTTTCCTCTTGCAAGTCCTTCCAATTTCTTGGAATTTCTTGCAAGCCCTTCCAAACTGAAGAAGAGTCACTAGCTGAGAACTTGCTCCTCAACTTCTCAGAGTACCTTTCCTTGGCAGCAATGATTCCTCTTCTCAGCTTGTACTTGACTTGCCTGTAGAGGTCTGCATCCCCGCTCCTGTAGGCATCCTCTTTAGACCGTCGGAGCTGTCTGAGTTCTGCAGTGAACCCGGGCTTCTTGTTGTTGAACCATGTCTGGATCTTAGTTGGAATGCAACTGTTCTCGCAAAAGCTGACAAATTATGACACAGGTACACAAAAATGCTGGAGAAACTCAGCGGGTGCAACAGCATCTATGGAACGAAGGAAATAGGCAACGTTTCGAGTTTCTCCAGCATTTTTGTGTACCTTCAATTTTCCAGCATCTGCAGTTCCTTCTTAAACAATATGATTATTGTTCGTACTCATCCGTACTCATCGAGGCTTATGGTTGCTTCCCTGAAGACATTCCAATCCGTGCAGTCAAAGCAGGATTGTAGGTTCTCAATGCCCTCGCTTGTCCACCTTTTTGTTGTTCTGACCACAGGCTTAGCAGCTTTTAGTTTCTGCCTGTAGGTCGGAATAAGGTGAACTAGACAATGATCAGAGAGACCCAGACACGCCCGGGGAATAGAGCGATATGCCTTCTTGATTGCCATATAACAGTGATCAAGTGTTCTCTCCCCTCTGGTGGGGCATGTAACATGAAGTCTGTATTTTGGAAGGTCACGGCTGAGTTTAGTTTTGTTAAAGTCCCCCAAAACAATGACCATGGAGTCCGGGAAGTCACTCTCTACTCTCATTACCTGGTCAGCGAGTTCTGTTTGCGCCTCACATACGCAGGCTTGGGGGGGGAAATGTAAACTTCAGCGAGAATAAAGGAGTTAATTTCCCTCGGAGAGAAGTTTATAAAGAGGGATTCTAGGTTGGAAGGTTTAGGTTGTCTCCCCCTCTACTTTTAAGCTCTGTGCCAAATAGGTGGCGCCGATCTATACAGACATTTTTAACCAGTCCCTGCAAACATGTACAAAGTCTCCACTATTGTCCCTGTACCCAAAAAGGCAAGGATTACTTGTCTTAATGACTACAGGCCTGTCGCACTGACCTCTGTAGTCATGAAGACACTCAAAAGGCTTGTGCTGGCCAAGCTGAAAAATATCACAAACCCCCTGCTGGACCCACTGCATTTTGCACGTCGTGCCAATAGATCTGTGGATGATGCAGTTAACCTGGGCCTGCACTTCATCCTACAGCACCTAGACCACCAGGGGACCTATGCGAGGATCCTGTTTTTGATTTTAGCTCTGCATTCAACCCCATTGTGCCAGAGCTACTACACTCCAAACTTTCCGAGTTGACTGTGCCTGAACCCCTCTGTCGGTGGATCACCAGCTTCCTGACAGACAGGAAGCAGCACGTGAGGCTGGGAAAGCACATCTCGAACCCGCAAACGCTCAGCATAGGAGCGCCGCAAGGCTGCGTACTCTCTCCTCTCCTCTACTCTACTCTCTCTACACCAACGACTGCACCTCCACAGACACCTCTGTCAAGCTTCTCAAGTTTGCGGACGACACAACCCTGATTGGACTGATCCAGGATGGGGAGGAATCTGCCTACAGACAGGAAGTGTCACAGCTGGCGTCCTGGTACCGTAGCAACAGCCTAGAGCTCAATGCTCTTAAGACAGTGGAATTGATTGTAGACTTTAGGAGAGCTCCCCCTCCCCTCACCCCACTCGCCATCAAGAACACCACAGTCACATCTGTGGAGTCTTTTAAGTTCCTGGGAACCATCATCTCCAAGGACCTTAAGTGGGGGGCGACCATCGACTCCACAGTCAAAAAAGCACAAGAGGATGTACTTCCTACGGCAGCTGGGGAAGCACAATCTGCCACAGGCAATGATGGTCCAATTCTACACAGCCATCGTAGAGTCTGTTCTCACCTTCTCCATCATGGTCTGGTTTGGCTCAGCCACCAAGCACGACACCTGGAGGCTGCAGCGAATTGTCCGGTCAGCAGAGAAGGTTATTGGCTGCAACCTTCCCTACATTGATGAACTGTACACTGCAAGGGCCACAAAGTCAGCAGGCAAGATCATCTCTGACCCCTCTCACCCTCGCCAGAAACTCTTTGAATTACTTCCCTCTGGAAGGCGACTCCGGACTGTCAAAGCTGCCACAGCCAGACATAAAAACAGTTTTTATCCACGTGTAGTTGCTCTACTCAACAGCCAAAAATCTGTAGCTTCCCTTTGATCTGGTATTTTGTTGGTTCACATGCTTAATCAATGGTGTTTTATCATTAATGTTTAGTGTTTTCTGAGTCATTCGTAACTGTCACTGTATGTCATGTTGTTACTTGTGGGTGGAGCACCAAGGCAAATTCCTTGTATGTGAATACTTGGCCAATAAACTTACTTACTTCTAGTTTAAGAAGCTTTTAGATGGGCATATTGATATGCAAAGAATGGAGGGACATGGATCACGTGCAGGTACATGAGATTATTTTACCTTGGCATCAAATTGCAAAGCAATTGTCGAGCAAAGAGCCTGTTCCTGTGCTGTGGATGGTGGAAGCATATACAACAGTTGTATTTTAAAGGCTTTTAGATGGACCCATGAACAAGCAGGGAATGGGGGGGGGGGGGGGGGGGAGGGGCGGGATGTGGGATCACATGTAGGCAGAGAAGATTGGTGTAAGAAGGAACTGCAGATGCTGGTTTAAACCGAAGATAGAACCAAAAAGCTGGAGTAACTCTCACGTTTCACTTATCCCTAACCAATCTGAAGAAGGGTCTCGACCCGAAACATCACCAATTCCTTCTCTCCAGAAATGCTGCCCATCCCGCTGAGTTACCCCAGCTTTTTGTGTCTATCTACGGCAGAGAAGATTAGTTTAACTTGTTATCATGTTCGACATTGTGGGCTGAAGGGCCTGTTCCTGCACTGTAATGTTCTATGATAACAATAGCACTAAAAAATGATTAACTTGCTGGTTTTTGGAAAGATTGGACATCTGTAGTTTCAATGGTCTGCCATGAGATGGTGCCAATACATTGAATACAATGTTGACAAATGCCAAGTACAGCACAGTGTTTTATGTTAAAATTTTAACTTCATACATCACTCTGCCAACTGTGATAGGGACTCGCAATTAGGCCACGGAAGGTCCACAAACTAAGCCCCTTCACAACATCTAAAAAATTATTTTCAAATACTACCTGTGTCAATTGTAAAATTCAACAGTTGTAAACAACATATATTTGACAATAGAAATAAATGCCTTAAACTAAACTTTTCACTCCCTCAGTCTAAGAAGGGCACCGACCATGCTGCCTGACCCGCTGAGATCCTCAAGCACTTTGTGTTTTGCTGAAGGTATAGAAGAAATTAATGCAGTAAAATTGCATTAGTTCAGATAAGCATTGTGGACATGGTGGGATAAAGGGCTGATTCTATTGCATACAACCCTGTGATTCCAAATATTTCAATATATTTTCCCTGTATGCAGTGAAACAAAATTTACTACTGAGCTAGATTGCATTTGACTAAAAGCTTGATTAATAAGATAGGTTTCAAAGAGAACGTTAAAAAAACAGAAAGAGCTAAAGGAGAGAGATTTATAAAGGTAGAAGCTCAGCTGGTAAGGCAGCATCTATGGACTGAAGGAAATAGGCAATGTTTCGGGCCGAAAGAAGGGTTTCTGCCCAAAACATTGCCCATTTCCTTCAATCCATAGATATTGCCTTACCCGCTGAGTTTCTCCAGCATTTTTGTCTACCTTCGATTTTCCAGCATCTGCAGTTCCTTCTTAAAGGTTTATAAAGGGAGTCAGATTTTAAGTCGCAGACAAGTTTTAGTCAATGTGGATGCACAAGTGATGAAAGTTTGTGGCAGTTTGTAGGGCTGAGGAGCTTACTGAGAAGGGCAGGCAATGGTACTCTGTACTAACTGCAGTTTCCCCCAAGTAATTACTGAACAGCCAAAGCTGTCTTTGATGCTTGCTGCAAACATTGATCCCCTGGCAAATGTCAAAAACAAAGCCGGGGTATTCAGTTTATCACTCTCCAAGCTGTCTCCATTTTCACCCTCCCCTCCCCCCAACCGCCGCCACCTACATATGCATCTGCTTCCCAACTCTACCCCTCCCCCACACCTGGTCTCATCTGCTCATCGTCCTTCACTGCTCTCAATCCACCAATATGGCCTCCCCTCTCACCCCTCCATCTCTTCTCTCTGTACTGGTCATCTTCCCTCTCCATTCCTAGTCCTGATGCAGGGTTTTAATCCAAAACCATGACGCTTCCTTTCCCACAACGGAAGCTGCTTGACCGACTGAGTTCCTCCAGCAGATTATTTATTGTTCCAAATTCCAGCATTTTTAGGGTATATGGGCTAAACACATATAAATGGGACTGGCTCAAATAAACATCTTGGTCAACATGGAAGAGTTGGGTTGAATGTTCTGTTTCTGTGCTGTATGCCTTGATATTTCATTGAAGTACCATCTTATTCCTCTAAACTCCAGTATATATAAACCCAGCCCACCCCCCTATTCCTCACCGGACCCCCCCCCCCATTCCATCTATCAGGCCAGTAAACCCCCTCTGCATTCACATCCTTCCTTACATAAGGAGATCAAAAACATGCACAATATTCCAGATGAGGTCTTATCAGCAGCCTATATAACTGCAGCATAACCTCCCTATCAATTCTCAAAGGACTTTGAGGCAGAGAATTCCACAGACTTACACCTCTCTGTGTGGTTATCTTCGGTTTAATCCAGCATCTGCAGTTCCTTCCTACACAACCACCACAAGGAGTCTGAAGAAGGGTCTCGACCTGAAACGTCGCCTATCTCCTTCGTTCCTTAGATGCTGCTGCACCTGCTGAGTTTCTCCAGCCTTTTGTGTACCCTCGATTCTCCAGCATCTGCAGTTCCTTCTTTAACACCACAAGGAGATGTTGCAGACACAACTTGCAGACCTGGCCATTTGGATCAGCTTCTCACAAAGGCAGCGGTGACTGCCTGGAAGACCCACGCGGTCACGGTGGTGCAGCGGTAGAGTTGCTGCCTTACAGCGAATGCAGCGCCGGAGACCCGGGTTCGATCCAGACTACGGGCGCTGTCTGTACGTTCTCCCCGTGACTTATGTGGGTTAACTCCAAGATCTTCTGTTCCCTCCAACAAAGACCTACAGGTTTGTAGCTTAATTGGCTTGGTAAATGTAAAAATTATCCCTAGTGGGTGTAGGAAAGTGTTAATGTGCGGAGACCGTTGGTCGGCGCGGATCCAGTGGGCCGATGGGCCTTTTTCTGTGCCTTATCTCTAAACCCACACACCTATCTAAATTGGACAGGGTGATGAACAGGGCAAATCCAACGGCGTTCTGGAGCACAAGGGACTACAGATGCTGGAATGTTGAATAAAACTCAGCGGGTCGGGTAGCATCTGCGGAGGGAATGGATAAGTGATGTTTTGGGTCGGGGCCCTTCTTCACCTGTCCATTCCCTCCAGAGATGCGACCTGATCTGCTGAGTTACTCCAGTACTTTGTGTTTAACAACATTCTGCTTGGTTATTAAGTTAATATCTGACCTGTACATGCCAATCTGAAAACTATCCCAGCATGAGAATATAATTTATTTGATGTTCAAGTCAAAGCCAACAGAACGTTAGGTCCTGGAGACAGGGAGATTTGCAAGTGCTGAAATCATAAGCAACAAACTAAGTGCTGGAGGAACTCAGCAGGGCTTGCAGCATATGTGGAAGGAATGAACAGGCAGCGTTTCAGGTCAGGATCTTTCTTCAAACTTCAGTCTGAAGAAGGATCGCGACCCAAAATGTCACCTATTGCTTTTCTCCAGAGATGCTGCCTGACTAGCTGAGTTGCTCCAGCACTTTGTGTCTCTCACATTGAGAAATAGGAAACACTGCTGGTATGACCCACCACACTCACTAACCCATCCCGCAGTAATAAGCTCCATTTGAAGAACCAGCTGGCTTTGATCCAAGCTAGAATAATTGAAAACAACATCTAACTTGAACCCGATAGTTTTTAGTCCCATCTGCCTTGGAGATGCAAGTTCCAAACTTGCGTTGAATGAAACGGCAGACGCTGGTTTAAACCGAAGATAGGCACAAAATGCTGGAGTAACTCAGCGGGACAGGCAGCATCTCTGGAGCGAAGGAATGGGAACTTGTGTTTGCGGGCAACTCCTTTCAATCTGCCCTCTATTCACAATTTAGGATTTTGTCAAGCCTAACTTGCAAGTTTTGCATTGTACCTATCCATGAAAATATATTACTTTTGTGTTTTGGACACAGAAGAACAATTTTGGAATCAAACACAGACGCTTCACAACGACCTAATCAGATACCGAGGCGTAAACAAAGAGAGATGGCACAAAGCTCAATCAGGGATTTAACGAGGATCGTGCAAACAGCCGTTGTGAATGGTTTTTTTTTAAGGTACTAGTGTGTTGAGGCATTGGACGAAAGTGAAGAGGTGTGCAGCCCATACTACAGCTGCAGTAATCTGATTTTTAAAAAAGTATTTGACTGGGACTTCCAGGCGAAACAGATTTTCGGTTACACCTACACAGCCCAGCCCAGGCCGCGGGATTTGGAGCCGCCCAGGTTTAACCGTGCTATAACCGAGTGGGTCGGTGGCTCGGGCTGCACCGCGGCCGCGCTAAACACTTACCCCGCGCTCACGCTCGCGCTCCGACAACATAGCGGCGCTGCCGCCGCTCGCTCTCGCCGCAGAACGTTCCCGGGCCCGGGGCAACATTCGAATCTCGCGGGCCAACATTCGAATCTCGGCTTCCGGGGTAACCAAGGGCGGAGCAAACAAACCTGCAAACAGCACTTAGTCGCTGAATCGCTACAATTCACCAATGCAACCAAACTATTAGCACCCTCTCTACTTAAAAAAAAAAGTTTTTGGTTTGCAACTAGTTTATTTCTTGTCCTGGTTGTATTGCGGGATATTGGCGTCACTAGTTCTGCCTGAGGGTGGGAACTATTAAGCAATGCCGTGATCTCATCTCTCTCTCTCTCTCTCCTGATGCAAGACGGGATTTGTGATACAAGGTGGCGTGGCTGCACGGTGTAGTATTAGCACATTTTGAAGCAATGTTGTTGTGACATGCCATTTAAGCGTGACACATTATGTATTGAGGTCATGGGACTCTGTACTGAGGCCATGGAAGCAGAGCAGAAGCCATTAAACGTGAACCAAGACACAAGGTGTTGTTTCCGCTCCTTTTATTTGCCCTTTGCAACCCCTAAAACACAACATGGTGGTAGCAGTTCTGAGTCTTATGGTGATCCAGGTGTTCAACATGCTGTAACCAGGACTCAAATGTTCAACAAAAGACTGACTTTGTTTCGTTGCTATTTGTCATTGAAAACAAATGAGTAACCACACTGTAGACATAAAACGTGTGTAACTGATTGCGTCTGCTTTTTCCCAGTCATGTACAGTGGGAACAACAACACTACATACATTGATACAGACATGGCTGCGATGAATATGTCCTTTCCAGCACCACTAATGGGCCGAGTAGCTGCTGATATAGTGAATGCCTTTGCCATATTTAGACAGAAATGTGGCCTTATGTTCAACAGTGTGTTAAAGGATGCTAGTGAGAGTGAGAAAGCCTGCTACCTACTGCTCTGGACTTGAGAGAAGGGACTGGAGTTGTACAAAGAGTTGGACATTTGAGTAAGAGGAGGATAAGGAGAAGACAAAAGTTCTCTTGGATAAGTTTGAACAACACCTTCAACTGAAGACCCACAATCGCTACGCTTTGCAAAGACTAACTCAAGCTTGCGATGAATCTGTGGATGACTACCTGACAAAGCTAAAGAGTATTACTTTTAAATGCAAGTTCAGAGATACGCAAGAGGCAAATGACCAAGTGCTTGACCAGTTCATATGGTGCACAGTCCATAAAGACGTCCAGAAGTCTCATCAGAAAGGATGAGAAGTTGACCCTCCAAGATGCCATAGACATTGCACAAGGGCATGAAGCTGCAAATGGGCTATTGTCTCTTACAGGCAAGAAAATGGAGGTCCATACACTATCTGGACTCAAACATCCAAGATCAGAGATGTATCCAGCAGCATCCAAAGCTGAACAGCCAACATGCAGCAATTCAGATTCAGATTCAGATTCAATTTTAATTGTCATTGTCAGTGTACAGTACAGAGACAACGAAATGCATTATTTGCGAAATTGTGGCAAATTGCATGTTTTCAGTGATAAAAGCGACTGCCCAGCCTTTGGAGCCACTTGTAGGAAGTGCGGAAAGCAGAACCACTGGCAGTCAGTATGCAGAGCTGGACACAAATCACAGGAAAACGAGAGAAAATGGAAAAACGTATAACATGGTGAGGAGTTCCTCAAACTCGCTGTTGGGGTGATTCAAATTCATAATTTGGATGATAAGTATCATTGTGAAGAGGTTTAGTTTAGAGATGCAGCACAGAAACAGGCCCTTCGGTCCACTGAGTCCACGCAGATCAGCGATCCCCGCACACTAGCACTATCCTACACACACAAGGGACAATTACCATTATACCAATTAACCTACAAACCTGTATGTCTTTGGAGTATGAAAGGAAACCAGAGATAGAAACATAGAAAATAGGTGCAGGAGGAGGCCATTCGGCCCTTCGATCTTGGAGAAACCCCACATAGGTCACGGGGAGAACGTACAACTCCGTGCAGTCAAGAGATCTTCAATAAAGGTCCATATTCATAGGAAATGAACCTTAGATGCAAGGTGGACACCGGTGGACAGAGCAACATCTTGCCTCTCCACATCTTCAGACAGATGCATCCTGACAAAGTGGACAAGCAAGGGATGCCAAGTCCAGATGCTCTGCAGCAGGACAGAACAATCCTTCCTGCTTGTGGAGGCACCAAAATAAGGCAGCTAGGAACAATTATGATCACTTGCACATGACAAGAAGCAAGCTAACTGACTTCCTTCATGACTGATGCTGACAGCCCAGCAATCCTGGGACTGCCTGTCTACCAGGACTTAAGCCTCATATCCCTACACTGCAAGATCACTGATGCATCCTCATGTACTCACCGAGTTGATGACAACGCATCTCTTATGGAGCAACCTCTGATCGGAAACAAAGATCATCTTATGGCAATGTGTCCTAATTGCTTTGATGACACCATCGGCTGCTTAGAGGACTCTGAGTAACACAGTACTCTAGATCCTACACGTGAAACCATGCATCCATTCTGCACGCTGCCTGTTCAAGTGTCCGTCCATGTGCATCAGAGTAATACAACTAATTTGAGTTTGATAAATAGAAAATGGAACGGGGATTGAACGGAGGGAAATTATTTCTGGTGGGAACATGTCAAGGATTAAGGGACTAGCAAACAATTGAAAGATAATCTATTCAGGAGAAATATTTCCACGGGAAAATATTTCTGCAATTGCACTGGGTGTCAGGAAGTTGAGGATACTCTTTGGCTAGTTATATTGGTGATCTGGCCAATTGATATAATATGTGTAGGAAGGAACTGCAGATGCTGGTTTAAACCGAAGATAGACACAAAATGCTGGAGTAACCCAGCGGGATGGGCAGCATCCCTGGCGAAAAGGAATGGGTAACGTTTCAGGTTGAGACCGATCTTCACACTGATCTGAAGAAGGGTCTCAACCCGAAATGTCACCCATTCCTCCTCTCCAGAGATGCTGACTGTCCCACTGACTTACTCCAGCATTTTGTGCCTATCTTCAATTGAGAGCATAGCTGTCTTTCACTTGTCAATTGATCAAAAGATAAGCAAGGGCAGCATGTTAGTGAGCAAGCAAATAATCACTGCTCACGTTCTAAATTGTGCTATAATGTGCAGATCAGAATCTGCACACTTTGATAAGTATGCACAATATTATTTTATGCTAATTTGGGGAGAAGAAATCAGTGATTCTGGAGGAAATTCATAGCAACTGTCATTTTTTAATATATACACTGAGTGTCGGGCCTCGTGTAATATAATTTCTGAGGCATGTTGGATGATTGATCGATCTGCCTGAAGCCAAACTGTTAGCGGATTTTGGAAAGGAATGCAGTTGTCTTAACAAGAAGACAAGATAAAGTTTACATCAGGAGAAGTTTTACATGAGCAAGCTTCCATTCTGCAGAAATGAATGGAACAAAATCAAATAACAAAATTAGGAATTTACTTTTAAACGTTCTCTCTGTTGAAATGCCTACATTTGTACTACTTGCACTGTGCATTTAAATAAAGTGTGGCAACTTACATTTATACTGCTTTTTAACGGTGAAAAGTGTCTCGAAACATTTGTGGGAAGTTGACTGGAAAAAAGAGCACAGAAACTTAGCTTAGTTTAGAGATACAGCGCGGAAACAGGCCTTTCGGCCTGTCCAAGTCTGCAACGACCAGCGATTCCCGTACGTTAACACTATCCTACACACACACACACACACTAGGGATAATTTACACATACACCAAGCCAATTAACCTGCAAACATATATGTCTTTGGAGTGTGGGAGGAAACCGAAGATCTCGGAGAAAACCCATGGGGAGAACGGATAAACTCTGTACAGACAGTGATTTCTCTGGATATGCTTTCCAGAAACCTATTTGTGTGAAGGTACAGGGCCTGTACCTTCGGAGACTGTCGGCGTCTTATCAGTGTCGCCAAAAGATTTAGAACATTTCAACATTCCAGTGGCGACAAAAAAAAGAGGTGACACTTGAAAAAACACCGTGCGTCATATGTCATTACGCCGCATCACCCCTGCGTCGTACGTCATCACACCGCGTATTTTCCGGTGACCTGATACGTTAGTCAATGATGCCGGCATTCACGGAAAAAATCGCCAAGTGGGACCTACCACAAATATAGGTTTTTGCTGATTGTGAAGAAGCTCAGGATTATTTGCTTTAGTTTGCAGTTAAAGCATGGAAATAGATCCTTCGGCCCACCAAGTCCACAACGACCATCAATAACCTTTCACACTTGTTCTGTCGTTATCCCACTTACATGTCCACTCCCTATCCACTAGGAGCAAATATCAGAGACCAATGAACCTACAAACCCACACGTCTTTGGTATGTGGGAGGAAATCACAGCACCTGGAAGAAACCCATGTGATCACAGGGATAAAGTGCAAACTCCACACAGACAGCACCTGAGATCAGGTGAGGTACCGATACAATGAAAACCTTGCTTGCAGCAGTATCACAGGTACATAGATTCAGACAGACACACAAATTATACACATACATCTGTGAGACAGTGAAAAAAAACAAGATTGTAAAAAAAAGACATTTGTGCAAAACACAATCAGAAAAAATACAAGTTCATTTGTAGTGTTGCGTTGATGAGATAACATTACGGTTGTGCAGATTGTTTCACGGACCTGATAGTTGAAGAAAAGTAGCTGTTCCTGAGCCTCGTGGTATGGGACTTCAGGCTTCTGCACCTCCTGTTCGATGCAGCAATGAGAAGAGGACATGGCGATATGGTGAGGATCCTTGATAATGGATGTGTAGGAAGGAACTGCAGATGCTGGTTTAAACCGAAGATGGACACAAGATGCTGGAGTAACTCAGCAAGACAGGCAGCATCTCTGGATAGATGGAATGGATGATGTTTTGGGTCGAGATCCTTCTTCGGTCTGAAGAAAGGTCTTGACCCGAAACGTCACCCATTCCTTCTCTTCAGAGTCTTGATAATAGATGCTACCCTCTTGAGGCAGCAGCTCATTCAGAGGCTTTCGATGGAAGGAAGGGTTGAGGTTATGATGGACCGGGCTGACAATTCTCTACAAGCTCTGCAGCCCTCTGCATTGAAATGTAATACCAGTCCACAATGCAACCAATCCTGCTACTTTCGACTGTGCTTTTGAAGTAGTTTGTGTTCCGTAACATGCCAGGTCTCTTTAAACGTCTCGAACGTGGAGGTGCTGGTGCACATCCTTCATGATTATATCTATGTGCTGGGTGCAGGATAGATCAACATTCTGGAATTTGAAGCTTCTCACTCTCTCTACCACTGACCTACCAATGAAAATTGGTGCATGGTCTCCCGACTTCCCTTTCAGATCACCAATTTATTCCTTGGTTTTGTTGAGCAAGTGATTGTTGTTGTGCCACCACTCATCTAGGTGTCCTATCTCTCTCCTGTACACTGCCTCATGATCATCGCAGATTCAGCCAACAACAGTAGTGTCATAGGTGAATTTATAGCTGACATTGTTGCTTAACATCGTGCTTAACCAAGCAGTTCACGGGTGTAAGGAGAGTAGTTGGAGCCAAGCACACAGCCCAGAGGTGCATCAGTGTTGATGGTCATTGAGGAGGAAATGTTATTACCCATCCACACTGATTGAGGTTTGCTGATGTGGATGTCAAGGATCCAAGTCCAAAGTGAGGTACAGAGGTCCAGGTCTTGGAGCCTGCTGATGGGTTTGGAGGCTATGATAGTGCTGAACACTGTTGTGGTCAATGAACAATAGCCTGACGCAGTTATTCCTATTATCCACTTGGTCCAACATAGAGTGGAAAGCCAGTGAGATAGCATCTTTGTTAACCTGCTGTGGAAAGAAACAAACTGAAATGGATTGAGGTCATTACTGAGGCAGTAATTGATTTGTACAATAACCAAGCTCTCTAAGTATTTTGTCATGATAGATACTGTATAAATGTTCCCGGATGGTATTCATTGAGGCAGGTCACTGCGCTCTTCTTGGGCACTGATATGGTAGATGCCCTTTGGTATGAGAAATGACTCTTCATCCTTTCTTAGGTAGACAAAAATGCTGGAGAAACTCAGTGGGTGAGGCAGCATCTATGGAGCGAAGTTCATCCTTTCTTGATGGGTATCCACACATTTCTCAGATCGTCCTTGTAAATCTTTTATGCACCTTCTCCAGAGTCTCTATTTTTTTTCATTATATGGAGACCAGAACAGGATGCAAATTTCTAAGTGTTGTTTGATAAAGATTTTGTATAAATTTAAGAAAAAGGAGCAGGGAGATGTGACCCGTTCTTCCTAACCTGCTTCCCCATTCAACATTCCTGAATTTTTAATTCCATTCTCCCTGGAAGTATATCCAAGTCTTTCATGTGCACTATTTAATCGCCTCATTAACCTGTTGTGCAATTTGCAACTGTATGTCTTTTGCGCAGAAGCTGTCTGACCTGCTGAATGTTCCTAGGGCCACCTATATTTTTAATCAGACTTTTTGCATCTGCGGTTTTTGATTTTCACTTTATGAACTTTAAGTAATTGGCGCGTATGTGTTCCTAGTTCATTTATCTCTCTGCAAACTCACATCAAATTAATAAGTGGCCACACTATTCATTCAATCAAAATATATTACCTTGCATGTTTATGTTAAACTCCATGTGCCAATTGTTTGTTCGTTATTAATCTCCTTGTAGAGCTGGCAGTGAAATGGCAGGATAACTTAATTGCACTGGTATAGATTGAAGGCATCTTATCCTGAGCTTGAGAACAAAAATAATGTGTGCATTTTAATAGCAGTGAAATAAAAATCTCTCTCAATCCTTTGTTCTTCAGTGAAAAGGCATCTGCAAAGCACATGCCTTGAAATTCCTCCCTTATTAATAACAAATTGTTCGGGGAGATAGATTGTAGGTGAAACATTTTCCAAAGCAAATGAATGACTAATCACCAAAAAATAAAAAACAACATTTGGCTCCTAGTTGTATTTTACTCTAGATCGGCACGGTGGCGTAGCGGTAGAGCTACTGCCTTACAACACCAGACACCTGGATTTGATCCTGACTACGGGTACTGTGTGTATGGAGTTTGTATGTTCTCCCGTGACCTGCGTGGGTTTTCTCCGAGAGCTTCTGTTGCCCCCCACACTCCAAAGACGTACAGGTTTGAAGGTTAATTGGCTTGGTTATAAATGTAAAATTGTCCCCAGTGTGTATAGGGTGGTGTTAATTTGCGGGGATCGCTGGTCGATGCGGACATGGTGGGCTGAAGGGCCTGTTTCTGCGCTGTATCTCTAAACTAAACTAAATCTAATCACTTGGTTCACAAAACCTTGCATTTCTTTTGTCTCCATCTCCTTGTTGAGAATTTAGTTCGTTTCACTTGTTATGGCAACTGCTGACATCCACTTCAGATTCATCCTCGTGTCATCCTCTTTTGCCTCACTAGGAGTTTGCCGTCATTCTGTTCTGCGTCAGCCATCCTTGATCCATCTGTGGAGCCTGTCACAAGTGGATGGAGCGCATTATTTTGCTTCTAGGTGAAGAAGGGTAAGGTTTCAATTGAAAAGAACTCGAGTACGGGCAGGAGGCTGTTGAGTGGCCACTTTCACAATTTTCCACAACGTCTATTTTGATTATTCTTTTGATTTTAGCGTAACATGAAAGCAAAGTGTTGGTATTTATTTGACGTACAGAAACCGCACTTGGAAAGCAATGTAAAACTAAGCATTTTAGAGCAGAGTTCAGTGTTTTTAAATTGTTTCCGCCAATAAGAATTTTACATGCTGGTGTTGTTACCCATTCCTATCCCTTGACCAACCCTACATTTCTCTGAGATATTTTCTGTCCTCAGCTCTGGCTACTTGCACATCCCAATTATGTGCTGCTTTTTGCTGCTTACATTCTGGACTGGAATTTGTTCTCTAAACCTCTCACCTTCTCAACTTCCTTCTCATTTAAGATGAATCTTAACTTCTACTTCTTAGATAGCTGTTCTAATATGGCCTTTTTTTTGGCTTGTAAATGCTCAATGCAGCCTAGCAACTGTTAACTGAGCATGACTGCTCCTGGTACTGAAAATCAGCCTCCACACATAAGATTTGAGTAACGTGCCAAATCAAATGGACTCTATCCACCATCATCCAAGGTGTTGCAATGATGCTTTGTTGCAGATTTTCCTTCCTTTGTAGCGGAGCTACATCTGCCTCATCCTGGGTCATGAAAACTGGCCCAGTAAATGGTAAACGGAGCTTGATCCAGTCCCTATTTGGGACAGTCGAACTTCGTACTGTCTGTTTCACATCAACTTTGCAGATTAGGCAGTCAATTAATGAAAGTCTGAAGAAGGTCTCGACCCGAAACGTCAGCTCTTCCTTTTTCTCCAGAGATGCTGTCTGACCCGCTGAGTTACTCCAGCTTTTTGTGCCTATGTTCCAAATGTATGACATGGGCACAAGAAGAAAGGTCTCGACCCGAAACGTCACCCTTTTCTTCTCTCCAGAGATGCTGCCTGTTCCGCTGAGTTACTGTAGCTTTTTGTTTCTATCTTCGATTTAAACGATCTATCTTGATCTGCAGTTTTTTCTTACACTGTATGACATGGGCAATGCATTTGTCTGCCTCCATCTAGCAGCCCTTTCATGCATGACTGTTGGTTATCATACAGTACTGTTGGTGAGTATATGAATTCTCATTATGTTGTATAGTTGGCAATGTTGCAAGCAGTTCATTTTTGTGATATGGCAGTGATAAAGTGGGTCTCAGTGGTGGAATGTTTCTTCACCCAGAAAGTTGTGAATCTGTGGAATTCTCTGCCACAGAAGGCAGTGGAGGCCAATTCACTGGATGTTTTCAAGACAGAATTAGATTTAGCTTTCAGGGCTGATTTTAGATGATCAGCCATGATCGTATTGAATGGTGGTGCTGGCTCGAAGGACTGAATGGCCTACTCCTGCACCTATTTTCCCATGCTTCCATGATGTAATTGTTTGTTTATCACTTTCACTTTTGGTAGCAATGGAATAGGTCAAGAGTGTTTTATTGTCATATGTCCCAGATAGGACAATGAAATTCTTGCTTGCTGCAGCACAACAGAATGTGTAAACATAGTACGTAATGGGAGAAAAAAAGCTCAGTGTTTATATTTACACATGCACACATACTCAATAAATAAATAAATATAGTGCAATAATAATAAGTCTGCTGTAGTTCAGAGCATATTTGTTGTTGTATTTAATAGCCTGAAGGCTGTAGGGAAGAAGCTGTTCCTGAACCTGGACGTTACAGTTCTCAGGCTCATGTACCTTCTTCCCGATGGCAATGGTGAAATGAGTGTGTGGTCAGGATGGTGCGGGTCTTTGATGATGTTGGCAGCCATTTTGAGGCAGAAACTACGATAGATCCGTTCGATGGTGGGGAGGTCAGAACCGGTGATGGACACAACTTTTTGCAGTTTTTTTCCGCTCCTGGACGTTCAAGTTGCCGAACCAGGCCATGATGCAACCAGTCAGTATGCTCTCTACTGTGCACCTGTAGAAGTTCAAGAGAATCCTCTCTGACATCCCGAATCTTCATAGAAAGAGTGGTTCAGTTTTCTTTCCACTAAAACATGCCAAAAGGGGTTGTGGGCAAAGGAATTCAGTCAATAATGCTAATTATTCTCAGCAAGCCTGCCAAATACAGTCATCACCATACAATCAACTCTGTACTTAACATTGTTGAGATTTGCTTTTGGTCTTGAATCAGTGGAAGTTTTACAGCCTCCCATTGAATCGTGTTGTTAGCACGACACCTGCTGTGGTGGGATAGATGGCAAGCTCTAGTATTCCAGCCAGGAAGAATTAATAATGTAGAAATAGGCCCTCATTTATTGATTGAAAGATGCAGCATGGAAAGAGATGCTTTGGCTCGCTGTAGATCACCCAGTCGCACTAGTTCTCTATGTCCTCCCACTTCTGCATCCATTCTCTACACACCAGGAACACATGACAGAGGCCAATTGACCTACAAACCTGCACGGCTTTTGGAGCACCCACCCAGATAAAATCCGCGCGGTCACAGGGAGAACGTGCAAACACCCCACAGAAAGCACCCAAGGTCAGGACTGAACCCGGGTCTCTGGTGATATGTCACAGTGGCTCCACCAGCTGTGCCAATGTTCCGATGGGTAATTCTGTGGGCAATAGAAAGGGCATCAGAGACAATATCACCCATAAATACATAGGACCATACAGTGTGAGACTGGGCAAAAAGGTCACCGTGGAAGTGGTGGGTCAACGAGCCCATTTTTGTGCTGTTTGACTCTAGGTCTTGTCCTTTATTTTAAATTCTCTACTTGGTCATTTTCACTTGATTCAAGATTGAGCAGAATTGAAAAATATTCTTTCCAACATCACATGATATTCAGCCAGGATTATGCTGCTATTCATGGACAGGGATTGTCTCTTTCGAATCCATATCTGCTATCATTTGTATCTGTGGGATGGCGAGATTCTCATGTTTTATTCCTTCACCAAGCTTTTATTCCATGTCATACTTTGACTTCACGGCAGTGTGAGGAAGGAGGTTCATTCAGTTTACCTCAGTGCAGGCCACCAAGAGTGCTGGAATATGGTAGTCATTTGGATCACACAACAGATCCACATTTTTTGAGGACCGCTTTACCTGTTGACTGCACAGCAGTTGTAGAGGGTCCCCTGTTTGTATCAGCAGCCCTACTGCTCGTGCCTTCCCACAGTTTGACAGTGCAACTAGAGTGGAAGTTGCTCTGGGCGTTATCCCCTTTTCCATGTGCTATTTAAGACATTTTTAGTCAGAGGTGGTGAATCTGTGGAATTATTTGCCACAGAAGGCTGTGGAGGCCAAGTCAATGGATATTTTTAAAGCAGAGATAGATAGATTCTTGATTAGTACTGGTGTCAGAGGTTATGGGGAGAAGGCAGGAGAATGGGGTTAGGATGGGGAGATAGTTCAGCCATGATTGAATGGCGGAGTAGATTTGATGGGCCGAATGAGTGTCAGCCGTAAGAGCTATATCTAACTCTCTTGAAAACATTCATTGAATTTGCCTCCACTGCCTTCTGTGGCAGCGAATTCCACAGATTCACAACTCTCTGGGTGAAAAACCTTTTCCTCATCTCAGTCTTAAATGGCCTATCCCTTCTTCTTAAACTGTGACCCCCGGTTCTGGACTCCCCCAACATTGGGAACATTTTTAATGCAGTGGGATAGTGGTAGAAATAGGTGTGTAACCAGTTGGGACACAGGGAAGAGAAAAAAAGGGATGCGGTTGGGGGTTGGTTAGATACTTAAAGTTGGAGAATGCAATGCTGATGGTTGTAAGCCGCCTAAGCAGAAGATGTGACTGGTGGGGTCAGGTTGAAGGTGATGGATCTTTTTAACATGCCACCTTTACCGGCTCAACGGTTCCGGGTGTTATGGTGAGAAGCATCAGACAAAGAAAATACTGAAGAATATTCAGCAACAATCCACAACTTTTCTTATTAAGTTGAATCTTTTGCTCTCCTCATTGTTGCAGAAACAATTTGGCAATTTAAATGAAGACGGATAATGTTCTTGTGAAGGAGCAATCTTTTAACTATTATGTGAAAAGAAAATCATGCTTCTCCATTGAAAACCAAATCTTGCATATTCCCCCCGAGGCGATGCAGGCTGTCGTTAGAATCCATTAATCAAACCGTAGCGGGGCCATTTATCACCTGTATACGAGCAAAGCAATAATCGGCAAGAACATACAAAACCTCAACTTCTTATGTTGTTGACTTTAAAAAAAATAACGGTGTCATGACACTATAGTTAATAAGAGAAGTGCAAATAACATTCTCTCCACACGATATAAAATATTCAAGCTTTTGTGTGTCGAATTTTTAAAAAAAGTTAACCCGCATGTTTTTTATTTCTGATTCGCTGTAATTAGATTTTTTTCCCCCCACCTTTTTTTCATGCTTTTTTTGGTCATAATTTTTCATTGCAACCAAATAATTATTTCATTAAGTTTATCAAGGAATTATCTAATTAGAACCTTATGGATTGTTAAAACTACTCCATGTTTATATTTGATTGCAATTCCCGTAATTTGGCATATGATAACCTAATAAAAGCACAACATTTTTCAGTTATGTAGAAACCCAGGAACTGCAGATGCTGGTTGGCAAAAAAAAAAGACACAAAGTGCCAGAGTAACTCGGAGGATCAGGCAGCATCTCTGGAGAACATGGTTAGGTGTCATTTCGGATCTGGACCATTCTTCAGATGGGTTGGGCGAGGTTAGTGTAGTGGGGGAGATGCTACCCGGGGAGAGGAGGGACAGGACCATGCCTGGTAAGCAACATGTGGATATTGGTGGGGGGGGGGGGGGTGGTGATAGGCAGATGGTTGGACATAGGCAAGAGATTAAAAGGCTGAAGATGTGAGGATTGAAGAATTATGAATTGTAAAGATAGAGGTAGGAATGTAGGTGGAAAGGGAGGGGGGGTAAATAATTCAGGTGGGTACAGGGGAGAGAGGGGGTAATTAGAAAGGGGATGGGGTGGGGAGGGTTTATTTTTGTAGTTACCTGAAATTAGACAATTGGGTTAGTTTGCAAGCTACCCAAGCACAAAATTCAGTGTTGTTTACCAGTTTGCACGTTGCCTCACTCTGGCAATGGAGGAGGCCCAGGACGGAAAGGTCAGTATGGAAATGGGAAGATGAGTTAAAATGGTTAGCAACCGGCAGATCCAGTAAGCCTTGGTGGATCTGGTCTTGAAAATCCTCTTCCTGGACATATTTAGGAATTCAATATCGTGGCATAGGTTTACAAGGTTAATTCCTGGGATGGTGGGACTGTCATATGCTGAGAGGCTGGGCTTGTATACTCTGGAGTTTAGAAGGATGAGAGGGATCTTATTGAAACATATAAGATTATTAACTGTTTGGACAGGCTAGAGGCAGGAAATCATGTGCCCGATGTTGGGGGAGTCCAGGACCAGGGGCCACAGTTTAAGAATAAGGGGTAAGCCATTTAGAACGGAGACGCGGAAACACTTTCTTACACAGAGAGCGTTGAGTCTGTGGAATTCTCTGCCTCAGTGGGTGGCCGGTTCTCTGGATACTTTCAAGAGAGAGCTAGCTAGGGCTCTTAAAGATAGCAAAGTCATGGGATATGGGGAGAAGGTAGGAACAGGGTACTGATTGGGGATGATCAGCCATGATCACATTAAATGGCGGTGCTGGCACGAAGGGCCGAATGGCCTACTCCTGCACCTATTGTCTATTGTCAATGATTTCGTATCACTCACTTTTTATGCTGGTTCTGCCGTAAGATTATCCACCTGTAACATTTACCTAATTTTCTCTCCCAATGGTCTGCTGAGTATTTCCAGCATCCTTCCACTGGTTCCATATTTCAGCATGGTTCTGACCTCTATTTCAGTTTTAACATATCCCTTTTGTCCATCTGTGTAATTAGATATGAGTTCAGTGTCCCTGAAATTTGATCCAATATCTAATTAGAGCCTGCCTGTGTCATAGTCATACAGTGTGGAAACAGGCCCTTCAGCCCAATTTACCCACACCGGCCAACATGTCCCAGTTACACTAGTCCCACCTGCCTGCGTTTGGTCCATATCCCTCTAAACCTGCCCTATCCATATACCTGTTTCTTATCTGTTTTTTAAAAACGTTGGGATAATCCCTGCCTCAACCACTTCCTCAGGCAGCCCGTTCCATACACCCACCACCCATTGTATGAAAACGTTACCCCTCAGATTCCTATTAAATATTTTCCCCTTCACCTTAAACCTGTAGTCCTTGATTTGCCTACTCTGGGCCAGAGACTCTGTGCATCTACCCAATCTATTCCTCTCATGATTTTATACACCTCTATAAGATCACATCTCATCCTCCTGCGTCATGAGTCCCAGCCTACTCAACCTCAATATAGGGGGCGCCGTCCCGTACGGGTATGGCTGCCCAGTCTGCAGCTGTCCGTTTTTCACTTTTTTTAAATTTTTAGTTAGTTGAGTTTTTGTTTTTCGGAGCTCTAGTCTTTTTTATGTGGGGGGGGGGGGGGGGGAAGGGGGAAACTACTCTTCAGGGTCCCTACCTGGTCGGAGAAGCAGCTTTCTCCGGGCTGCACCTTCGACCCGTCCTCGCGGCCTACCAGCGGGCCTGGAGCGGCATTTCCCAAGGGGACCGCCCAGAACCTTGGCTTCGGCGGCGGCGCAGCGCTATCGTGGAGCGGAGCGGGCGATGCCTTGCCTGGGCCACCGCGCTAGAACTCCGGTGAGCTGGGACCGCTTGAACATCGCGGTCTGTGGAGCGGCCAGCTGCGGGCGGCAGCACTGAACTTTACATCGGGAGCCTGGGATCTCTGGACGAGATCACCAGTGGTGGAGCTCCATCTGGCACGGCCTGTCGGCATCGGTAGCCACGGTCTCGAGTAAGGAAGCGGCTGCTCCAGGTGTCCCATGCCACTGTGAGGATTCTCCCGACGCCGGAACAACATCATCCGGTGAGAACGGCCTGGAACATCGGGCAGCCATAGCAGTGACTGTGGAGGCCTCAATAGGCCCAACTATGGGTGGACTTGGGAATGGGGACTGGACATTGTGCCTTCCCTCACAGTGGGAACCATTGTGGGGGGATGTTTCTATGTTTATTGTTAAATTCTTAGTGTGGTGTCTTATCTTTATCTGTGTGCTGCACGGCAAGTCAAATTTCACTACACCAATTGGTGTATGTGACAATAAATGTCCTTTGTCCTTTTCCTCTCCCTATAGCTCAGACCCTCTAGTCCTGGCAGCATCCTTGTAAAAAGTTCAATAAGGAAATCATTCCGACAGATCCCCCAACGGAATGCATTTTTTTCAAGGGTTACGAGAGAATAAACAACGGTCGAAATTCCCAAATGTTGATACATTTTTATTTTCCAAAAGAGCAATATATTTGCTTGCGAATAGTTTGGTTGCCTTCAATGGAGTTATCAGCAGATGTAACCGCTTCCTCCACAACAAGCATTTAAGTAAGTATCCTGATTTAATAATTCATTTGATTCTCATTGAAAGATGAGGTCAGGGAGTGAATACGTATTCACATACGCCAGAGTGCTATTCAAATGCAAAAAAGTAGTTATTACAGTCACCTTGTTTTATGAAATCAGAGATGTATTTTTACTTTGAGTGGCTGCTACTATTGAAACAAGTTCTTTTTTATACCTGGTGATCTGTCTTTGCCGAGATCAAAGATGGATCATAAAAACAGAATAACCTGTCATAAAATTAAATTTGCTGTTGAATCCCTTCTATTCTTTGCTAATTCTTTTGCACCCCATGCTCTGTAGCCCACACAATGAGAAATGAGAGGCTCTTTAGGCCTGTCAAAAGATGGCAAAGAAATGTTACAGCTTACAGATCTCTCTTGCAGGTGGGCAGCAACCTATGGTTCAGACTGAATCACTGCTAACTTGAGCAACTCTTAAGTCAGACTAAATTGTTCAATCAATTCCTGTGTGACATCAATTATCCCTTCCAGCCATTGAAGAACATTGCTCCCAGCCTTTGCAATGTTTAGTTTAGAGATACAGCACGGAAACAGGCTCTTCGGCCCACTGAGTCCGCACCGACCAGCAATCCCCATACACTAGCACTATCCTACTCACGAGGAACAATTTACAATTTTTACCAAAACCAATTAACCTGCAACCCCGTATGCCTTTGGAGTGTGGGAGGAAACTGCAGCACCCAGGGATAACCCATGCAGTCACAGGGAGAATGTACAAACTTCATACAGACAGCACCCGTAGTCAGGATCGAACCTGGGTCTCTAGCGCTGCAAGTTAACAACTCTACTGTTGCGCCACCACGCCGCCCAAATTGAAGAATATTACTTTGTCACTGAATCATATTACTCCCTGTTAGTTAATATTGAGGAAAGACAGAATGCTGGAGTAACTCAATGGGTCAGGCAGCATCCTTGGAGAACATGGATAGGTGATGTTTTGGGTCGAGACGCTTCTTCACATTCTATAATTAATATTACTCTGAGTCAGTGAATGCTGTTCAATCATCCCCCTTACTTTTACTCCCTTTCAACCACAGATCAGTTCCTTCACAACCACTCAACAGTCTCCTCCCAAACAGCGATCACTTTTTTTGACCAAAGATCATTTCAGTCCAGACACACGATCACTCTCTCCCTGCCCACCGACCACTTGAGAGTGATCAGTCCCAACTACCAATCACTGACCACCGATTACTCCCGTCCCACCAAAAGATCACTCTACTTCCAATCACCAATAACTCTTCCCCATCCACGGAATGTATTCCAAGTCACTGACCTTCCCTCCCACTGCCCATCACCCAGTCTCCACGTTCGACGGTGCCCAGGTCCCCAGAAGAGATTTATTCCAACCCATCGAGGTTGGCTGCAGAGGTTTTGCAGGGCTCTACAGAGACTTGAGTGCGCTGGGCTTAGATGGTATGGAGAGGAGAAGAGCCGTCAAGAACACCACAGAGGCAGCGTAGAAGGCCTCGAGATAGCTCTGGATCAGGAGAGGAGTTCCATGGGGAGGAGCGAATGCCACCTGAACACAAGTCGTGGTCCGATCAACCATGGCTGGGTCGCCTGGGTGAGGGTGTCTGATGTTGAAACACCCGAAACACCCAATGACCACAGGTTACATCACTGATGATGTGTTGAGGAGCATCAATAGATGTATTTTTATCAATGACCTCATCTGTCAGCAGTGTCGTTGTCTCCAGTTACTGATCGTCCTTCTTGGGAGAGGGAGAGAGTTCTCTGACCCTGTGTTAACTCTGCTCCACGCTTCCTGCTCCACCTTCCCCAATTCAGTAAAACCCCATTAAATCCGCTGTCCAATGACTTGGAAATCCCAATACTTTGGCATCTTGCTCACGAGGCAGCATTTGCTGTGTTCCCTTCCCACTCACAGGACCTCAGTTGTTGCACTCCTTATCGACTTTCCTTTATCATTATTGGGTGACCTCTGTTGGTCTGGAAAAACGGATAATACGGCAAGACTCTGGAACCAAGGATGCCGCATAATACAGGTGGTGAACCTGTATTAACATCTCAGTGGCTGATATGTCCCCAGCTGAAAAATGAGGTGCTCTTTCTCAACCTGACACTGGTCAACATTGAAGCAATATAGGAGGCTGAGACAGAGAGGTTACTGTGGGAGCACAGATGGAGAATTATAGTGGCAGGTATTTGGATGCCTAGTGTGGCCTTTGTGGGCTGCAGAGCAGTTGGCGAAACTGTAATTGGTTTCTGCAATGAAGAGGACACAAATCCATAGCTTTAACTTGGAAGAAATACCAGTGAATCAGTACTTCATCAGGAAGGACAGTTTGCAACAAATTTCATTACAGCCACTAGATGGTGATAATTGTCAAGAAAAGAATGACAATGCTCTCTGGCTTCTGAATGGTCCTTCCATAAGCTGTGGAACTGTCTGATTCACTTCTTACCCATTGTGGACGTTGGAGTTTGTCGATGGAATTGTTGCGTTATAATGTTGAGAACTATATTCTTCATTCTGTATTTACCCAATGCTCTACCTATTGTACTTGACTACAGTAAACCCTCGTTATAACGGAGCAGAGGGGGAGGAATGGTGTCTGTTATTGCCGATGGTCTGCTATAACCGAGTGTAATATATGGCATTTCATGTGTAGAAATCTGGCAATAAAATTCAGGCTGAGCAAGAAATGCACTGACAGAGGTGCCCTTGTTTTCAGCTGAAACATTAAGGTCAAAGCCTTACCTGTCCGAAGCCACAAAGCTCTAAGGTCTCAATACAGCAATACAGGTAGTTGCGGCAGGCGGGGCTGAGGGAGCTGCGTGGGTCAGGGGTGGCGTTGGCAGAGGAAGGGCTGGTCTCAGCAGGTGCGGCTGAGGAAGTGGCTGGGGTGGCTTCGGCAGTCCATTCAATATGATCCTGGCTGATCATCCAGAATCTGTACCGTTTCTGCTTTCTCACCATATCCCTTGATTCCGTCAGCTTGGAGAGCTATATCTAACTATCTCTTGAATACATCTAGTGAATTGGCCTCCACTGCCTTTTGTGGCAGAGAATTCCACAGATTCCAGGCATGTTCCAGGCACTCACCACCTTCTTAAACTGTGACCCCTGGTTCTGGACTCCCACAACATGGGGAACATTTTTCCTGCATCTAGCCTGTCCAATCCCTTAGGAATTTTATAATATCTGATCTGAATGGATAGCATGCAAAGCAAAGCTTTTACACTGTACCTCAGCACAGGTGACAATCGTAAGCCTAAAGCTAAAGTGCTTGGATTGGGATGCTGAGATGCCGTGTATAGGCACTTGTGGTTATGCACAGGGTTGGAGGCTGGACTCGTGAACATCATTAATTCATCACCATAGCACTTCAGGATGGGCCTTACACCTAATGGCTGCAGGACAGAGATCCTCTAGTCACCGTCTCCTGCAACACAACACTGTCCTCTGAAAATGATGGCTCACAGCGGAACCCTGGAAAACATGGACCACTTCTTACATCTTATATCATCATACAAACAGGCCTCCCTTCCATTGACTCCATTTACACATCATGCTGCCTCGTCTAGGCCACCAGTATAACCGAGGATGCGTTGCAATCCGGCCACTCCGTCTTCTCCCCACTCCCATCGGGCCATCAATGTTGAAATTCACCACCACCTTTAATGCGCCAGTACAGCCTTGATCAATTGAGGAGAGTGGTGTTTTGAGAACAAGTCTTGAAAGTCTTGCCACCGGGTGGCGCCGTACGATGGCAGCCTCGCTAACAGTCTGTCTTGTCCTTTTCTTCTTTTGTTGTTTTTACTCTGTTGTTAAATGTATTTTTTAGTGTACCTTTAGTTTTGTATTATGGGGGGGGAAACTTTTTAAATCTCTTTCCTTGACGGAGATGTAACTTTGTCCGTATCGTATCTCCGTCCGCACTGCGGCCTAACATCGTGGAACTGGCAGTCCCTTTGCTGGGGATCGACTTCAGGAGCTCCAACCATGGGATCCTGCGGACTTAACATTGTGGAGCTTGCGGTCCCTTGGTTAGTGACCAACTTCGGGAGCTCCAAGCTGCAGGGGCTTCGACCTCCCCAATTGCGGGATTTCCCAGATACGGGAGCTTCGATCGCCGGCTATGGGAGCTTAGATTGCCCTGACTGCGGATGGTTTGACTGCCCTGACCGTGGGAGAAAAGGAGGGAAGAAGATAAGACTTTATTGCCTTCCATCACAGTGCGCTGTGGAGATTTTTATGTTAATTTTTATGTAGTTGTGTGTCTTGCTGCTTTTTTGGTATGAGTGTATGGCAAATCAAATTCCTTGTATGTTCTTACATACTTGGCTAACAAATACCTTGTATCTTGTATCTAAACTCATCTAAACTCTACCAGTTAGTGGTGATGACTGCCTCCTTCACCATCTAAACCAGGCATCTGAAGACACTGGGAAGATGCAACCAATGCTGTCTATACAAACATTTCCAAGTTTACTAACGTTGATGACCTTCCCAGACCATCATCCTCAGCACTTCCATCGACTACATTGGGAAAGCCACATTGTTTATATGTCTGATATCAAACTCTCAAAATACTCGCTGAGTCCTCCCCAGGTTATTTACAGTCTGCACATGTACGATCATCTGGGAGACTGGCGGGATGGACTTACCAGTTGCGGCCGGGATGCAGATATCTTCTGTCACGTGGGAACTTGGTTCATGGCAATATGTGAATGGGTGACTTAATGGGCTATGGTTAACTACACATTGCTCTTGGTTGTCTACATTTTAATTAAAGATATTGCCGGGCATCTGCAGTTCCAACTGTTCGGATTATGAACTGTTCTCAGGAAAGAAACGCTGATGTAACCCTGGTAGGATCTGTATCTGTCACGGTTGAACGTTTCCACACAGTGGAGTGGGACTTCAGGCTTCTGTACGCCCTGCCCTATGGCAGCAGTGAGAAGAGGTCATGATGGGATTCCATGATAGAAAGATAGATGATAGATCTGATAAGACAGTCGACAAGAATTAGACGTGTTTTAGAACAAATTAGCTTAATACAGGACCAATGGTCAACAAAGGAGGTGATGATTTGAGTCATAGGGTCATACAGCACAGAAACAGCCCTTTGTTCCAACTTGTCCACGTTTGACTGCTTTTGGCGCATATCCCTGTAAACATTTCCTATCCATGTACCTGGCTAAGTGCCTTTTCAATACTTTTATAGAAACTGTTTCAACTACCCTCTTCTTCTTTCGTGTGGCGTGCACAGCCTAAAGTTGTAGGACAACTTCTTCTATTTGATCTTCTGTTTGTGCACGTCAAGTTGATTGCATTTGTCGAAACAGGGCAGACCACATGAAGGTCGCAATCTTCCACCCCTTTCAACTACCTGCTTTGGCAGCTCATTCCATAAACCCGGCACCCTCTGAATGAAAAAGCTGCCCCTCAGGTTTATATTAAATCATTCACCTCTCACCTTAAACCTATGTCCTCTAGTTTTTGAATTACCTACCCTGGGTAAATAACTCTGCATTCACACTATCTATTCCCATGATTTTATACATAGAATCAAATGGATTATTAAATCAGGACACGTATGACTGAAACATAATGTCCCAACTTCTATATTCAATACCTTGACTGATGAAGACCGATGCAGTCAAAATCCTTCTTGATTACCCTATCTTCCTGTGATGCCACTTTCAGGGAATTATGTATCTGTACTGCTAGATCACGCTGCTCTACAACACTCGCCAGGGCACTACCATTCATATGAATGTCCTGCCTTTGTTTGACTTTGCAAAAATGCAACACCTCATATTTATCTGCATTAAACTTCATTAGTCACTTCTCAGTCCACTTGTCCAGCTGGTCACGATCCTGCTGTAAATAACAACAAAGGAAATGGATATGTAAGATTGCAAGAAATAAGACTGTAAGAGATGTGATGAAAGGGGAAAGAAAGGCCAAACTATAGTAAGACCTACAACATCTGGGCGGCATGGTGGCGCAGCAGTAGAGCTACTGCCTCACAGCGCCAGAGACCCAGGTTCGATCATGACTACAGGAGTCTGTACGGAGTTTGTATGTTCTCCACGTGACCTGCGTGGGGTTTCTCTGAGATCTTCAGTTTCCTCCCACAGTCCAAAGTCGTACATGTTTGCATGTTAATTGGCTTGGTAGAGATGTAAAATTGCCCCTAGTGTTAACGTGCAGGGATTGCTGGTCGGTGCGGACTCGGTGCGCTGTATGTCTAAAACTAAAAAACGAATAAAAAACAAGGAACAATATGAGAGTTTCATATTTTCACAGGAGTGGTCAAAGGAAAAACATGTGTTGAAATGGCAAAATGGCAGATGTGTCAGTCTTTACAATAGAGACTGAGGACTATATAGCTGATGTGCTAACGAGCTGAAAAAAATCTCATTAAAGTCAATGGAAGCAAGAGAAAATTTGTAAGTAAAATTATCAGAATCAGAATGCCTTTTATTGTCACTATACACATGTACAATGAGATTAAAAGCTGGTCCTACTCAGTGCAAAACAAAACAAAAAAAGGGGGGGGATAAGGTGCACATTTTCTGCAGCGCTATATACATATCTATAAAAAGACAATGGATAAATAGAATGGATAAATAGGATTCCTATATCCAGTATGGGTTATTGTACATATTGGAAATTACAGTTACAGTACAAATTACAGTAGGTGGATAGATGAAAGTCCGGGGGTTAGGCTGTGAAGTCAGCGCATGTGTGAGCTCAGAGAGATAATGGATTTTGGAAATAAACTGTTCTTGAGTCTATTTGTCCTTGTGCTGATGCACCTATAGCGCCTCCCTGAGGGTAGCAGGTCGAACAGGCCAAATGCAGGATGGGAGCTGTCCTTGATAATGTTCTTCGCTCTGCTGAGGCAGCGGGCGGTGTAAATGTCCATCAGAGAGGGGAGAGGGCAGCCGATGATCTTCTGTGCTGCCCTAACTACCCTCTGAAACCTCTCCCTGTCTGCCATGGTGCAGCTGCCGTACCATGCTGTAATGCAGTGTGTCAACAGGCTCTCAATGGACGAGCGGTAGAAGGTCAGCAGCGGGTTGGAGTCCAGGTTGTGCTTCCTGAGGACCCTCAGGAAGTGCAGCCGCTGCTGAGCCTTCTTGATGACCGCTGTGATGTTGTCAACATAGATGAACAAAGATCCTTAGGATTTGAATCAGGATTTCAAAGGAATTGGGTGAGGAGATCTAGCAATAATCTTCCAAAGCTCTCTAAATTCATAAATTGTTTCTGCAGATTGGAACATTGCAAATGTACTGTAACTCCCTTGTTTAAGAAAAGATGAGAGAGAATCCAGGAAATTATAGATCTGATAGCCTGCAATCTGTTGGGAAGTTATTGGAATCTATTAATAAGGACAGGCTGAATATTATTTATAGTAATTTGAACTGATAGAGAGTCAACATTTATTTGCAATAAAAAAGATAGAAAATAGTAATGCTGAGAATATCAGGCAGCATTTGTGAAGAGGCCCACAGAGTTAACGCTTTAGGTGGATAACCTTTTATAAGAAACAGGAAAAGTTAGAAATCCAAAAAGTCAAAGCAGATGAATAGGTACATGTAAAAGATAGGACATATCCAATGAATCTAAATGGGTTTTTTTTAGGAAGTCATTAAAGAAGTGGGAAGAGAAATATCATAATATTTTGTGCACCACCTGTAAGCATTTGATAAGATTTAATTTTAGAAATTGTTAGTTAAAATTAAAATTTAAGGAATTATTAACCTGGTTAGTAGACTGATATGTGGTAAAAGATAAAATATTTTGTAGAAGAGAGCATCAAAGACTTTACTTTAGACTTTAGAGATACAGCGTGTAAACAGGCCCTTCGGCCTACCTAGTCCGCATAATGACCACATAATGACTAGCAATCACCCCTGTACACCAGCACTATCCTACACACTCGGGACAATTTACAATTTTATTAAAGCCAATTAACCTACAAACCTGTATATCTTTGGAGTGTGGGAGGAAACTGGAGTACCTGGAGGAAACCCACGCGGTAACAGGGATAATGTACAAACTCTGTACAGATAGTACCCATAGTCAGGATTGAACCCGTGTCTCTGAGTGAAAGACAGTGAAAGACAGCAACTCTACCGCTACACCACTGAGCCCAAATTTAATACATTTTAGATCCTAATCCTTGGATTACGAAGACTGATTATTTAAACTAGTTTTATTAAAGTTCCTGGGAATGCATGAGATTGAGAATATATATAAAATTCTGAAAGGAGAAAATCTTCTGCTGGTGGAGAATTTGAAGACCGATGGGGAACTCTCTTGAACTTCTACAGGTGCACAGTAGAGAGCATGCTGACCGGTTGCATCGTGGCTTGGTGCGGCAACCTGAGCGTCCAGGAGCGGAAAAGGCTGCAAAAAGTCGTAACCACTGCCCAGTCCATCATCAGTTCTGAGCTCCCCACCATCGAGGGGATCTATCGCAGTTGTTGCCTCAAAAAAGCTGCCAGCATCATCAAGGACCCACACCATCCTGGCCACACACTCATCTCTCCGCTGCCATCGGGTAGAAGGTACAGGAGCCTGAAATCTGCTATGTCCAGATTCAGGAACATCTTCTTCCCCACAGCCATCAAACTATTAAACACAACTCTAAACAAACTATGAACTATAACAACCTATTGCACTTTATCTGTTTACTGCTGTGTGTATATATATATATTAGTAAGATTAGACGAGGACTTACCAGTTTGAAGTTTGATCTTGATTTTATGAGGAGTTACGTTGGTGATTACGTGAAGAAGACCCGCCAGGCCGCATGCGCACCAATCTTCAAAGCAGCGGTATGAAATCACAAATAACAACACCGAAGTGACATAGCAAGGTGCGTGACTCGAGAACTACCAGATGATCCTTTATGAGAGAAGGTTGGGTGTGGCGGGCACGTAATCACCAACGTAACTCCTCATAAAATCAAGATCAAACTTAAAAATGGTAAGTTCTCATTTAATCTTACTATTTTACTTCGGAGTCGCGTGAAGAGTTCAAAGCTTTGTGATTTCATGCCGCAAATTACAAATCTCGGCATCCCACTGCATTGATTGACTCGATTGAGAAATTAATGCATTAGTAGTAACAATGCTTTTAATGCAGTAATAACGTTTATTTAAAAAATACAAACAAACAACAGTACCCCTCTATCCCAGGGCACTTTAAACAGAAATTAAAATAGCATTGGCAAACAGCCCTGGATCGGCAATCGGCCGATAATAGAAATTATGAAAACATCAGCTCATCCGGTGGTCACCAAATTATGGTCGATGGGCACTACCCTCGCCTTGGCCGCCGATGTAGCTGCTGCCCTAGTGGAATGAAATGTAAACACACTATCTAAATGATGTGCTGACGTTGATGCTGACCTGGTGGAATGAGATATACAATCGGCAGTGTTAATACCTGTATAACCCAGAACCTGCTTGAAATAGTCTGAACCGACCTTCCTTTGTGTAGTTGTTTGCTGACTAATAAACAATGCTGATTCCATACTTCTTAGGATTCTGGTGGCCTTGATAACATAGACGCGAGACCGTGGGGTATCCGAAAATGATCTTAAATCATGCCAGCCCTAGTCTACGCTGCTTGTGTAGACCTGAATGTAAAATGTAATGGCACCTGCAGCCAATTCCATCCTATCTAGCCACAGCGTTTGCATTGTTTGCCGTCGTTGTGCTGATATAAGTGTCATAACTAAGGATGTAGCTGGAACCCCTTGGTGAAGTAATGTTCACACATTTTCAATAACCAACTGCATAATCTTGTAATGGGAGAACTTGTGTCTTTTAACAACTCGCTATCCGGGTTGAACCCGACAGCGTAGTTCCCTTGTATTGCAGCTGTAGTGTCTCTATAACTGAATTATTTTCAAATACCATTTAAAATGAACTGGAAAATGTCAGTAACCTGTATCGTATTAAACGTAACATTAACATTTAACAAAAAACACTTCCCCTCAATAGGAATGTACAGCTTTTTTGGGTGCTTTCCTGCACACAGCAGTGAGCACCTTCATGGCTTGATGTGACAACCTGAGGCATAAGTCAATCCATTCAAAATGTGTAATTCAATAATTGTTTTACTGTGCAAAGGCACCACAGTTTGAAACAGCAAGTTCTTGTGTTTTGGAATAACCGTATACCGTTGTACCATAATACCTGATGAAGCAGGCAACATGGACGTTTGACCAGTCCAACAGTACGAACCCAAGCGAGGTCTTGCTGACTGTTTTAAGACCCGGCTAATGAGGCAAAAATGAGGAAGACATAAAAGACCATTCCTCCTATTGAAGCAAGAATGTATTTCTCCGCACTGTTGTGCCACATATGTTTGCAATCAGTGAATAAACATGCACCAACATGTTGATATTCGATGTAGTATTGAACCATGCTTTCATCATACTTTGAAATCCAACACTTATTCTGTGTTATCAACGATCTGAACTGGATGATACACCAGTGGCAAAGGAGATTTAGGTAATTATTACAGGATACTTTTACTTGATTACATAACATATGTCACCATCATAGAGCAGCAACTTGAATTTGAGCATGTAGAATATGTATATTCACTCAATAGCCCCTTACCCATGGTGTGCATCTAGTGTATATATATAGTTGATACCAACAATTGAAGAATTGGTAACTCATGCAATCTCAATACCTCAAAGTAGGTGATGGTATTCGGAACTTCTCATCTTGGAGTCCTAGCATCAGTTTGTAATAACTGACAATGGTCTAATTGCTACTTACATGATATCAGTTCCTTGATTTGCTCGGCTGAAACACAGCTGCCATATTGCCAATTACTCTTGATGAAAATAAAACTCAGTTTTATAACAGATTGCTATAACTCCAATCTCTTGCCAAATGGCGGAGTCAAGGCTAATAATAATTAAAGGTAAATCCCAATGACCAACAAACAGTTTATCTCATACCCCAAAGCTTTACTGTTATAGTACAGTTATATTGTCTTTGATAACCTTTGTAATGGGATTTGCATAGCATGGATCTCTGACCCGTATGAATCTGTTGTTAGTCAGGAAAATAACTTTTCATATTCGGAAAGTTCAAATGCCCAACACTCTCTATTCTTCATAATAACATGCCACTCCTGCTTATTCCATGGGTGGTTTGCATAAGAACTTTTGCCCAATTTCCAAACCTTAATTAAAAAAAAAAATAACCCTGGCCATAATCCAAACTTGCTTGGAATGCCCATTTTAGAATTAACTACCTACCCTTGACTCTCAATGGGACATCGCTGAGTCCCCGTCCACCAAAGTTCTGCGGTTGAAATTTGTGTGTGGCGGGAGGTCAGCATTGAACAGAAACCCATATAAACATCATGGGTACAAGTACAGGTATAGGTCACGGGGCAAGAGACTCATCTCATTCACCATTTACCACCCCTTGATGAGGAGCACGATGGAGTGCTTTCCTCTTGCCTGAAAGTCCGCAGCGCTGGCAACCCTCAAGAAAAGCTCTACACTATTTGGATAAGGCCGCCTGCTTGAATGGCACCCCCACACATCACCCCAAACATCCATTTCCTCCATCACCCACACATACTGTATATCATCTACAAAATTCACTGTATGTTTTCAGCTATTCCATTTAGCACTTTTCACACCTGAGAACTTTACCACAACAAAGCACATTGGAATGCCATCATCTGCAGATTCCTATCCACACTATTCCTGAGGAACAGATGTTTCCAGGGGATTTGTGGGTCTGACTGTCTCCAGGTATTTTGAGGGACAGACTGGTGTTCTCAGGTGAAGTTTGTCTTCAAGTATTCTGATGGTTTGTTTATATCCAGGCTTTCTGATGATCGGATTCTCTCCGGGTTCTCTGATGGATTGACTATCTCCAGGTTTTCTGATGGTCTCCTTGTTTCCAGCTGTTCTGATGGTTTGACTGTCTCCTGTGGTTTTCATGATCTGACTGTCACCAGGTGGTCTGATGGTTTGTCTGTCTCCAGGTGTTCTGATGGTTTGACTGTCTCCAGGTGTTCTGATGGTTTGACTGTCTCTGGGTGTTCTGATGGTTTGTCTGTCTACAGGTGTTCTGGTGGTCTGACTGATTCCAGCTGTTCTGATGGTCAAAATGTCTCCAGGATTTCCGATAGTCTTCTAGTTTCCATCTGTTCTGATGATTGGGTGGAAAATTGGATAAGTAAGTATGCAGATGATACTAAGATTGGGGGTGCTGTGGATAATGAAGTCGATTTTCAAAGTCTACAGAGAGATTTGGGCCATTTGGAAGAGTGGGCTGAAAGATGGCAGATGGAGTTTAATGCTGATAAGTGTGAGGTGCTACATCTTGGCAGGACAAATCAAAATAGGACGTACATGGTAAATGGTAGGGAATTGAGGAATGCTGTGGAACAGCAGGATCTAGGAATAACTGTGCATAGTTCCCTGAAGGTGGAATCGCATGTAGATAGGGTGGTAAAGAAAGCTTTTGGTCTGCTGGCCTTTATAAATCAGAGCATTGAATATAGGAGTAGGGAAGTAATGTTAAAATTGTACAAGGCATTGGTAAGACCAATTTCATTTCGGAGTCACGTGAGTGACTTCGTGAAGAGCCCGCCGGCGCGCATGCTCGACATATCGTCGTAACGCGTTGCTGCGACGGCTGGCGGTGGAGCGCGCTCCTCGCCAGCCCTTCATAAGGGGCCACGGAGGTGAGTATTCCACCTTTAGTTGGTGGTCCTTGTTGTCTGATTATGTCTTGCAGCAAGGACATGGATGGGAGTTCGAAGGGCCGGAGGACGTCAGGACGAGTTCGCCGGTCAACAGTTCCGGGGCCTTTACCATCGGCAGTACCTGCAGCGCAGGCCGGGACTCAGGCGGAGATGTGGGTAAGCCCTGTGTTCACAGGTCCAGATCCGCCAGCACACCACAGCTCGGAGGAGTTCGACGAGGAGGAGTGTGGTGTGCCGCCAGAGCAGGGGGACCCTGCCATGGCAGTCAGGTTGTCAGCGGGCTCGCTGGCGACCTTGAGCAGGGCGCGTGCCGTTGCACGGTCTGTTCCACTCAGCCCTCCGAGAAGGGGGAGGGGAGGAGCCCAGAAGCCTAACCCTGTTAGGGCTAAGGCATTGCCTGTCGCGGAGGAGCGGTCAGGTTCCAGGGCGAGACCCGGGGCGGCTGTGAGGTCCAGCCGGCACACCCCGACTCTCGACGCCGGGACGGGTCGGTTGAGTCGGGTCTCGTCGCGGTCGCCGAGCCCCCCATGGATGGGTGGGCGGCACCATGCGTCGGCAACGTCCACGATGTGGGTAGCCGGCAAGACTGCGCGGGCCCCAGGTAGCCATGCTTCGGCTGGGGCCGACACTTCGCCGCATGTGCCCTTAGTGGCAGCGGCTTCAGCTCTCGCTAAACGGAGGCGATTGAACACGCCCGCGCAGGAATCGCGCAGTTTCGCCTCGGCGGCTGTTAGCGACAACTACCGGCACCGGCAGGGCCTCGACGAGGTGCGGGCCGATGACAGGAGCCCGGTTTTCTTTTCAGAGCCGGAGGACTCCGACCACCTGAGTGTTCAGGGTGAAGGGCGTATTGACCGTATGGAGCGGCTGCTGGAGCTCCTGCTTCAACGTCAACAACAGCAGGGCAGCAACAGGCACAGGGCGTCTTCACCAACATCTACTATCAGCCTGGAGCAGCACGAGGAGGAGGTTCTGGTGGATCCCGTACCACCTCCGGTGGAGGTGCCAGCGGAGGAACTTTTGGATGTGGCGACCAAATTCGCGGCCCCACATACGGCTGGTCTTCCTCTCAATTCAAAGCTGGCAGCCACAGTGGACTTTCTTAATAATCAGGTGCTGCAGGAAGAAGTCCTCATCCAGGCTATGAGCCGTCACAAGGCTCCATCAAACTGCAACTCCCTCAACGTGCCTGTGGTCAATACGCCAATATGGGGCAACATCAGTGCGGCTATCCGTCAACAAGAGCTACAATTGCAGCGGATCCTGAAACTCCTCACGGCCGGTATTACCGCCTTTGCGCGGTCGGTGGACGAGGACGAGCTGAATTTGGACCAGGAAGATGCTCTGGCCTTATTGTGCGCGACCCAGCACGAAATCAACGGGTTTCGCAAAAACAGCATCCGCCCAGCACTCAACCCGAAGTTTGCAGGATTGTGCAAACCACCGCCGCCGCCGCCGCCCCGTCAGCTCTTTGGTGAGGACCTCTCGAAGAGAGTCAAAGAGCTTGACGAACAAGCCAAAACGGTGGGGATCATGCGCTCTAAGAGTGCCCCCACACCGTCCGGCTCAAAAGCTCCATACATTCGCTCACGAGGGTCGGCCAGTGCCTCGACGAGGACTCACCCTCTAGCTCCACAACGACAACAACACCAGAACCAGCACCAAGGGTCTTTTTTAGGACAGGGTCGGCAGAGACCTTTTTGGAAATCGAAGACGCCGCGCCCTCAAGCCAACCCAGCACCTCCACGGCCACCCACACGTGTCAAGGACCGCCGGTAACCACGGAGGTGAGGGGGTCTGGTTCTCTCTTTTCTCTCTGTTTAACTTCCCATGTTGGTGGTCGTTTACGGTTGTTTTTGGATGCATGGGGTAATTTTACTGGTGATGAGTATGTGTTGCGGAATATTCAGGGGCATAAAATTGAGTTTATTAATGGCGACATTCCTCCATCCCAGCACATGCCTGGTCGTACGTTCAAATTGTCTGCTGCAGAACAGGCAGCAGGTTACAAGGAAATTTTAAGTTTGGAACAGAAGGGTGTGATTGAGAAAACAGTGCATGAGCCAATTGAATTTGTTTCGAACATATTTACTAGACCTAAGAAGGATGGAGGCTGTCGTGTCATTATTGATCTAACCCGTTTGAATACGTTTGTAACATATACTCATTTTAAAATGGATACGTTTGAAACAGCCAAATCATTGATTTCTCATGGCTGCTTTATGGCATGCATTGATTTGAGGGATGCATATTATTCAGTATCCATCCAGAAAGATGATAGAAGGTTTTTGAAATTTATCTGGATGGGGCAACTTTGGCAGTATAAGGCTTTGCCTAATGGGCTTACTACAGCCCCTAGATTGTTCACTAAATTGGTGAAGCCAATCATGGCTTATTTGAGACAACGACATCATATAGTTATGGCCTATTTAGATGATGTCTTTATTGTGGGCCACACCCTGCAATTGGCTGAACAGGGTGTTGCAGCTGCTGTCAATATATTTCAACAATTAGGATTCATTGTCCATCCAGAGAAATCAAAGTTCTGCCCTGCCCAGGTAATTAATTACCTAGGGTTCACGGTGAACTCAATGAGCATGAGGATAACTATACCAATTAACAAAATTGAGGAAGTCACTAAGGTGTGCAGAGATTTAATTGGCACCAATATACCATCGATTCGGCATACAGCCACAGTAATTGGCAAGTTAGTGGCTTTGTTTCCGGCAGCACGATATGGACCTTTGCATTATCAGAATTTGCAAAGAGCTAAAATTACTGCGTTAAAATGGAACGCTGGTCATTACGATCGATCTATGCAGCTGCCGTCCGAAGCAATAACTGAGTTGCAATGGTGGGTGTGTCACATTAGCAACTCATTTAAGCCTGTCAGGGAGGCTAATCCGGTGGTATATTTACAGACTGATGCAAGCTCCAATGGCTGGGGAGCTACTGATAATTGCTCTAGTTGTGGGGGTAGATGGGACACCCTTGAGGCATCGATGTTGTTGACTCAAGGGATTAACTATTTGGAGTTGCTGGCAGCATTCCACGGACTTCGTGCATATTGTTCCAAGCTTGTTGGAGCACACGTCCGTCTCCAAATAGACAACACCACAGCTGTGGCATATTTAAACCATATGGGTGGTACCAGGTCAGTTTCGTGTGACAAATTGGCTAACTCAATTTGGCTCTGGTGTATTCAAAGAGACATTTGGATTTCAGCTACCTATTTGCCAGGTGAGCTTAATACTGTGGCGGACACCAGGTCACGCAAATTTAATGACAACATTGAATGGATGTTGCATCCTGAGATTTTTGCTAAAGTCACAGCCAAATTTGGTAAACCGGACATTGACCTTTTTGCGTCACGGTTGAACCATCAGGTACCAGCCTACGTTTCATGGGAACCAGATCCTGGGGCAATAGCGCTAGATGCATTCTCGCTGGACTGGGGGAATTGGGTTTTCTATGCCTTCCCTCCGTTTTGCCTCATCAGTCGGGTATTGCGAAAGATTCAGGCAGATGCTGCCAAGGGCATCCTTATTATACCCGACTGGCCCACACAGCCTTGGTATCCGGTGGTCTTTGACATGCTCAACGAACCTTGGGTCCTTTTGAAGGGTTGCCCACAATTGGTTACTCACCCTGTGTCAGGGGAGCCACATCCCTGCCATGGCTATTTAAATTTGTTGGCTTGCAGGTTCTGAACAGGCCGTTAGTCCAATACGGCCTCTCGGCTCGGACCATGGATACCATCGGGGCGTCGTGTCGAGAGTCCACAAGGCGAAGATACCGCTCGCATATTAAGAAGTGGGAAGCCTACTGCAGCCGCTCTCGCATCACGTACGATGACGTGACAATAACCGACGTCCTGGAATTCCTCGCGGGGTTGCACCATGATGAACACTTAAGTTACAGTGCCATCAACAGCGCCAGAAGTGCGCTATCATTCTACCTCAAGATTGGGGTAGGATCCAACAGGCTAGTGTCCAGACTCATGCGGGGTATATTCAATATGAATCCGCCTACACCACGCTATAATATCACCTGGGATGTCAGGGACGTATTAACCCTGCTCAGGACGTGGTCTCCCATGGAAGGGCTCCAACTGGACCAACTCACCATGAAGCTGGTGATGTTACTAGCGCTGACTTCAGCTCAGAGGGTACAGACACTACACAAACTGCGTGTCGACAGAATGACATCTACCCCTACAGAAGTAGTCTTTTTCGTTGACGAGCTACTAAAGCAGCATAGACCTGGGTGCACAGGGCTGCAGCTGAAGTTCCCGGCATACCCCGCAGATGCTAGGCTATGTTTAGCCTCACATATCCGCCACTATGTCAAGGTGACGGCACGCATCAGAGGAATGGAGAGATACCTGCTAGTCACTCATAAGAGACCTCATCATCGAGTGACAGTCCAGACGATATCCAGGTGGCTTCGAGTCGTCTTGGGTAAGTCAGGTATCGACACTAATGTGTTCAAGTCTCATTCCACCAGGGCTGCATCGACGTCAGCGGCGAGGGTCATGGAGGTGCCCATGGACCAAATTCTCGCCACAGCAGGATGGGCGAATGAAGCTGTGTTCCAGCGTTTTTATAACAAGCCTGTTGCTGCTCCTCTACAGTTCGCAGAAGCCGTGCTGAATGCAGGTCAAGAACGTGGAGATGTCCCCGCATGAGGGGTTTTTGATTTGTTATTAATAAATATGCTTTTGTTTTGCAGTATGAGCTATTGAGCCAGTTTGTTCCTCCCATCCATCCCTGGTAGTGGTGTGTCAGCATGGACGTGGTCCAGGGCGTGTAATCACAGAAGCTTTGAAGTCTTCACGAAGTCACTCACGTGACTCCGAAATGAAATAGTAAGATTGAACGAGAACTTACCAGTTCGAAGGTTGATCTTTATTTTATGAGGAGTCGAAGTGAGGGATTTCGTGCCCTCCTCGCCCAACCCTCAATCACCTTCATCTGGTAATCTTAGTCAATTCAATCATACTATGCGAAGTCATTTCTATTGTTGGTTCTGTGATTCCACGCCGCTACTTTGAAGTATGTCGAGCATGCGCGCCGGCGGGCTCTTCACGAAATCCCTCACTTCGACTCCTCATGAAATAAAGATCAACCTTCGAACTGGTAAGTTCTCGTTCAATCTTACTATTCTGGAGTATGGTGTACAATTTTGGTCGCCTAATTATAGGAAGGATGTCAACAAAAATAGAGAGAGTACAGAGGAGATTTACTAGAATGTTGCCTGGGTTCCAGCAACTAAGTTACAGAGAAAGGTTGAACAAGTTAGGTGTTTATTCTTTGGAGCGCAGAAGGTTAAGGGGGGACTTGATTGAGGTCTTTAAAATGATGAAAGGGATAGACAGAGTTGACGTGGATAAGCTTTTCCCATTGAGGGTAGGAAAGATTCAAACAAGAGGGCATGACATGAGAATTAAGGGACAGAAGTTTAGGGGTAACATGAGGGGGAACTTCTTTACTCAGAGAGTGGTGGCTGTGTGGAATGATCTTCCTGCAGAAGTGGTGGAGGCAGGATCGATTTTTACATTTAAAAGTAAAGTGGATAGGTATATGGACGGGAAGGGAATGGAGGGGTATGGTCTGAGTGCAGGTAGATGGGACTAGGGGAAAATAAATGGTCGGCACGGACTGGAAGGGCCGAGAAGGCCTGTTTCCGTGCTGTAATTGTTATATGGTTATATGATGGTCTGACTATCCCCAGCTGTTCTGATGGTCTCACTTTCTCCTGGTATTCCAAGGTCCTATTCTTCAATGAATGTGGTCGACTCACTCATTTCTAATGAGACACTAAAATCAATTTGGACACAATTGTATGAAGTTGTAGGAATAAATTAATATAAAGTTCTTTATTAACCACGAGGCACAGAGACTGAGCACAAAGCCTGTGGCTTTGGCTGCGTACTGTGTTTTTTAGATAAAGGTTGCCCATATAATTCCTGTAATGCCAGGTTAACCTGTTAAGATTAACTGTTTTTATCCTTTCTATATTACTGCTGTACCAGTACAATTTGGTTAGCTGCTTCTGATGAGGGCACTGATATTTTGATAGGCAGTTCCAGTATCTGTGGGCATACATTTGTCAATAGCAAAAATAAATGATCTGGATAAGAAAGGTAAACAGTGATACGTGCATTCATTAGAGCCTTAGATAACCCGGGCAATTGAGGAGATACTAATCCCTCCTAATTTGATTATGTTTGTATCAGAGAACAAGTAAATTAATTCCAACTGCAAACGAATGGGATTAATTTTCCATAAATACTCCCAACACAATTTGATTGGAATGACTCAAAACAAGCTTGCAGAGGCCTTTGCCCTCATTGAAGTCTCAATACGTATGATAGACTTTGCAACGTGGAAACAGGCCCTTCAGCCCACTGAGTCCACGCCGACCCCGTTCACTAGCATTATCCAACACACTAGGGACAATTTACAATTTTACCAAAGAACAATTAACCTACAAACGTGTATGCCTTGGATGTGTGGGAGGAAACCAGAGAAACTCCACACAGTCATAGGGAGAACTAACACATTTTCTACAGACAGCATCCATAGTCAAGATCAAACCCGGGTCTTTGACACTGTAGAGCAGCAACTCTACCACTGAGCCACCGTGCCAATAGGCACAGACCTTCACACCAGTGATTTAGGGACAAGGCTCACAGGAATAGCTCCAAACCTAATGATAGGGAAGAGGGTAATGAATTGGTCTGAACTAGGGCTTTAGGCACTAGGTGTATCGGGAAAGAAAGGATATAAGGCAATTATGTGGGGAGCAAGTAATGAAAAAGTGTGAGTTACACCTTAGACCAGATGGCCAGCTTGTTACTGTATGTTTGGCTTACTTCAACATTCTTTGTGCACATGCATGTCATATAAGAAAAAAAGTGGAATAATTATAAATGCAAGTTCAACCTGGAAAGTACAGCATGGTAATAAAAATTGAGTCTGGGACCTAAAGACAAATACAGGAAATGTCAAGGAAGTGGCAGTGGGAGGAATAAATATCCTTGCTGATTAAGAATTAAAATACGTCAATGTCAAATTGGCGAGTGGATGAATAATGAGAGCAGGCAGTGGAGAGTTTATGGGTGGAGTTAAAATGTAAAAAAGATTTAAGACACAGCAGCAGTTGTGTGTAGGAAACTTGGCAGCAGCTGAAGTGGAAGAATATATAAATGTGGGAATTCAGAAAATAGCAACTCCCATATCAAAGATTATTCAGTGAAGATTAAATCCATAGGACTTAAATTACTATTATCCATAAAATCCATAGAATTAAATTACTGACCTAGGAAGGAAGTGTGCTAAGTGGCAGGAAAGAGAGATGAGGGGTAACATGCAGGTTTTCAAGTTGGCCAGTTGTCACTAATGCTGCCCCACTAGGATCTGTGAGAGGCAACTACGGATCATCGTTTAGTTGTCATGAGATGGGTGGCACGGTGGCGCAGCGGTAGAGTTGCTGCCTTGCAGCACAAGAGACCCGGGTTTGATTCTGATTAGGTATTGTACGTTCTCCCTGTGACCGCGTGGGTTTTCTCCGGGCGTTCCAGTTTCCTCCCAATCTCCAAAGATGTACATGTGTGTAGGTTATTTGGTTTTGGTAAAATTGTCCCTAGTGTGTAGGACAGTGCTAGTGTATGGGGTGATTACCGGTCGGCGCGGAATCAGTGGGCTGAAGGGTCTGTTTCCACGCTGCATCTCTAAAGTCTAAAGTCTACAGCAATTTTGAGCACCATATCTGAGTGAGGAAATGATCCCAGGAATTAGTAGGTTAATCTATGATGAGTGTTTGCTGGCAATGGGCCTGTACTTACTGGAGTTCAGAAGATCTCATTGGAACATACAGAATAGTGAAAGGCTTGGATAGAGTGGACATGAGAGGACTTTTCCACAAGTGGGAGAGTTGAGGACTAGAGGTCATAGCCTCAGAATTACAGGATGTTATGGGGAGAAGGCAGGAGAATGGGGTTAGGAGGGAGAGATGATTGGCGGAGTAGACTTGATGAACCGAATGACCTAATTCTACTATTCCTTATGACCTTAGGATCGATCTGCGACTAACTGTCTACTTCATGCACATGCACTTGTGGCACACACGACTGCAGTGTGTACAATCCACCAGCTATCTTGCAGCAACTTGCCAAAACTTCTCTGCAGCATCACTCAAACCAACAGCACCACCATCCCACAGAAAAGGGCAGCAAGTGCATGGGAACACAACCATCCACAAGCTCAACAAATGGGTCTTCATAGTTGGTGGATTCAAATCCTGGACCTCACTCCCCAATGATGCTGTGCGTGACCACCAGTTCAGGAGGAAGGATCACCATCATCACATGTGGGGAATTAGCTGTAAATGCTGCTTTTGTCAGCAGTGTTACAGTTACAGCTTAGTTTATTGTCACGTGTACCGAGGTACAGTGAAAAGCTTTTGTTGCATGCTATCCAGTCAGCAGAAAGACAATACATCATCACCATCGATCCATTTACAGTGTACAGATATGGGATAAGGGAATAACGTTTAGTGCAAGGTAAAGCCAGCAAAGTTCGATCAAGTGTGTAGGTAGGAACAGCGGATGCTGGTTTAAACCGAAGATACACACAAAAAGCTGGAGTAAATCAGCCGGACAGGCAGCATCTCTGGAGAAAAGGAATGGGTGACGTTTCGGGTCGAGATCCTTCTCCAGACTGGTTAGGGATAAGGGAAACGAGAGATATAGACGATGATGTAAAGAGATAGAGAACAATGAATGAAAGATATGCAAAAAAGTAATGATGATGAAGGAAACAATAATAGTCCGAGGGTCACCAATGTGGTAGATAGTAGTTCAGGACTGATCTCTGGTTGTGGCAGGATGATTCAATTTCTTCATCTGGAAAGAAACTAATTACCAACTTTGCACTGAGGGAGAAGGAAATATGTACCAGTTAACCAGAAAGGCATTGCAATATTTGCAATGTGGGTTGAAGTTAAGTTCAAAATATTAAAACTGTATGTTCACTCTTATCAGTATTTTCTTATACGTATACAAAATTATTAATGAAATTGTGAAAGAAAATTATCATAAATAACTAGACTGTCATTATTGAAATTAGATCTTTATATACAATAGACAATAGGTGCAGGAGTAGGCCATTCGGCCCTTCAACCCAGCACCGCCATTCAATGTGATCATGGCTGATCATCCACAATTAGTACCCAGTTCCTGCCTTCTCCCCATATCCCCTGACTCAACTATCTTTAAGAGCACTATCTAGCTCCCTCTTGAAAACCGGCCTCCACTGCCCTCTGAGGCAGAGAATTCCACAGACTCACTACTTGTTGTGTGAAAAAGTGTTTCCTCATCTCGGTTCTAAATGGCTTACTCCTTATTCTTAAACTGTGGCCCCTGGTTCTGGACTCCCCCAATATCGGGAGTTCTGGTTCTGGACTCCCCCAACATACTTTAGAATATAGAACAGTAACAGGCCCTTTGGCACCAAAATGTCCACGCCAAACATGATGTCAAGTTAAACAAATCTCCTCTGCCTGCATGTGATCCATATTCCTCCATTCCCGGCACATCCATGAGCTTCTCCAAAAGCCTCTTCAATGCCACTATCATATCTGCCTCCACCACCACCCCTGGCAGTGCATTCCAGGCACTCATTACTCTGTATGTAACAATCTTCAAATTATCAGGAATAATTTTTCCCAAAGGGAATGTAAAGAATGAACTGATTCGCACAAAAATTCAGTGGTGGCTGGGTGGTGATTGGCCTTTTTGGGATTGAAACTAATGAATTGGATTTGTCGGTAAATGGAATTCAAGTGTAGAACAGGCTCTGGAGGCTGAATGGCAATGCAATAATCCTTGTCATATTGGGCAGTAGGGAAATACACCAGATCAGCTATTATAATTTTGGGGAAAGATTGTGCGGAGTTTGTATGTTCTCCCTGTGAGTGCATGAGTTTCCGACCAAATCCCAAAGACACGCAGGTTAAGTAACCACTGTAAATTGCCCCTTGTGTATGGGGGGGGGGGGGGGGGAGTGGTAGATTCTGGGGCAGAGAATATGGGGAGAATAAATCATAGGATTAACAAGATTAGTGTAAAAAGTAGGTGATTTACAGTCCGTGTTGATGCAATGGACTGAAGGGCTTGTTCGCTTGCTATGAGTCCCTGACATATAAATCCCATGTTACTTATTTATCTATAATCTGATCCCATTTTATAACAGCAAATTGGGATAGTCATTGATAAATGCTTACCAACAGATTATAGACATGGGTTATGAGCAGCTGATTGCCGGTATAAAGGCATTCTGGTTCCATTCTGGCTCAATGATTACTCCCGCTCCACTGTGATGCAGATTTGTTCATATTCATAAGTTCTAGGAGCAGAATTAGGCCATTTGGCCCATCAGGTCATGGCTGAGAAAGAACTGCCATTCAATCATGGCTGAGAAAGAACTGCAGATGCTGGAAAAAGGTAGACAAAAATGCTGGAGACACTCAGCGGGTGAAGCAACATCTATGGAGCGAAGGAATATGTGACGTTTTGGGTCAAGACCCTTCTTCAGTCTGTTCAGCAGAGTTTCTCCAGCATTTTTGTCTACATTCAATCATGGTTGATCTATCTTTCCCTCTCAACCCCATTATCCTGCCTTCTCCCCATAACCCCTGACATCCCCTGAGCTTAAGTTTTGTTTCAAAATCATATTTACATATATGTAAACTAATGGCTCAGTGCAGCTTTGAAGGAATATCATGCTGTAGGATGTGCCTTGTTCATGGTGTTAAATTGAAGCCTCATCTCACCTCTTACCAACGATCTGACAACACTAATATCAAAGATGAGCAAGAGATTTATCACAGGTGGCCTAGGCAATATTTATCATTGGTGGCCAGTAACCCTACTTCTTTTCTCACCATTGTACACTCATCACCCATCCCCAGGTACCTCTAACATCGCATGTTCATTTCCTCCGCAGATGTTGCCTGACCCGCTGAATTCCTCATTCCTCCAGCATTTAGTGTTTTGTCTGGTCAATATTATTTTCTTCAACCAAACTCTAAAATAAACTATTTTGTCATTTTCACAGTGTGGTTTTGGGAGCTTACTGTGCCCAAATTGACTGGATCGTTTCCCACATTTCAACCATAACTAAACTTCAGAAATAGCTGCGTATTGTGAAAGTCTTTGGAACATCTGGGCATTATGAAAGATAGTTTAGGTGCAAATTCGTCATTGCCTGTTGCACCAGCATTTCAATGTTAATTTAAATAGACCTAGATTACCACAGCTATTAGAAACTGACATTAATAAAGATCAACATTTTATTTGAAGTAAATGAAAATCATGACAAACTGAAATTAAAATAATTTAAAATGAATGTGTAATTTAGAACTTAAGGGAATTTCATTTTCTGATTCATTTTGTGTGTTCATGAGAGTACCATCTCTTATGGCTACATCCCTGGAGTTTATAAGGGCACCTCCTATTCATATTACGAATGTTTGCATTGGAGTATCCATCTGGTCATTAAAGAGGAACTATAAATCTATGGTTTTCAGATGAGGTTTTAAAAGCTTGCCCGTAAAAGGGGAAGGTAGATAATCTTTACAGTTTGGCAAACTCACCTTTAAAGTGAAGGGGGAGGGCCTCTGCGAGCTCGGATATTGTTGATGAAGCAAATAATTACCGGTAACCATCCTACATTTCTTTATCATCACCCGCTTTGATCTGTTGTTTTCACACCATACCCATTCTTATCTCTAAACTCTCTCTCCCCTGACTCTCAGTCTGAAGAAGGGTCTTTACCTGAAATGTCACCTATTCCTTCTCTCCAGAGATGCTGCCTGTCCCACTGAGTTACTCCAGCTTTTGTGTCTATGTTCAGATATTGTTCCCATGTGGCTTGTGAGGCTGAAGGTTCAACCTCCGCTCTGGGTTTGAGCACATAATCCAGGCTGGGGTGGAATATATGTTTGCCTGTCCAGTGCAGAAGTGCCAGTGTGCAGTCTGAGGCACTGCATGTTGGTTTAATCATAAGCCCAGACTACTCCTGCCCTGCAGTAAAAGACAGCAAGCTGTCATTTTGAAGTCGGATAAAGGACTACTACCACCATACTGAGGTTCCCAAACCTTGAAAATAGACACAAAATGCTGGAGTAACTCAGCGGGACTGGCAGCATCCCTGGAGAGCAGGAATGGGACTTTTGAAGCTCTTGTTTCAGAGATCTGTCTTGTTCCTTGATTTCTCTGATCTTGAGCTGAAAGAAATCTCAGTAATTGACATTTCCATAAATATGTGTTTGTCCAGGCCGAGAAATGTTTGTCTGTCGAGACCCTTCTTCAGACTGATGTTGGGGGAGAGGGAGATACATAGATAAGGAGGGTTACACAAAAAGCTGGAGAAACTCAGCGGGTGCAGCAGCATCTAAGGAGCGAAGGAGATAGGCGACGTTTCGGGTCGAGAGCCTTCTTCAGACCCTTCTTCAGACGTCTCGACCCGAAACGTCGCCTATCTCCTTCGCTCCTTAGATGCTGCTGCACCCGCTGAGTTTCTCCAGCTTTTTGTGTAACCCTCGATTCTCCAGCATCTGCAATTCCTTCTTTAATACATAGATAAGGATGTGTACGCTGTGAAAACAGGACAAAAGGGGATGGAGATCAAGGAAAATGTAGAATAGACCATTGCTAGCTAGGATAAGGTATCAACAAAGATAAAATGTAGTCAGAGACAGTCAGACTGGTCAGAGAACCAGGAAGGGTGAAGGATGGAGAGAGAGGGAAAGCAAGGGTTATTTGAAGTTAGAGAAGTCAATGTTCATAATGCTTGGGTGTAAGCTGCCCAATCGAAATATGAGGTGATGTTTCTCCAATTTGTGCTGGGCCTCACTCTGACAATGGAGGAGACCCAGGACCGAATGGTCAGGATGGGAATGTTGAAACATTGACTAGCATGTGCAAAATGATTGTCATCTTTCCCTCGTTGCAACAGCCTCAGTGGATTGGAGACACAAAAAACTGTAGATGCTGGAATCTTGAGCAAAAAAACAATGTGCTGAAGGATCTCAGCAGGTCGGGCAGAGTTGGGAGGTCCCAAGTAGGTTCCTGACCCTAAATATCGTCTGTTAATTCCCTCCACAGATGCTGCCTGATCTGCTGAGTTCCTCCAGCACTTTGTTTATAGCCTCTGTAGATCGGTGGACTATCTTCCTATATTTTAACTGTGGCTTCTGGATAGAGCATGTTATTGAATTTAATGTTGTAATCTGTAATGGGGTTCAGGTCCAGCGCGGCCCTGTGAAGATCTAGTTATTCTGGACTTCCGAACTCTCGGCATAACTTTACTCTATTTTTTTCTGCAACGTTCCCAAAGGAGTGCTACATGCAGAAGTCATGTCAGATGAGCAAACGTACTCTTCCAGGAATTACTGCATCAAATTCTGCTGTTGTGGTGTAAAGTAACTCAGAAATGTCATTGTCTTTTCATTCCATGTTAAGTGCACTCTCAGTTACATAAGCTCTGAAACTGAACAGCATTGTTTATTCAACTTCAAGGCAACACTGTTAGGCCATTCGGCCCATCAAATCTACTCCGCCATTCAATCATGGCTGATCTATCTCCTCATCCTAACCCCATTCTCCTGCCTTCTCCCCATAACCTCTGACACCCGTACTAATCAAGAATCAATCTATCTCTGCCTTAAAAATATCCATTGACTTGGCCTCCACAGCCTTCTGTGGCAAATAATTCCACAGATTCACCACCCACTGACTAAAGAAATTTCTCCTCATCTCCTTCCTAAAAGAACGTCCTTTAATTCTGAGGCTATGACCTCTAGTCCTCGACTCTCCCACTAGTGGAAACATCCCCTCTACATCCACTCTATCCAAGCTTCACAGTCGTACAGCATGGAAACAGGCCCTTCGGCCCAAGTTGCCCATGCCGACCAAGATGCCTCATCTATACTAGTCCCACCTGCATTTGGTCCATATCCCTCTAAAACTTTTCCATCCATACGTTTTCTGTCCAAATGTCTTTTGAATGCTGTTATAGTACTCATATTTAAAGTTTCTAACAACATCGAAGGAGGCCATTTGGCCGTTTGAGTCAATGCCAGCTTGCCAGAATAACCCCATTCCTCCACTTTTTCCCTGAAATTTCCCTTATTTCCCTGAAACCCGTCCTCTCTTACATTACTAGTATAGCTCCCTTTCTTTTCCCACTCTCCACGTGCGGTCGGAATCATGCATTACAACAGCCAATTTATGTGCAAAACCAGCACATATTAGGGATGTGGGAGGAAACTGGAAACTAGGAGGAACACAGCCACAGGGAAAATGTGCTTAAACCCTGTGCAGACCCAACCGCGGAGATCAGAATCCAACCTGGTTTGCTGGAACAGGGAAACAGCTGCACTCGCCTTTGCTCTGTTCTGCCACCTTTCTACAGCTTGACGTTAAATTAAGATTGGGAGGCAAGGGTGAGTCCTTTATACCCCTATTCCATTGATCTATGTGCCTTTATGTAGGACAGAGCTCAACATAAGGTGCCTTTAAGAACAAAAATGTCTGATTTGACCTGCATCAGGGCCAGTAAATGTATGAAACAGAACTTTTTAATGTTTTTCAATGGTTATCAAATTTTGTTTTTCTCCTTTTTATCTGAAATGAATTTAAGTTCAGCTTGATTGAAATGAGCACCATGACCACTCTTATCTTGCGAAGATAATTCATAACTAAACAGCAGTCAGAGGCATGACTCACCTTCAGATCTGTTGTGTTGCAACAGTTCAGTAGTGTGAATCACCAGGCAGCTGGGTGTCACTGGTTTGCAAACTGCTGCAGGGGCCTTGAAAATGGGAGGCAGTTTCAATCCCAATCCCATACATTGCCTTTAATGAGATGAGCTTGGGTTGAGTAAGTCCTCGCCATGGATCCAAGCTCAAAGCAGGCTTGGTCTTCCACCAAGGCCTAAGTGTGTGTTTTTGTAAGTCAAGCAAACAGGCCCCAAGAAAACAACACAGAATGTGACCATCTTCTCTGCAGGAGTCCAAATCTACTTCAAGCCACCATGAGACAGACCTCAGTCCGAGTTCACACTCTAACTGCAGGAAAAACTACTCGACACTCCTATTGAATCTGTAGTGCAAATGGGCTGTGAAGCACTCAAACAAAAGCAGACTTCATTCTAGGGGTGCCGCATGATGGCAGCCTCTGCCTACAGAGAACCAGGAAGGGTGAAAGATGGAGAGAGAGGGAAAGCAAGGGTTACTTGAAGTTAGAGAAGTCAATGTTCATAACGCTGGGGTGTAAGCTGCCCAATCGAAATATGAGGTGATGTTTCTCCAATTTGTGCTGGGCCTCACTCTGACAATGGAGGAGACCCAGGACCGAAAGGTAAGGGTGGGAATGTTGAAACATTGACTAGCATGTGCAAAATGAATGTCATCTTTCCCTCGTTGCAACAGCCTCAGTGGATTGGAGACACAAAAAACAGTAGATGCTGGAATCTTGAGCAAAAAAACAGTGTGCTGAAGGATCTCAGCAGGTTGGGCAGAGTTGGGAGGTCCCAAGTAGGTTCCTGACCCTAAATATCGTCTGTTAATTCCCTCCACAGATGCTGCCTGATCTGCTGAGTTCCTCCAGCACTTTGTTTATAGCCTCTGTAGATCGGTGGACTATCTTCCTATATTTTAACTGTGGCTTCTGGATAGTGCACGTTATTGAATTTTAATGCCGTAATCTGTAATGGGGTTCGGGTCCAGCGAGGCCCTGTGAAGATCTAGTTATTCTGGACTTCCGAACTCTCGGCATAACTTTGCTCTATTTTTTTCTGCAACGTTCCCAAAGGAGTGCTACATGCAGAAGTCATGTCAGATGAGCAAACGTACTCTTCCAGGAATGACTGCATCAAATTCTGTTGTGGTGTAATCACCAGGCAGCTGGGTGTCACTGGTTTGCAAGCTGCTGCAGGGGCCTTGAAAATGGGAGACAGTTTCAATTCCAATCCCATACATTGCCTTTAATGAGATGAGCTTGGGTTGAGTAAGTCCTCGCCATGGATCCAAGCTCAAAGCAGGCTTGGTCTTCCACCAAGGCCTAAGTGTGTGTTTTTGTAAGTCAAGCAAACAGGCCCCAAGAAAACAACACAGAATGTGACCATCTTCTCTGCAGGAGTCCAAATCTACTTCAAGCCACCATGAGACAGACCTCAGTCCGAGTTCACACTCTAACTGCAGGAGAAACTACTCGACACTCCTATTGAATCTGTAGTGCAAATGAGCTGTGAGGCACTCAAACAAAAGCAGACTTCATTCTAGGGGTGCCGCATGATGGCAGCCTCTGCCTACAGTCTGTCTGTTTTTCCATCTATTTTTTATTTTTGGTCTGTTTAAAAAGGATGTTTTGGAGTTTTTTTTGTATTTTTATGTGGGGGAGGTGGGTAGGGTAAGGGGGGGATCAATTTCCCAGTCACTTCTTGGCGAAGACACGACTATTCTCCTAGTCGCATCTACGCCCCCCCCCCCCCCCCGTGGCCTTCCAACTGGATTGGCGGGGCCTTTCAGCGCTTCAGCGGCGGTGCAACACTCGATTCATCGCGGAACGGGCGATGCCTTACCTGGATCGCTGTTTGAAGCTCCGGAGTGTTGGGCCTGCTGCTTCAACATCGTGGAACTGTGGTTTGCGGAGCTCCCAGCATCGTGTGGTGCTGACTTCAATGTCCCGGAGTCCTGGGATCCCTTTGCCTGGGGCCGCCAGTGTGAATCTCCGCCCAGCTCAGCCTGTGGACTTCGGGAGCCGCGGTCTCCGGTAAGAAGGGGCCGATTCGGAAGTCCAAGCCGCTGAGAATGCTCTTCCGTTCCGACATCGGAGTTCCATCATCCCGGCGAGAGGGCCTGAACATTGGGCCGCCCGTAGCGGTGACTGCAGGGGGGCTTGGGAGGCCCCGACCACCGGTGAACAACAAAAAGAGGAGGAAGACTGAACTTTGGTGCCTTCCCTCACAGTGGGAAACTTTGATTCCGCTGTGTGGGATGTTTATGTTAAAGTCTATCGTGTGTTGTGTTCTTTTTTATTTGTATGGCTAATTCATTGGTAACCCAAATTTCACTGTACCAATTGGTGCATGTGACAGTAAATGTAAACTTGAACTTGAACTTCATTTCATGGAGCCACGGCATTTTCAGTGAAAGTCCTGTAAATATTATCGATCATTTTCAGGAATCGTTTTCTGCAGTAATGTTGCTATAAATCGTTTATTACCACCAGGGGGTGCCGCACGATGGCAGCCTCGCCAACAGTCTATCTGTCTTTTTGTCTTTTTTTTGTTATTTTTAATGTGTATTAAAAGTTTGTGTTAATGTTCTCTAGTTTGTTTTACGTGGGGGGTGGGGGAGGGGGTTGGGGGAATATTTTTTTCAGTCTCTTACCTTGCCGGAGATGCGATTGTTTTCTGGATTGTATCTCCAGTCACTCTGCAGCCTAACATCATGGAGCTGGAGGCCATGCTCGGGAATGACTTTGAGCCCCACCGCGGGGACGTGGACGTACCATCGGAGCCGATCCCTTGCCTGGGATCGATGCTCCAACCGCGGCCTGCGGATTTCACCATCACGGAGCTCACAGTCTCGGGTAGAGACCGAAGTCAGGAAGCTCCAGTCACAGAAGGTTTGGATCGGCCCCGACCCGGGGTCGATCGCCCGGTGTGGGGGAGCTGAGATTCCCCCCCGATGCGGGAGCTCGATCGCCCCGACGCGGAGAGCCCAAACGCCACCGGCTACAGGAGCCAAGATCGTCCCGTCAACGGAAGGCTCGAGGCTCCCGACCGCGGGAGAACAAAGAAGGGAAGGGATTTAATTTTTTTCTCGCCTTCCGTCACAGTGAGGAATGTGGAGGAGTCACTGTGGTCGATGTTCATGTTAAAATGTATTTTGTGTGTTTCGTTGCTTTTTAATGGTATGACTGCATGGCTAATCAAATTCTTTGTATGTTGCAAAGCGTACTTGGCTAATAAAGTATGATTATGATTATGATTCTACACCATTGCGTTTTAAATTCTATACTGAGTATACAATAAAATTTGCAAAGACTTCTTTCATCAACTACCTGTTCGAGATGGGGTGGCTGCATGTACCGGTACCACTGTGTAATGAAAGAAACCTCTCTTCTCTGGTTCACGGAGAACTAGAGATTAATGTTAAAAGGGCTTCTTGAATCTATGCAGATGAGACCTTCAGAAAGCTGTTGTATTGTTGCTTAGCAAAGGTCAGGCACTTGCAGTGCAATGATAACTCAATGTTAGAGACCCCATTCTATTCACTTCTCCAACATGATTGAAATGTTCGACTGGCTCAGTATCCTTTTGACATTTCAATAAACAGTGCCTACTGTAGGACGCTAGTCAGTGGGAGTCAGAGGCTGCGTTGAATAGCACAGAGCGCCTTCCGTTACTGGATGCGGACAGGTTTATCAATTGCGAATTCATGAATGCAGCAGCTTCCAGGGCGACTAATCTCTAAAACGCCTAATTATTCAGATTTGGTGCTCCTTTAATGCTGATTACTCATCTGAAATCCACCTAAAGAGAGATAGAGAGACAAAACATGCTTCCAGAGGAAGATTTGGGACTGGATGCACATTTGTCAATGGAAGCTCACTGCCGGTCTGAGATGAGATGTCAAAGCTGAGGAAACATGATTTATTTCCTTTGATTATTCATTGAGATGACCAGTAGTAAGTATGTAGGAAGGAACTGCAGACGCTGGTTTATTGTCCTTGAAGCTCTAATCAAATGGATTATTGTCACTCTTTTGATGGAAGTGAATTGAGTAGCTACTAGTTTACATCTTCAGAGTGCCAGAAAAGCTGGTGCTTTCTCATTTTTTTCTGATATTTATCCATGGGATGTGGGGCTTCATTGTCAAGGCCAGCTTCTGTTGCCCAACCCTAATTACCTCAAGAGGACAGTAGTGAGCTGTCTTCATTAGTCACTGCAGTCCTTGTAGGGAATGTCCTCCCACAGAACCATTAAGATGACTGTTGAAGATTTTGATTCATCAACAATAAAGGAACAGCAACATCAATCCAAGTTCATATGATGTAGTATTTGCCGAGTAACTCTAAATGGCAATGTTTATCATGTCTAAGTGATGTTCAGCTGTTCTGTAGTGATGGCCAGTCTAAATCTCCTATGAAGCCAATTTTTCATATATTTTACTTCAAACCAGATACAATATTTTCATTCGGTTACATGAAGGTGCAACATCTAAAGTTTATTAACTGTATATTCAGATTGCTAAGAAACAACAATCCCATAATGGGTTTCTTATTTAAAATGCAGCCAACTGTGACTTCTTTGTGCATTTGACAGCATAACAGCCGGAAATAATTTACCAGTCTTTACCAGATTTGGTCACGTTACAGCAGTCTGTGTTTTTGAGCCAATTAGCCAATCATGGAATTTATTAAATGCACTATTTTACAAATTAAACACTCCTTTGTAAGGGACATTCAAGTAGTAAATGTACATTTAAAGCAAATCTTTGAATGCCCCCCCCCCCCCCCTCCATTAACTCTCTCCCCCAATAGTATTTTGCTCCTTGTATTTTTATACCTGAGATAGATTTAACTTCATGTTTGAATTAGTCTGACCATGTGGTGGGACCCAAATCAGTTCCGTATCAGATGAGAAAGATGAAGTTGAGAGGTTAAATCGAACATGTCTGGTGGACAGGCCAGGCAGGAGCAGGACAGGAAGCAAGGAAGAACCAGTAGGCTCAACTGCATTTATTTTAATGCAAAAGGCTTGACAGGGTAGGCAGATAAACTCGGAGCATGGATCAGCGCGTGGGATTAAGATATTATAGACGTGACATGGTTGAGGGATGGGCAAGACTGGCAACTTAATGTTCCACAGTACGGATGCTTCTGGTGTAAGTGAGATGGGGAAGTTGCACTATTGATTAAGAGGGAACGTCATGACAGTGCAGCACAGTGGCACAGCTGGTAGAGCTCAGAGATCAGAGCTCAGAGCTCGCAGCATCAGAGACCCGGGTGTGACCCTGACATAAGGTGCTGCAGATGTGGAGTTTACACTTTCTCCCTATGACCGGGTGGGTTTCCTCCAGGTGCTCCAATTTCCTCCCACAACCCAAAGACGTGCAGGTTTGTAGTTTAATGGGCCTCTGTAAATTTCCCCTAGTGTGTAGGGCAGCGGTTCTTAACCTTTTCGGCACCAGTAAGCGCAAACGTGAACAAAATACTGTATGTGGTATGTACCTTTGTTAGGTTGATAAATATGGGCTCAACAAATTGATATGTTATTTGTGTCCCCTTCACGACCCCCGGCAAAGCCCCAAATGACCCCCATAGAAGGTTATGACCCCCAGGTTAAGAACCAATGATGTAGGGAGAGGGAAAGTGAGATAACATTGAACCACTGTGCATGGGTGAGCAATGACCCGTGTGGACTCAGAGGGTCGAAGGTCCTGTTTCCATGCTGCATCTCTAAACTAAACTCAAGTACTTGGAGAGGATGCCCCAGGGGAGGAAGGATTGGGGTGCAAATGTCCAGTAAATTAATATCGATAGAGAAATTAAACAAAAAGGCTATCACATGGATGGGATGTATTAAAGGCCCCACGAAAGCCAGCAGGAATGAGGGAAGGGAATGTGCAGCGAGATTGCACAAAGCAGGTAAAATAATAGCATTGTACTATAATTGCAGGTGATTTTAACTTTCTTAATATTGACTGGGACAGCCATAGTGCTAGGGGATGAGATGGTGCAGAGTTTGCTAAGTGTGTCCTGGATAGTTATCTGCAGCAACATGTAGAAGGCCCTACCGGAGAAGTGACGGCATTTGATCGTCTCTTGGTAGATGAAGGTGGTCAAGTGGTGACATGTTAGTGGGGAAGCACTTTGGGACGAATGACCATAATTCAATTAGTTTCAAGACAGTCATGAACAAAAAGATAGGACTAGTCCTTAAGTTAAAGTTCTAAATTGATATAATTTTAATGACATCAGATATAACTTACACAGAGTGCTGGAGTAACTCAGTGGGTCAGGCAACATCTCTGGATATAAAGAACAAGTAACGTTTCGGGTCAGGATCCTTCATGGGAAACAGCATCTTTGTATCTATATAATCTTACAAAGGTTGATTGAGAGGGGCTTTTGGCAGGTAAAAGGTCACCTGCCAAGAGGGCCACTTCAAAAATTGACACGGAGAGAGTTTGGGGCCAGCATTTTCTTGTTAGAGCAAACAGCCAGGCAGGCAAGAGTATGGAGCCCCAGCTGATTAGGAATATTAAGGCTCTGGTCAGGAAAACGAAGGAAGCATGTGGCATGTTCAGGCAGCTGGGATCATGCGAGTCTCTTGAGGAGTAAAAAAGATGCAGGGGTACATGTTAGGAAGAAATGAGGAGGGCAAGAAGGGGCCATCAGATAAGATAAAGGAAAATCTTAAAAGATTCTCTTAGTTTATAAGGAGAAAATGGGTTACTAGGGGGAGAATAATTCCCCTAGGATCAGTGTGGCTGTCTATGTGTGGAGCCACAGGGTACGGGCGAGATCATCAATGAATATTTCTCATCTGTATTTACTGTGGCCAAGGACATGGAAGCTAGTGAGTTCAGAGGAGGGCACAGTCTTCTTCTTCTTGCTTATGGCATACACAGCCTAAAGTTGTAGGGCGACTTGTTCTATTTGATCTTATTTGATTGTGCACGCCAGGTTGATTGCATTCGTTGAAACAGGGTGGACCATGTGAAGGTTGCAATCTCCCACCCTGGAGGACACAGTGATTGCCTGGAGCATATCGCCATTAGTGAGCGGGAACTGTGGGTGCTTTTGAAGCACAAAAAGCTGGCTAAATCTCCGGGGCTTGCCAGGGTGCACACTTGGACAGTGTGGGAAGCAAGGGTGGAGATTGCTAGGGTCATAGCTTTGTTAATTGATTTTAATAGCTTTGTTAGCCATGGACGAGGCAATGAAGGACTGGAGGGTCAGATTCAAGGACAGCTGCTTTGCCACTATTATGAGACTCTCATAGCAGAGGCCACAAAGTCAGTGGAGGCCAATTCACTGGATGTTTTCAAGAGACAGTTAGATATAGGTCTTAGGGCTAACTGAATCAAGGGATTATGGGGAGAAAGCAGGAACGGGGTACTGATTTTGGATGATCAGCCATGATCATATTGAATGGCGAAGTTGGCTTGAAGGGCCGAATGGCCTACTCCTGCACCTATTTTCTATGTTTCTAGGCCACATACATGCTAAGGATGTATTCCCGACCCTCAGTCTATCCCATTGTTGCCATTGTACTTGTTATAAATCGGCTCTTTCCCAGTAGCTGTGTGTGGGAAGAATGACAGAGCACATCCCTGATAGTACAGGGGAGATTAAATTACCATCAGGTTCTTGAACCGACTTGCACAACCCTAACCCTATGCATCAATGGAACACCATGGACCACCTGATGTTTTTCCAACCATGTTTTGCTTGTTTTTGCACAGTTTTGTTTCTTGTAAAATTTATGTGTAATTTATGTATAAATTATGTTTTTGTGCATTTTCTATGTGCCTGTGATGTTGCTGAAAGGAAGATTTTAGGATTTAGGTTTATTATTATTACTGTACCGAGGTACAGTGAAAAGTGGTGTTTTGCCTTCTATCCTATCAAATTAGATAATACTATTAATAAATCAAGCCCCACTTAAATGCACTAGATAGAGCAAAGGGAAAGATACAGGGTGCAGAATGTAGTTCTCAGCATCGTAATGCGTCAGTTCCATAGACGAAGTCTGCAATGGGGTAGAGGTCTATCTGATTGCACCAGATATTGAAGTGATTGATGGTGACTTTGCAATAAGATGCTGAAGAGGAAAAGTTCAATATGGAAGATGCTGGGGTAAAAGGTGACGATATGGATAGCCATTCATGTAAGGATTTCCATGTGAATTATCTCTGAAGCCTATTCAAAATGAACATTGTGGGGGGGGAAAAGGATGACTTTGGCAGAAATACCATAACGTCTCATCACATGTGCATTTAAATATTTTTCCTTATTTATCTATGAATATTTTTGACATTTTAATGAGGTTACAACAATGTAAAGATGAGCATATTTTTGCCATTTCCTTGTCTGGTGGCAGGATGACATCTGAAACAATTTGTCCCCAATATCTTGGTCACAAGGCAATGGCTGCAACATGGTGCCTAATGGGCCTGTCCCACTTAGGCGATTTTTTTTGGTGACTACAGGCGACTGCTGGAAAATTTTCAACATGTTGAAAATTCTTCGGCGACAGTGGCGACAATTTTTACTGTCGTAGGTGTTGTCGTAGGTTGTCACCAGGTGTCGTAGGTGAATTCCATTAAAATTAGTCCCTGGCAGTCGCCTAAAGTGTCGTCTAAGTGGGACAGGCCCATAAGGCATTTCTTATCTGCTCAGCAATTGCAGAATGGGTGGTAGAATGGCACAGATACATTTAAGTGTAAACTACATGTGAGAGTCTATGATGATAGTTGAAGGACGAAGGATAGGGAGGGGAAATGCGTGGAGCAAAATTGCTAGTATAGATCCGTTGGGATGAATCGTCTGCCTCTGTGCTATCAACCATGCGAAGACTTGTCACAGCCAGTGTACAAAATCATGCGGGGAGTAGATCAGATAAACACACAGTCTTTTTCCCAGAGTAGGGGAATTGAGAACCAGAGGGCATACCGTTGGTTTAAGGTGAGGGGGTAAAGATTTAGTGGAAACCTGAGGGGTAACTTTGTTTACCACACACAGTCACAGAGGGAGACCGTACAAACTCCATACGGACAGCACCCAGAGTCAGGATGGAGCCCGGGTCTCAGGCTCTGTAAGGCAGCAGCTCTACTGCTGCACCACCGATACCGCCCGATACAGGTGAGGGGGGTTTGATTGGCAGATGGATGGACAAAACCGAGAGATGAAAAGGAGACAAAAAAGTGTCAGATAAAGAGAGAAAAAGAGTGAAATGTGAAGCCAGAGAGAGGGATATAGGTGGAAGGGGATGGGGCGGGAGGAGGGGTGAAATGGTTTTCTCAATGCAAATTCATTCAGCAGATTCTCGCTTAGCACAAGAGGCAGAGGTGGGCACATTTCTCAGGTGACAGTGTAATTGCCGAATTCAATAGATATTAAAATTGGGAGAGATGTATACTGAGTGTCGTCAAATCATGATGATGAGTTGACGATGAAAATCAGCAAACTTCAGCCGTGTCACAGCAATGTCTGTGTCACCCCCACGGTAACTCCATTCCTGCCACCAACGCAGGGTTGAAATGATCACGAGTGCCCCTCAAGGGTTAAATCACAATTAACGATTGGCTATTATCTTCAGCCATTCTCATCAGAGGTCTGCTTTATGAGGTCCGATTCATTCTTAACATTGACTCGTAACATTTATTGGCCGGATGAATGGTCATTCTGTTCTGTCGATGCCAAAGATTTTGAGATCCGTGATGTCAATGCTCTCGCCCAGGGTGAAATTTGATATTTGAATTAATCAGCATCTGTTCGAATGAATGGCACCGAGTCTCCATATACACACAAAAGTACTGTAAAACATCACTTTCCTGACACTCCGAGGGCAGCCTTTTGCACTGACAAAGTACAATGGGTGATTTACAGTAAAGCCCCTCAGTCATATTTCAATAGTCTCCAGGAAAGTGGCCCACAATTGGGTCGACACCATGCAAGATCAGGATGGATGTCGTGTAGCAGCAGAAACATTGAAGCGGAGCCGCACCTCCCCAGTAATTCATTTTGCACGGCATCTTTCCAACTGCTGTCTGACATTTCACTCACTGTGAACCACAGTCCTGGGTCCTAAGTGGAACCTAAAGTCATCCCATAAGTTAGAGAGATTTGGTGGCAATATTCTGACTGCAACTACTTGTTAAGGCTAGGACAATGGTGTTTGGAAGGCACTCAATTCAGAAAAAAAAAAATTGAAGCCCTGAGAAGAATAGTGCTTTATACATTGCTTTTCATTCAGCAAACTGGATTTGGCTAGAGGTTTTGTAGTGTAATTGTGATAAATATTGCGAGATGTTTACGTGACTTTAAATGTAATGAATTGCATAGCCCCTTACATTGAAAGGCAACAAAGAGACACTAACATTAAGGGCATTACTTAATAGAGTTCAGCGCTGGATACATGCAATAACCAAGTAATTATTAAATTGACAAATCGGATTGTGAAATCCACTCAGTTCTCAGAATGTTCCCAACACAAGTCATACAGCATGGAAACAGGCCCTTCGGCCCAACCTGCCCATGCGGACCAACATGCCCCATCTAAACTAGTCCCACCTGCCTGCATTTGGCCCATATCCCTCTTTTGTCCCATCCATGTACCTGTCTAAATGTTTCTTAAATGTCACGACAGTACCTCCGGCACATCGTTCCATACACCCACTGTCCTTTGTGTGAAATATCCAGTCCGAAAAGCAACCATCCACCATCACCCTCTGCTTCCTTGCACAAAGCCAATTTTCTATACATTCAATTATCTCACCTTCAATTCCATGGGGTCTAACCATCAAGAGGAGCCAACCATGAAGATGATTACAATCAACTTGTTTATACTATGTAATTTGTAGAAGTTAACTTCTATAGGCTGTATGTTCATGAGAGCTTGTATGTGTGTCACTGGAGAGTGCATTAAATGATCTGGCCATCACATCCTTCCCCGGACTCTAGAAGAACACATCAGATGTAGCCACATGCTCCTGTACCAAGACCGCCAACTACCCAAGTCAGCTTGACTGCTGCATTGTCATTCTTCCTCTTAAAAATTGACCCTTCAATTTGGGTCAAACCTCTGCCTTTCAGTGTTCAAGCGGGCCCTTCAATGTACAGAGGGCAGCAGTGCACCACCATTTTTTCCGAGGGGAATCAGTGGTGAGTATAAAGAGCTGGTCTTCCAGGGTACGAATGTGAGGAAACTTTCTCCATGCAGTGGAAGGCATAATGTCAAGACAAATCTTTATTTGTTGCCTGACATTTCTGGTTCAGGTCAACCGAGGAAGCTGACTTGCTTGGATTTGGCTTGGCTGCAAGATGCAGGATTTTAAATCGTTCCTCATCATAAAGTGGCGCTTCTGTGTTTCCGTGACCTCATTGGCAACCCGGGGCAGTCAACGGGAGCTGAACTCAAGTGACCGGTAACTCAGGTCGCGAGGCAGGTGCACTTGTAACCGATAGCAACTGAAGCGAGGATGAGAAGCCTAACGCAGGGGGTTAGTAAGAGGGGAATTTGTTCACTCTGATTGCTTTTTAAGCTCAGACACAAAGAGGTCTTATCGGGTCTCAGTGGAGCCTTTTCCAACATGGGTATTTTAACCCATGGGTCTTTACCAGTGTTATCCCCAATAATCAAAGCAACCTTAAATGCCTCTCTCTTAATTGTTTTCCGACAAACAAGGAGATGGCAAAACCTTCGTGAATTCACGGGTCAGCTGGACACGTCAATGCAAGTGAGAGGCAGATGAAACAAAATAATTTTCCTAAGTGGTGTGGAGTGCTCATGTTTACGAAGCACGATTGGCAGCTGTATTTAAATCCTAGCTATTTATTCAGATATTTTTAAGTTTGGGAATACACTGCACTTAAGAACAGTTCCAAAAGAAATGGCAGTCAGATTTTGTTATCTGAACTCCTTGCGAAATAAAATATTCACAATTTTAACTGGCTGTAAGCATATTTTGTGAATTAATGCGTCATTGTGATTGAGTTCCCATTTCATCAAACTAAGTATGATAAATTAACGTTATGTTGGCCTGGAAGCTTGAGTGCAGTTGGGTTGCGGGTTGCGTGGTTTAGTTTTAGTTTAGAGATAAGAGGGAGTGCTGCAAGGCAGCAACTCGACCACTGCGCCACCGTGCTGTCCCGGGTGCTCATGAATGTTTTGGTTAGAGTCACAGAGTGATACAGCATGGAAGCAGGCCCTTCGACCCAACTTGCCCACATGTCCCAGCTACACTAGACCCACCTTCCTGCGTTTGGTCCATATCCCTCCAATCCTGTCCTATCCATGTGCCTGTCGAACTGTTTCTTAAATGTTGGGAAACACTAGTCCCAGCCTCAACGACCTCCTCTGGCAGCTCGTTCCATACACCCACCACCCTCAGTCGCTCCGAGCGGTTGGTGCTCAGTCACATTGTTGCGACGTTCAGAGGCTCAGGCCCAGCAGCTTTGGCATTGCATATTTCCAAAGTGGTGATGCGCTGTACAACCCCCCTTTCTGAATGCTGGATTTGTGAAGGGATTCAAGCATTGGAGCCCATCATCTTTGGCGAGCAGTTTTAATTTTTAATCTTAGAGAGTTGGCACATGGGTGGCATGGTGGGAGCATCAGTAGAGCTGCTGTCTCACAGCGCCAACGACCCAGGTTTGATCCTGACTGCAGGTACTGTCTATGTGGAGTTTGCACTTTCTCCATGCGACCGCATGGGTTTTCACCGGGTGCTCCGGTTTCCTCCCATATTCCATTGACGTGCAGGTTTCAGTGTTAATTGGGTTCTGTAACTTGCCCTAGTGTGTAGGATGCAGAAGTGGGATACAGAGAACTAGTGTATGGGTGATGGATGGTCGGCTTGGGCCTGGTGGGCCGAAGGGCCTGTTTCAACGCTGTATCCCTGAACTCCAGATGCTAAACAGCCCCTTAGGCCCACCGAGTCCACACTGACCATTCATCACCCATTCACATTAGTTCTATGCTTTCCCACTTTCTCATCCACTCCCTATACTGCAGAGGCAATTTACAAAAGCTAATTAACCTACAAATCTGCATATTTATGGGTTGTGGGGCAAAACCAGAAGAGACACACTTGGTCATTGGTCACAGACAATGCAAACTCCATGCAGGTAGCATCCGAGGTCAGGATTGAACCCAGATCTCTGGTGCTGTGAGGCAGCAGCTCTACCAGCTGCCCTTCTTGAGATCTGGAGCGTGGAGACTGGTTAGACTACATAGAGGGATTGCGAGAGGTTGGGATTGAGGGAACGAGGGGTGGGACTGGCAGCAAAGGAGGGAATCAGGTGATCTCGGGGTTGGAAAAAGAGCAAACCCGATGAGGGAGTTGGTGGGTGGACTGGTGCACAGGGCATGTTGGGGGTAAGGACCAGTCAGATGGCTCACTTCAGTTCAGAGGGAGTGCCCTAGTAGCAGCTTTACGTACCTCGCAGGCCTCTCTTGGTGCCACAATGTGAAGAACACATTGCCCAGGCATTGCCCAACAAGTGTCCCAGAACATTGTTATAGAGTCATAGAGAGTGATACAGTGTGGAAACAGGCCCTTCGGCCCAACTTGCCCACACCGGCCAACATGTCCCAGCTACACTAGTCCCACCTGCCCGTGTTTAGTCTGTATCCCTCCTAACCTGTCCTGTCCATGTAGTTTAGTTTATTTATTATCATATGCAATGAAAATTATAAAATGAAATTGCATTATACAGTGAAATACATTGTACAATGAAAAACCTGTTCTGCATGCTGTCCAGTCAAATCATCCTGTGCATGAATGAGTACAACAGATCCACTTGTGGAGCAGCACGCAGAGAGTCGGCAACAAGAATCCGACCCCATCTTGCAACTTCCAAGTCTCTGCAAAATCCGATCTTGGCCTAAGGAGATATGTGTTTTCGTATATTTTCACTTTAAGGCCGTTTTCTTGTTGCGCGAGTTCCCCAGCAATTAATTGAATGGATTGTTACAGGATGACTAACAGCATTCCTCACACCCTGACATAGAAACTGCATCAAGGTCACATTTGGCGTTGGCAGAGTGGCACAGCGGTAGAGTTGCTGCCTTACAGTGCCAGAGACCCCAGTTCAATCCTGACTACGGTCCTGTCTGCACGGAGTTTGTACAATTAGTTTAGTTTATTTTAAAGATGCAGCACGGAAACAGGTCCTTCTGCTCACTGAGTCTGCACCGACCAGGATTAACACTATCCTGCACACACTAGGGAAATTTACATTTATACCAAGCCAATTAGCCTACAAACCTGTATATCTTTGGAGTGTGGGATGAAACTGAAGATCTCAGAGAAAACCCACGGCGGTCACGTGGAGAACGTACAAATTTCATACAAGCACCCATAGTCAGGATCGAACCCGGGTCTCTATCGCTGTACGGCAGCAGCTCTATCGCTGTGCCAGCGCGCCACCGTGTTCTCCCTGTGACCGCGTGGGTTTTCTCTGGGCTCTCTAGTTTCCTCCAAAGACATACAGGTTTGTAGGTTAATTGGCTTTGGTAAAGTGTCCCTAGCGTATAGGATGGTGTTAGTGTACATTGCTGGTGGGCGCGGACTCTGTGGGCTGAAGTGCCTGTTTTCACACTGTATCGCTATAGTCACAAAGTTGACTGATCACAGGAAGCGATCTGGTGAATTTTCTGAATTATGGTTGTTATTGTCTTACGCAGCAAATATTGATTTTCAATTGGATAATAATGATAAATTGCAACGCAATGAAGTTAATGGAACATTGCGAGAAGGTGCTACAATTAATTACTGCCTGTTTGTATGAATAACAGTGAGGTATGATCTTGCAATTATTTAAATTCCTCTCAATATCGATACATGACCCAATGTATTTTAGAGACAAGGAAGTATTTTTGAATAGCAAACATTGGTTGCAGTATGGAAAACATGGTAACCAGTTTGCATGCAGCAATATTATGCAAGCATTAGTGTGATAACTAAATATTCTACCTTAGTGATGTTGGTTACTGGACAAATATTCAGAGTCATAGAGTCACAAAGTCACATGTCACGGAACAGGCCTTTTAGCCCAGCTTGCACATGGCAACCATCTACACCAGTCCATGTTTGACCCATATCCCTCTAAATCTGTCTTATCCATTTACCTGTCCAAATGTATTTTAAATGTTGTTATAGTTTCTGCCTCAACTACCTCCTCCGGCAGCTCATTCCATATACACACCACCCTGTGTGTGAAAAAGTTGCCCCTCAGGTTCCTATTAAATCTTACCTCTCTCACCTTAAACCCATGTCCTCTGCTTCTTGGTTCTGGACTCGTGATCCATACGTCGTGGAGACAGGCCCTTCGGCCCAACTCGTACATACGGATCAAGATGCTCCCTCTAAGCTAGTCCCATTTGCCTGCCGAATGTCTTCAGTCTGAAGAAGGGTCCCGACCCGAAACATCACCTATCTATGTTCTCCATTGATGCTGCCTGACCTGCTGAGTCGCTCTGGCACTTTGTCCATTTGCCCGTGTTTAGCTCAAATTCCTCTAAACCTTTCTTATCAACGTAACTGTTCAAGTGTCTTCCAAATGTTGTTATTGTACCTGCCTCAACCTCTTATTCTGGAAGCTTGTTCCATATACCATCTGTGTGAAAACATTGCTGCTCAGGTTCCTATTACATTTCCCCCCTCTCAGTTTAAACCTATGCCTACTAGTTCTTGATTCCCCCACCCTGTGTATTAATCCTATTTATTCCCCTCATGATTTCATACACCTCTGTAACATCACCCCTCAGCCTCCTGCGCTCCAAATAATAAAATCCTAGTTGCCCAACCTCCCGCAATAGCTCAGGCCCTGGAGTCCTGGCAACATCTTCATAAATCTCTGCACCCTCTCCAGCTTAATGGCACCTTTCCTATTGCAGAGTGAGCAAAAACTGAACAAAATATTCCAAGTCTGGCTTCACCTAACATCTTGTGCAACTACAACATAATGTTCCAACTTCGATACTTAATTCCCTGACTGATGAAGGTCTCTTCTATAAAGGGTTGAGGTAACTACAGCATAAAATGTTTAAGAAAGAACTGCAGATGCTGGAAAAATCGAAGGTAGACAGAAATGCTGGAGGAACTCAACGGATGAGGCAGCATCTATGGAGTGAAGAAATAGGCGACGTTTCTAGTCGAGACCCTCTTCAGACTGATGTCGGGGGGGGGGTCGGAGAAAAAGAAAGGAAGAGGCAAGGCTGGGAAGGGGGAGGGGAAGGAGGGAGAAAACAAGGACTATCTGAAATTAGAGGTCAATGTTCATATCGCTGGGTTGTAAACTACCTAAGCGAAATATGAGGTGCTGTTCCTCCAATTTGCGCTGGACCTCACTCTGGCAATGGAGGAGGCCCAGGACAGAAAGGTCAGATTTGGAAAGGGAGGGGGAGTTGAAGTGCTGAGCCACCGGGAGATCAGAAAGCATTGTTGGGAGTTATTTGAGGGCCACCAACCATTTGTTGTAATGTTGGTTATGAAATAAATAAATAAATTAGCAGTGCATGTACAAGGGGTAATATAGTAGTAATAGGAAACTTTAACCTTCAAATAGTCTGGACAAATTGCATTTGCTGTAATACGATGGAAGATGAATTCCTGGAATGTGGGCATGATGCTTTCCTACATTCATTTGTGGGGGAACCAAGCTAAGAGGCTGCTTGGTAACTTGTTTTCTGGATTGAGAAAGGGCCATTGATAGCCTTGAAGACACATTGAAGATAGCCAAGGATGCTGGAATTTGAACAAAACACAAAGTGCTGGAGTAACTCAGTGGGTCAAGCAGCATCTCTGGAGGGAAAGGAAAGGTGGCATTTTAGGTCATGGCCCTGCTTCAGACTGGAGAAAGGTCCCGCTCCCAAAAAAATGCCAATCTATTCCCTCCACAGATACTGCCTGACCCGCTGAGATAGTCCAGCACTTTGTGTGATTGTTAACCTTGCTGTCAAGGGGCCATTGGAGGAGAGCAACCATAATATGATGGTCAGTGTGATTCTGAAATTGATATAGTTCAGTATGAAACTAGGCTCTTAAATCTAATCAAAGAAATCTATGAAGGTATGAGACAAGTGTTGCTGTGTTCCTTTGGGGAGAATACATTGAACAGGCCATGGTTAGCATTTAAAAGAAAAATAGTGCACAGCAATTTTAATACACAAAGATCCAATGGGAAAAGTGTGGCTGACAGAGAAATTAAAAACAGTGTTAAATTCAAAAGAAGCTTAGAAAGTTGCCAGAAATAGCAGAAGGCCTGAGAATTGGGAACATTTTAGAAAATTAGCAACGGAGCACCAAGATATTCATAAAGAAGCAGACTTTAAAAAGCTTTTATGATTATCACAAAATAAAAAGAGTAATGATTTCAAACAGGAGCCCCTTACTGAGTCACAAGGAACTGCAGGTGCTAGCATTTTAAGAATAATACAAAGTGCTGGAGGAACTCAGCGGATCAGGCAGCACCTGTGGAGGGAATGGACAGACAACATTTTGAATTGAGACCCTTCTTCAGCCTGTGCCCGTCTGACACAGATAGAGGAATTTATACTAGGAAATTAGGAAATAGCAGAATTAAACAATTACTTTGTGGATATTATCACGAAGAAAGACACAATTCTGTTCTAGGTTAGATGATCATTCTTAGCAAAAATGAGGAACTGATAACAGTAAATATTTGCCAAAAATAGTACTGGAGAATATGATGAGGGTGAAAATTGATGGATCCCAATGATCAACATCTCAACGTTTGCAAAGAGGTGGCCTTAAAGAAAATGGAAGCTTTGATTATTATCTTCCATAGTTCTATAGCTTTTGGTGCTGTGCCTGTGGATTGTTGAGAACGTTACAAATAGAATATAATGCAGAAAATAGTGAGATTATTTATTGCAGCACATACGACAGAAAAGAGGGGTAATAGTTAAATGGTGGGTGGTGCTGATGTTCAAAGAGGCCTCGGTATGTACACAAGTCATTGGAGGTAGAGCATGTCATTTTGAAGGCCAACTGTATGTGAGCTTTTACTGTAAGAAGATTTGAATGCACATATAAAGAGGCATTAGTGTAATTGGTGAGATTGAGTTTCATGCATAACTTTGGTATCTTAGGGCAGCACGGTGGCTCAGCGGTAGAGTTGCTGCCAGAGACCCAGGTTCGATCCCGACTACGGGTGTTTGTACTTTCTCCCCGTGTCCACGCGGGTTTTCTCTGAGATCTTCGGTTTCCTCCCACACTCCAAAGACGTACAGCTTTGTAGGTTAATTGGCAGATAATAAATAAACAAAAATACATGGGTAGAACAGGTATGGGGGGGATACGGACCAATCACGGGCAGGTGGGACCAGTGTAGCTGGGAAATGTTGGCCGGTGTGGGCAAGTTGGGCTGAAGGGCCTGTTTCCATACTGTATCACTCTATGACTCTACAAACTGAACCAAGATGGAGTTGTGATTTAACTTCTGCAGTTCTTGTCACCATGTATCCTTCAATGAACAATGCTAGTGTTTTAGTAAAACTGCACGGTCTAAGAGGGATATTATTTGGGGAGTGGTTGGGTGGGGGTGGGGGGGGGGGGGGGGGGGGGGGGAGTGGAGGGCAAGGACACGAACAATTAGCTTAACAATCTGACATAACCAGCAGTAGTGTCATTTTTTTAAATAGTCACGTCCAGCTCAGCCTATTGTTTGGCTCTGCATTTGAATTGAGATCCTCTGAACTTTTTTATTCATAGATAAGATCACCATTAACTTGTGCCAAGCTCCGGTTTATAGGGATTCCTGGCTGAGTTAGACATTCTCGATTGAAGTGAACTTTTGATCTTTCTTTAATATTTGCAATCTGGGAAATTCACATTACAGATGACCATTTTTTTTCCCTGAGAGCGGACTTACGTAATTATACATAATGATTGGAATTGGACTAAAACATAAGATCTCAAATCATATCCTTGTAGTCTTTCTTTTAGTTCACTGAAAGCACCCATTAATACCTTTCATAAAAGTAGCAATGTTTTATATTATATATGTACCCAAGAGATAAAGGAAAAGACTGATAGAGATGGTGAGTAGTTATGGTACCAGAGAGTGTCCTTTACTTTCCCCATAGGTTGTAAATGATTAAATTGTAATTGAAAGTTGAAGGATATCTTGAAAAATGTAGGAAACGTGCATTAGACAGACCTCAAGTTGCATAAGAGTTCCTTCCCTGAGTAGTCTCGGTAAACTTGTTTTTTTGTCAAGTCGGTGCAGGTTTTCGAGTGCAGACAAGAATGGCAAAAGGGACTTTGGTGCGAGCGGGATGCGAACAGCGGGATTTTGGTTTATCCCAATCCTACAGCAATGCTGTATTTTATACATATTTAATTCTGTCAAATATCCCTTGGCGTACATAGCTACTGTCATTTTGTTCTTTCATGCATTGAAAAATGGGCTTATTATTGATATTAATTCTATAGACTTTCACGAACCCACTCAATCACTCACTCACAAACCAGATTTCACAAAAAACAATCAAATAAGGAGAATATAGAAACAAGGAACTGCAGATGCTGGTTCATTAAAAAAAAGTGTAGGAGTAACTCAGCATAGAAATATAGAAACATAGAAAATAGATGCAGGAGTAGGCCATTCGGCCCTTCGAGCCTGCACCACCATTCAATATGATCATGGCTGATCATACAACTCAGTATCCCGTACCTGCCTTCTCTCCATACCCCCTGATCCCTTTAGCCACAAGGGCCACATCTAACTCCCTCTTAAATATAGCCAATGAACTGGCCTCAACTACCTTCTGTGGCAGAGAATTCCACAGATTCACCACCCTCTGTGTGAAAAATGATTTTGCTCATCTCGGTCCTAAAAGACTTCCCCCCCCTATCCTTAAATAGGATAGCATCTCTGGAAAATGTGGAAAGGTGACATTTCGGGTCAGGATCCTACTTCAGTCCAGACCCAAAACGTCACCTATCCCTATTCTCCGGCGATGCTTGCCTGACCCATTGAGTAACTCCAGCACTTTATGTCTTTTGTTTCTAATTAAATACGATTGGAAACTGGAAACTTGTCAAACGAACATTGTTCCAGATTGTTGAATAGTATGCATTCATTAGTTTACATGGCCAATCAAATCGTATTGTTCTGCCTGCTCTTCCTATAAATCTTACATTTATCGAATATCTCCTATATTCAGCATAACGCTACTCACATTTAAACAAATCAAACACATGCTGAATCCATTTCCTAATGAACACTGGCTTGTAATTCTGTAATTGACTTTCTTAATTTGAACATTTCTGTAAAGCTTCATGGAAGTGTTTGCATAAAGTTACTCCAGGGGTTAAATCTCTACCGGAATATGTAAAACATTTCTGGAGAGAAGGAATGGATGATGTTTCGGTGAGACGTTGTGCCGCGCCAGGGTGTCCCATTTGGCCATCATTTACGCGACAGGCCGGTAGCGCGCGAAGATTTTGTGGAGAATGAAATCCTGGAGCGTTGCCTGATACCGCGCTCAACTCCACACTCCATGCTCCCGTCCCTCGCTACCCACACGCTACTAGGTCGCGTAAATGCCACGCAAATGACGGCCAAGTGGGACATGCCCTTAAAACGACCTTTTTCCCAGGGCAGAAATGAAAATATTGTTGGGTTCCCTTGGCAACCAGCTATGACATGGTTTATGAAAATGCTCATTGTGCAGTTTGAGGAATTATTCTCTGAATTCCCACTGCACTAAAGCCTAGAGCCAAAGATAGACACAAAAAGCTGGAGTAACTCAGCGGGCCAGGCAGCATCTCTGGAGAGAAGGAATGGGTGACGTTTCGGGCGAAACCCTTCTTCAGAGATGCTGCCTGTCCCGCTGAGTTACTCCACCTTTTTGTGTCTATCTTCGGTTTAAACCAGCATCTGCTGTTCCCTCGTGCACAAAGCCAAGAGCCTTGAGGGGCAGGCGTCCCCCTCCCTCCACTGCTGCCAACCGCAGCTGCCTCGGAGGATGCTGGAGAGTTGGGAGCCGAGGAGATAAGAGAGACTTTCGAACCTCATATAGAACTGGAAGATCAATATTACAAACTGCTTCATTTTGCACATTTTATCATTCAGCAGAGTGATTATTTTGTTTATTCTTCCAACCAACCATCTGGGTAATTAAAGATGGATTGGCTGTAAATCTGCTGCCTCAGGCCCATATGCTGCAGAATTCAATGTCCATGCAAAACAAGAGGGGAAAATTGGTAGCGAATTGCTTGGTCTATCATTTTTGTTGTGGGTCATCTGAGGGACTCACACTCACACTCTGGCACCCTCATACTCATACTTCCACACTCACCAACACATACACTCACACCCTGACAGACACAAGCTCACACACACACGCGCACACTTCCACACTCACGCACACACTCAACGCACGTGCTCATATACACACACTCTCGCGCTCGCAATCACACTCATACATCCACACTTCCACACACTCACAGCCTCAAACTCTTCCACTCACACCCACACTCTCATTCACACACTCAGACTCACATATTCATTTCCACATACACCCTGTCACTCACACACACACTCACAGTCTTTCACACCCATTCACCCGCACTTACGCACACGAGTTGTCCAACAACTGTCCAACAGTGCAGGACACGTTTGCAGAAGAAGCAGGTGTCACCAGGTAACACAGCGTTACATAAAGAGGACTTGCCCACGTAGGACCTAGCCCATGAATATGGCACTTGTTGGTCTGAAGGTCTTCATATTCAAATAACGTGTTCCTTAATCGACTGAGTGCTGTGCTCTTATACTACAGGAAGTGATCAATTTAATGTATTTCTGCTGTTGCCATGGGGCTCGAGATAAGGGAGGTAGTACACTTTATCATCAAGCTTTGATATTGGAGGGCAGCATGATGTTTCAAGGGCAGGGTGGCAGAGGACCTTGGTCTTGCAGGCATTGAGTGCAAAGCCCGTCCTCTCAACTACTTCAGTGAATGAGTTGCCTGAATTTCCACCTCTGAGTCCGCACTAATGAAAATAGCAACTGCATCTGCCCATTGAGGGTTGGGTGATGCTGTGGGTCGAACTGGTTCCCATTAGCTATGAAGAATGCCTCCATGCTTTGGGACGTACGTTGGATGTGAAATACAACATGGTGACAAGAAAGATTGAGAGCAATGTCAGGTTAGCAGCACAGAGACCCGTGTTTACTCCTGATTTGGGGTGCTGCTTGTGTGTAGTTTGCACGTTCTTCCTGTGACCGCATCAGTTTCCTCTGGGTGCACCGGTTTTCCTCCACATCCCAAAGGCTTGCAGGTTTATAGGGTAATTGACCTCTGTAAATTGCTCCTTGTGTGTCGGGTGGATGCAAAACTGGGATAATATTGGGAGCTAGTGAGAAATGGCTAGTTGGGAGCAAGTGAGAAGGGTTGATCCATGTTGACATGGACTCGTTGGGCCGAAGGGCCTGTTTCCATGCAGTATCTCTAAACTAATCATCTTGACTTTAATATATATCACTGTTCCTTGGTATAATCCTGGAACTCCCAATTGAGAAATACTATGGGAATACATTCATCCTTCAGACTGCCGTGACTCACAAGGAAGATGGCTTGTTGCCATCTGCTAAAGAACTTTCAGTAAATGCCAACTTTGCCAATGGTGCCCACATTGCATGAATGAATTATAAAACATTCTGAAAGCCCATTTGTCCGACTGACTGACTGGCATAGATTGTGGCTCTGGGCTGAAATCCAGCCCCGTGTTCTTCAGTGTATTGGGCTTCTTACACAGTCCTTTGGTCATTGGTGTTACAAAGTAAAAGAGCAGCTTCAGAAGCTAATGACATTCATTGGCAACAAGCTGCCAGAGGAAGTAGTTGAGGCAGGGACTATCCCAACTATTAAGAGACAATTAGACAGGTACATGGATAGGACAGGTTTGGAGGGATGTGGACCAAACGCAAGCAGGTGGGACTAGTGTAGCTGGGACATGTTGGCCGTTGTGGGCAAGTTGGGCCAAAGGGCCTGTTTTCCACACTGTATCACTCTATATAACTCGATGACTTTATGGCAGTCGAGGTTTCCCTATTTCAAGACAAGTGACCCAGAGCTTCAACAGAAACTCTGGCATATGTTTAGGGCCCTGATGCCTTTAAAAGTCCTATATAATTAGGAGAGAAAAGCAATTTAATAATGTAATAATTGCTCTCCAAAATAAACTAAACCAGAGCATTTCAAAATACCACAATAACTCATTTTTAAAAACAAATTCTTGATGTCACTGCTGATAATTTTTCTAATTATCTTAAATCTAAATTCTTTAGTTTAAGAATCCTTGTGTGAGTTTCTCTCTTTTTACTTTCGCAAAAGCATAATTTTGAACACCTTCTGCTAATTTCTCGACTCACCCTTCTATGTTCTGTGGAAACCCATGGAACAGTATAATGCCATGACAGCCTACTGAATAATGAGAGGCCTGTTAAAATGCTTTAAAACCCTGTCATTGATAAGAATCACTGTTGACCCCTGCCAAACTTCCGACTGCAGAATTAGAGATACAAATTTGAGGAAACCACTAACGGTATAATTTTCCTTGTTTCACTGGGTCAATTCAAAGGTTACGTTTAATTATGTAGCTACCTCACACCATATGGACTGCTGAAATACTGTTGGATCTGTTATTTCATAACATGCTGCAGATAGCTGGTTTAAAGGACAAATATCCGAGAAAAAAACAGTATAACATCTTGTTTATCTATTTTTTTCAAACCCCATCACCCATACTGTTTCTTAGGAAACACAGTTTCTTAGGAAAAGTGCATTCAGAATAATCCAACTGAGTTTGCATTGTACACCCACATTCTGAATCCTACAGATTCAACGTATAACAGGACGGCACGGTGGTGCTGCGGTAGAGTTGCCGCCTTGCAGCGCTTGCAGCACCGGAGACCCGGGGTCGATCCCAACTACGGGTGCTGTACTGTTCGGAGTTTGCACGTTCTCCCCGTGACCTGCGTGGGTTTCCTCCCACACTCCAAAGCCGTTCAGGCGTTCAGGTGTATGTGTAAATTGTCTATAGTCTGTGTAGGATAGTGTTAATGTGCGGGGATCGCTGATCGGCGCGGACTCAGTGGGCCGAAGGCCCTGTTTCCGCACTGTATCTCTCTAAAAAAAACAGGATGAAGAAAACCTGGCATCCAATACACGCACAGCAATCTTCCATCCGCAGCATATGATGATGATGATGACCAGATAATCTGATGTTAGTGAAATCGCAGATCCTCTTTATTGTTTTATTCCTTCTAGCATTCAGAGGTACCTCAGTAGAGTCATGTGATCAGTCATAACTATGCAACATATAATATATAAAAACATTATCACCTGCATTGCCTCAAATTGATGATCTGTAATAAATCTGTTTCTCTATAATACATTCTCTCTTCCTCACTGCACCCGGCATATTGTTTGAATGCTTTCTCTACTTAGCACCTCTGTACCCCCAAGTTGTTTCTTTCTCCTCATTGCACTCCTCTGCTTTTTGCCTCATGGGACACTCTGATGCTATTACCTATTGAATTTGCTTCCTCTCTATGGGTTGGTCAAGAATTGGAGTCAAAGGCCTTGAGCTCAGCTGTGCACAATTCGGGAAAGGCGAATGAATGGAAAAATCACAATACAGTTGTGAAAATATCAATGTCCAAATCCTTGAGAGGAGGTTCTAATTTGTAAAATTTATCCACATGTATCCCATTTTTTAGCTGTAGGTTTCACCCACATATCTGTCCCACTCTCCCCTATTCTCTGCCTTGCTCTTCCTTCCAATGTCTGTTGTCCTCTCCCACCCTTACCCTCATCTCCAGTGCAGACACAGAGTAGCAATGTTACAGAATTTTGATATTTTAAAAATCAAGTCTGCAATTTATCCATCAGGTAAAGCATAAAAGGAAGTTTAATTTGACACCTAATTCACTTTCATATCTTCAGTATTATAAAAGTTATGGCCATTTTCATACTCTGAAATTAGCATCATGTTCCCTATTGCTTTTCCATTGACTTAACTCAAAAGCTGTGATCGAGGACAGTCAAAAGCCCATAACTTTCTTAACAAAAAAGAAAACTGAATGACATTTTCAGTTATTATAGATTGAAGCATTCTGAAACAAATATGAAACAATCTTACTTGGATGACCTGAAATTAAAGCATATAATTAGTTAGTTACCTGATTGTAGCTAATTACAAAATTCAATTACTAGATCTAAACATCTATCCATTTCTTAAGAAAAGGTTAACATTTTTAAATAGCCTAAGTGTTCAAATACCATTCACACAAGAATTCACAATATTACATGATTTTAAAATCTCATTGTCATGAATTTATAGGCCAAATGGAAGGAATTTAATGTTTAATTCACGTAAATTAATGGGCATTTTAAACATCTTGCGAGTGGGTTTTTCTGGAACGTGATCGATTGGAACGTTGCATTTGCAGTGAATTTGAACCCCATATCGGCAGGAAAAATGCTGCCGGTTCGTATGGGGCCAAAATCACATGTTCGCCAAGGGAAATTTAATTAAAGTAATCCTAAGAAGCAAGTTTATATGTAAAATAAACGACCTACATTTTGTTTTATCCCCAACGTGAGATCCGTTCCATTGTAGGCGTTGACGGCGTTAGAAGTAGCTTTTTAATTTACTCCAGCGATTAAATTGGCCCGCGTTTTTTTTTAAAACTTCCGAGCATGGAAGTCGGAATAATTTTTCTGCAGCAGCTTAACAGCCTGAGGAAGTTCGCTCAGACGGGCAGGAGAAAACGGCATGTTATTCCCGCCCCCCCCCCCCCCCCTCAAAGGCGCCAAAGTCGCGTACACGGTCAGTGACAGAACTGCGGTGCCGCTGAAGGTAAGTATTGTAACATTGCTACACAGAGACTTTGTAATGGGACATACCTCATTTCTCCTGCTCTTCCATCGTAAATGTTCACAAACACTCCACTTTCATCAATAAAGGTGAAGCTGTGGAAGACTGGAGGGCAGCTAATGTTGTGCCATAAACAGGAAGGGCATCAAGGGTAAACCGGGGAACTACAGGCTGACGTCTGTGGTGGGTAAGCTGTTGAAGCGGATTCTTAGGGGCCGGATCTACCAGCAATTTGATAGGCAGGAACTGACTGGGAATGGCTGTGTGATTGGGAAATCGTGTGGACATCAAAAGGATTGATGAGGGCAGGGCTGTTGGAAGTTGTCAATTTTAACTTTAGCAAGGTCTTTGACAATGTCCTAGATGGTAGGCTTTTCTGGAAGGATAGATCGCATGAATTCCAAGGTGAGCTAGCAAATTGGATTCTCGACTCACAACGTCACCCATTCCTTCTCTCCAGAGATGTCGTCTGTCCCGCTGAGTTATTCTAGCATTTTGTGTCTAAACCGGATTCAAAATTGGCTTGGGCAAAGGAGTCAAGGGGGCAGTTGTGGATGGTTTCCGAATGGAAGCCTGTGACCAGTGGTGTGCTATGGGGGTCGGTGCTGTGTCAGCTACAGCTTTTTATGTGCAGTAAGGATTTAGATGACAGTGTAGTTTTAACATTGACACCAAAATTGGTGGTATAGTTTAGTTCAGTTTAGAGATACAGTGCGGAAACAGGCCCTTCGGCCCACCGAACAGGCACCGACCAGCAGTCCCCGCACATTAATACTATCCTGCACGCTCCAGGGACAATTTACATTCATACCAAGCCAATTAGCCTACAAACCTGTTTGTCTTTGGAGTGCGGGAGGAAACCGAAGATTTCTGAGAATACCCAGGCAGGTCACAGGGAGATCGTACAAACTCCGTACAGACAAGCACCCGTATTCAGGATGGAAGCCAGATCTCTGGCGCTGTAAGGCAACAACTCTACCGCTGCGCCACCGTGCCGTGTTGTAGAAAGTGAGGAAGGGCGTCAAAGTTTACAACAAGAGTTTAGTGGACAGTATGTTGAAGTAGACATTTGGCATGCTAGCCTTCATTAGGAGGAGTACTGAGTACAAAGGTTCAAACATCATGAAGCAGCTGTATGTCATTTGTGAGACCACACATGATGTGCAGTTCTGGTCGTCCAGTTATAGGAAGGAAGTCACAACGTAGGATAAAGATTCACCAAATGTTATCTGGTTTGCAGGCTTGGGTTAAAAGAAGAGATTGTCTAGGCTGGCACATTTTTCTTTGGAGTGTTGGGGGCTGAGGGATGACGTTATTGAAGTGTACAAGATCATGAGGGACTTGGATAAAGTGAACACTCACAGTATTTATCCGAGGGTAGAGGATTCAAGGGCATAGGCTAAAGGTGATAGGGAAGGTATGTAAGAAGAACCTCAGAAGCAACGGCTTCATTCAGCGGCTGGTCCGTATCGGGAGTGAGCTGCCAGAGGAAGCTCCAGATACAAATACATTTATGGCTTTTAAAAGACATTTGGAAAGATATATGGATATGGGTTTACAGGGATATGGGCCAAATGCAGGTAAATGGAACTAGCCCAATATGCCAACTTGGTCGGCATGGCCAGAGTGGGCCGAAGGGCCTGCTCCGTGCTGTGCAACTCTGATTATGACTCAATCTGCGCCTTCTACTTTAATACGTTCATGCCAAGTGTGCAGGAGCAGGAAATCCTTGGCACATATTGTCCTTGTGTTACATCAGAAGCCACGACCACCTTGTTTGGTCTGTACCACACTAACGAGGGTGACTTACAGATACGCTCTGTCAGATTCCACTCAAAGATACCTGCCAGCCCTGCAGCACTGTCCTGGTGCCTTTGTGAACATAATTTTAACATCCAGACTTTGGTGTGAGAGCACAGGGGGAAATATCATAGGGACCTTAAGTAGTTATATGAGCAGCAGATTTAATTTTCTTTTAATAATTTTATTCATTATAGAAATATTACTGATTGGAAAAAGGCTGTTTCAGTTATAATCAAGTATCATCGAATCAGGTTAACAAGGTGTCCCACTGTTATCCAATTCACTAAAGGAAGGCAATGCACCCAGGAAATGGATTTATGCCCCTGTCCCACTTAGGAAACCTGAACAGAAACCTCTGGAGACTTTGCACCCCACCCATGGTTTCCGTTTTAAAAATCGGTAATTTTTTAGTCATAGCCGGTTGCGATGCTAGTTGAAGGTGGTTGCCGGAGGACAAAAACCTCCGGGAACTGCACGGAAACCTTGGGTGGGGCGCAAAGTCCCCAGAGGTTTCTGGTCAGGTTTCCTAAGTGGGACAGGGGCATAACAACCTGAGGCAAGAGGATATACGATGAAACCTCTAGGGATATATCCAACCACACTGGCAACCCTCTTCCCAATCTCATGTCGATGGTCAGTAAGTTCTTGAAACTGCATCTGTTTGTTGGGAAAGGATTGGAAAAGGGCATCATCCAGTTAGATTAACAAGATGTCTAATTGTTGTCCATTTGGCCAAAGGGATGGCATTGTACCCAGTAAATAGGAGAATGAAGGTGACAATGTCTAAAACAGAAGGATTTGTGATGAAATATCAAGGGCTATCTCCGACCATGCTGACAACCACTCTGAAGTAATTTCATGAGGGTTGCTTGCCTGAAGTACTAGGATTACTGTCCTTTTTGATATGGAAGGAAATAGCCTACATTTGTATTCCAGCACGTACATCCTCAGGATATCCTGAAGTGCTTTGTAGGAAATGACTTCTTCAGAGTATAGTTACTCAATTGGCCAATAAGCACATAAAGCACAACAAAGCTCCACAAATGCCATTGAACTCAATTACCACACAAGCTGCCTTAGCGTTCCTCAGATCCCTCCAGAGATGCTGCCTGACCCGCTGATTTATTCCAGCATTTTGTGTTTTACTGCTTTAGTGTTACTGGTTGAAGAATTAATCTTTGGAAATTACCCTGTTCTTCTTCCTGTTATTTTATAAGATTTTACATTTGCCTCGAGCAGTGCAGCACTCTCCCATTACCTTGTGTTGGAGCATCAAACTCAGTACCAAGCCTAAACCTACAACTTCTCTGAAGTGGGAATACTACCATTGAGACAATGAGGGACTAAGCCACAACAATGGTGCTTCAAGCTCTTTACAAAAGGACGGTATCATTCCATTAACGGTTAAAAAAAGTTCACATAGACAATGTTGAGGATATTCCACAGGTTAGGCAGCATCTAGAGTTAGACTCAGAGTTAACGTTTCAGGTCAGGTGTTTTACATTTTCTTCAAAATGATCTTCTTTTAATAATGCCTTTCCTTACCAACAAATATTAAAAATCTCCATCTTTTTTTTTGCATGCGTTTGATTGTTTAATGAGTTCAGAAACCAGACGTAAAGAATGCAATTGACATTATCCAGCAATATCCTGGACTGTCTGGGATGAAAGAAAGATCAAAGACTGCCGGACTGTTTGATGGGAATGACTGTTTGAGTAGAAATCCGAGGTCAGTGTACAACTTGGAAGAATACAGCAACAATGTGAAATAATATTTTGCAATGAAAAGTAATCAGGACCTCATTGCCAGCTACGATCAATGAGTAGGATTCTACTCTTTGAATCTGAAGGATGGATGTTCAATTTCCTCTTCAGATGTTTGAGGACATAATCTCGGTTGACCCTCTACAGCAGTGCTGAGGAAGATCTTCATTGTTGGAGATGGTAAGTGTCCACAAGAGATCACTTTGTAGTCCTCAAAGAAAGTCAGGACAATCCTGGCTTTATCCCTATACCAACATTGCCATAAATAGACACAAAAATGTTGGCGTAACTCAGCAGGACAGGCAGCATCTCAGAGAGTAGGAATTGGTGACGTTTTCGGGTTGAGACCCTTCTTCAGACTGAGAGTCAGGGGAGAGGGAATCTGGAGACATGGAAGGGTACAAATAGAGTGTAAGGTGTGAAAACGACAGAACAAAGCAGACGATGATCAAGGAAATGTAGAATGGTTCATTGTTGGCCGAGGGGAAGGTGTAAATATTCTTGTCATTATCATATTAGTCTGGAATTTATAATGAGAACACCATTGACGCTTATGTTACTCATTGTTTTATTGGAGAATATCCAACGGAAACTGTTGGAGTTTGTATATGCAAAGCTCATCCAGAAATTGCAATCAATGGTTCTCTGCTCCTTCACAGGGAGCCCTGTTACAATGTTTGTTGGGCCTTTCACTAAAGGCTCTGTGACTTGGACTGAGGTGCGGGCACGTTGGGCCAAAGGGCCTGTTTCCACGCAGTATGGCTCTCTGACTCTGTGACTTACTAATATATTCTATCTCATTGGCACTATTGCCACTGTGAAAAACTATTGTTACTCCTGAATACTTTTCCTGAAAAAATAAATGTAGCTGCGAGGAGTCTAATTACCTTACCATAATGATTTCAAAATGCCATTCATTGTATAATTAAATAATATTTAACTTATGGAAAAAAGTGTTTACATTATTCCCTGTAAAATTCCTCCAGTTAATTTGGCTTTTCAATTTGTTTAGCCATTTGGCTATTTATTTATTTCTCGGGACACAGCTGTCAATGGCAAGGCCAGCATTTAATTGCCACCCTGAATTTCCCTTGAGAAAGTTGAAAATGAACTCCATAAACAACCAAACACATGAATAAAGAAATAGATAGAGGTTTTTAATATTTGTTGTTAAAGAAAGGACATTATTAAAAGAAGATAATATTGAAGAAAATGTACAACACTTGACCTGAAACGTTAACTCTCCACAGATGCTGCCTATCCTGTGGAGTATCCTTGACATATCCTCAGAGTGGAGCTACCAGCCAGCTTCTTCTTGAACTGCTCTACCAACAGTGGTCACGCATGGGTCTGGTGACATTGTGGTTGCTGGACAGCACTGAGTCCGTGCAAAAGGTGCCCACTTCCCAACCATTCCAGACAGGGGAAATCCACAGCATGGAACCCACAGAGACGTTTTGGGAAGGGTTCTTCAGAGCCAACAGTGGCCATGCCTTTGCCAATAATTGGGATAAAAACAAACCGTCATTCGTGCTTGCAAGACAATGCTGGGAGTGAACTATTTGACTTTTTTCCCCATGTTAAAACATTGACCATTTGATGTCATGGTAATGTGTGTATAATATATAGAACACAAAATGCTGGAGTAACTCAGCGGAACAGGCAGCATTTCTGAAGGACATGGAGAGGAGACGTTTCGGGTCAGGACCGCTCCTCATGTTAATAGTAGTGGGAGTGTGCGGGGGTTGGGGAAGAAAGCTGGACAAAAGGAGGAGCAGTTTGAAGAAGGGCCTTTCCACGAAACATCGCTACCCATGTCCTCCAGAGATGTTGCCTGACCTGCTGAATTACTCCAATATTGTGTGTTCTGTGCAAGATTCCAGCGTCTGCAGTTCTGTGTGTCGACAAGTGCACAATACAATTTTGTTTTTTCTAAGTGTGTGTGTTCAAATGTATTGGGGCAGATCACTTTTCTAAAGAACTATTTAATTGAAGCATATTTCAACTTGCATTCTAAAACTTGCAACCATATAGCAGCCTAACCACATCATTGGGACATCACAATGTTATTTGTATCCAATGAACTATCTTTCCCAATGCAATCATCATTGATAAACTATGGTTGATTTAGCGAGAATATTTTACTAAAAGACTAATAATCCATAGAACACAGAAAGATTCAACACAGAAACATGCCATTCTGCCCACAACATCTGTGCCGTACACGATTTCAAGTTAAACTAGTCTCCACTACCCAACATATGATCCATATCCTTCCATTCCCTGCTTATCAGTTGGACCTTTTTCTCACTACTGAATCCATGTGAATGGGGCCACTGGGCCTTCTTAGGCCCACTTCGGTCATGGCTGACCATGGGTGTCTCCAGGGTACTATTCCCTATATGGAGGACGCCTGTGCGTGGCTTTGTTTAACTTGGGGACACTGGTGCACAGACAGCCACCCCACGGTCCTTGACAGATCTGGGTCAGGATCCAGTGGCATGGAGTCCAAGACCGGAGACCCTTTTCTACTGCAGCCTTCATCCGCCTTCCCAGCCGTTGTGACGCTCCATTGAGGTCAGCCATCATCTCCACTTGTTCCACCATTGAAGTCTTGGTTGGATGGCTCTTTGTCAGAGACTTCCTCCTTGACCTTACCACCATGGGTGCCCAACACAGGAGCATAGCTCCAGACGGCATCGCTTTCAGGATCTCAGCTTCTCCACCACGACAATCCACGGGTTTAACGATTCACCTGAATGCAGCACCTACTTAATAATAGTTGGAAGTCAACCAGCGATCCCCGCACATTAACACTATCCTATACCCAAGAGGGACAATTTTTACATTTACCATGCCAATTAACCTACATACCTGTACGTCTTTGGAGTGTGGGAGGAAACCAAAGATCTCGGAGAAAACCCACGCAGGTCACAGGGAGAATGTACAAACTCCGTATAGACAGGATCTGTGGACAAATGCCAGAGCAGTCTTGAGCCCATAGTGTTCAGACCTATCGGCATTAATTTCACATTTAAGTCATCTTCTAAACCATCTGCTCTCACCTGTTTGCTGAATATATAATGCTGATGAAAGGATCAAATGCTTAAGCTGACAATTTTGGTGCATTATGATCTGTGTGAATGTAAGAACATGCAAACAAAAATCTATGTCAACATAGTGTGTGAAGCTGGTGTTGCCATGCGTCTTGTGTTCTTGCTCCTCTGTGAAGCTTTGGTGATGCTGAAAGACAACAGATACAAACATGTTGTGAAATTAAAAAATTACTGTCAACACAAGGGATTGCGGGCACTGAAACCTAGAGTAAGAAACAAAGTGCTGGAGTAATTCAGTGGGTCAGGCAGCATCTGTGGAGGGAATGGCTATGCCACGTTTTGGGCCAGGTCAAAAGAAGGACTGGACTGGTCTGAAGAAGGGTCCTGACCTGAAATGTTGCCTGTCCATTCCCTTCACAGATGCTGCCTGACCCGCTGAGTTCCATCGGCACTTTGTGTTTTACTTAGGAAATACTATCCATTACCAGAAAATACTGTACTGAGCAAAGGTGAGGTAAACAAAGTCGAAAAATATATAGATGCAGCTTTAATACACAAAGTAGACGTACAAACCCCGAGGCCGTGTACTATCAACGTCTCATTTATGTGGACTTCCTTAGGTCTACATCAGCAAGATTAATGAAATGAAGCAAGGCACGGAATAGCTGCGATAGGGTTAATGGGAAATGTTTAATGTCCCAGCACAATTAGAGCTCATTCCAAACAAAAGAGACATTTCTGTGGTTTCATTCTGTGCAAAATGACCTTCGTAACCCAGAGTACTGTATTTCTCTGAACGCTGCAGCATACTGCCTGGCATTTCAGCTTATCCACTAATCATATATGTGCATGAGTTAGCCTTCTTGCTCGAGACAAGCTTTTATTAATTTATGTTGCCTCTCTTCCGATTTGATGGGATGATGATTTTCCTGCGTTTGACAAGTCTGTACAATAAACCATCTGTTATAAGAATAAATGGGGTATCCAGCCGACCAGAGGCATCTCTGTTTATTATTACGCCATGCTGTCCTTTCCCTCTAACTTAAACATCTCCTTTCCGATGATGTCCCGTTCTAGTGAAAAACCATCGAGCTCAAATGTTAATTTTGTTTCTCCCTCTACAGAAGCTGCCTGACCTGATGCATAATGCCAGATATTTTGCATTTATTTCAATGACAGATTAAAACTACCGACAAATAAAGAGACCAAAGTGCGCTTGCCACTTGGTTGGGTCAGTCTTTGCACAAAGGGGTAGATTTTCCTTCGTGAATCTGCCCAATATCAGGGAGGTTTGTAGATAAATCAGCAACAAAACACGGCCATGTCCAGGGAGATATCGTCTGGGAGTCACCACCCACTGCACACCACACATCGCCCACACTATCTTCCCCCAAACCCCCTCACCTTACCCACTCTCCCCACTTACATGGGTCACATACACCACATCCATCCCCTCTTTCTCCACTAATACTCCACACACACCAAAATGGGTGATATCTTAGGCAATGAAGATAGTTATCAAGAATTACAGTGGGATGTTGTTCAGCAGGGCAGGAAGGCCAAGGAACGTCAAATGGAATTTAATTCAGCTAAGTGTGAGGTGGTGCATTTTGGGGAGACAAACCATGGTAAGACCTTCACAATGCACGGTGAGGCCTTGGGAAGTGTGGTTGAGCAGAGTGATCTAGCAATACATCCACCCTCACAGTTCACAATTACTATTTATACTCACCACCCTCTACTATACCTGCGCCCCTACACCCACTACTCACACTCACCACAACTCCATTGATCACGAACCACAGCCGCCAATGTACACACACATTGCTCAGATGCACGAGTATCCACCTTACACTCTCCATGCTCACAGCTTCCACTCTTCCCATTTCCACACCCACACACAGTGCACACTCACAGTTCACTCTCAGCATCCCACAATGTTCCCCACCCTCACTTGTCACTTACCATACCCCCACCCAGATGCTCCACACTCATTGACCATGGGTGCACCACCCTCACCCCACACTCTCAACACTCACACTCGCTGACCACAGGCCCAGGTCAACCTCACTCCACACACTTCACTATCAATACTCACGCTCACCACACACACATTCATACTCCATCCAACGATTACTCACAATTGTCACACTCACATTCCACATATTCTGCTCACACCAACCACGTCCAGGCCAAAATCCTCACACTCATGCTGTGAGATGAGTGGGCACAGTCTCAGCTCACAGGGTGAGTTGTCTTTTTGCTTCAGCGTTCGAGACCTGAAGGAGCCAGTGTGTTTATACTTGTTCTTCACTGAGTCAACAGTGGTAGTGAAGAACTGCAGATGCTGGTTTAAACTGAAGATGGATACAAAATGCCGGAGTAACTCAGCGGGACCTCCCTCTCTCCACCACACTTCTTCTTCCGCCTCCTCCTCCTCTCCCCCCCTTATCAGATTCCACCATCTCCACCCTCTTGTCTTCTCCACTTATCACCTCCAGTCTTGCCTACTAACTCCACCCTTCTCTTCCACACCATAGTCATCTGCTAAAATCAACACTTCCTTACCTGGACCCACCCTGGAACATCCTTGTCTCCCCATTTCCCTGACCTCCGTCAACCAGCCATCTCCCCTCTACTCCACTGGTCTGAAGAAGGGTCCCAAACAAAAATGTTGTTTGTCCATTTCCCTCCACAGATGCTGTCTGGCCCGCTGAGCTCCTCCAGCAGTTTGTTTTTTGCTCGGCCCCTTGCTTAGTTTAGTATTTATTAATGATTTAGATTTAAATGTAGAGGACTTAAAGGCCTGTCCCACTTTCACGACCTAATTCACGACCTCTGCCGAGTTTGCCCTTGACTCATACTCACAGCATGGTCGTCACAAGGTCGTAGGAGGTCGTAGGTAGGTCGTAGCAGGCCGTGATGCTAGTCGTAGGTACTCGTGGCATCAAGTAGGTCGGGGCGTTTTTTCTAGCATGACGACAAATGTCCACGAGTAAAAAAGGTCATGAATTAGGTCGTGAAAGTGGGACAGGCCCTTTAGAGGACTTGCTAAAGACATTGGCAGGTCATTTAAAAAAAGTGGTCATGCTGTTGTTAGGAAGGAGGAAAGGTTTATAATTCAGGAAAATATGGATGGTCTGGGTAGAAAAGAAGCACCGAATTTAATCCAGAAGGGTGTGACGTAATGCACTTGGGGAGTACGACAGGGCATGGGAATAAACAAAAAATGAGAAGAGATTAAAAGTTGTGTTGGGACAGAGGAATCCTGGTGTATGGGTCCACAGATCACTAAACGGTCAGGCAGGATGTTTCCACTTATTAGCTAAAACCCATAATATACAAAGAGGAAGATTATATTAGAACTACATTCATCACTAGTTAAACCTGCGTGCAGTGTACAGTTCTAATTACTTCATTACGTAAAAATACATATTTGCATGGGTGAGTGTGCAGAGGATTTATACGGTCCAGTTGCTAGGACTGGAAATTTTAGCTATGAGGAAAGATTAGATAAATTGGGGTTGTTTTTCTTGGAATAGAGGAGGCTAACAGGTGACTTAGTTGAGGTGTTGTCAATTTTCTGTGATTGCATGCCTGTATTTTTAGATCCCTTGTATGCCTCCCTGCCAAAATACATTATCATCACTTTTGCCACTTAATCCTTCCTGTATTCCATCACTATCATTGCCCTTCTATTGAATCTCTCTACCTAGTCATTCTTTCTCTGCAACTTCAAACCAGCGTCCTTAACGCTATTCTGATGAAAGGCTCAAAATAAATTCATGTTTATAAGTGATAGGAGCAGAATTAGGCCATTCGGCCCATCATGTCTACTCTGTCATTCAATCATGGCTGATCTATCTTTACCTCTTAACCCCATTTTCCAGCCTTCTCCCCATAACTCCATGACATGGGAATTGACAAGATGTTTCCACTAGTGGGAGAGTCTAGGACTAGTGGACATAGCCTTAGAATTAAAGGATACCATGTAGCGGCACCTAGTGGTGGCTGGGGCAATCACAAACCCTTGCTATTGGCTGGTGCGGTCACATGATCGCGGGAGTGTTTTCGCGGGCTTTAGGTAAAGCATTCATTCAAGCTCCGCCCTGTTTGAAGGAGCTTTGTTATTTTGGCTGCCATTCCGGACTTCGCCTCCTAGTGGACTCTGGGGCCATCGTGAGCATCCTCCCCCCCCACCCACTGGACTGGATACCCGTTCTGGTGAGCGAGGCCTCGTCTTGACCGCCGTCAACCGTAGCTCCATCCGCATGTACGGCACGCGTTCCAATGGCTCATGGACATTTTGGGTCAGGGGTTAGAATTCATATTCATCTACTTAAGACGACATCCCGGTCACCAGCCGCTCCCAACAGGAGCACTGCACGCACCTACAGAGGTTCCCTCGGGCCGTTTCCAGCACATCCATGTGGATTTGATGGGTCCACTGTCGCCATCTCGCGGTGCCACGCATCTACTCACCGTCGTGAATCGTTTTACGAGGTGGCCTGAGGCTATACTGCTAACGGACACCTCCGCCACGTCTTGTTCCCGGGCTCTCTCGGCCCATTGGATTGCCCGTTTTGGGGAGCTGGCGGACATTTCCACCGACCAGGGGGCTCAGTTTACTTCCACTTTGAGGGCCGCACTGGCGCAGCGGTACAGGGCGCAGTTGTGCCACACTACCGCCTATCACCCTCAGGCCAACGGGTTAGTGGAACGTTTCCACCGGCACCTGAAATCGGCGCTGAAGGCACGGCTCACTGGTCCAGACTGGGGCGACCAGTTGCCTTGGGTGTTGTTAGGGATCCGTATGGCCCCTGAAGCGGACCTCGCACATCATCCGCTGAGCTGGTGTACGGCTCTCCGTTGCGGGCGCAGGTGGGAACGGATGGTGTTGGGGTGTGTGGGGGGGGAGGGACTCCACTCAGCAACCACCGGTCACGGCACCATACAGCACCTCCCGGCTCCACTCAGCGGCTTGCCTTGACTCCACACAGCGGCTTCCCCCAACCCCACACAGCTGCTTTCCCCGGCTCCACATGGCTTGTGGACTCAGCCCCACCTCTGGGGTTTTATTCTCTTCACCCGGAAGGGGCATTACCTTCATGGTGACGGACAGGCGAGAAGACTAATCTGCTGAGCTCACAATTTTTTAAACCTTCATAACTTTTGTAATATTACACCGATCGGAACAAAACTTGGTGCACTTGGAGCAGAGGAGAACGGTGAGTAAGGTGGCGAAAAAGTCCTAGCAATATAGGGTACCGTTTCTGCACGCATTTAAAAAAAAAGCAAACCAGAAGTGGTCAAGATGAGAGTTTTAGTAATAGTAATAGTATAAATTCTTCTAAGAAGGCGATGAGGAGAAATGTATTTAGTCAGAGGTGAATCTATGGAATTGATTCAGAGGGTGGTGAATCTATGGAATTCTGCCACAGAAGGCAGTAGAGGCTAAGTCAGTAGATATTTTTAAGGCAGAAATAGATAGATTTTTGATTAGTACAGGTGTCAGCAGTTATCGGGAGAAGGCAGGAGAATGGGGTTAGGAGGGAGAGATAGATCAGCCATGATTGAATGGCGGTGTAGACTTGATGGGCTGAATGGCCTAATTCTACTCCCGTCACTTATGACACCCGTACTAATCAAATGCATTTTTTCCAAGTATGGAGGTTGATTTGTTGAATCCTCCCAACATTTTCTTTTTTTGTAACAATGACTGCCCTTTCAAATCACTTTCTTGGCTGCAGTGCATTTTAAGGCATCTCGAAGGGATGAAAAGTCTTAAACAAACACAAGCCTTTCTTCCACCCCAGATGTTGGTGACATGCATGCATTTCTGGCATTTCTTGTTTCTTGCTCCAAATTGAATTTCAGCCACTTCCAAAAACCTTCTCTCTAATGGTTAGCAAATTGAAGAATGATGTAAGTAATTTAAGGTGAATGTGCCTAGAACTCGGTGTGGTATTCCGAGGAAGTTGAGTGTTGCCTCATCAGCTCCCGCTGATCCAGGAGTTAAGTAGTTGTTCAAAACATAAATAGCGGCCAGATGTTGTCTCACAGAGCCAGGCCAGGCAGTTGTCAGATTTATGTTGTTGACTTACTCAAAATTATTGGAGGATTAACAAGCTCAGGAAAGAATAATTCATTATTTTAATCAGGGCTATCGCCTCCCATGGCAATAATTAATAAGGTGGGGCCTTTCATTCTTTGGCTGTTCCCTGCTTGAGAACAGCAGACTTGACTGTGATTTTTCTGGCATTTGCAGAAGTGCAGAGTTCTTAAGAGTGCCTTCATTAACAGCTCCAGTGCACTATGGACGAAGTCTTGCATTATCAAAAGTGGCTTCCCCCAGCAATGGCACTAAAATAAGACCTCATCTCTGTTCTCATGTTGATATAAAAAAATCTCATGCCGCTATGTTGAAGGTGAATTTCCTTGACTCCACATTAAAAAGATACGTCATAAACATTAGCCTTTCTATCTTTACATGCAAGAATCTTATATCTTTGGAATTTGGAGGTTCAACAAAGAAACAGGCCCTTCGGCCCACCGAGTCCTCGCCGACCAGCGATCCCCACACTATCCTACACACTAGGGGCTATTTACAATTATACCAAGCCAATTAACATACAAACCTGTATGTCTTTAGACTGTGGGAGGAAACCGGAGGTCCTGGAGAAAACCCACGCAGGTCATGAGGAGAACCTAAAAATTTCGTACAGACAGCACCGGTATTCAGGATCGAACCCGGATCTCTGGCGCTGTAAGGTAGCAACTCTACTGCTGCACCCCTTAAATCCCCTAGAGGCTCCAGTGGAACTTGAACACATGTCTTTGGATCAATAATCCAGATCCCAGTCCACTAAGTTAACCAGTACACTATCAAAGCCCTAAACATTAATTTAGCTCAGGTTATACCCGTGAGCAGAGGTGTTGGAAGTTCTAGTTGACTAAAGGGGGGGGAAGGGGAGGGGGCATTTATCTTTTATAAAAACAAACATGAGAGAAATATAGAGGAGATATTTTCAAAGAGTGGCAACATACTGCACTGTTGAAGCAAGTTAAAGGTGTGTGACAGAACTTAGAGATTTTAGAAATTAAAATCTTAAATTCTTCTCCTTGTTTTTATCAGTCATGGAATGATAGTTCTGTCAAGACCAACATTTGACCACATTTCCCGTTGGCATTTGCCTTAAAAGCGCTGAAACCGTTAGACTAATTATGAGGATGTTGCCAGGACACTGAGAGCCTGAGCTATAGGGAGAGGTTAAGCAGGCTAAAGGGCCTGTCCCACTTAGGCTATTTTTATAGGAATTATAAAGATTTAATAGGAACCTGAGGGGTAACATTTTCACACAGAGTATGGTGGGTGTATGGAACAAGCTGCCGGAGCTAGTTGAGACAGGTAGAATCGCAACATTTAAGAAACATTTGGACAGGTTCATGGATAGGACAGGTTCAAAGGAATATGGGCAAACACGGGAAAATAGGACTAGAGTAGTCTGTAAGGAATTTTTACATTCTCGCCATTACCGCGTGGGTTTTCTCCGAAATCTTTGGTTTCCTCCCACATTCCAAAGATGTACAGATTTGTAGGTTAATTGGCTTGGTGTAAAATGTAAATTATCCCTGGTGTGTGTAGGATAGTGTGAATGTGCTGGTCAGTGCGGACTCGATGGGCCGAAGGACCAGTTTCTGCACTGTATCTCTAAACTGAACTCTAAAATTAGAACCATAATGCCTAGAAAATGAACCAATTTGAGACTATAATCAATGCATGAATGCAGCCATTTTGATGCATATACTCCATCTTGATGCATATTCATCTTGATGAATATACTCCATTTTGATGCATATATTCCTATTTCTGACAGAAGGCCCATCTTTTGGGAATTAAGGTCTCATGGCCCAATCACAGCTTTCATCTGCCTGTCCCTGTTGCAACATGTGATGATGTCATCAAAGTTTACAACTTTGCTTACCAATGGAAATTAGATCGAGGTTGTGACCTATGACCGTTGTAATCAAAATAATAAACCGCAGAGTAGATACTCTGAAAATTATAAACTGTATGTGATTTAGGGTGTCTCCGTGGGATAGAGTTTTATCTTCATAAAATCCTCCAACTAAATTTTTATTAGAAAATATTTAGTGCGGACAGGCCACTAAAAAGATACAGATAACCGTAAACTGGGGATCTGGGTCATTCATGAACATGGGGATCACCTGGTTGGCTCAGAGTCTGAAGGCAGATTCTCCCTTAGATAGACCAGAGGGAGAATCTCAATGCTCTTATAGACTAGCCCCCATCTGTTTTCTCCCTGCCTCGCACTTTCTCAGATCCCCCTGTGTGGAGCAATTTTGCATGGTCACTCTGTCAATGGCTTGGCAGCTGCCTGTCCAGTGGGATTATATCATTTGTTTCCCTTTTCCCTGACTAGTCTGAAGAAGGGTCTCGAACCAAAACGTCACCCATTCTTTTTATTCAGAGATGCTGCCTGTCCCGCTGAGTTACTCCAGCTTTTTGTGTCTGCGCAGATTTATGGTTCCCTTCCACACCCCCCCCCCCCACCTCCACAAACCCCTCTTTCCTTTAAGAATGTTAATTATTTCAGGTGCGGGAGGGAAATCATGTATAATGTCTTATTAAAGCGAAGATGACTGGATTTAGTTTCGAGATAAGCACGGAAACATTCCCTTCAGCCCATCGAGTCCATACTGACCAACATTCCTCGCATACTAACACTATCATACGCACTAGGGACAATATAAAATCTTTAACAAAGCCAATTTACCTGCAAACCTGCACTACTTTGGAGTGATGGAGGAAAGCGGAGCACCCCGGGAAAACTCATGCTGTCATGGCAGCAATGCCACAAAATTTTGAGATTTACAAAATCAAGTCTGCAATTTATCCCATCAGATAAAGCATAAAAAGAAGTTTAATTTGACACCTAATTCACTTTCATATCTTCAGTATAAAAAATGTTATGGCAATTTTCATACTCGGAAATTAACATCTTGTTCCCTATTGCTTTCCATTGACAACCTCAAAAGCTGTGATCAAGGACAGTCAAAAGCCCGTAGCTATCTTAAAAATTAAGAGAACTGAATGAAATTGTCAGTTATTATGGATTTAAGTATTCTGAAACAAATATAAAACATCTTACTTGGATGACCTGAAATTAAAGCATATAATTAGTTAATTACCTAATTATAGCTAATTACAAAATTGACCACTGTGACGGAAATAGTAATAAACACCCAGACTTCCTTGAAAATTCAAAAATGTGATATTCTCAAGATCAGAACTTTAATATTATTGTATTATATGCTGTAAGTCCATAACAGATAGGTAAATAAATTACAATTGCTAGCAATAGACCAAGTCTTTATGGAGAAGATCAGTTGCTAGCTGGTACATTGGCATATCATAATCAGTAGCATCATCATACTCCTCAGATTGTAACCAATAAGCAACTCTGTACACCTTGTTTTCCCTCAACTTTTCAATTGTGGCATTGTAAACTACAAGTTTTTGCTCTTTAAACCATGCACGACATGCTTTTCTGCCCACTACTTTCCCATTAGTATGTCCTGTAGATTCAATTTTTTAAGAAAAAGATAATTTGTTTTAATAGCCTAAATAGCCAAGTAACAAACTAATGCCATTCACACAAGAATTCACAATATAACATGATTTTTAAATCTCGCTGTCAGGAATTTATATGCCAGATGGAAGGAATTTAATGTTTAATTCCCATAAATTAATCTAGAAGCACCCACTCAGTATAATCAAAATTATTTTTTGCACAATACACGTGGCTAAAACTGTTGTGTATATTTAGTATGAAAATATTAACTATGGATAGACAATAAAACAAAATATAGACGATTTAGATGCTCTTATGATATGATTGTCCAAAAAAAGAGAGCATTTTAATAGTAAGATTAAATGAGAACTTACCAGTTTGAAGTTTGATCTTTATTTTACGAGGAGTTACGATGAGGGATTCCGTGAAGACCCCGCCAGCACGCATGCGCGACATTCTTCAAAACAGCGGTGTGAAATCACAGATGACAGAGTTGACTAAGATAGTAAGATAAGAGAACCAGCATACCAGTTAACCTTTATAATAGAGGGTTTGGGAGCGGAGGGCACGTAATCCCTCATCGTAACTCCTCATAAAATAAAGATCAAACTTCAAACTGGTAAGTTTTCATTTAATCTTACTATTAAAATGTTCTCTTTTTTTGGACGTAGTCACACACGTGACTTACTTCGGAGTCACTTGAGTGACTACGTGAAGATTTCAAAGCTCTGTGATTTCATGCCCTGGAACGAATCCATGCTCACACACTGCCATAATGACAAAATGGAGGAAGTATGTTAACGTATTTCAGACATGAAATTGTGCTGAAAAACAAGAGGGTATTTATTTAACAAATAACAATAATAATACCCTACTTCGGGGAAATTATAATACAGAACTTAATATTGTGTCTGCAAACGTCTCAGGTGCGGCCACTGGCTTATTATAGAACCGCTGAAAGGTATTCTCACTAGCCCAACCTGCCGTTGCAAGGATGTGGTCCATAGGATCTTTCATCATCCTTGCCGCCGATGTAGATGCAGCCCTGGTGGAGTGAGATTTTAAAACAGCAGTGTCCACCCCCGCTGCACCAAAAACCACCCTTAGCCATCTTGAAATGGTTTGCACGGTGACTCTGTGATGAGGACGTTTGTGACTTATAAGCAGAGCCCTTTCTGTGCCCCTGAGACACTTGGTGACCTCCATGTAGTGTATAAGGTGGGTCACTATGCATAGGTGGCTGTCTACAGGGTAAGCCAGGAAATCCAACTTGCGGCCAGGTGATCCAGGCCTGATTTGTTTGAGTAATCCCTGAATGAAGAAAGTTATCTTATTGTTGGTTATAACCATGGCGTCCATACTTAGCTTGTGTATGGACTGGACCCGTTGCGCCGTCACGAGTGCCATCAGCATTACCATTTTGTGTGTCAATTTGGCTAGGGAAAGGGACATTACTGGTGCCCACCCTTGGAGCATGGTTAGCACAATGCCAATATCCCAGGTCTGGGAATTTCTAGGCCTGGGGGGATTTGAGTTAAAAATACCCCTCATAAGTTTAGACACCAAAGGGTGAGGCCCAACTGCAAGATGATCTAAACCTGGTCTGAGATATGAGGATAGGGCACACCTGGCACAGTTGATGGCACTGTAGCTTATACCTTCATCCAAATGAAGGCTTGCCAGGAACTCCAGCACTTCCGTAATGGTGGCTGTGTCATATGTGGTGTTTGTCTTGGTACAAAACACCTCCCATTTCTTGACGTAAATGAGGTATTGTTTCCTGGTGGACTCCCTGCACGATGCTGTGATGATATTAATTGTTCGGTTCCGAGCGTCCAAATTCCAGGAGTGGCCTTTTCAAACCCTGCAAACCAATAGGTTCATCCGGTCATGACATGGGTGACTCACCTCTGTCACAGGATGTACCAGTAAACCCGGGCGTTTGGGTATTGGAATGCATGGTTCTGAGACCATGTCCAGTACCACAGGGAACCATGGCTGAGTAGGCCAGTCAGGTACAACCAGAATACCCAATGCGGAGTCTTGTTGAATTTTCTGCAAGACCCGACTGATGAGGCAGAAGGGGAGAAATGCATAGAAAAACAAATCCCCCCAGTGTAGCGAGAAAGCATCCATCGCTACTGCCCCAGGGTCTGGTTCCCATGCAACACATGTTGGTATTTGATGATTGAGTCTGGATGCAAAAAGGTCGATATCTGGTGTTCCAGACCGAGCTACAATATCGGCAAACACTTTGTGGTCCAACATGTATTCGGTGTTGTCATTAAACTTGCGTGACCTGGTGTCCGCCACTGTATTTAGCTTACCCAGAAGGTAAGTGGCTAATATCCAAATGTTCCTTTCTAAGCACCAGTGCCAGATTGTATTGACCAATTCATCACAAGATATCGACTTAATTCCACCCATATGATTGATGTAAGCCACCATGGTGGTATTATCAATTTGTAGGCATACATGCAGATGGTGCATGTCCGAACAGTAAGCCCGGAGTCCATGAAATGCTCCCAGCATTCTAGATGATTAATTCCCAGTGCCGGGAGTAAGGTTAATTCATGTGCATTCCATCTACCACCGCAACTGGAGGTGGTATTAGTTGCTCCCCAGCCGTGAGCGCTGGCGTCAGTTTGTAGTATAACCGAGGGGTTTGTGATTGTAATGGGATTGGAGCAATGTCGAGCATTGTCTATCCACCATTGTAATTCCAATTTTGCATTTTATACTGCCAGAGCTGCCCCATGCAAGCAAATTTCAAATATCTGCGATGATCTTTGTCTATTGGTACTGAATAGTATGCATCTTTTAGATCGATGCAGGCCATGAATTGGAAACTAGTTGTTTGGCAGTAACAAAAGTTTCCATTTTGAAGTGGGCGTACTGCACAAAAGTATTCAGTTGTGTTAAGTCAATAATGATGCGGCATCCACCGTCTTTTTTTATTTTTGGTGAAGATGTTGATACAAACTCATGAGATTCATTTTTGGTTTTCTCAATTACCCCTTTCGTATGTAGTCTTAACAGTTCAGCATGACCTTCTATCTTTTCTTTCTGTGAAAGTACAAACTTTCGACTAGGTGCATGCTGAACAGGAAGGGGAACTTTGTGAACAAATTCAATTTTGTATCCCTGAATACTTTGCAGTATGAAAGGATCAGAAGTTATTGATCTCCATGCATCCTGAAACAAGTGTAACCGTCCCCCAATCCTGTTCCTGATGCGATGTTCCTGAGGCAACCAGACCGTCTACCTCCATGGTTACCGGCGGTGCTGCGTTGGTTTCCTCTGTCCTCGTTTCCTGGGAGGTGGAGGCGCTGTGGTGTGGGGATGGCGCGTTTTCCAGGAAGGCCGTGCTGGGCCATTGTCTAAAAAAGACCTTTGGGCAGGTTGGACGGCCTTCAAGCTTTCACCAGCAGGTGTTGTGTCGCTGTGGTAGCGTGGTCTGCTGGTGGATGCATAGGGGTGCTGTCGCCGCAGGTACGAGGACTTGGTGGCAGCCGGCACTTTTATCATGCCTATTGCCTTTGTCTCTTCATCGAGGTATTTTACCTGCTTAGGTAGGTTGTCCCCAAATAGTAGTGTAGGCGGTTGTGCACTGCTGGGTCTCCACAACCCCGCGAACTTTGGGTTCAGTGCAGGCCGGATGACACTCTTTCTGTAACAGTTGATCTCAAACTGAGTGTTACAGAGGACTGCCAGAGCATCCTGTAGCTCTTCCGGCATCTCCACTCCATCCACTGACCTGGCAAAGGCCGTAACCCCAGAAGCCAGTAGCTTTAGGATTTTTTGGAGTTTTACTTCTTGGCTTCTGATGCCAGGGCTCATGTTACCCCAGATGGGGTTGTTGACCACCTTGGCTCCTCAGACCATATCTCTGTGATGCTAATTCCTACATACAGGCCCCTGCTTATCAGAGAAAAACCTACTGTGAAGCAGGTCAGGGTCTGGCCAGAGGGAGCTATGACAACACTACAGGACTGTTTTGAATGCACGGACTGGGACATGTTCAAGAAGGCTGCAACTGTCAGTCAACACATCAACCTGGAGGAGTACACTGCGTCCGTGTCTGCTTGCATGGAAAAGTGCATTGAGGATGTCTGTGTCACCAAGACCATCACTGTAGGGGCCAACCAGAAACCCTGGATGACCACAGAGATACGTGGAATGCTGAGAGCACGTAATGCCACATTTAAATCCGGTGATGTGGTGGCACTCAGATCCGCAAGAGCCAACCTGAACCGAGTCATCAGGCTGGGAAAGCGTGCCCATGGTCAGAAAATCCAGAGCTTCTTTCATGACCCCAAGAACACCAGGCGCATGTAGCAGGGAATCAAATCAATTACGGACTATAAGACTGCTTCACCACCCCGTGATGACAACATTGAGTTCCTCAATTAACTCAACAACTATTTTGGACGGTTCGAGGCATTAAATAACACACCTGCAAGTAAAGGTATTCCTCACTGTGATGAACAGGCACTCAGTCTTGACATAGTGGATGTTCGGAGGACCTTAAAAGGAGTGAACGCACGAAAGGCGGCAGGCCCTGATAACATACCAGGGCGGGTGCTCAGGGAATGTGCTGATCAGCTGGCACATGTCCTTACGGACATATTTAACACCTCGCTGAACCAGGCTGTCTTCCCATCATGTTTCAAGACTGCCACCATCATACCGTTGCCAAAAAAAATCCAACATACAATGTCTCAACGACTACCGCCCTGTAGCACTCACCCCCATAATGATGAAGTGCTTCGAGAGGCTGGTCAGGGACCATATTACCTCCAGACTCCCCTCCACACTTGACCCATACCAGTTTGCTTACAGGCCAAACCGCTCCACAGAGGACGCTATATCCTCCGTACTACATCTGAGCCTGGAAGATTTAGAGGAGAAGAACACCATGTGCGAATGCTGTTCGTGGATTTTAGTTCAGCATTCAACATAATTATCCCTCAGCACCTGATAAGCAAACTGGTTCCATTGGGCCTCAGCACCCCCATGTGTAACTGGCTACTGGACTTCCTTACTGACAGACCCCAGTCTGCGAGGGTTGGAAATAACACCTCTAACATCATCTCTTTGAGCACCGGCTCCCCTCAGGGCTGTGTCCTGAGTCCACTGCTGTTTACCCTGATGACCCACGACTGTTGTGCCAGGTTTAGTACAAACCACATCATGAAGTACGCAGATGACACAACAGTGGTGGGCCTCATCAGGACGACAATGAGCTGGCTTACAGGGAGGAGGTGAAACAACTGGTGGACTGGTGCAATATGAACAACCTGATCCTGAATGTCGAAAAAACAAAGGAGGTCATCGTCGACTTCAGGAAAAACCCGCACAGTCCCATACCACTTCACATCAATGACCGCGATGTGGAGGTGGTCAGTAGCACTAAGTCCTGGGGGTGCAGATCACTAACAGTCTGACCTGGTCAAATAACATCTCATCAACACTTAAGAGAGCGCAGCAGCGGTTGCACTTTCTGCGCCGGATGAGAAGAGCTCACCTCCCACATCCCATCCTCACCACTTTCTACAGGGGCACTATAGAGAGTATTTTGACCAGCTGTATCTCTGTAGTGTTTGGGGACTGCAAAGCCTCTGACTGGAAGTCCATGCAGAGAGTGGTGAGGACAGCGGAAAAAATCATCGGGACCTCTCTCCCCTCAATCGGGGATATTGCGACCTAATACTGCGTGTCTAAGGCCAGCAGTATTATAAAAGACCCCACACATCTTCATTACTCTGCTGCCCTCGGGCAAAAGATATCGTAGCATAAGGAGCAGAACATCAAGGTTCTGCAACAGCTTCTTCCCACGAGCCATCAGACTCCTGAATGTCATGTAATGGGCTGCCTCCATTGTCTATTTATCCTTTTATCCTTTTTATCCATTTTATCAATGTTTATCCTTCTGTTAATTATCATGTTGCACAGGGAGCCAAATGCAACAGAATTTTGTTTGGAATTGCATATATTGATGTATTTCTAAATAACAATAAAGTTTGTTTGACTTTTGACTTTTGACTTTGACTTTGACTGCAGGCACGTTGAGAGAGACACAATTCTCAGGAGCTAGGTATTTGGCTGCGGTGTCATGAATGGCCTGTTCCTGAAGTTGATTTGTTGCCATGTAGTTTATACTGGCTGCCAACTTCGGCTGCAACGGCAGCCCTTTTTGGGTAGGCATCGCAAATTTTGATAACATGCCCAGTAGCTTCTCTTCTGGCACCCCTAGCATTGGTGTTTCTTCAGCCACACTCCCCTCTTCAGAGTCAGCCCAGTTCTGACACCTAATGCTCCCCTGCGAGGAGGGAGCCCTGTAAAGGGTACTGCCGTGGGTTTGCGAGGAGACCCACTGTGACCATACCCCTGCTATAGCAGGTCACATTGGAGCAATGGCTCCACCATCTGCTCTATGTGGGATAATTGACCGCTGTCGCTTCCCGCCTGTGGGGTGTCCTCCAGTCCGGACTCAGCCGAGTCAGCGGACCTGCCCAACTTCCGGGTGGTTTTGCCGCCGGTCCGAGGAGCATCTGCGGGCTGTAGCAGCGTGAAGTCGGGGGCTGCGGTTTGTATCAGCAGCTCTGGAGAACTCGACCGCTGCTGGCTACCCGCTTCGCGGTCCTCAGCAGCTAGTTTGGCAGCGGCTCATTTGGACTTTGTCCTCGATTCCATCTTGGTGCGCTCTGTAAGACAAATACTTAACAGAGCCGACAACGAGCTCAGAAATGGTAAGTATTTACCTGCGGGCCGTTTTTAAACTTACGCTGCAGGAGCGACGCTCCTCCTGCCTGTCGTTTCGCAATGCATTCGACGATATGTCGCGCATGCGTGCTGGCGGGGTCTTCACGTAGTCACTCACGTGACTCCGAAGTAAAATCACCTTGCAAGTGGGTGTTTCTGGAACGCGATCGATTGGAACGTTGCATTTGTGGTGAATTTGAACCCCATATCGGCAGGAAAGACACTGCCGGTTCGTATGGGGCCCAAATAACATTTTCGCAACGTAAAATTAGATTAAAGCCACCCCAAGAAGCAAGATTATATGTAAAATACACGACTTACCCTTTGTTTTAGAAACATAGAAACATAGAAAACAGGTGCAGGAGGAGGCCATTCGGCTCTTCGAGCCAGCACCACCATTTATTGTGATCATGGTCTCTGGTGCTGTAAGGTAGCAACTCTACCGCTGCACCACCGTGCCACATTGGTGCCAATTGATTTTATGCCAGCACTATCCAGGTCTTATCGAGGTTATATCTGAATTTAAACATAGAACCATAGAAAATAAGTGCAGGAGGGAGCCATTTGGCCCTTCGAGCCTGTACCACCATTCATTGTGATCATGGCTGATCATCCACAATCAGTAACCCGTGCCTGCCTTCTCCCCATATCCCTTGATTCCGTTAGCCCCCAAGAGCTCTATCTAACTCTACTGCCTATTGTGGCTTAGAATTCCACAAATTCACAACTGTCCGGGTGAAAAAGTTTTCTCCCATCTCAGTTTTAAATGGCCTACCCTTTAAAGGCCTGTCCCACTTATAACATGATAAAAGGACTGGGCAAGCTAGATGCAGGAAAAATGTTCCCAATGATGGGGGAGTCCAGAATGTTTATGTTAAATTTAGTGTGTATTGTGTTTTTTTTAATTGTATGACTGCATGGTAACTCATTTCACTGTACCTTAATTGGTGCATGTGACAAATAAATGTGAACCTTGAACCGTTAACCTTGAGAACCAGGGGTCACAGTCTAAGAATAAAGGGCCTGTCCCACTGTACGAGGTAATTCAAGTGTTCTCCCGCATTCTCCCCTGATTCGAGCTTGTGTAATGTATGTAGCGGGTACCTATCTATCCCCCTCTCTATCTCACTCTCCCTTTCTCTGTCTGTCAATCTCTGTCTCTGCCCGCCATCCGTCTCTATGTCCGGGCAGCTGGGCTTCGCTCCTCATCCGCCATAGATGCAATAGATGAGGTTGGAGGAGATGCAGGTCTCTGCCACACCTGAAAAGACTGCTTGGGTCCTTGAATGGAATCAAGGGGGAAGGTAAAGCAACAGTGTAGCATTTCTTGTGGTTGCAAGGGAAAGTGCCAGGAGAGGGGGCGGTTTGGGTGGGAAGGGACGATTTGACCAGGGAGTTACGGAGGGAGCGGTCTCTGCGGAAAGCGGACAGGGGAGGAGATAGGAAGATGTGGCCAGTGGTGGGATCCCACTGGTAGACAAAAAAACTGGAGAAAATCAGCGGGTAAGGCAGCATCTATGGAGCGAAGGAATAGATGACGTTTCGGGTCGAGACCCTTCTTCAGATTGATGTCAGGGGGGGACACGCGAAAAAGAAAGGAAGAGGCGGAGACAGTAGGTTGTAGGAGAGCTGGGAATGGGAGGGGAAGGAGGGAGAAAGCAAGGACTACCTGAAATTAGAGAAGCCAATGTTCATACCACTGGGGTATAAACTACCCAAGCAAATATGAGGTGCTGCTCCTCCAATATGTGGTGGGCATCACTCTGGCCATGGAGGAGGCCCAGGACAGAAAGGTCGGATTTGGAATGGGAGGGGGAATTGAAGTGTTGAGCCACTGGGAGATCAGGTTGGTTATTGCGAAATGAGTGGAGGTGTTGTGCGAAGCGATCGCCAAGCCTGCGCTTGGTCTCACCAAGGTTGATCATACGCTGAATAATCCAACCACATTTTTGTTTGGACGTGGAAAGAAATAATAGAAATTGTATTAATTGCAATATGTAAAAAGAGTTGAGATACTGTATTATAATTTTGATGCATGTCATTGTGGTATATATCATGTCTTGATTGGTGAATATGTTTAGTTTGTGACTTTATTTGAAGCAGAAAGAATATGTGAATGCTTCATTGAGCATAATTCTGACAGGTAACTACGCACCTCGTCCGAGCACATTATCACATGCCGTCTTAAATGACCACTTAAACTGTCATTTGGCAACTTAAAAAGCTGCCAAGGTTGTCCGGCTGACAACAAAGAAAAAAATTAAGTGGGAGCCCTGCAAGGTGTATAATATTTTTGACACTGTCATAGGCCTTTCTTACATATGCTGTCACAACGCACTGTAGTCTCTAAACAACCCTTCAGTAATTTTCCTTGCCCCCATTTCAGAATAATAATGTTTTAAGCCAATAACTCGACACTATCACTGGCAATAAATAAACGGGGCTGGAGAGCGCTGCTTTCCAGCCCCTTATCTCATTGGCCACGCTTGGTTGCAAATTGGTGTCAATCTGGTCGACCACCTTCCTCTAGTCGTGGGGGTGGGGGTTTGGCAGGGGCCTCAAAAGTGGAACAGCTTAGGGCCTCACTTCATCTAAATCCGACCCTGAGGCTAGGACTTTATTCCTTGGAGTGCAGGAGGATGAAGGGTGATCTTATAGAGGTGTACAAGATCATGAGAGGATTGGACAGGGTAAATACGCAGAATCTTTTGCTCAGAGAAGGGGAATCGAAAATCAGAGAACTGAGACGAGGGGAGAAAGATTTATTTGGACCTGACAGGTAACTTCTTTTACACAAAGGGTGGTGGGTGTATGGAATGAGCTGCCTGAGGGGTTAGTTGAGCCAGTAACTATCAGAATGTTTAAGAGACATTTGGACAGGTATATGGATAGGATAGGTTTACAGGGTTATGGGTCAAGTGCGGTTATGTACGGTGGCATGGCGGGGCAGTGGTAGAGTTGCTGCCTAGCCAGTGATCGGGTGTAGCGGCAGATTTTCAAATCGTTCGAGAAATTAACCCATTAGCCGCTGTTTAGATTAGCATGGATAAGGGGAATATCTTTGATACTCATGCGAGCGAGCTCACAGAGACCTTTAGAGCTTCTTCACAGATAAGTCCTCAAAACACGGTATTTTAATGAAAAAAATGCTTTATTGTTGATAGTGAGATATATCCAAATTTCTTCCGACTCATTACTATTATCTTCATCGAACTCCAGCTTATTACTTTAGACATTAGAAAACTCCTCGTGTCTCCGTTACACTTCGCATGATCTCCTTCCACAGGGTCGAAGGGTTAACTTTCTCCATGGTCGCTACAAACTACACTAACTCCTAAACCTCTGCGCAAGATACATAGCCCAAAACACGTCCTAAAACACGTCATAAATCCCACCCACAATATAAAGGGTCGTCTAAAATTTAAAGGCACATGCCATCATGTCCGGATCATTAGCAGAGATTTCAAATCCCAGCTCAAGCTTTGGCCATTCTCTCTGGCTTACAGAGAGATTTTAGTTCATTGATCCATCTCTTCTCGTTTATGAAACCGTTCGCTGTCAGTTCTCTGGAAACTTAATTCTCTGGAAACTGCAGAATTTTCTTCTGTGTTAACATATTTCAGTTGTACAACATTAGTAACTACCAATGCTCTTTCCATTGGCAGATCGTCTCTGTCCAAATCCAACTCTCTGGTTTCTTTGGCTCTAGTGGAATGCTTTCACAATTGTCACTGTTCCACTTGGAAAGTGTGAATCCTCCCTTATTGCAAAGAGAAGTCAGATGTTCTACTGGTAGATTTGCTTCCTGCTCAGTAGACACGGATTTTGAGCAATCATCCTTGTAGAAATTATTTTTGAAACAGATTCTTCTTCCATGAAATTTAGTATTCTCGTCAAACTTGCATTTCAATGTCTGGATACGTTGCTCTATCTCACGACTATTCGGCAGATTAACACTTTCTTGTTTGGAAGGTAAGTCCACACAACAGTGTACGTCAGGTTTTACTGAGCAGTTCATAACATCCATGAACTTCAACTCTTCATTCGACATCTCTACAGATTTCTTGCTGGTACTTTCCTTGAAGTCATGATTGTATGGCTTCATCACCGGCTTTTCTAATTCATCAGTAGATATTTGATTAACAGCAATGATAGGATAGTTCTTCTGATTTCCGATTTTGTGGTTCCTTTTCAAGGAGCCATAATTAACACATCCAAGTCGGGTTTTCGTAGCATACAGTCCATTGCCTTGGCTCCTAACAATCTGTATAGGTTCCAAAGCCTTCAAAACATTTGTTCCAATAAGTAGATCAACACTAAACTTTATTTCAGATAACTTGTTTGTGAAGATGGCGGCACGCTCAGACGCAGCGGCTTTGCGCTCCTCAGTCCCAGTGAATTTGGAGCAGCCCGCGACCGAACGCGGCTGTGAAAACAAGGTATTTAAAAACCTTAAAACCCCAAGAACCCCTAGAAACCCCAGTACCCCCCCTAGAAATCCCAGTACCCCCCCGAAAGCACCATAAGGGACTCACCTCCAGGACGGGGAAATCAGACACGGCGGCTTTGCACTCCCCAGTTCGAGTCAATTCGGAGCAGCACGGTACCGAACGCGGCTGTGGAAATAAGGTACCTAAAAACCTCAGAACCCCTAGAACCCCTAGAAATCCCAGTGCCCCCAGAAAACACAGTAAGGGACTCACCTCCAGGACGGGGATATCCAGTACCCGCACTGTGATCCCCACAGGTCGCACGTGGAGCCGAACGGAACTGCTCAACATCGGACTTGGCTGCGAGAAACTGGCTGGTGAGTACTACAGTATCCTCACCAAAATCCCGATGGAGCTTGGCAGATCAGCCTCCTGGATCACCACGAGCTACGAGTTGCATTCTGCACATTCCATCAGCATGTGCAGTGCCCTACCAGGGGCTCAAACAACATCAAGGGCGCATACAGAGCCCTCCCCTGCCCATCCCTGGGACAACCCGATCACCTCTCACTGTTTCTACTGCTAGCATATAAATCCCTCATCTGCAAGACCAAACCTGCAATAAAGACGGTCAAAATATGGCCCGAGGACGCCACCCTACAACTCCAGGACTGCTTTGATCGCACCGACTGGGACCTGTTTGCACAACAGGCTACCAGTGGTACAGAACTGCTCAACATCGGACTTGGCTGCGAGAAACTGGCTGGTGAGTACTACAGTACCCTGACCAAAATCCCGATGGAGCTTGGCAGAACAGCCTCCTGAATCACCACCCCGGAGGGTAGGAGACAGAGAATGCGCCGGGAGAGGAAGCAGAAACGTGGAAGGCGAGCGGGGGTGCAGGACAGGCTACGGAGGGCTCCACAAAGACCATCGCTACCAAGCGTCTTTCTCGTGAATGTCCGGTCACTCACCAACAAGCTGGATGAGGTGAGGCTCTGGATCAACACCCAGCGATCCCTGAAAGACTGCTGTGTGCTGATCTTCAGAGACCTGGCTCAGCGCGCTGGTTCCCAACGGGGTAACCAACCGGTCACTGCATCGTGCTGATAGAACAAAGGACTCCAGTAAGAGCAAGGGCGGCGGGCTCTGTATCTATATCAACAATGACTGGTGCACCAACCACACTGCAGGAGAGAGCTACTGTTCCCCAGACCTGGAATACCTACTGCTTAAATGTAGGCCGTTTTACCTGCCTCGGGAGTTTACTATAGTTATCATCATGGCCATATACATCCCACCACAGGCTAATGCTAACCTAGCCCTAGCACAGCTGCACTTGGCCATCAGCAAGCAGCAGGATGCTCACCCCGACGGTGCCTTCATTGTTGCAGGGGACTTTAACCAGGTGGACCTACGAGCTGTACTCCGCAAATTCCACCAGCATGTGCAGTGCCCTACCAGGGGCTCAAACACGCTGGATAAAGTGTACACCAACATCAAGGACGCATTCAGAGCCCTCCCCTGCCCATCCCTGGGACAATCCGATCACCTCTCCCTGTTTCTACTGTCTGCATACAAACCCCTCATCCGCAAGACCAAACCTACAATAAAGACGGTCAAAATATGGCCCGAGGACGCCACCCTTCAAGTCCAGGACTGCTTTGATGGCACCGACTGGGACCTGGTTGCACAACAGGCTACCAGTGGTACAGAGGTAGACTTGGAGGAGTACACATCCACTGTGCTCTCCTACATCAACTGCTGTGTGGAGACTGTCACAGTGGACAAGCAAATAAAGATGTTCCCAAACCGGAAACCGTGGATGAACAAGGAGGTTCAGAATCTGCTAAGGGCACGCAACATTGCCTTTAAATCCAGGGACTCTTCTGGTGCTACCAGGTCATACCTGAACAAAGCCATAAAAAAGGCCAAAGACATCCATAGGCAAAGGGTGGAAGACCACTTCAACACCGTGGACACCAGAAGCATGTGGCAGAGTGTCAGGGACATCACTGACTACAAGGGCAGCCCTACCTGCCCCCACAGCGATATCACACTGGCCAATGAATTAAACACCTTCTTCGCACACTTCGAAACTGGCAGCACCACCAGGAGAGGAACAACCCCGGCCATGGCGGAGGGACAGACCTTAACACTGAGCACCCAGGAGGTACAGTGCGCTCTGCGTAGGATCAATCCACGCAAGGCTGCAGGCCCGGATGGAGTCCAGGGTAGGGTACTAAAGGACTGTGCTGTACAGCTGGCGGAGGTATTTACGAGGATCTTCAACCTGTCCCTATCTCTGGCAACGGTCCCCATGTGCCTGAAGACAGCTACCATCGTGCCGGTGCCAAAGAAGTCTAAAGTCACCAACCTGAATGACTACCGCCGGGTTGCCCTAACTCCAATACCAATGAAGTGCTTTGAAAGGCTGGTCCTCTCCCACATCAAATCCAGCATCCCTGCATCATTGGACTCTCATCAATTTGCATACAGGGCAAATAGATCCACAGAGGATGCCATCTCTGTGGCTCTTCACACTGTCCTGACCCACCTGGAAAGACAGGGCACCTACGTGAGGATGCTCTTCATTGACTATAGCTCTGCATTCAATACGGTCATCCCCACCAAGCTCACCACCAAACTCCACCAGCTAGGCCTCAGCTCACTGATATGCGATTGGATCCTGAATTTTCTGATGGAGCGACCGCAGGCAGTGAGACTGGGGCCGCACCTGTCCTCCACTATCACCCTGAGCACCGGCACACCACAGGGCTGTGTACTGAGCCCCATGCTCTACTCCCTCTTCACCCACGACTGTGTCCCTGCATTCGACAACAACACCATTGTCAAGTTTGCAGACGACACAACGGTGATCGGGCTGATCACCAACGGTGATGAAACAAACTATAGAGCGGAGGTGCAGAACCTGGCGGACTGGTGCTCACGGAACAACTTGTCGCTAAACACCTCCAAGACCAAGGAGCTGATTATCGACTTCAGGAGGTCACAGAATGGGGAATACACCCCAATCTCCATCTACGGAGACAGTGTGGAGAGAGTGTCTAGCTTCAATTTTCTGGGCACTCACATCTCAGAGGACCTCACATGGTCCACCAACACCGCTGCGTTGGTCAAAAAGGCACAGCAACGACTGTTCTTCCTAAGAACATTGAAACGGACTGGTCTGCCCCAACAGCTGCTGACAACCTTCTACCGCTGCACCACAGAGAGCATACTAACGTATGGCATCTCTGTGTGGTATCTCAGCTGCATGGAGGCAAGGCAAGGCAAGGCAAGGCAAGTTTATTTATATAGCACCATTCATACAAGCTGCAATTCATAGTGCTTTACAAAAGAAACAAGAGAATAACATAGTTTAAAAACATTGCAGAACCACAATACAACACAGGACAACAAAATAGCCAATAAGCCAATTGCATGAATAGTAAAACAAAATCACTAAAATGTTAAGGCGATTTTAAAAGCACATAAAAAGGTTAAAACAAGAAGATTAAAATTACCCGCATGTAGGGTCATGAAAAAGCTACATCAAACAATAGTGTCTTTAGGCCTGACTTAAATGTGGTTACAGACTGTGCACACCTCAGGTGTTCGGGGAGCCTGTTCCACAGGTGTGGAGCATAGAAACTGAATGCTGCTTCAGCCCTTTTTGTTCTCACCCTGGGAACATGGAGTAAACCTGTCCCCGAAGACCTGAGGAGTCTAGGTGCCTCATAAACAACAAGAAGGTCAGAGATGTATTTTGGACCCAGACCATTCAGAGCCTTGTATGCCAGTAGCAGAATTTTAAAATCTATCCTTTTACACACAGGGAGCCAGTGCAAAGATTTAAGGACAGGTGTAATGTGGTCCATTTTCTTGGTGTTGGTTAAGACTCTGGCAGCGGCATTCTGGATAAGCTGCAGTTGTTTAATTGATTTTTTACTGAGACCTGTAAAGATACTATTACAATAATCTAACCTACTGAAGATATATGCATGAACAAGTTTTTCAGTGTCTTCTTTGGACAGAAATCCCTTGATTCTTGCAATGTTTTTTAGATGGTAGTAGGCAGTCTTTATATGGCTGTTAAAATTCAAATCCGAGTCTATAACTACACCAAGGTTTCTGGCTTTGTCTGTGGTTTTCAATGCAATTGAGTCAAGTTGAGCACTTATCTCTAGCCTTATTTTTTTGGGGCCAAGGACAATAATTTCTGTCTTATTTGCATTGAGCTGGAGGAAATTCTGGTTCATCCACTCATTAATTCGTTTGACACACTGACTCAGTGAGTGTAGGTCATGCGGTGACACTGTGATATAAAGTTGTGTGGCATCGGCATAAGTATGGTAGGATATGTTAAAATACTCTATGATCTGAGCTAGGGGGAGCATGTAAATATTAAACAAGATGGGTCCAAGAATGGAACCCTGGGGAACCCCGCATGTGAGTTTTGTATGTTCTGATTCATAATTACCAAGGGAAACAAAATAATCCCTATCTTTCAAGTAGGATTTGAACCAGTCCAGCACAGAACCAGAGAGTCCTACCCATTTCTCCAGTCTGTCAAGTGGAGGCGGAGAGGAGAGCTGTTCAGCGCGTCGTCCACAGAGCGCAAAAGATTATTGGGACACCGCTACCATCCTTAGAGGTCATCTACCATACATGGTGCCTCAGGAAGGCCGTCCGCCTCCTCTCACCCTTGTAATGGACTGTTCGAACTACTCCCTTCCGGCAGACGTTACAAGGCCTTCTACGCCTGCACCTCCAGACTCAAGAACAGCTTCATTCCCACAGCTATAGCGGCTCTGAACCGGCCCTGCTGAGTACCCCCCCACCCCCATGGACTGTCTCCCCTGGCCTCGCACTTTAGTCTGTGTTGACTTTACTGTTCTAATGTTCGTTTTTACAAACCTTGTTCTCGCGGTATCTAAACCTAAATTTTATTTGTCGATTAAGTTATGACATCGGATGGAAGTTGCAAACCAAATCTCGTTACACTTATGTGTAATGACAATAAAATATATTATTATTATTATTATTATTATTATTATTATTATTATTATTATTGGCATCCTTCAGGTAAGGCCATTGCTTCAAGTCTTCATGTCTTGGTATATTCTGATGACCAACAGGCATGGTTCCATGTGTAAACACTTCAAATATTGGTATAAAATTATCTTCATCCAAACTGGATATCTCCATACTCGTAATGTAATGACTCCTGCTCTCGTTATCTTTAGTCTTGGTACGTATTTGAATCTTAGTCTCTTCTCCTGTGATGTTCAGCCTTCTCGTCAGGTTTTCTGTGCAAAAGGTAGTCGAACATCCGTGATCCAAAAAAGCATATTTTTGCAACATTGTATTTGTCTTGCTGTTCCTTACCGGTTGCTTACCTAAGATAGAAAAATTACAAACTTCTACCCCGGCCCCAACATGAGCAGTTAGTTGAGGCGAAGTGATCACGAGTAGTTGGCTTCTCCTTCTTTTCTGTTTGCTCCGGTTCATCCTCTTCTATTTGCTTTGGTAGATCTTCATCCGTTTGTTCCAGTTCTTCTTCTTCTTCTTCCCAATGCTCTGGTTGTTCTTCTTCTATCTGAAGTGCTTCAGGATGATATTGTCTGTACTGATAACACATTATAGGACTCTTACAGTCTCTCACCATATGTCCTCTTTTCAAACATCCAAAACAGATTCCTTTCTCTTTCAAGAAATCCATCTTTTCTTCATATTTTTTTCATCTTGAATCTTCGACACCATCTTATGGTGTGACCAACCTCATCACATAACAAACAAAATACAATTTGCTTGCTAGTAGACACATTTATTTTATTCCATCTGTCTTTTCCACAGGTATGGTCGTGAAGGTTCTGACATTTCTTCTGTTTTGAGAAAGATAAAAACTTTGTTAGTTGCAATTGGTTTATAATCTTCAATAGTCCCATTGTGTGGCTCTAACATGTTCCGTACTTCCCTTTTTAAGAATTCCACCAGGTCTGGTAGCCTGGTACTTGCTTCCTCTCATCTCTTATTTTGCCTGCTTCCTCTCTCCACTTTTCTCTCAGTCTTCTGGGCAACTTGCTCATGATGACTCTAGTGCTACTTGGAAGATTAATTTCTTCCATGTGGCCGAGATTTCTCATTGAGCTGCAACAGTCTCTCAGAAATATTGCATAATCACTCAATTCTTCCCCCATCTTCCGGCTTGATTACTTTCCAAGCACGGGCCTCCTCCATGTATGCGTTAGCAATTCTCTGTTCATCACCAAAACGTTCTTTAAGTAATCTTCTCGCCTTTTTATAGCCATGGCTGCCTGGCTCCTTTTGACAACTTTCTACAAGTATTTTCCACTTGTGTACTTTACCAGAAATCGTAAACGCTCCTATTCAGAAGTTGTTTAAAATTAAAGCTTTGCAGCTTCAAATTCAAAGAATAATAATCGATTTCTACTCACAAATCCTGTGATATTGTCTTCAGATAAGTCTCGATGCCGCAGATAGACCTCAAGGCCTTCTCTGGCCGAGATCTATTATCTTCAGTTCCTCCTGGAACCCGTCCTCTGGCTGAGCCTTTCCGCGAATCTTAGCCAAATCTTCTGTCCCAATCTCTGGGACTAGTACTTTCCCCGGTTGTGGAGGTCTCCATCGACTTAATGTAGTGGCAGATTTTCAAATTGTTTGAGAAATTAACCCTCTAGCCGCTTTTTGGATGAGCATGGATAAGGGGAATATCTTTGATATGCAAGCGAGCTTACTCACAGAGACCTTCAGAGCTTCTTCACAGAAAAGTCCTCAAAACACAGTATTTTGATGAAAAAAAAGCTTTATTGTTGATAGAAAACAGTGAGATACATCCATATTTCTTCCGACTCGTTACTATTATCTTCATCGAACTCCAGTTTATTACTTTAAACATTAGAAAACTCCTCGTGCCTCCGTTACACTTCGCATGATCTCCTTTACACCTCGCATGGTCGAAGCGTTAACCTTCTCCATGGTCTCTCCAAACTACACTAACTTCTAAGCTTCTGCGCAAGATACATAGCCCAAAACACGCCATAAAACATGTCATAAATCCCATCCACAATATAACGGGCAGTCTAAAATTTAAAAGCACATGCCATCATCAATTCCATGCAAAACAAGCCAAATGGCCACTATAGGGGGTTTGATCCCGACTACGGGTGTTGTATGTATGGAGTTTGTACGTTCTCCCCGTGACCTGCGTGGGGTTTCACCAAGATCTTCAGTTTCCTCCTACACTCCAAAGGCTTACAGGTTTGTAGGTTAATTGGCCTGGGTTTGTCTACTTGGAATAAGTGTAAATTGTCCTTAATATGTGTCGGATAATGTTAATGTGCGGGGATTACTGGTCGGCGTGGACTCGGTGGGCCGAAGGGCCTGTTTCCGCGCTGTATCTCTAAACTAAACTAAACTAAACTAAAGGTGGGACGAGTGTAGATGGGTTATGGTGGTCGGCGTGGACAAGATAGGTTGTTGGGCCTGTTTCCTCGTTATATGACTATTACCGTAGTACAAAAATACTCTAATAGGCAGACAAATATGCCGTCGACCCTGCTCAATGTGCCAAATAACAAAGTATGTCTAGTATATAAGCATCTTTTATCTCTTTCACAAAGGTGTGAAATATCTTATGCTGAAGATTTCTGGTTTGAATTTGGCCAATTAACATACCTCCAAGATAGACACAAAATACTGGAGTAACTCAGCATTATCTCTGGAGTGAAGGAATGGGTGATATTTCGGGTCAAGACCCTTCTTCAGACTGAGAATCGGGGAACTAGAGATATGCGGAAGGGTAAGGTGTGATCATGGAGGTGAAGCTGCTAGCGAGGGTGTCGCAGAACTCCCGTCAGAGAGAGGAGGAGAACTTCTTCAAAGTAGGCGTACGCTGAGGAGATTTCACAGAGGAGCAGACAAAATGTGTAGGAAGGAACTGCAGATGCTGGATTGTCTTACATTCAACTGATGTATTCATGGCTGTGTGAGTAGGCAGCCTGCCTGTTTGCAAAGCTACTTTTTGTAAATTTCAAACTGATTACTGCTTTCAATGTACATTAGGACAGCTATTCTGGTGGCTGGTCCTTGTTTTGAATTAATGGTTACTACTTCCACATAATTTAATAACCTCCAAATAACCCCTAACACTGATCTGGGCTGTCACTTTAAATCTTTGGATCTTAAATCCATGAGCTACTACCCATTTGACATAGATATATATTTTTAAGGTCATAAGGAATAGGACATTCTGCCCATCAAGTCTACTCTGCCATTCAATCATGGCCGACCTATCTTTCCCTCCTAACCCAATTCCTCTGCCTTCTCCCCATAACCTCTGACACCTATCCAGGTCCATTAGTACATTGGATATCATTCAGACTTTTTCCACTAACTGAGGCTCATTTAAATTAATGGCAGACAATTTCCCAAAGCGATTGTCAAGAGAAGCAGAAGTGTTTGAATTAACCTGTCATCAGACTGTTGGCATATCCAAACAGTGCCAGCCACTCCCTAGTTGATGGCCTCAGGGTTACATTCCAGGTTGCAGGTGGACATTTTGACTGATGATATACCACAAGGGTTGTAATGGGATTAAGTACCAAGGCGCAAACTTGTATTGCAGCCTTAATTCTGGCAGAAGGTCTTTCACCTCTGTTTCATTACCCACGGATATGGCCTAATATGCAAATTGGTGCTAGCATTTTCTCTTTTCATTTTATATTGCAGCCTATGGAGGTACTTTGTTTAACAGAAACAGTCTTTTTTAATTGCAGTCTATTCCCTGAAATCAAGAACCATGGTGAAAGTTTCTAAGGTCCAAAGGCAGAAGCTGTGGATCAAATGAGTATCACCAAAGTTTTGATAGTTATGTAGTTCTATAAGTGTAACACCACTTATGATGTAATCAATCACGTTGGTACAATATAGATGCAGTCACAGAAGACCCTTTGAACAGATCAGATAACCTAACTTAAGCTCCACACATTTGCCATGTATTATTAGTAGATATGAACCTGGTAGGATACATATTCTACATGCCACAATAATGGGATTGCATAGTCAGTAAAAGTAACAAAGTCATCATTGACATTGAGACCGATTGATTGCTTTGACAGGATGAACTGGAAAGCTCACAATTATTCTCAGCATTTGATTTACAGTATTTGATACTTAATCTTGGCAAGGAGGAAAAGATGCTAGATGCAAAATCATTGCAGATAGATGAAAAAGTGTTGAAGCGGAAGACTGTATACGATGGGAACTTGTACTGACTGCATTGGAAACGAAAATGGTGATGACCAAGTACTAAAAAACGAAAATGAGTTAACGTTTCAGATCAAAGATTCTTCATCGGGTCTTAATCATTTTTGAGTTGCAGAGTGGGGACGGATGGAGACAACATAGGGAATATTTCACATAGGGTGCTTTACAAAGTGATTCTCATTAGAGAGAGGCAAGAAAGTAATGAGTGAAGGGGAGCAGAATGAGACCATATCGTGAACAGTGATAACACTTCACTGGATTTTCTTGAGAGTAAGTGAATCATTGCTTCATCTGGGCAGAAGATGAGGACCATGGAAAGTTATCCGTGCTATTTCCTGGAGGAGGCAAAGAGACCAAAGTTGGTAGAGGAGACAGAATTCAGAAGCAAGGGTCTATAACCTGAAATGTTAATTCTGTTTCTCTTTATGCAGAACCTGCTGACTGGTTATTATATTTTCTTTTTCTATTTCAGACCTCCAGCATTTGCAGTTCTTTTGATGGAAGCACTTCAGCCTCCCCACAGGATGGCAAAATTTATTATCTTCAAAAGAGGAAACAAAAGAGAAAGGGCAGCACAGTGGCGTAGCTGATAGAGCTGCTGCCTCACAGCACCAGTGACCCAGGTTCAATCCTGCCCTTGGGTGCTGTGTGTGGAGTTTGCACGTTGTCCTTGTGATCGTGTGTGTCTCCTCTGGGCGCTCCGATTTCCTCCCATATCTCAAAGAAGTGCAGTTTGTAGATGAATCGGGCTCTGTAAATTGCTCCTAATGTTTAGGGAGTGGATGAGAAAGTGGGATAACATAGAACTGGTGTGGACGGGTAATCAATGGTCAGTGTGAAATTAGCGGGCCGAAGGGCCTGTTTTCATGCTGTATCTCTGAACTATACTAAACAGTGTCCGTATAGAAGAATAGAATAGAATGCCTTTTATTGTCATTCAAACAGCCTGGTTTTAACAAAATTGCATTTTCTCCAGTCTTACATTACAAAAAAACCAAGACCCACACTTAACACAGTTTACACAAACAGCCATCACAGTGAATCTCCAACACCTCCTCACTGTGATGGAAGGCAAAAGTCTTATCTCTTCCATTTGTTCTTCTCCCGCGGTCCAGCAGTCTAACTGCAGCGTCGAGGTGAACTGGGGCTCCCGATGTTAAAGCCCCCGGCGGGCGATGGTAAGTTCCGTTGCCGTTTAAGCCATGATGGGCGATGTTAGGCCCCGCTCCGAGTCCTTTAAACCCTGCGATTCCAGCGGGAGAAATTGCCGTTGCGGGAGCTCCGAAAAGCGGTCTCCCACCAGGGACCTGCGAGCTCCCAATGTTCCTGTTCACCGGGCCTATGGCTGGAGCCTCCGAAGCTCCGAAGTCGAGTCGCAGCCACGCACCACCACAGCTCTTCCCGTTCCGAAGACGGCCAGCTCCGGGATGTCAGGGCCGCAGGCTCCGCGACTGGAGCCCTCAGGTTGGTCTCAGCCGGAGGCCGCTGCCGGCTCCACGATGTTAGGCCCAACGACACCGCAGACCCGACAGGGAAAAAGCCCTGTACAGGGTCCCCGTACAGGGAAGAGACTAACAGTTTCCCCCACCCCCCACATATACACAGCTAAAGAAAAATGATAAAAACTAGAGTCAAGACGTACATTTAACAAGACAAAAATTTAAAAAAAGACAGACGGACTGTAGTCAAGCCGCTGTCGATAGGCACTGCCACACCACATGTCAGGATGTCAGTATATGTCTCAGTATGTATCGTACTGTGCAAGTGCACAGTCTGAGAAGTATGACCACAATCAACCCACTGTAGATGTTTGGGATAAACACAAAATGCTGCAGTAACTCAGCGGGTCAGGCAGCATCTCTGGAGAGAAGGAATGGGTGACGTACCGGGTCGAGACCCTTCTTCTTGTCCCGAAACGTCACCCATTCCTTCTCTCCAGAGATGCTGCCTGTTCCACTGAGTTACTGCAGCATTTCGAGTCTATCTTCAGATTAAACCAGCATCTGCAGTTCCTTCAAACGTAGATGTTTGAGAATTCTTCTAGTGTATGTATTAGTCTGCACACTCTGAAATATTGGTATTTAGGAACCCACTACGACACACATTTAAAATGCGAGGAATCAAATCAGGCTGCTATCTGCCACAAGGATCCGTCTATTTACACTCCAGGCCATGTTACTAAAGACACAACTATGTAGTGAGCTGTTTTATAGAATCTTATAGAAACTTACAAAATTCTTAAGGGGTTGGACAAGCTAGATGCAGGAAGATTGTTCCCGATGTTGGGGGAGTCCAGAACAAGGGGTCACAGTCGAAGGATAAGGGGGAATTCCTTTAGGACCGAGATGAGGAAAACATTCTTTACACAGAGAGTGGTGAGTCTCTGGCATTCTCTGCTACAGAAAGTCGTTGAGGCCAGTTCATTGGCTATATTCAAGAGGATGTGGCTCTTGTGGCCAAAGGGATCAGGGGGTATGGAGAGAAGGCAGGTACGGGATACTGAGTTGGATGATCAGCCATGATCATATTGAATGGCGGTGCAGGCTCGAAGGGCCGAATGGCCTACTCCTGCACCTATTTTTCTATGTTTCTATGTTTCTATGTTTTATGCTTCAGTGATGATAACAATTAGACAGGGGTAATTACCTTAACTGAGCTGTAAGGGGACAGAATGAGAGAAAATAACAATCAAGGTGATTACAACAATCAAATGTGACGAATTTTGACAACACAAACATAACCAAATTGAACAGTGGTGGTGAAGTGATATAATCTTTTTTATAATGTGTTTCTCATTTCAATGGCATTGTGGTACTTTTACAATGAATCCCATAAGGGATTATTTTAAAGAATGAATTGCTGCAATTCTTCCCACACAATTCCTGGAAAGATTTTGCCAGGCAAATCTCCAACATATTGGATGTAACCTACTTAGTCACTGCCAAAATGTTCTTTTTTTATTAACAGGAAAGGCTATGATGAAACTTCTGTGCAGCTGTTAATGGCCCTGAGGGATTTTGATTGTGCTTTTGTTCTCATGTTCCTGAGAGAGGGGGAAAAGGAATTGGGCGGTGGAGAGTGTTTTAAGTGATAGAGGATCAAAATGGTGGATGGAGCGGATAAAGAGGTGGAAAGTGAAGGAAGAAAGGGGAAGAGAGAGGGAGCAGGAGGATGCGGCATTGAGCAAAGTAGATGGAGAGAGGAATAGAAAAGAAACATGAAGAAGAAAGGAAGGATGCTGGTGGAGAAAGGGAGGCGAGAAGAGAAAGAGAGGGGAAACGAGGGGGAAGTGAGTAAAGGTGAAAATGGAAAGATTTAGGGGGTGTACAAGGATGAAGAGAAGAAAAGGAAGGGATATAGAATGCCGTGTGGAGTTGGGAAATGAATGATTGAATGAATACATTTATTGCCAAGTATTCACATACAAGGAGTTTGCCTTGGTGCAAATGGGATTGAGAGTTATAAAAGATGAATGTACTGAACAGAGAGAGTGAGAGAAGTTTGGTGGGACATGGAGTTATGGGAAGGAGAGTAAATATGAGAGGAGGGGATGACATGGAGAGGAATAGGGGAGGGCTGAGAAGAGTAACTGAGAGAGGGGGGAAAGCGATGGGAGGAATGGGGAATAACACCGTGATGGAGAGGGAGGAGAGTGGGAGAATCACAGTGGAATGGGGGAATAGATAATGAGCGAGTGGGAAACTGTGCTAAACCAGGTAATGAAAAAGGATGTTTAAAGTGAACATGTGAGAGACAGAGAGGGGGATGAGAAAGAAGATGGTGAGATAGTTAAGGAGAGAACACATGGAGAAGGAAAGACAGGAAATGGCAGGATTGTCTAAGTGGGATGTAAAGGGTATGGCAGCGAGGCTGGAAGGAGCATCAGGATGCTGGACAGGAAGGGGAAGAGCAAAACAAGGGTATAAGATGGAGTGAGGAATAATGGTGCAGAGTGACGCTGGGGTAAAAAGAGGAGTGGGAGACGATGGGTGCTAAAGGACGAAGGAGATGGAAAGGGTCGTAGATGTATTGAGAAAAACCTCTGGCAGGGATAACTATTCATCTCAGGAGCTTTTTCGGCGACTGCCGGCACCCATCATAGGTTGCCGAAGATTTTCAACATGTAGAAAATTCAGCGGCGACCAGAAAGAAGCTATGACTCTTTGGGCGACTGAGGAGACTACTCACGACCATACAGGCAACACCCTATCAATATGCCGTGGGGTGAAGCCTGTATGGTCGTGAGTAGTCGCCAAAAGTGCCGTACCTTGTTCTGGTCGCCGCTGGATTTTCAACATTTTGAAAATTGTCGGAGACCTGCTGCGACTATGACAGGTGCTGGCAAGTCGCTGAAACAATTCAGTAAATGGGACAGGCCCATAAGTACATTTCATATTGGAAAGCGTTCTGCAGATATGTAGCTGAGTCTATTTGTTTGACAAGTTATCACTGGAGTGTCAGCAATTTATCTCCAGTACCTTTTTTTTGTCAGTCCAGTTTAGTTTATTGTCACGTGTATAGTGAAAAGTTTTCGTTGTGTGCATACCAGTCAGCCGAAAGACAATGCATAACTACATTCGAGCCATTTAATATTTCGATACATGATAATGGAATAACGTTTACTGCAAGGTAAAGCCAATAAAGGACTATCAGAGATAGTTACCAATGAGGTAGATAGTAGTTCAGCACTGCTCTTTAGTTGTGGTAGGATTATTTATTGCCTGATAACAGCTGGGTAGAACTGTCCCTGAATCTGGAGGTGTGTGTTTTCACACTTCGATACCTTTTACCCGCTGGGTGAGGGGAGAAGAGGGAGTGGCCAGGGTACGACTTATTCTTGATTATGCCTTGCTGAGGCAGCGAGAGGTATAAATAGAGTTGGTTTGCGTGATGGTTGTATCCTTTTCCATCCAATGCATCAGAGTTTAATGACAGACATGACAAACCTAAGGTATCTAGCATCATTATGGTCTCAGTATTTCCATCCCAAATTCAGATGTGACTTTTGCATTAGACTTCAATGTTTGTGATCCACTGGTGAACCAAGATTGTGTTCAGGGAGCTGCAGTTGTGCCTGGGAGTGAGGTGCAGCCGAGTGAAGGGGAGATCCAAATCTCTACGTTCGCAAAGTTCCGGTTTTTTAAGAACTCAAACAATTGTCAGCGGTTTTCAAAATTGAATTCTTATAAAACTTACCAAAATTAATTTATTTTTCAAGCTCTAAAAGTAGTTGGGTGAAGTTTTTGCCTTTTTGTGTGTACGTATGTGTGCGTATATAAATATATATATATATATATATATATGATCTATAGGATATATATGTGTATTTGTGAGTATGTGTATATATACACACACTGAACCTTTTTCTCTCTCGTTTATTATATTGTATACTGTGTACTATGTTTACATATTCAGTTGGGCTGCTGCAAGTAAGAATTTCATTATTCTATCTGGGACATATAACAATAAAACACTCTTGACTTGATCACAGCTTCACATTAGAAAGACATGGTGAGATAGAAATGTTAGAAAGGGACTCATATGGAACATACCTACTGGCATGGACAGTTGAGCTCCGGGGCATGTTTTTTGCCATAAATGCAACGTAATTATCTGGATATTTTAAGAGGGTCAGCGGAATCAGAATGTGAAAAAGAAATGAAGTTACCAGTAGATGGCGATCAAACTTAGAAATACGATGAAGAACTCCCTGGGAAAAGATACGAATCCTGCATTTTCTCCTGGTTACATCACCAGAGAATACATTGTTATTTGCAATAACTTCTGAAGTACCGGAATGCAACAACCCTCAGTTCACTCACTTTGTCAAAAAGAAAAACACTCCAACATCCAGTTATTCGGTGTCCATGTAACTTCTTCAATAGATTCGCAGATACGCAGATTCAAAACTTGCTAACAGAACTGTGAGTCAAAGATTGGGCTGAAAAAAGTCTGAAGAAGGGTCTCGACCCGAAAGGTCAGAGATGTTGCCTGTCCCGCCGAGTTACCCCAGCACTTTGTGTCGAACTTCTTCAATAGTTTGTGTTGCGTCTTTTAAATAATTGTTTTATGTTGTGAACACATTGCATAAAAATGTTTGTTAGTTAGTGCTAAAGCTCGGTTGTATTTGGAGACAGAAACATCCAGTGTTGGAGAAATTATTGCTGAATCATGTTGAATATGACATAACAACCTTGGTCAGAAACTGCTGTTTAAGACAGTCGTTTTCAGCTCAATTTTTGACTCACAGGCCTGTTTACAAGTTTTGAATCTGTAGTACTTATGAAAATATTCGTCCAAGCTAATCTTATGTTCCTTTATGATGATTAACATTCTTATTAATGTTGCGTTTCCCATGGGGGTGATTCCATTTCTAAATTATTGCATTTTAATATGTCTTGAGATTGTGAAAGCAGTAAAGAAGTGAATATTTTTAAATCTGTTATCTTTTTTTCTCATCAAGTTACTCTGCATCTCTCTCTTGCTCTAATCATGGGATCATATTTCCTTGTTCATTATCATCAACAACTTATGTTTCTAATGTGCCCCAGAAATTCAGTATTTTTAAGTAGCATCTTTTTCTCATCAAGTTGTTTTGTATCTCCCTCTTGCTCCCATCATGGGATCGCACTCCCTTGCTTTTAATCGCCAACTTATTTTCTAACGTGACCTAGAAATTTATACAGTATTGTATTTTGTTAGTATAACATGCATGATAATTGGTCCTGGATTGGACCAAGACACCAATGTCGTGAATTCCACACCGGATGCCCGTAAATTGACTTCATTCATTGCCTCAGCGCACCTTTGGAGCGTTATCCAGTAAATTCGGTCACCTTATCCTGAGGAGTGATTCCGAACTTTGGTCCCAAGTCCCCAACTGAGACCATGACCTGCTCAAACTCTCAAAAACTCTGGCCCAGATGCCTCCTGATCGATACTGCAATGAACACTCCAGTCACAGCTGCTGTCCCTGTCTTATCTACTCTAATGCACAGACACAGACCCAAGCCCCACTCCTGGATTTACCTGCTCTTCCCTGTCGTGCACTCTGTAATGATGCAGCACCTGAAGGAGGATGCATAAGAATCATTCTGTAGCTTTACCAAGCCATGCAGCACAGAAACAGACCCCTCACTGGTCCTGCCGAGTCCTGTCACTGCCAAGCACCCATTTACACAAAACCATTCTATTCTCCCCAAATTACCATCAGCTCCACCTGGATTCTATCACTTACATACACGCTGGCCAATTGGCCTACCAATCCACCCTTTGGATGTGGAGGGAATTTGAGCACACATGGAAGTGCATAAATTCCACGCAGTTAGATTCCAAGGCTAGGATTGAACCCAAGTCTCTGGAGCTGTAAGGCAGCAGTTCAACAAACCACTGTGCACCCAATGCCTCTGGCTATGGGTACAACTGTAGGTTAACTGTTCTCTGTAAAATTGACTAGAACTAGTGTGAACAGGTGATTAATGGTCAGCGTGGACTTGGTGGGCCGATAGGCCTGTTTCCATGCTGTAAACTAAACTAAACTAACCTGAACTTAACTAAACTAACCCGAGTTTTGCCGCAGTAGGTCAACAATCAGAATAGCGTGCCATACCATAGTTTTATCAGGGAATGGAAGGATATAAATCACATCTGGGGCAGAGATTAGTTTAATTTAGCAATATGTGTAGGAAGGAACTGCAGATGCTGGTTTCAACCGAAGATAAACACAAAAAGTAACTCAGCGGGACAGGCAGCATCTTTGGAGAGAAGGAATGGATGATATTTCGGGTCGAGACCCTTCTTCAGACTGAGAGTCGGGGGAAAGAGAAACAAGAGATATAGACGGTGATGTAGAGAGATATAGAACAAATTAATGAAAGATATGCAAAAAAGTACTTGCAGCGCCAGGGTTCAATCCTGACTACGGATGCTGTCTGTATGGAGTTTGTACGTTTACCGTGTGACCGCGTGAGTTTTCTCCGGGTGCTCCAGTTTCTTCCCGCATACCAAATGCATACAGGTTGTAGCTTGACTGGCTTTGGTAAAATTATAAATTGTCCCTAGTGTGTAGGATAGTGTTAGTATATGGGGATCGCAGGTCAGCGTGGAGTCTGTAGGCCAATGGGCCTGTTTCCACGCTGTATCTCTAAAGTAAAGTAAAAAGTAAAGTAAAAAGCCATTGTGTTATTATTAGGCCCACCGAGTCCATGCCAACCAATGATCACCCATACACTAGTTCTATCCTAATCACTAGGGACATTTTATAGAAGCCAATTAACCTACAAGCCCACATGTCTTTGAAGCGTGGGAGGAAATCGGCGCACCCAGAGAAAATCCATGCGGTCACAGGAAGAACGTTCAAACTCCATACCGACAGCATCCGTAGTCACGATCAAACCCAGGTCTTCGGTGCTATAAGGCAGCAACTCTACTGCTGCGCCACCATGCCACCTGAAACCGTTGTACTATTGGACAAAATCTTCCTCTGATGAAATTTGCAGCTTTCGGTCTTTCTGCATTGTTTTAAAATAAAGACCAAAACATGGAAAAAAAAGAGATTAAAGATAATCGTGTTTCCTTTTCAAACGGCTTTGAAGAGGCTACTGATGGTGACACTTCCCTTTAAGTGGGTGGACTGCTTTAATAGTTCCCATGACAACATGTGAAGAGGCCCAGTGGAACCCAGTGGTCAGACTAAGCCTACTGGAGCTTGGTCTGTACTTGGCTGTGGGACAGAGGAAGTACAGTAATTCTTATTAATAACAGGGAATGGCTACGTCTGATGTAGCATGTGCAGTGGCAAACCACAACAACAAAAAGCCTCAGTGTTTGATTTTTTTTCTTCTCCAGGGCAATGTTTTTTGTTATAAGATCCAAAGGATTTCTTAAGATGAGCAACATTTGATATGCTCCGGGCAGTATGTGCTACATGGGGATGGCTGCTGTGTTTAGTAGAGCTGCTGTCTCACAGATCCAGCAAGCCTTGACCACTGAGGCTGTCTGTGTGGACTTTCCATATTCTCCCCGTGATTGCCTGGGTTTCCTTGGGTGCTCTGGTTTCCTCCCTCATCCCAAAGGCATGCGGGTTGCTCCTACTGTGCCGGTTGAGATGAGGAAACAGTGGGGAGTTGATGAGAATGTGGAGAGAATACAATTTAACTAGTGTAAATGGGTAGGGATGAACTGCAGATGCTGGTTTATACCGAAGATAGATACAAAATGCTGGAGTAACTCAGCGGGACAGGTAGCATCTCTGGAGAGAAGGAATGGGTAACGCTTCGGGTCGAGGACCTTCTTCTGAACATCACACATTCCTTCTCTCCAGAGATGCTGCCTGTCCCACTGGGCTACTCCAGCATTTTGTGCCTATCTTTAGTGTAAATGGGTGTTTGATGATCAGTGTGGGGTCAGTAGACCAAACAAGGCTACTTCCATCTGACCCATTAGAAAGACTTAAGAATTCTATGACGTTTGTTAGAGGAAAGGCTGTGGAGAGCTCCTGAGTGTCCTGGAGATTTTTTTAATTTCCCAGCCAACACCAAATAAAGACCAGATCATTTAATACCAAACTGTTGACTTCCTCAGGATATTCCAAAGTACTTTACAGCGAATTGTTGAAGTGGCTACTGGTAAGATGTAGGAAGTGGTGCAGCTAATCTCTGGAGGGCAGGTTCTTGCAAAGAAAATGTAGTCCAACAGCATGGCATATCCATCACCGTCAAGGCAGGGGAATGTAGAAACACATCTAGAGCGGCTGCAGGTAGAAAAATAAGGGTTGGGGAGGCGCTGAAGTACACTAGGTAAGCTAGTCTATTATAACCCAAATTCTGGCTTCTACTCAAAAAACGGACACGTTTGCCCAGCTGCTCTGCCCAGAAAAAGCAGGAAAAATCTGAGGAATACTACATCAACTGCTGTTAGTCCGGCAATGTCGGAGGAAGTGTCGTCAACGGTTGGGAAAGCAGCAATTGCCTAACAACACCCAGCTGAAGCGAAAACAGAGTTTAGATTCTGTCAGGGTCTTTCAAATCCAGATTTCAATGCACAGCTACATGAAGATAAATTCCAGAGATAAACTGATGGATAAGTGCCACTTGATGGCACTGCTGACAACATCTTCCATTCACTTTGCTGATGATTGAAAATAGAATGATGGACAAGTGATCAGCCGAAGGAGATTTGTCCTTTTTTCTCTGGACAGGGCAAACCCGGGCAAGTTTCCACTTTGTTGACGTGTTGTGATATTGTGTGCATAAAGGTGTGTCTAATTTCAGGTTACATGTTTCCATTACTGCAGTCAGGATGTTGTTTGATCCCATGGCCATTGCTGTACCAAGCCCTTCTAGCCAATGTTGATATTTTGTGGATTGAATTAAATTCACTGAAGATTGGCTTCTGTGATGGAGGGGATCTCAGGAGATGGGTTGTCCACTCAGTCCTTCCCCCCTTCCCCCCATCCCCAGCCCTGGATGAGCATGGATGTGAGTGTCCCTCGCACTCTCATGCTGAACCCCATCTTTGCTGTGGATGAGGATGCTCTTGTAAAATCTTAGAACATTTATCATGAGTTTGCCAGTTTTCTATCACTTTCACCATATTTCTATTGACTGAATTGAAAGATACACCATGGAAACAGGCTCTTCGGTTACCCGAGTCCACACGACCTTCGATCACTAGTTCTCACTAGTTCTCACTAGTTCTATGTTATCCTACATTCTCGTGTACGTCCTGGGGCGGGAGATTGCAACCTTCACGTGGTCCACCCTGTTTCAACGAATGCAATCAACCTGGCGTGCACAAACAGAAGATCAAACAGAACAAGTTGTCTTACAACCTTAGGCTCTGCACGCCTTACGCAAGAAGATTTACTTCCTACACACGAAGGACAATTTACAGTGATAATTAACCTACCAACCCATACACCTTCGGATGTGGGAGGAAACCCGGACACCCGAAGGAAATCCATGCATCGCAGGAAGAACATGCAAACTCCCCACAGACAGCGCACGAGGTCAGTAGCAAACCTGGGTCTCTGGCGCTGTGAGGCAGCAGCTCTACCAAACACGCCATTGTGCCGCCTCATGTTATTTTCATAGCATTTTTATTGTAGCTTTGTCAATTTGTCTTCACCATATATTTATCCAATTCCCTCCTGAAGGCCAAAATGGAGCCTGCCTTCAGCACATCAGCCAGTAATACAAAGGACAAAGAACAAAGGACAAGGACAAAGGACATTTATTGTCACATACACCAATTGGTGTAGTGAAATTTGACTTGCCATGCAGCACACAAATAAAGATAAGACACAACACTAAAGAATTAACAATGAAACATCCCCCCACAATGGTTCCCACTGTGGGGGAAGGCACAAAGTCCAGTCCCCATCCCCATGTCCACCCATAGTCAGGCCTATTGAGGCCTCCGCAGTCGGCGCTATGGCGGCCCGATGGTTTAGGCCTTCTCGCCGGGTGTTGGTGTTCAGGTGTCGGGAGAGTCCTCACAACCGCTTGGGACACCTGGAACGGCCGCTTCCCTACCGGAGTCCGTGGCTTCCGAAGCTGACAAGGCCGCGCTGGATGGAGCTCCACAACTGGTGATCTCGCCGAAAGATCCCAGGCTCCCGATGTTAAAGTTCAGCGCTGCCGCCCGCAGCTGGCCGCTCCACAGCCCCGCAGCTCCGCGATATTCACCTGCGGTCTCAGCATTCTGCAGCTCCAGCGCGGCGACCCAGGCAAGGTATCGCCCGCTCCGCTCCCCGATGGTGCTCCAGCGCTGAGCCGCTGCCGAAGCCGAGGTTCTGGGCGGCTCCCTCAGGAAACGCTTACAGATTCCACCCACATAATGTATAAAGTCAGCTTGTCTTCACGTTGATCTCAGTTATCTTGCCCTTTATTATATATCTGTGACATCAAGTACATGATCCATCCGCTAAACGGAGCAGTCTTTGTGAACACAGGCAAACAGGAAACATGTGGGATGCGGAAGAAGTCAGAAGCACTCAACATGATCACAGGTAGAATGTGCAAACCCTACACAGAGGGCATTTGAGATCAGGATTGAACTGCAAGGCAGCAGCACCAACTGCTCGGCCAATATGCCGTCCTCATTTGTGTGCGGGTTATACTGGGCTATGAGGTCACAGATTATAGTGAAGTACATTTAGACTTCTGTTGATGATATATAGTGCTTCATAAATGTACAGTTTTCAACTCCTAGATCGTTTGCAAGCCTATCCGAATTAGCACCAGTCAATGACGCCGGGTGCCCTTAGTGTGTTGATGAGACTTTGCCTCCACAAAGACCATGCAGTCTTCAGTCCTACCAATGCTGCCCTGCAATTGTGCATTTACCACAGTCGACTGATGAGCGTATGGTCAAATAGATCTCACGGTCTCTTGTGATCTCTGTTATTGGATTGTCAGGCCCATGTTGGTGAAACCAAATATGCTTGGTAAATGACACTGAAGCTCCCATTCTGCCCACGTGCCTCTTTTGCGTTCACCATGAGGTGAGGGAGAATGTTGAGGTATAATCTGCAGGAGTTTTACTAGCCCACGTTCAACCAGATGCCATGAGCTCTGGAGTCTATGCTGAAGAACCACAGGGATGGTCTATCCCACTGGGAAAGGTGGGACAGGACGAATATCCAGGCATGGTGATGGAGAAGCCTGGCATGTTAGCTGCAAGCGATAATTCTGTAAGTGTGGCTCTCGAAATGTGTCCCGGTATTAGTTTAGTGTAGTTTAGTTTAGAGATATGACGCGGAAACAGGCTCTTCGGCCCAGCGAGTCCGTGCCGACCAGTCCCCAATTAACCTACAAATCTGTACATCTTTGGAGTGTGGGAGGAAACGGAAGATCTCGGAGAAAATCAGGTCATGGGGAGAACGTACAAACTGCTTACAGACAGCACCCATAGTCGGGATCGAAGCCGGGTCTCCGGCGCTTCGAGCGCTGTAAGGCAGCAACTCTACCGCTGCGCAACCATGCCGTGCTTGTGTGGAGGATTTTGTCAGATCAACTGTGCCTTATCTAAATTCATGCTGCGTGATCTACAGACTTTCATTCGTTCTTTGTCAACCTGAATGGTTTTCTAAGCCATTTCAGAGCATTTAAGAGTCAACCACATTGCTGCACATCAGGACTCACAATGAACAAATTAATTAATTCTTTATTATCATGTGTGACAAGTCCCAGTGAAATTCTTTCTTTGTATTCCCAAGGTATGCAAATAGTCACCATATAGGTTACATAGTTACAAAGTACCCTCGCGCCAGATCCCCCTTTGTTCTCTCCCCCCCCCCCCCCCCCCACCCTCCTCGCGGCGTCCCCCCCACTCCGGGCCCTCCTTTCTTCCTTCCCCCGCCAGCGGGATCCTCACTTCCACATGGCACGCCACGTTCATCGGTGGGTGCCATCATCGACCGCCACGCCGACCACTAATGTAAGCCAGACTGGGCAAGGATGGCAGCATCCTTCCCCCGGTGCCGGCCTCAATATCTCACTGCCAGCCAACTGGAAACCTAATTAATGCCCGATGTGATGATTGTCGAAATGTTTCAAAAATTCCAACAAATGGTGAGAACACTGGCTTAAATACAGTCATCATTATATTTTTTGCCGGAAGTGTAAAATAATCAGGGCTGAGTATTGAGGCCATGAAATTATTTTTTTTGTTTTTTTTGTCGCCTTTGATTTTACCCAACTGTATACCTGATGCAAGCATAGACAGGTCAAGTAGCTTTTCCCATGAAGTGGGTTACTTAACTGATGCCAACTATTTGATAGCCACATTTGGAGAACTGCAAGAAAGCTGTATGTTAAGAGTTTCTTGGCACCGGTGCTCGGTGACACAAGGCAGTGGTTTGGGATGCCAACACTGCAGGAGTATTCTGCAGTTTACAGGAATGAAAAATTGATCTCCGTCCAGAGAGGAATATCATTGGCGTCTTAAAAGTAGTTTTAGTTTTCCTACTTTCCCAGAACACTTATGCACTCAACAAATAATGGAGGTGATTCTTCCCAGTTATCATCAGGCAACTGAATCATCCTACCACAACCAGAGAGCAGTGCTGAAGTCCTATCTACCTCTTTGGTGACCCTTGGACTATCTTTAATCAGACTTTGCTGGCTTTACCTTGCGCTAAACGTTATTCCCTTATCATGTATCTATTCACTGTAAATGGCTAGATAGCAATCGCGTATAGTCTTTCAGCTGACTGGATAGCACGCAGCAAACGTTCTTTACTTTACCTCGGTAAACGTGACAATAAACTAAACTAAACTAAAGATGAGGAAAAATGTTGCTGGAGGCAAGAATTCATGTGATGGCTACTCCAGGAATATGTACAAGCTAATTTGGTAATCCTAGTCAAGATAGCAAGGTAATCCTAGGATGGGGGAAGCATTCAGGATTGGGAAGAGGCAAGTGGTTTAAGGGGGACAGAGAGAACAAAGCACCCCTTTCCGTCTCCGGAGTAAGGTCATGAAAAGTAAATCATATTTACCATTCAGGAAACAATCTCCAGTTGTCCCTTTAAAGTTTAGAAGGCACATGCCAATAGCATGGGAAATAAAGTTTTCTAAAGGCAGGGTCCAATCTACATTGAAAGACTAGTAAGGGTGATTAGTAAGGATGTCAAGGGTAATGGGGAGAAGGCAGTAGAATGGGGTTAAGAGGGAAAGGTATCAGCCATGATTGAATGCTGGAGTAGTCTCGATGAGCTGAATGGCCTAATTCTGCTCCTATAATTTATGAATTTATGAAGACTGAAAGATGCTTTGGGCAATGCTTGTTTCCATTGTTTGGAGCTCCTAGCTGCTCCTTCTGAACCAACCAAACAGAAGCAGCACAATCTGATTTCCATGGCACTAATATTTTACCTATTTTTCACTTTGGGATTCCATATATTTTGAATCCAGGTTCCAGAAAAGCGTAAGATACGTTAGCCAGGTGAGATGTACAGGACCCTCCAAGTACTAAACTAGTTCAAGCTTTTCCAGACAATCCCACCCTGCACCTATAATTTCACCCTGCATCTATAATTGACTTCCATTGATTAATCAATGTTGGGTCAGTTTACATATCTACCTCTACAAGGTACAAATGACATCAAAGTAATGGAATACATGTTTCTTGGCAGGGTGAGAGGAACCCCATTAAGTTCAGCCAAGGGAAACGCAGGAATGAGAAATAAATGCCAATAACTTAAATAGTTATCCCTCCACCCCCCGCCCCACAAAAAACGCCCATCAATTAAGCCATATTTTACCTTGAGCCATATTTTCATTTGATCTTTTTGATATGTTGGAAAACTTTTAATATGAATATCAATGAAGGGCGACACGGTGGCGAAGCGGTAGAGTTGTTGCGCCTGAGACCCGGGTTCGATATCGACTACCGGTTCTGTCTGTACGGAGTTAGTACGTTCTACCCATGACCTGCGTGGGTTTTCTTCGAGATCAGTTTCATCCCACACTCCAAAGACGTACCAAGGTTTGTAGGTTAATTGGCTTGGTGTAAATGTAAATTCTCCCTAGTGTGTGTAGGATAGTGTTAATATGCGGGGATCGTTGGTCGGTGCGGACTCAATGGTCCGGAGGGCCTGTTTCCACGCTGTATCTCTAAGCTAAACTAAACTAAACTAAACTAAACTGAACTAAACATATGTCTGCAGAAAGCCACAGGAAGTCCTTGTCAGAAGGTTGGGTCTGGTGTTCTCTATCCCGGGATCACACAACTGCAGAGCTTTCTTCATTTAATATTCACATTTCATCAGGATGTGCAGAGATTCTAACATTTTGCATTCCAGGCACACAACCAAATAACAATAAAGGAAGGAAGTACATGTGCAAAGAGTTTTCCAAATCTTCTGCAAAAAAGATTAAAAACAATGTTGTTTCAATTAATGAAACTTCACTGGCTTACGTCCAATGTGAAAAGAAGACAATATCTGAACATGACTGAAGGGCGAGTAAAATACGAAGATTTTAATCCTCAAATAACCCAATCTTTGGAGAGGTTATCAACCCTACCAGTGATGGCAAATGCTGCCACCATTGAAAAGGGTTATAACTCTGCTCAGTTCAGTGTAGATCCAGTAACTATTAATTTTTCAACTCCACTCTAAAATCCCAAAGGAGGATTTGCAGCGTGTTCCCTAAAGGAAACTGTGGGGAATCTTAACCAACCACTTCTCCCCATCCTCAAATAACCAGCTATAAAATAACATTAATTGCCTGCAAGGATACTTACATTTTTCCTTTTTGGAGATGGACTCTGACGTACAGTTGGAAAATGGCTCGTAAAGGTGATACAGCCTTGCTCCTTGCCATTTAACTTCCTGCAGTAAGTAATTAGTCGTTCAAATGCAGCAGCTCCTCTTCCTTGAACCCACTGCCTGACATTTCAATATGGTTCCATTGGCACAAACTAGTTAACAATGGATCCTATTATATTTGCTTTTATGTATGCGCTCGATATGGGTGCAATGGGCTACTTGGCAGTGAATGGCATCGCATCTGGAATAAGAATTGTGAAACTCAATAGAAAATGAAAGTTAACTTTCACAGAATGACTACTTCCAGGTTGTAAAGGACTCTGTGCACTTATGTTATTTATTATCGTCATGATCTTATGCTACTCTATAATATCACCCTTCAGTCTCCTGCACTCCAAGATGTAAAGTCTTCGCCTGCCCAGCCTTTCCCTATAGCCCAGGCCCTCAAGTCCTGGCAACATCCTCATAAATCTTCTCTGCACTCTTTCCTCCTTAACAACATACTTCCTATAGTAGGGTGACAAAACTGAACACAATACTCCAAATGTGGCTCGCCAACATCTTGTACAGCTGTAACATAATCTTGCAACTTCTATACTCAATACCTTGACTGATGAAGACAATGTACAAATAGCCTTCTTGACCGCCCTTTCTACTGTATGTGTGACAATACTTTCAAAGACCAATGTACCTACACTGATAGATCCCTCTGCTCCACAACACTCTCCGGGGGCCCTGCCATTAACTGTGAAGGTCCTACCCTGGTTTTACCTCACATGGTAACATCAAGCATTTATAAGCACGTCTTTAAGTAGCGGGCCCTGAGACTGTCTTTAATATTATGAGTTATTAATGTGTAAGCTTTAACAATGCTGGTGAGAGCTTCACTGATTATATGAGACACAGGCCACGAGTCAGTGATGGTGCATAAAAGCGTGCACTGAAATGCTATTGAAAAAGCCCATCAGTATACCCCTACTGGAGTATCAATGCATCCACTACATTGCACAGCTGCAAAGGCTGGACATAGAGTCAACCTGTGAAAGCAAGTAGCAGCAAGATTAGGAAAGTGGAAGATGGGGATAGAGAGGAAAAGAAGGTGTAGAAAGTGTTGGAAAGGAGCACACGTGACTGACTGCATAAGTTGCGTAGGAAGGAACTGCAGATGCTGTTTTAAATCGAAGCTAAACACAAAATGCTGGAGTAACTCAGCGGGACAGGCAGCATCTTTGGAGAGAAGGAATGGTTGATGTTTCGGGTCGAGACCCTTCTTCAGACTGCATGAGGTGGATTGGTTGCTGCATAGTTCAGTTAAGCTGCAGTAGTTGGCAGCTAGATGGCAACCACTCTCTGCTTCATCACCTTCCAAAACAAGACCATCTCCAAACTAACCACAAATTCCTCGTCTAATCCCCATTGCTCATAATCTGAGGTCCCCCCCACCCCCACCCCCCCCCCCCCCCCCACCACACATGTTCAAAGAATGCAACAGCTACAGACCAGCTCGTGTAACCATGTACCCTGATGCCCCGTGACTGGCATCAGATGAGGCAGCAGTAAATCTGAATAATCTTCGAGCATTTGTCACCCCGATTTCCTTTTCCTTGTTGACTACTGGTAGAGTCATACAGCACAAGAACAGACCCTTCGGCCCAACCCGTTCATGTTGACCAAATGTCACATCGAAGCAAGTCCCATTTGCCCGCACTTGGCCCATAATCCTTCTCAATCTTTTCTATCCATGTATCTGTCCAAGTGTATTTTAAGTGCTGTTATAGAATCTGCTTGAACTACCTCCTCTGGCAGCTCATTCCATGTATCCACCACCCTCCGAGTGAAAAAATCGCCTCTCAGTTTCTATTACATTTTGCCCCTCTCATATTAACCCTATATCTTAGAGTGTTTGATTCCCCTACCCTGGGTAAAAGGCATAAAGCCTAATGCTTTCAAACTACCTTTAACTACCTGCACTGTCTACACATTATCACCATGCTCCCTCTTTCCATTTGGTTGAGGAACCTGGATCAAGGATGACAAAGGAGTGTCTGAGTTAAACATAATTGTAAATAAAACTCGATGTCTCACTACCTATCAAGCCCCTTGCTCCGATAGCATCAAAAAGTTAGGAAGCCTCCCCAATTTTCAATTGAGTTCCTGTTTATATTTACAGTATAATGAAGTCTTGTTACACTGTTGTTACATCCTCTCACCTGTGATGTCACTGCACTGCCCGCCTTCCAAATTCTCATATGGCTCTGCAGAGGAAATTACACTCGGCTAGCTTTGGTCTTCTGCTTCACGTTTCCGTCAACTTCACTTCATTGCTCCACTACAAATAACAAAATAAAATGAATATATTAACAAAGAAAAGGGACTTTAAAAAGGGGGACTGATTTACCTGAGCAGTGAGGCACAATCATCTCCGACCATTTAACTCCCCTATCTTGAATGCACCACGTAACTACCTCCTGTGGCTGAATCCTTCATTACCTGCGTAACCTCTTCCTGTCCTAAGACCGCTCAAGAAATGCTCATTCCTTTAATTCTGACCTTTCATTTCACCACCTTTGAGAACCTTTGATCTCAAAGTCTGGAATTCCCTTTCGAAACCTCTGCAGCTTTCTCTTCTCCGATGTGAATCGCTAAAAACTACCTCTAATTTAGGCACCAGTCCGAATACCACTTATTGAGGTATGATGTCAAATTTTGTAAGATAATGCACCCAACAACATAGTGGAATATTTTACATTTTAAAGCAACTATCTAAACAATTTGTGTTATTAAAGGCGCTGCATAAATTCTTAGGTCCCCTTCGGTCGTGGCTGACCTTGGATGTCTCCAGGGTGCTATTCCCCATATGGAGGACGCCTGTGCGTGACTTTATTTAACTTGGGGAGATGGGTGCACAGACAGCCACCCCACGGTCCTTGACAGATCTGGGTCAGGATCCAGTGGCATGGAGTCCAAGATGACCGGAGGCCCTTTTCTGCTGCAGCCTTCATCCGCCTTCCCAGCCGTTGTGACGCTCCACTAAAGTCAGCCATCATCCTCCGCCTGTTCCACTGTTGAGGTCTTGGTTGGATTGCTCTTTGTCAGAGACCTCCCCCTTGACCTTACCACCATGGGTGGCCCTACCAGGAGCATAGATCCAGACGGCATCGCTCTCAGGATCTCAGGTCCACACATGTTTCTCCACCACGACAAGATGAGAATCCACAGAGAAGCATAAATATTTATATGAAATGTATTGATATAAATGTAGGTATTATAGGATTTTCTTATAAATGCATTATTAAAGACATTATATAAATTCAACTTGAAATGAAAGCTGGAGACACAAGATACTACAGAGGCTCTGGGCCTGTACTCTCTGGAGTTTTGAAGGATGAGGGGGATCACATTGAAATCTACCGAATAATGAAAGGCCTATATAGGATGGATGTAGGGAGGATGTTTCAAGTAGTGAAAGAGTCTAGGCCAAGAGGGTATAACCTCAGAGTAAAAGGACATACCTTTAGAATAGAGACGAGGAGGAATTTCTTTAGCCAGAGGTTGGTGAATCTGTGGAATTTATTGTCACAGACAGATTCTGGTGAACTTCTACCTCTGCGCCACCGAGAGCATCCTTAGTAACTGTATCACAGTATGGTATGACAACTGCTCTGTCTCTGACTGGAAAGCACTGCAGAGGGTGGTGAAAACTGCCCAACGCATCACCGGTTCCTCACTCCCCTCCATTGAGTCTGTCCAGAGCAAGCGATGTCTGCGAAGGGCACCCAGCATCGTCAAGGACTGTTCTCACCCCAACCACAGACTGTTTACTCTCTTCCCATCTGGGAGGCGCTACAGGTCTCTCTGTTACCGGACCAGCAGGTTCAGGAACAGCTTCTTCCCTGTGGCTGTTACTCTACTTAACTCTGCACCTTGGTGAGTGCCAGCCACCCCCCCCCCCCCCTCCACCCCGGACACTCCTTACCCCAGTGACTGATTCCCCCCCCCCCCCGGAAATTGCACTACGGCTACTGTAAATACATATATATATTTTACTGTTCCATTATTCTGTGTTCGCACTTCTGGGTGCGATGCCAACTGCATTTTGTTGTCTCCGTATTTGTACACTGCACGATTTCAATAAAGTCTGAATCTGAATCTGAATCTTTGGAGGCCAAATCATTGGGAATTTTTAAAACAGAGATGGATAGGAACTTGATTATCAGAGCATCAAGGGTTAGGGGAGACGGAAAGAGAATGGGGTTGAGAAAGAAAAATAGATCGCCCATGACGGATTGGCAGAGCAGACTAGGAATCAGAATAGAATCGGAATAGTACTTTATTTGCCAAGTATGTTTTGCAACATACAAGAAATTTCAATTGCCAAGTCAGTCATACAAATAGAGAGCAAAAGATCACCCAAAACACATTTTAACATGAACATCCACCACAGTAACTACTACACATTCCTCACTGTGATGGAAGGTGAAATAAAGTTCAAGTCCCTTCCCTTTGTTCTCCCGCGGTCGTGGGCCTCGAGGCCTCCGTTGACGGGATGATCTTCACTCCCGTAGCCATAGGGCGTTTGGGCCCTATGCATCGAGGCGATCCGCTCCCGCATCGGGGGGATGTCAGCCCCCCCCCCCCCCCACGCTGGACGATTGAACCTCACGTCGGGGCTGGTTGAACTTTCTGCGTAATTTGAGTTCCTGACTCAGCCTCTCCCGAGACTGCGAGCTCTTGATGATAACTCCGCAGCCCGTGGTTGGAGCGATCCCAGGCAAGCGATCAGCTCCTATGTTAAGTCCGCGCCCTGCGGTGGGGCTCAAAGTCAGTCCGAGGTGGCCTCCAGCTCCATCGATGGAAGGCCGTAGAGCGTCGGAGAATGCGATGCAAAAATCAATCGCATCTCCGGCAAGGTAACAACCTGAAAAAAAGTTTCCCCCGGTGCCTTCCCCCTTCCCCCACATAAGACAACCGGAAAACATTAAAACAAACTTTTAACAAACACTAAAAATAAAAAAAAAGATGAAAAACCAAACAGACTGCCGGCAGAGCTGCCATCTTACGCCGCCTCTGGTGGTCACAATGCGTCGATGCGGCACGCCGAATGGCTTAATTCTGCTCCAATGTCTTATGGTCTTGTGCTGGAATCTTGAGCAAAACACAAAGGCCTGGAGGAACTCAGCAGGTCAGGCAGCAAGTATGGATGGAATGGACAGAAAACGTCTCAGGTCTGGACTGTTCTTCAGCCTGTCCATTCCCTCCACAGATGCGGCCTGACCCGCTAAGTTTCTTCAACACTGAATGTAACCATTTCTTGTGTTTATGAAATGGAGACGATGGGGGGCAAATCTCTGCCCTGAACATGTGCCAGGGCCATTCTGTTTTCAATTTGGATACCACCTGGGGGATGTGGGGGGGGGAGAAAGTATGACGGCTTTTTCGTATCGGTCCTACTTCACTTTGAAAATCTGTTGGAAATGAAGGTAGGTTTTTACTGCGGTTGGTTTCGTTCCAGTAGCCTGACATCATCAGTTTGCAGCTGCAAAGATCGAGTGCATTTCCAACCCAACTTCCTGTACTGTGTATCAGTTCTAAACACTGCACGGCCACAGATAATGTTGCAAGTTATATTTCATTACCATTTTAAGGGACAATTGGTTTGTATAATGCTCATTTACGGATCCTTTTCTTTTCTAGGGCAGCTTAGACTCTCATTTCTGATGCAGATTTTTTTCTTCTATTATAACCATTTGAGTTTCTGCTCAGACAAGAAGCCACCTCCACCCTTCCCTGCTGACATGCCACCTACCCCACCCCGTTCCACCATCCCTCCACTGTGGAAAATGAATTCTTAAATCTCTACAGACTTCCACTCTTCTTGCTTCTCACCTTCAGTAAAACCGATCCATTGCTTTTCAGCAAAATGAGTAGGCTGTGGAGGCCAAGTCAGTGGATATTATTGAGGCAGAAATAGAGAGATTCTTGATTAGTACAGGTGTGACGGGTTATGGGGAGAAGGCAGGAGAATGGGGTTACGAGGGCGAGATAGATCAGCCGTGATTGATTGGCGGAGTAGACTTGATGGGCTGAATGGCCTAATTCTGCTCCTATCACTTTTGACCTTATGAGTAACCTCACACTTACGTACCTGTATTGAAATCCATATGCAACATTTTTCCCGCTCACTTCAATGTTACCTGTATCTTCTATGTTGCAATCTAGCATACGAGCCATATTTGTGTTTTTGGCAAGCATGAATACGTTGCCCCTATTGTGTTATCAATGCTATTAATACAAAGTTGAGGCCCTAGCACAGATTTCCTCAGGCACTGTTAATCAATTCTTATCACAATGTCCACAGAGAGCCTTCCTTGTTATGACTTCAAGATCTTAATGTGGCTAAGTGGGTACCTCTAACGAAGCAATGGCATTTATATATTTATTGTTTTCCATTACAGGATGTGAGCATTTCTGTAAAGGCCAGGATTTATTGCCCATCCTCGATTGCCTTTGAGAAGGTGGTGATGAACCATTAATGAAGGCGTGCTGCACGTTGAGGTTGGGAGAGTTCCAAGAATTAGACCCAGCAACAATGAAGAGATGGTAACACATATCCACATCAGCATCTTCTGGAGGCTGCAGCTTGTGAGGTTCCAGTGCGCCTACTGCCTCTAGAGATTGCAGGTTTGGGAAGTGGTGTCAGAGTGGTGAGCAGTGACAGTGCACTGTAGATGGCTTGTACTATAGCCAGGGAGCTCCAGTATGGTTGTGGATACATGTTAGGATGATGGCAGGGTGGCAATAGAACGGATTGCACTGTTGGATGATGTTCAGTTTAGTCTAGAAATACAGCGTGGAACCAAGCCCTTCGGCCCACTGAGTCCGCAGCGACAAGTGATCCTCGTACATTAACACTACCCTACACAAATTAAGGACAATTTTACATTTATAACCAAGACTATTAACCTACAAACCAGTACAGCTTTGGAGTGTGGGAGAAAACCGAAGATCTTGGAAAATCCATGCAGGTCATGGGGAGAACATACAAACTCCATACAGACCGCACCAGTAGTCACGATCGAACCCAGATCTCTGGCACTTTAAGGCAGTAGCTCCACCGCTATACCATCAGGCCACCCCTTTTTGTTGGTGTTGAATTCATTTAGGCAAGTGGAAACGATTCCATAATATTCTAGACATGCCTGGTAAAAGGAGATGAATCGCATGCTGTAGTATACCCTGCCTCTGATCTACCCTTGTTGTCATGGTATTTCGATAGCCAGCCAAGTTGAGTTTCTGTTTATTGGTGACTCCCAGGATATTATGTTGGTGGGGAACTGGGCGGTGGTAATGCTACTAAATGTCAAGGATGCGTAAGTTAGGTTCTCCCTAGATGGAGATGGTCATTAATGTGTGGGAGAGAAGGATCATCTAATCATCAACATCTGATCTACATGTGCCCACCCCAGTCATGCTGGCAAACATTCGCTGTACTAGATATTGCCATGCCAACTTTATTTTCATGGCTCCTGTGGCCACATTGTCATTTCAAATCCATTCCTGTCCAAGTGGATGAACTGTGAGTGACACTGTCTGGAGCCCCAGCTGATGAAACCAGTTTGGAATGCAAGAAAGACGGCAGGAAGAACACATAACGAGGCTTGTGGCCCCAAACACAGCAGCTAATGCGATGTAGAAGCTTCACTGTTTGCATTAGTGACAGCACAGGAAGGGACAATGATATGCAGCCACAGTGGGATGTAGCGGTTCACAGCAGCAGATGTTGGCCTGGACAAACACATATTTACAGAAATGTCAATTACTGAGATTTTGTTGACCTCAAGATCAGAGAAATCAAGGAGCCAGAGAGGTCTCTGAAGCAAGAGCTTCAAACGTCACCCATTCCTTCTCTCCAGAGATGCTGCCTGTCCCGCTGAGTTACTCCAGTATTTTGTGTCTATCTTCAGAATATAGTCTCTCTGCTGGGAGATAGGGGGGCTTCCGTAGCAGGAGGAAGGAATGGTGAGTTTGCAATTCTCAGAGAAAGATGGAATACACCATAGGGTATTAGAAAATATTTACTTTTCCTTGAAGCACTGAAATGCTTATTCTGATCATTAAAAACAATCATAATGGGATCAACATGCAAGGGACAGGATGGAGAGATAATTCAAGAAATCAGTACCAATAGGTTTAGTTTCAGGTTAGTTTATTGTCACGTGTACCGAGGTACAGTGAAAAGCCTTTGTTGCGTGCTACCCAGTCAGCCGAAAGACAATACATGATTACAATCGAGCCATTCACAGTGTAAGGGATATATGATAATGGAAAAACATTTAGTGCAAGATAAAGCTGGTAAAGTCCAATCAAAGATAGTCCAAGGGACATCAATGAGGTAGATAGTAGTTCAGGACTGTTCTCTAGTTTTGGTAGGATGGTTCAGTTGCTTAATAACAGCTGGGAATGGGTAGAGGAGGATTTAATAAGTGGATGTAATGTACCTGCCTCTAAAGTGGCTTATACCAGACTGTCTCTCAGGTGCAGGGGTAAGCGGCACTTTTGGAAAACTGGAGAAGATGAAGGAGGGGTACGGAGGAACAAACTAGAGAGGAACTGAAGGCCTTGAACTACGAACAAGTTTAGCAGATCAGAAAGCAAGTTTAGGATGGGATTGAATTGCGGTAAACAATGAATTACTCCCACACGTGCTTCATTAACTAAAAAGGATCAATAGGTGTGATAAATCTGTGCATGTCTCTATGGCGGTTCTGGAAAAGCATTTCCATTTTGTGTTCCCTTGCACCAGTTTGAAGCATGAAGGAAAGGGTACTGTCAAAATGTGACATGCGGACAGGGCGGTCGTGGTGGCGCAGCGGTAGAGTTGCTGTCTTGCAGCGCCGGAGACCCGGGTTCGATCCCGACTACGGGTGCTGTCTGTACGAAGTTTGTACATTCTCCCCGTAATCTGCGTGAGTTTTCTCCGAGATCTCACACTCCAAAAAGGTTCTTTGGCTTGGTGAATGTAAAAATTGTCCCTCGAGTGTGCAGGATAGTGTTAATGTGCGGGTATCACAGGTCGGCGCAGACCCAGTCGGCCAAAGGGCCTGTTTCTGCGCAGTACCTCTAAAACTAAAAAAAGCTAGAAATAAATAAAACATGGAGAATCATTTATAGAACCATAAATAGAGCTACTTGTAGGAAATGAAAACAATGAAATCAGAAAAAGTAGAAACAGATGTGTAAAACATAACATGGGAATTGAGTTAAATAGAATGTAAATGGCATAAAGGGAAGACAAACAATTTCATATTGATCAGATATAAGGACACTTCAATCCCATCCTATATTTTTGCTGGTTCTTTCTCCCACATTTCGCTTCCCCTTATGTACATCCATGATTTTTTTCTCTTCAACAACTCTTCTTTCACTTCCCACTACTGTCCTGGTGAACAAATGTCTCCAGAATTCTCTCTGAGGTTGAACAGTGAGCTCGAGTTTCACCCACATCAGAGCAGGAGGGGAAGTGGGCATTGATGCATTGGTACGCTCCACCAGTTGAGATGTTGGGGGCATTCCCAGTGTGATTGGTGACTGTACTGCAAAACCAGTTGGAAGCGGTGTCTTGTTGCAAATACTGTAATCCCAAAATGGTTTGTTACTTCCCTGATGGCAGGATAGATGATGCCTTGAGACACAAGGAGCTGCAGGTGCTGGAGTCTTGAGCAAAACACAGAGTGATGGAGGAATTTGGCAGATCAGGCAGCAACTGTGGATGGAATGGACAGACTATGTTTTGGGTTGGAACTACAGTTGCCTACTGTCCCGTATTAGCCGGGACATCCCGTATATTAGGCTAAATTGGTTCGGCCCATACGGGACCGCCCTTGTCCCATGTTTGACTGCTAATACTCGGTCGAGGGGACTGCCGAGTCAGAGCGCAGCGCCAGGCCCCGCCTCACCCATCCCGACGTAGTGCAGCCCATGGAGTGCAGCAGCAGCTCCTCCTCGCCCGTGGCCCCGTCGGTCGGCAGAACGGCCAGCTGTCCGACCTTCGGACCTTCGCTTACCACCGACACCACCACCCCTCCTTCTCATGGCCGATCATCGGTCCATGAGTTGGAAGGGGTGCCGGACGTTGTGCGCGATGGCGCGCCCAGGCCAAAAGTCCTCAGCTGGCCCGCCGGCTGGCTGGGCTTTGTGTGCAGTCCAGCACCCGGACCATCTCATCATTCACCCAGCCACGACTGAGTCGGTCAGCGAATTGCCGTTGGGAATTTGTCCCTTATTTTGACCTTTTGTCCCTTATTTGGGAATGATAAAGTTGGCAACCCTTCTTCAGACTCTTGGGAGTATTCCCGGTGGTATTTGGACTCTTGGGAGTATTCCCGGTGGTATTTGCTAGTAAGGGTAGAAATAAGAGGACAGAACAGATGGAAACTGGTGGAGGGGGCCTTTAGGAACTCAAGATCACTGGGATTGCTACTAGGGAACTTGGGACCTGTACAAGAAGGACGGCTTGCACCTAAACTGGAGGGCGACCAATGTCCTTTTAGGAAATGTTTCTCATGCTGCTTGGGAGGGTCTAATTTGGCAGTGGTGCTGGTGCGGTGGGGCAGAGGTGGGGGGGGGGGGGGGGGGAAGCCTAGTTGCAGAGCTGCAGACAAATCCATGAAACAGGGAAGACTGAGGCAGGCTAGGGAGTGTGGGAAGGCTGACAGGCGAAAGAACATTTACTTTAATGCAAGCAGCCACACGGGCAAGTCAGGTGAGTTTAGAGCATGGATCAGCACTTGGAATTTTAATGGTGTTGCAATCTTGGAAAAGTGATTGAGGGAAGAGAGAACCGATAGATTAATGTTCCGAGGTATAGAAGTTTTCGACACAACAGAGGGTAGAAGGGGTAGTCACACTACTGTTTGGCGACAACATAACAGTAGTACTTGGAGAGGAATCTTGGAAGGGTCCCAGAGAGCTCAGACAGTAGAAGTTAGGACAAAAAGTGAATTATTTTGCTGAGGTTTTACTATTGGCTTTCCATTAGTTAACAGGAATTAGAGGAATGGATATGTAAGCAAATCGCAGAAAGCTGTTCGCGGAATAGAGCCATGCAATAGAGAACAGTAGAGAGGGGATTTTAGCTTTACTATAATTAAATGGGATTGAGTTTCGGCAACGGGCTTGGATGTGGTGGTGTTTATCAAGTGCATCCAAGAAAATTCATTGACACAATATAGGGAGAGTGTTATGGTGTAATGATCAACCTTACCTTAAACTGGACGAGTGTTGGAAGTGTCGGTGGAAGGAAACTTGGAAAATACTTGCCTCACACATTTAGGTTCTGACCCTCGACCCTATCTATGCCTCTTTTAGAAGGCCATTGGATTCAATCATTGATGCAGTTACATCTACAGGGGAAGAGGCACTGCCTCATGTCATTATGAGTAACAACATACAGTGGCTTGCAAAAGTTTTCATATTCCTTGAACTTTTCCACATTTTGTCATGTTACAACCACAAACTTAAATGTATTTTATTGGGATTTTATGTGATAGACCAACACAAAGTGGTGCATAATTGTGAAGTGGAAGGAAAATGATACATGGTTTTCAAATTTTTTTACAAATACAAAAATGAAAAGTGTGGCGTGCAAAAGTATTCAGCTCCCTTTACTCTGATACCCCTAAATAAAATCCAGTGCAACCAATTGCTTTCAGAAGTCACCTAGTTAGTAAATAGAGTCCACTTGTGCGTAATCTAATCTCAGTATAAATACAGCTGTTCTGTGAAGGCCTCAGAGGTTTGTTAGAGAACATTAGTGAACAAACAGCACCATGAAGCCCAAGGAACACACCAGACAGGTCAGGGATAAAGTTGTGGAGAAGTTTAAAGCAGGGTTAGGTTATAAAAAAATATCCCAAGCATTGAACATCTCACGGAGCACTGTTCAATCCATCATCCGAAAATGGAAAGAGTATGGCACAACTGCAAACCTACCAAGACATGGCTGTCCACCTAAACTGACAGGCCGGGCAAGGAGAGCATTGATCAGAGAAGCAGCCAAGAGGCCCATGGTAACTCTGGAGGAGCTGCAGAGATCCACAGCTCAGGTGGGAGAATCTGTCCACAGGACAACTATTAGTCGTGCACTCCACAAATCGGGCCTTTATGGAAGAGTGGCAAGAAGAAAGCCATTGTTGAAACAAAGCCATAAGAAGTCCCGTTTGCAGTTTGCCACAAGCCATGTGGGGGACACGGCAAACATGTGGAGGAAGGTGCTCTGGTCTGATGAGACCAAAATTGAAATTGTTGGCCTAAATGCAAAACGCTATGTGTGGCGGAAAACTAACACTGCACATCACCCTGAACACACTATCCCCACTGTGAAACATGGTGGTGGCAGCATCATGCTGTGGGGATGCTTTTCTTCAGCAGGGACAGGGAAGCTGGTCAGAGTTGATGGGAAGATGGATGGAGCCAAATACAAGGCAATCTTGGAAGAAAACCTGTTAGAGTCTGCAAAAGACTTGAGACTGGGGCTCTCCATCCAATCTGACTGAGCTGGAACTATTTTGCAAAGAAGAATGGGCAAACATTTCAGTCTTTGGATGTGCAAAGCTGGTAGAGACATATCCCAAAAGACTTGCAGCTGTAATTGCAGCGAAAGGTGAAGAAGGGTCTCGACCCGAAACGTCGCCTATCTCTTTCGTTCCTTAGATGCTGCTGCACCCGCTGAGTTTCTCCAGCTTTTTGTGTAACCCGTGGTTCTACAAAGTATTGGCTCAGGGGGGCTGAATACTTTTGCACGCCACACTTTTCAGTTTTTTTATTTGTAATAAAATTTGGAAACCATGTATTATTTTCCTTCCACTTCACAATTATGCACCACTTTGTGTTGGTCTATCACATAAAATCCCAATAAAATACATTTACGTTTGTGGTTGTAACATGACAAAATGTGGAAAAGTTCAAGGGGTATGAATACTTTTGCAAGCCACTGTATATTGGATGGTTAAGCTAAAGGTAGATGTGCATCCTATTTCATTTCGGAGTCACGTGAGTGACTTTGTGAAGAGCCCGCCGGCGCGCATGCTCGACATATCGTCGTACCGCGTTGCTGCGACGGCTGGCGGTGGAGCGCGCTCCTCGCCAGCCCTTCATAAGGGGCCACGGAGGTAAGTATTCTACCTTTAGTTGGTGGTCCTTGTTGTCTGATTATGTCTTGCAGCAAGGACATGAATGGGAGTTTCGAGGGCCGGAGGATGTCTGGACGAATTCGACGGCCAACAGTTCCGGGGCCATTACCATCGGCAGTACCTGCAGCGCAGGCCGGGACTCAGGCGGAGATGTGGGTAAGCCCTGTGTTCACAGGTCCAGATCCGCCAGCACACCACAGCACGGAGGAGTTCGACGAGGAGGAGTGTGGTGTGCCGCCAGAGCAGGGGGACCCTGCAATGGCAGTCAGGTCGTCAGCGGGCTCGCTGGCGACCTCGAGCAGGGCACGTGCCGTTGCACGGCCTGTTTCACTCAGCCCTCCGAGAAGCAGGAGCCCAGAAGCCTAACCCTGTTAGGGCTAAGGCATTGCCTGTCGCGGAGGAGCGGTCAAGTTCCAGGGCGAGACCCGGGGCGGCTGTGAGGTCCAGCCGGCACACCCCGACTCTCGACGCCGGGACGGGTCGGTTGAGTCGGGTCTCGTCACGGTTGCCGAGCCCCCCATGGATGGGTGGGCGAGACCATGCGTCGGCAACGTCCACGATGTGGGCAGCCGGCAAGACTGCGCGGGCCCCAGCCATGCTTCGGCTGGTGCCGACACCACGCCGCAAGTGCCCTTAGTGGCAGCGGCTTCAGCTCCCGCTAAACGGAGGCGGTTGAACACGCCCGCGCAGGAATCGCGCAGTTTTGCCTCGGCGGCTGTTAGCGACAACTACCGGCACCGGCAGGGCCTCGACGAGGTGCGGGCCGATGACAGGAGCCCGGTTTTCCTTTCAGAGCTGGAGGACTCCGACCACCTGAGTGTTCAGGGTGAAGGGCGTATTGACCGTATGGAGCGGCTGCTGGAGCTCCTGCTTCAACGTCAACAACAGCAGGGCAGCAACAGGCACAGGGCGTCTTCACCAACATCTACTATCAGCCTGGAGCAGCAGGTGGAGGAGGTTCTGGTGGATCCCGTACCACCTCCGTTGGAGGTGCCAGCGGAGGAACTCTTGGATGTGGCGACCAAATTCGCGGCCCCACATTCGTCTGGTCTTCCTCTAAATACAAAGCTGGCAGCCACAGTGGACTTTCTTAATAATCAGGTGCTGCAGGAAGAAGTCCTCATCCAGGCTATGAGCCGTCACAAGGCTCCATCAAACTGCAACTCCCTCAACGTGCCTGTGGTCAATACGCCAATATGGGGCAACATCAGTGCGGCTATCCGTCAACAGGAGCTAAAATTGCAGCGGATCCTGAAACTCCTCACGGCCGGTATTACCGCCTTTGCGCAGTCGGTGGATGGGGACGAACTGAATTTGGACCAGGAAGATGCTCTGGCCTTATTGTGCGCGACCCAGCACGAAATCAACGGGTTTCGCAAAAACAGCATCCGCCCAGCACTCAACCCGAAGTTTGCAGGATTGTGCAAACCACTGCCGCCGCCGCCGCCCCGTCAGCTCTTTGGTGAGGACCTCTCGAAGAGAGTCAAAGAGCTTGACGAACAAGCCAAAACGGTGGGGATCATGCGCTCTCAGAGTGCCCCCACACCGTCAGGCTCAAAAGCTCCATACATTCGCTCACGAGGGTCGGCCAGTGCCTCGACGAGGACTCACCCTCTAGCTCCACAACGACAACAGCACCAGAACCAGCACCAAGGGTCTTTTTTAGGACAGGGTCGGCAGAGACCTTTGTGGAAATCGAAGACGCCGCGCCCTCAAGCCAACCCAGCACCTCCACGGCCACCCACACGTGTCAAGGACCGCCGGTAACCACGGAGGTGAGGGGGTCTGGTTCTCTTTTTTCTCTCTGTTTAACTTCCCATGTTGGTGGTCGTTTACGGTTGTTTTTGGGTGCATGGGGTAATTTTACTGGTGATGAGTATGTGTTGCGGAATATTCAGGGGCATAAAATTGAGTTTATTAATGGCGACATTCCTCCATCCCAGCACATGCCTGGTCGTACGTTTAAATTGTCTGCTGCAGAACAGGCAGCAGGTTATAAGGAAATTTTAAGTCTGGAACAGGAGGGTGTGATTGAGAAAACGGTGCATGAGCCAATTGAATTTGTTTCGAACATATTTACTAGACATAAGAAGGATGGAGGCTGTCGTGTCATTATTGATCTAACCCGTTTGAATACGTTTGTAACATATACTCATTTTAAAATGGATACGTTTGAAACAGCCAAATCATTGATTTCTCATGGCTGCTTTATGGCATGCATTGATTTGAGGGATGCATATTATTCAGTATCCATCCAGAAATATGATAGAAGGTTTTTGAAATTTATCTGGATGGGGCAACTTTGGCAGTATAAGGCTTTGCCTAATGGGCTCACTACAGCCCCTAGATTGTTCACTAAATTGGTGAAGCCAATCATGGCTTATTTGAGACAACGACATCATATAGTTATGGCCTATTTAGATGATGTCTTTATTGTGGGCCACACCCTGCAATTGGCTGAACAGGGTGTTGCAGCTGCTGTCAATATATTTCAACAATTAGGATTCATTGTCCATCCAGAGAAATTGAAGTTCTGCCCTGCCCAGGTAATTAATTACCTAGGGTTCACGGTGAACTCAATGAGCATGAGGATAACTATACCAATTAACAAAATTGAGGAAGTCACTCAGGTGTGCAGAGATTTAATTGGCACCAATATACCATCGATTCGGCATACAGCCACAGTATTTGGCAAGCTAGTGGCTTTGTTTCCGGCAGCACGATATGGACCTTTGCATTATCAGAATTTGCAAAGAGCTAAAATTACTGCGTTAAAACGGAACGCTGGTCATTACGATCGATCAATGCAGCTGCCGTCCGAAGCGATAACTGAGTTGCAATGGTGGGTGTGTCACATTAGCAACTCATTCAAGCCTGTTAGGGAGGCTAATCCGTTGGTATATTTACAGACTGATGCAAGCTCCAATGGCTGGGGAGCTACTGATAATTGCTCTAGTTGTGGGGGCAGATGGGACACCCTTGAGTCATCGATGTTGTTGACTCGAGGGATTAACTATTTGGAGTTGCTGGCAGCATTCCACGGACTTCGTGCATATTGTTCCAAGCTTGTTGGAGCACACGTCCGTCTCCAAATAGACAACACCACAGCTGTGGCATATTTAAACCATATGGGTGGTACCAGGTCAGTTTCGTGTGACAAATTGGCTAACTCAATTTGGCTCTGGTGTGTTCAAAGAGACATTTGGATTTCAGCTACCTATTTGCCAGGTGAGCTTAATACTGTGGCGGACACCAGGTCACGCAAATTTAATGACAATATTGAATGGATGTTGCATCCTGAGATTTTTTCTAAAGTCACAGCCAAATTTGGTAAACCGGACATTGACCTTTTTGCATCACGGTTAAACCATCAGGTACCAGCCTATGTTTCATGGGAACCAGATCCTGGGGCAATAGCGCTAGATGCATTCTCGCTGGACTGGGGGAATTGGTTTTTCTATGCCTTCCCTCCGTTTTGCCTCATCAGTCGGGTATTGCGAAAGATTCAGGCAGATGCTGCCAAGGGCATCCTTATTATACCCGACTGGCCCACACAGCCTTGGTATCCGGTGGTCTTTGACATGCTCAACGAACCTTGGGTCCTTTTGAAGGGTTGCCCACAATTGGTTACTCACCCTGTCTCAGGGGAGCCACATCCCTGCCATGGCTATTTAAATTTGTTGGCTTGCAGGTTCTGAACAGGCCGTTAGTCCAATACGGCCTCTCGGCCCGGACCATGGATACCATTGGGGCGTCGTGTCGAGAGTCCACAAGGCGAAGATACCGCTCGCATATTAAGAAGTGGGAAGCCTACTGCAGCCGCTCTTGCATCACGTACGATGACGTGACAATAACCGACGTCCTGGAATTCCTCGCGGGGTTGCACCATGATGAACACTTAAGTTACAGTGCCATCAACAGCGCCAGAAGTGCGCTATCATTCTACCTCAATATTGGGGTAGGATCCAACAGGCTAGTGTCCAGACTCATGCGGGGTATATTCAATATGAATCCGCCCACACCACGCTATAATATCACCTGGGATGTCAGGGACGTATTAACCCTGCTCAGGACGTGGTCTCCCATGGAAGGGCTCCAACTGGACCAACTCACCATGAAGCTGGTGATGTTACTAGCGCTGACTTCAGCTCAGAGGGTACAGACACTACACAAACTTCGTGTCGACAGAATGACATCTACCCCTACAGAAGTAGTCTTTTTCATTGACGAGCTACTAAAGCAGCATAGACCTGGGTGCACAGGGCTGCAGCTGAAGTTCCCGGCATACCCCGCAGATGCTAGGCTATGTTTAGCCTCACATATCCGCCACTATGTCAAGGTGACGGCACGCATCAGAGGAATGGAGAGATACCTGCTTGTCACTCATAAGAGACCTCATCATCGAGTGACAGTCCAGACGATATCCAGGTGGCTTCGAGTCGTCATGGGTAAGTCAGGTATCGACACTAATGTGTTCAAGTCTCATTCCACCAGGGCTGCATCGACGTCAGCGGCGAGGGTCATGGAGGTGCCCATGGGCCAAATTCTCGCCACAGCAGGATGGGCTAATGAAGCTGTGTTCCAGCGTTTTTATAACAAGCCTGTTGCTGCTCCTCTACAGTTCGCAGAAGCCGTGCTGAATGCAGGTCAAGAACGTGGAGATGTCCCCGCATGAGGGGTTTTTGATTTGTTATTAATAAATATGCTCTTGTTTTGCAGTATGAACTATTGAGCAAGTTTGTTCCTCCCATCCATCCCTGGTAGTGGTGTGTCAGCATGGACGTGGTCCAGGGCGTGTAATCACAGAAGCTTTGAAGTCTTCACGAAGTCACTCACGTGACTCCGAAATGAAATAGTAAGATTGAACGAGAACTTACCAGTTCGAAGGTTGATCTTTATTTTATGAGGAGTCGAAGTGAGGGATTTCGTGCCCTCCTCGCCCAACCCTCAATCACCTTCATCTGGTAATCTTAGTCAATTCAATCATACTATGCGAAGTCATTTCTATTGTTGGTTCTGTGATTCCACGCCACTACTTTGAAGTATGTCGAGCATGCGCGCCGGCGGGCTCTTCACGAAATCCCTCACTTCGACTCCTCATAAAATAAAGATCAACCTTCGAACTGGTAAGTTCTCGTTCAATCATAGAAACATAGAAACATAGAAATTAGGTGCAGGAATAGGCCATTCGGCCCTTCGAGCCTGCACCGCCATTCAATATGATCATGGCTGATCATCCAACTCAGTATCCCGTACCTGCCTTCTTTCCATACCCTCTGATCCCCTTAGCCACAAGGGCCACATCTAACTCCCTCTTAAATATATCCAATGAACTGGCCTCAACTACCCTCTGTGGCAGAGAATTCCAGAGACCCACCACTCTCTGTGTGAAAAAATTCCTTCTCATCTCGGTCCTAAAGGATTTCCCCCTTATCCTTAAGCTGTGACCCCTTGTCCTGGACGTCCCCAACATCGGGAACAATCTTCCTGCATCTAGCCTGTCCAACCCCTTAAGAATCTTGTAAGTTTCTGTAAGATCCCCTCTCAATCTCCTAAATTCTAGAGAGTATAAACCGAGTCTATGCAGTCTTTGTTCATAAGACAGTCCTGACATCCCAGGAATCAGTCTGGTGAACCTTCGCTGCACTCCCTCTATGGCAATAATGTCCTTCCTCAGATTTGGAGACCAGAACTGTACGCAATACTCCAGGTGTGGCCTCACCAAGACCCTATACAACTGAAGTAGAACCTCCCTGCTCCTATACTCAAATCCTTTTGCTATGAAAGCTAACATACCATTGGCTTTCTTCACTGCCTGTTGTACCTGCATGCCTACTTTCAATGACTGGTGTACCATGACACCCAGGTCGCGCTGCATCTCCCCTTTTCCTAATCGGCCACCATTTAGATAGTAGTCGGTTTTCCTATTTTTGCCACCAAAGTGGATAACCTCACATTTATCCACATTATACTGCATCTGCCAAACATTTGCCCACTCACCCAGCCTATCCAAGTCACCTTGCATTCTCCTAGCATCCTCCTCACAGCCAACACTGCCCCCCAGCTTAGTGTCATCCGCAAACTTGGAGATATTGCCTTCAATTCCCTCATCCAGATCATTTATGTATATTGTAAATAGCTGGGGTCCCAGCACTGAGCCTTGCGGTACCCCACTAGTCACTGCCTGCCATTGTGAAAACGACCCGTTAACTCCTACTCTTTGCTTCCTGTTTGCCAGCCAGTTCTCTATCCACATCAATACTGAACCCCCAATGCCATATGCTTTAAGTTTATATACTAATCGCTTATGTGGGACCTTGTCGAAAGCCTTCTGGAAGTCCAGATACACCACATCCACTGGTTCTCCCCGATCCACGCTACTAGTTACATCCTCGAAAAATTCCACAAGATTCGTCAGACATGATTTACCTTTCGTAAATCCATGCTGGCTTTGTCCAATGATTTCACCACTTTCCAAATGTGCTGCTATCCCATCTTTAATCTTACTATTCTATCTTATACCTCAATTTTTTTAAATCATAGTGAGCACAATAGTCTTCGAAAGCTGTGTGCTCCTCTGTGACAATTTGAAGGGATTTGATTGATATCTTTAAAATAATAATGGGACATTCCAGGTGGAGACTTCCTGAATTTGATGTTATATAACAACTGAATTAGGTTAGAGAACTTTCTATTCAAAGAGTAAATTATTAAAGTTTCCTGATCATCAGCTTTATTTAGTCATGTTTTTGCTTTGATATGTGTGCCCTTACAGAAGTCTTTAGGCAGGGCAGTGCACAGGCAACTGTTGGAGAAGATTAAAGTGAATTTAATGTGACATTAAATGGATCGTGCTTGGTTAAGGCAGAAAACAACTGCTAAGAGTTAAGACCGACTACTCACGATGTACCTCAGTGTGTTAGATATTGGACCAGAGGAAATACTCCCAAATGTGCCAATGATAAAAAGGGCATGGTAAAAAATTCTCAACATCAAAGAAAATTAACATTAAGATGGAAAATGGACAAAAATGCACTAGTTAATGTGGTGTTAAATTTTGCATTAAAGGAAATAATTGTATTCTGAACAGGAGGGATGGTAAACAATATGGATGTTAAGACTTGAGGATTTTTTCACACAGAGAGTGGTGGGTCTCTGGAACTCTCTGCCTCAGAGGGTAGTTGAGGCCAGTTCATTGGCTATATTTAAGAGGGAGTTAGATGTGGCCCTTGTGGCTAAGGGGATCAGAGGGTATGGAGAGAAGACAGGTACGGGATACTGAGTTGGATGATCAGCCATGATCATATTGAATGGCGGTGCAGGCTCGAAGGGCCGAATGGCCTACTCCTGCACCTAATTTCTATGTTTCTATGTTTTCTACGATTTCAGATTCAAAGTATTCAAAGTAACGTGACATATGGGAAACAGCATTAATAGAGATAGCAAAAAACATGAGGTCAGCATATACTTACCTTGCCAAGTCTCTTCAAAGCATTGACAAGATCAAGGGATAATCTGCCATGACTGATATTGCAATGATTTGCTCCATCATCTCAGGCCAAGCACATACAGCTGCCTGCTGATGCGGGTGCCCCACCAAGCCAAAGATAAAAACCTTCCAATGGCTCACTTCTACACATGAGGCCTCAGTCACAGTGCAGGCACAATCCTTCCTCCTTGGACTATTGCCAACTCTTTCGACATCCTGAGTGATTCAAGTGTTTTCTTACAGTAACTCTAATAGGAAGTAACAGCAAATCTTTGGGGCGCTTGATGCCAACTCTTGCCTGGCATCCATTATTTTCTGCCAGGTCTAATAGTTGTGTGGACTACACAATCAGTTAAATGGGGGAAAAAAAGGAGAATATTTCTGTTGAAATCTTGCTCTACTACCGATGAACAGGGACAGGCTGGGAGCAGAGAAAAACAGGAGAAGTAAATCATTCATCCATTTAAACCATTCTTAGCATCCAGTTACTTCACAACTGATTGGTGCCTCAGCTGTTTGCAGGCCATTGTTCCGAATCGCTTCATTTCTTTACCATATAAAATTCTGACAATCATGAAACATGCTCATCTCTCCCAGCAAAAAAATCATCTCCTTTAATTTTGTATTTAGTCTAGAAACAAAATACTAGATGGATTGCAACTACAGTATTTTTGAAAATAACTTTATGTTGACTCACAGGGCATAATTTTAACCTCAACAACCCAGAGGGACAAGCAAGTTTGCACTTAATGAATGCTTTCACTCTGTATTTATGTAAGTGAAACGTAGGATCTGATCCGTGTAACAGACATTCATCTGGAACTCACATCATACCTGTTTTGTAATTTACATTAAACCCATTGCTTAAGAGCTTTTTTCTAGTTTATTCATTCTTGGAATGTAAACATTGCTAGTGAAAATGTAATTTGCTGTAAATTCCTAGTTATATACAAATGGTGATGATGTATCTTCTATCTTTGGTGATGGTGGACTTTCTTTTTGAAACTAGAAGCAAATGGAAACAACTATCTTGGGTGACAAGGGAAGGAGCTGATATTGTTGTGTAAATGGAGCTACAGACAAGCCAGCCAAAGTTTGATTGCCATGCTTACACAATACATAGGAAAGAACTGCAGATGCAGGTTTACACTGAAAATGGACACAAAATGTTGGAGTAACTCAGTGGGACAGGCAACATCTCCAGAGAGAAGGAATGGGTGACATTTCGGGTGGAGTCTGAAGAAGGCATTCGACCTGAAACGTCACACATTCCTTCTCTCCACAGATGATGCCTGCCCCACTGAGTTACTCCAGCATTTTGTGTCTATCCAATAGCATCACGGTGAATTTTACTTACATTTCATATCCACATTTCAAGATTTTATCCAGAATTATTCAAACAATCACAGTTGGATTTGAGCTTGCATTCCCTGGATCATTACTCCAGCAAAAAAGCACCACATGTTCATGATGGAGCAAAGCAGAGGCTCGCTGGGTTTACAGTTGGATCTCAAAATCATCGTTAGACTCCCTTAGATCAACATGTCGTCAAGTAATGCAAGAATGACCATGGGGGGGCGCTTTGTCGTCAAACTCAAGTTGGAAGACACAATTCCAATGAACTTTGTGAGGCTGCATTGTTCTCTGAGATAGTGTGGGTGCAGCAATGTGAGCACTAATTATGAATAAACTGAATTTTGCCTGACAATGCACAGTTTATTTGAATTCTGAATGTTTTCATTGGATAATTGAGTGCAAAAGCAGTCACAAAATATATTTGCTCAATTGTGTTGAAGCAGAAAGAAGAGCATTCTCGCCTCTGAGGCAGGTGGTGGAGGGTTCAAGCTAGACACAAAGTGCACGAGGAGCTCAGCGGGTCTGAGGAGGGAATGGACTGCACGACATTTCGGGTTGGGATCTTTCGTCAGACTCAGGGTTCTCAAGTGGAAGGTTCAAGCTCTGTTTCAGCACTTCAATTGTAGGCTAACCCTCTTGTCTACACTGAGGGAGTGCTGCCTCACTTGGGTTGACAACTTTCAGGTGCAATATTATAGAAAACCCCTGAGCACAGTCTGAAAGATGTTTAAAAATTACACAAATGTAATTCAAGAAGAGGAAGAAAATTCTTCCTCATGTTAAAAACCAATGTTTATTCTTTAGTATCTAACACATAAAGCAAATGATGTAGGGCAGCCATTGGTAAGGTACTTACAATTGGAGAATTCAATGGCATATCCTATCCAGCCTCTCCATATAACTCAAGCCTAGTCCTGGTAACATCTTTGCGAATCTTTTCAGCAGCCTCTCCAGCTGAATCACATCCATCCTATAGCTAGATAAAGAGAACTGTGCATAATACTCCGAGTGCAATGTCACCAACGACTTGTACGGTTGCAACATGAAGTCTGAACTCGTATATTAGTGGTCTCACTGCTGAAGACAACTGATGAAGTCCCAACTCCTGTACTTAATGCTCTGACTAATGAAGGTATCACTTAAAATGTTCCTTATCTGGTTTCTTATCTGGTTCCTTATCAGCACTGGTTTGAAGTGAGTGTTTTGTCAAATATTAAAAATTCAGGTAAGAAACAAGTGGGTAAATCTCCATTCCATTTTCCAACTTTCTAAATGTTCTTAGGTCCTATCACAAATCATTGTCCTGTGACATGCTTCACAGATGCTGCCTGACCTAGTGAATATTTCCAGAACTTTCTGTTTTATGTTTCTTCATTCATTTGACCTGTTTTCAACCAGGTTCGGAACCTGGTTTCCAGCATGTTTCCTGCAATGCATGAGCAGCAAGTGATATTGATGCGGGATAGGAATATTGAGATAAATACTGGGCATTAGTACAAAAGTGCAAGAGCTTTTCCAGCAACCACCTTCCATCCCCAGCATGACATCCTTGATAATCCTCTTCAATGCCTTGTAAATGCTGCCCATGTTTCTCTTCCAAGAAACATCCCGACAGTTCCAGCAGAAAAAGGCATTTATCAAAATACTTGATTCTGCCTTTATCTAATATCTAACAGTAATTAACATTCACCCATTCATCAGCCTTCACTGCCTGTGTTCATGTTTCCCAATGACCACAGCTTGAGATGTGCAAGGCTGTTGTGCTACCACTGAAGACATGCCTGACAACATTGCTCAGTTATCTTGAGTAGCTCTGGGCTTTGAGACACCAAGACTGCATTATCCCTGACAAGGGCTCTTTGACCTGAAACACTCACTCTGTTTCTCTTTCCACAGCACCGCTGAATGTTTCAGGCATTTGAATTTAGCCTTCCGTCATCTGCAGCTTTCTGACTTTTATGCATCGTATCGGTGTGGGCTGAAGCAGTCTGGCCAAGCTCACAGAGTGAACGATGGGGAAACATGCATGGTATTACCCCAAGTGAGAAACAAAGAGTTCCTTTTCCATGGATGCAAGGTCCCTGTCTGTGCCTCTGCACACTCAGATCTGAATGACAGAAGAATGCTAAAATGACATAATATGACACAAGTGCCTGGCAATACTAACACCTAGAATGCAGATGGCATCATTCTGACCTTCCAAAGAAATAGTGATGATTGTCTAAAGAGTCTCCATTATACTGCAGGCACTATAATACAGACCTGTCTAGTTGGTATTAATCTGCCTCCATAATAATGACAAACGAGGACACACACAAAACTGGAAGACCAGCACCTTACAGGGTAGACAGTCAGAATCTTTTTTTAGAGAGTGATGGGTGCCTGGAACATGCTGCCAGCGATGGTGGTGGAGGCAGATATATTGATGCTTTTAAGAGGCTTTTGGATAGGCACGTGGATTTGCAAGGAATGGAAGGATATGGATCATGTTCAGGCAGAGGAGATTAGTTTAACTTGGTATCATGTTCCGCATGGATGTTTTGGGCCAAAGGACCTATTCCTGTGCTGTGTTCTATGTTAGAAATATAGACATAGAAAATAGGTGCAGGAGGGGGCCATTCGGCCCTTTGAGCCAGCACCGCCATTCGTTGCGATCATGGCTGATCGTCCCCAATCAATAACCCGTGCCTGCCTTCTCCCCATATCCCTTGATTCCACTAACCCCTAAACTCTTCTTTCCAAAAAGTTCTAAATTCTTCTATCCAAAATGATTGACCTGAAAGAGAAGAGAAGAGAAGCTGGTAGAACCAAGGAACAGAGAGAATGAAGAGACTGCTAACAAGTACTCCAACCTGTCTTGACTTACAGATTCTGTACTGCGAAGATCAAGGTGTGAAGTAATACTGCAATGATGCCTCTAATCATCGAAGCGACTGGAGGACAGCAGCTCATTACTTCCCTTCACCTTCCAAGGCAACTGGGCTTAGAAAATGAGGTAACTTTGCAAACACTGTATACATCCCAAAGGACAGGTATCAAAGACGTGCGTTTATACAGCATCATACATAACTGAGATACCCCAAAGCGTTTAGTATCAAATAAATCCATTTGAAATATAGCCTTTGTTGTGAAATAAAAAACATGGCAAGCAATTTTCACAGAGTAAAGTCCCCTGACAATAATAAGTGACTCTATCAACTGTATTAGCTAATCGTTAAGGGATAAATATTATCCGGGGCCAGGGAGATCTTCCCGTTTCCAAACTAATACATGGGGATTGATTATCCTCACATCTCCCTTTATGGGACATCAGCTTCAATTCGGATCTCAAAGATGGCAGCTTAAAGAGAGCGGTACTCACTATAAAGCTAAACTGTCAACCAGGGTTACCTGCTCCAGAGACAAACCACGGGTATGGATCTATTATATATTTTTTATTTTGAAATCTAACAAGCCCCAGATGACTGATTAGAGACACCCAGATAAATAAGCACTCCTTCTGCCAAATAAATAGTGTTTCTTTCACTTGCATTGCCATCTGGGGCCATACTTTTTAGTTTTGATCCATTGTTAAATAGCTACCCAACTTACCTTTAAAGTGTTCATCCACACGCTGTTAATTATCCTCAAAAAGGACAATAAATGACATTGATTTCAATTTGAAACACACCTTGAGATCCCTTTTAAATTACGGTCTTAATATTTCCTCACTCGACCCCTCGCTTATGAAACACCTTTCGGTCTGGAGCTAGCAAGTGACACCAACAGCAATTATTATTATTTTTTTGCCTTTAAAGGGGGATCGAGCTTGATAGAAATATTTTTTTTGTAAGTTAAATGGAGTCCAGTCCACATCAAATGCCTTGACAGCCCACCCGAAGATGGAAAGCTGTCACTGAGACAGCCTCACCTCCCCATACGGAACCTGACACTAAATGAAGTTCTTCAGGAATAAAAAATCTCCTTTCAACCATTATAAATAACAATAACAGACAGGCAGGGAGAATCCATCAGTCTCAATTTTGAAGGCAATGTTTTCTCCCATATTATCCCCTCTGTCATGTACTTCTCAACTTTTCAAAGAGCCCCTGTCTCATACATCATTTTTATTACAAAGGTTGAAAGCCCCTGAGGGGTTTCCATTCCACACTGTCCCACCCTTGAAGTCTAACTACCCCCAAGAACCTTTGGCTCAAAAGACAGCAACAATTCCCAGCTACAAGGAACAAATTACCATCCCAATTGAAGGTCCTTTTATATTAAAAGGGCCTGAACAGCTCCTAAACTGCGCCACAAAGTAACATGCAGTCACTTTCTGGCAAGATCAGCAAAATTCTGATCAAGCCCAAAACTCCAATATTGTTCACTCACTGAAGGGGCTGCTGACTGGAATCTATTTGTTGCATCAGCAAGGTCTAACTGACTTAAAAAAGTCAACCCAAGCAACATGGTATAAATTTAGTAAATTGATCTCATCTCAATGACATGAGTGAAGAGTGAGCGATAGAACTGTTTAAATAGCGTTCCACTCTGCAGGCCAAGTGTGAAAGATGTTCAAGTGTAAAAATAAATGTATTTTATTGATTAGCTGTTAGAAGCTACCTTTGTGAAAAATGTTGTTTCTAACTTCACTATGGTGTAATGTGTTGCAGTAAATGGTTTTGATGGGAATAGCTCATCAGCTCGGACAGGGATCAAGGGAGAGTTGGCGTCTCTGTCAACAGTAGCTCGGGCCCCAGCATGGCATGGGAGTTCATGACGACCACCAGGCAACCAGTGTGGCATGGGGAGGCAAAGAAAGATCCTCACTCTGAAATTGTGAGGGTAAGAATCTACAATGGCAGGGTGAGAATTTGAAGAAAAGGAAATGATCTTGGCTGTTAAGGTGAAGACCGTCACTCTTTCTTACGTGTAAAACATGAAGTGCTGGAGTAACTCAGCAGGTCAAGTGGTATTTGTAAATGGAATGGATAGGCGACCATTCTTCCGAATGAAATAGGATTCTGACTTGAAACGTCACTTATCCATTCCCACCACAGATGATACCAGACCCGCTGAGTTACTTCAGAACTTCGTGGGTTACTATAAATTCCAGCATCTGCAGTTCCTTGAGACTCCTTCTCACAAATTACTCTCACTGTCCTTGCATCTCTTCTGCATGTTTCACTCTCACTCACCCTTCCTCTCTTCCCACCAGTTTCTCTTCTACTTTCCTCTTTCTTTCCTCCCATGGGAACTGTCTCACACTCACTCTCTCCCTCCCTCCCACCTCGTGCCCCACGTCCCATCATTCTGATGCTTATTCGCGTTTAACTTTATTCTTCCCCACGCTCCTTGCTTTGATCTTCGCCTTGTTCTTTCATGCACACACTCCTATGGTCCATTGCCATGGCACCACTCTTGCTAAGTTATGCACATAGGGCTATGCCTCACCCATCAAAGAAGACCTCGGCTGCCACTTGTACAGCAAAGTGACAAGAATGTTAGAGATAAATACAGTGATCTTGCACAAAGCCAGGGAGGGCTAAAACGTTAAATGCTAATTCTCTGACTCATGCTCTCTTTGCATGCCTCCAAAGATGGTGTACAGGAGTACTGAATTTGCATCGAGTGAACAATTGAATTACCCTCGCCGAGGGAGATTAATCCAGTATAGAAAGTCCCAAAAAAAGCAACTATGCATTATTAGAAACAAAAATAGCTGTAAAATCTCAGCTCAACCAGTGAGCGTGGAATGGAAAAAAACAAACTATTTTTCTTCTTTAGCTAGGAGCCCTCTTCAAAATGCTGTGCTACTTTGAAAACTTTGCTTCTTGCTGCAATTCATAACGCAACAAGGAGTCTTTCTTCATCCCACAATACACTCAGTAAATGGAACTGTAAGTAAGGTATTTATTAACAGAACCTTTTTAGTCTAATGAATAGCTAAAGCAGTAATCAATTTGTTGGTGCAGCTTTGACTTTTAAACCTCACAATTTATTATATAAATTATAGTAATTTGTATGTAAATGCCATATCCTGCAGCTCAGTGGTTTCAATAATTAGAAAGCAGCATGAACTCAGGCTACACATCAAATAGCTTCTACTTTAGCCACTCTAAATGGGAGACGTCCCTTCTTCCTTTGTAAAGAAAACCCCAGAAGGAATATCCTTTCTACATCACCCTGCATCAGATTTAAACAGGATGAACAAATTTTCACGAGGATAATTCTTCAGAATGTAATTTTGTTAATAGCACAAAAATAATGCACTAATATCTCTTGAACATTTTCAGACAACTATTGACCACACGTACAAATATCAACATATTTTCTTTTAAGTTAACCCGAGAGAATATAAAATCTGGAAATGTTAAACTGTTAGTAGTGAAAGTGACAATGAAGCTGCTGATGTAATAACAATCCAGCCGGTTCATTAATGCACTTTATAATATTTCCAAAAAACATAATATTCTTAACTGTTCCACCTATATATAGATATATATATACAATATACTGATATACCTGACGTACAGCCCTCCACTCACTCTGCAGTAACCTTGACTTGATAATTAAATTCGCCGACAAGGGAGGCGCCGTGGTAGTTTGGCGCGCTGATCTCTACTGGGCTGAGGCCAGGCGACAACTCTCAGACACCTCCTCCTACTTATCCTGGGACCATGAACCCACAGATGAACACCGGACCTTAATATCACACAACATTTCTAATTTTATTACTTCTGGCTCTCTGCCCTCCAAAGCCTCCAACCTTATCGTTCCCCAGCTCCGCTCAGCCCGATTTTATCTTCTCCCCAAAATCCACAAACAGAACTTTCGTGGCAGACACATTGTTTCTGCTTGTTCATGTCCCACCAAATTAATTTCCTTATTCCTCAACTCCATCCTATCCCCACTGGTCCAATCCCTCCCTACCTGTGTCCAAGACATGTCACACACTCTTCGTCTCTTTAATTACTTCCGTTTTCCAGGCCCCCACTCCTTCATCTTGACACTCGACACCTCCATCCCCCACCAGGAAGGTCTTAAAACCTTCCGTTTCTTCCTCAACCGCAGAGCCAACCAATTCCCGTCTACAAATACTCTCCTCCGCCAAGCAGAGCCGGTCCTTACCGTCAACAACTTCTCCTTCGACTCCTCCCATTTCCTCCAAACCCAAGGAGTAGCTATGGGCACTCACATGGGCCCCAGCTATGCCTGACCCTTTGTACGGTACGTCGAACAATCATTGTTCCAAGCGTACACTGGCCATATTCCCAAACCGCTACATTGACAACTGCATCGGTGCTGCCTCCTGCACCCATGCAGAACCCACTGACTTCACCATCTTCACGACTAATTTCCATCCTGCACTCAAACTCACTTGGACCATCTCCGACATCTCCCTACTGTTTCTGGATCTTACCATCTCCATCGCAGGAGACAGACTATTGACCGACATCTATTACAAACCTACTACCATAGCTATCCAGACTACACTTCTTCCCACCCTGCTTCCTGGGAAGACACCATCCCATACTCCCAATTCCTCCGTCTACGCTGCATCTGCACCCAGGATAAGGTTTTTCATCAGAATCAGAATCACACTTTATTCGCCAAGTATGTTTTGCAACATATGAGAAATTTCATTGGCCAGGTCAGTCATACAAATAAAAAGCAACAGATCACTCAAAAACACATTTTAACATGAACATCCGCCACAGTGACTCCTACACATTCCTCACTGTGATGGAAGGCAAAATAAAGTTAAAGTCCTTTCCCTTAGTTCTTCCTCGGTCGTGGGCCACGAGCCCTCGTTGACGGGATGATCTTGACTCCCATAGCTGGCGGCATTTCGGGCCCTCCGCATCGAGGAGATCCGCTCCCACATCGGGGGGATGTCAGCTCCTTGCGCCAGGCGATCGAACCTCGCGTCGGGGCTGGTCGAACCTGCCGCGACATTGGAGCTCCCGACTCAGCCTCTCCCGAAGACTGCGAGCTCTTGATGGTAAAGTCCGCGGTGGTCGCGATTCCAGGCAAGGGATCAGCTCCGATGTTAAATCCGCGTCCCGCAGCGGGGCTCACGACAGCCCGAGGAGGCTTCCAGCTCCATCGATGGTAGTCCGCAGAGCCCGGAGAATGTGATCCAAAACATAATCACATCTCCGGGAAGGTAGGAGCTTGAAAAAAAGTTTCCCCCGATCCCCTCCCCCCTCCCCCACATTAAACAAACCAAAGAACATTCAAACAAACTTTTAACACACTAAAAAATAACAAAAAGAATGGAAAAACGAACAGACTGCCGGCAGGGCGGCCATTTCCCCGGCACCCCTGGTGGTCACCTAAAGTGTGATTCTGATTCCGATTCTAAAGTGTGATTCTGATCTGCACCCAGGATGAGGTTTTTCATACTAGATCATCGGAGATGTCCTCATTCTTTAGGAAATGGGAGTACCCCTCTTCCGTTATAGATGAGGCTCTCACTAGGGTCTCCTCGATATCCCGCAGCTCTGCTCTTGCTCCCCCTCCCCCCATTCGCATCAAGGACAGAGTCCCTCTTGTCCTCACCTTCCACCCCATCAGCCGTCGCATACAGCATATAATCCTCCAACACTTTTGCCAACTCCAACGGCAGCCCACATCTTCCCATCTCCAGCCCTTTCTGCTTTCCGAAGAGACTGTTCCCTCCGCAACACCCTGGTCAACTCGTCCCTTCCCACCCAAACCACCCCCTCCCCAGGTACTTTCCCCTGAAACCACAGGAGATGCAACAACTGTCCCTTTACCTCCCCCCCTCGACTCCATTCAAGGGCCCCAACAGTCTTTTCAGGTGAGGCAGAGGTTCACTTGCACCTCCTCCAACCTCATCTACTGTATCCGCTGTTCCAGGTGTCAACTTCTGTACATCTGCGATACCAAGCACAGGCTTGGCGATCGTTTCGCTGAACACCTCCGCTCAGTCCACCTTAACCTACCTGATCTCCCGGTTGCTCAGCACTTTAACTCCCCTTCCCATTCCCAATCTGACCGTTCTGTCCTGGGCCTCCTCTATTGTCAGAGTGAGGTCCAGCACAAATTGGAGGAGCAGCACCTCATATTTCGCTTGGGTAGCTTACACCCCAGCGGTATGAACATTGACTTCTCTAACTTCAAATAGCCCTTGCTTTCCCTCTCTCTCCTACCCCTTCACCTTCCCAGTTATCCCACCAATCTTACTGTCTCCGACTACATTCAATCTCTCCAGCCCACTCCCCTGACATCAGTCTGAAGAAGGGCCTCAACCCAAAATGTTACCCATTCCTTCTATCCAAAGATGCTGCCAGTCCCGCTGAGTTGCTCCAGCATTTTGTGTCTACCCTGATATATACTGATAGACTTGTATTCAAGCCCCATACCTTTGTGAACGACCCTTGTGGCCATCCAACTGCACCAATTCATTTCAATCAGGCCATTGACCACTACTCAATACAATAGGGATGGCATTATGAGTACTAGTCTTGACAGTGAAATCTGAACAATAAATGATTCCATAATGCTTTGTTGCAAGTTTAAGAAATTGGCATATCGCCAGATGAAGTGATGGACCTGGAGACTCTGTAAGAGAGTTCGGTAGTCAGAATAGACTTTAAATGTAGAAGAGACACCAAAAACAGGGCAACCCGAAGAAGGTAAACTGCCAAAGTGGTGCAGAGGGCACAAGCTAGATTTGCTTGAAAGCTCCCACCGGCATAAGACATTGTGGCCCATGGAACAGGACTTGCATATTTATGTGTAAAAAGGAGTTTAGTCCACACCATCCCACTCATGTGGAACTTAGAAAAGCCAGGCTACAAACTGGTGCGGCAAGATAGGGTACTTAATATTGAGGGTTATGGAGTAATGAGAATGGAGCAGTGAGGGGAGGGAGGTCATGGGAAGGCATGAAGATGATTCAGCTAATGTCAGGAGACAGATTTGGCTGGGTTCAAGGATAGACAATTGGTCAGAGAGTTGATTGGGCTGTAGTAAGGAGAAAATCAAATCAGGGCTTGTTTGGGATGGCACAGGAGGCAGTGTCCAAGACAAAGATTAATCAGGAAGGGAATCGGATTATTGAGAATTAGTCACCAAGAGAATTGTCCTGAGATAGGATAAAAACGTGGTGGTAGGCAGGCTTGGTTGGGGAGGTGCAAAGGCCAAGGTTGAGGGTAAGATTAGGATGGGCAGGGAGGGAGAGAAGGAGGTGGAATCAGATGAGAAAATCATGCTGGGGTCAAGGTAAAAATCCTGCCGGGAAGTTGGTAATAGTTGGGAAAGTGATCAGGTCAATGTCAAAAAGGGTCAGGACCTCCCTCTAGCTGGTGATAGGATGGTTCAGTTGCATTATAACAGCTGGCAAGAAACTGTCCCTAAATTTGGAGGTATGTATTTTCAAACTTCTGTGCCACTTGAGGAGAAGAGGGAGTGACCATGGTTGTCTTTGATTATGCTGGTGGCCTTTCCGGGGCAGCGTGAACTGTAGGTGGAGTGAATGGAAGGGAGGTTGGATGGTCTGGTCTGCGTCCACAAATCCGCAATTTCATGCTGTCTTGGATGGAACTGTTGCTAAACCACGCTGTGATGCATCCCGCTAAAATGCTTTCTATGGCACATCTTTAGAGGTTGGTGAGGGTTGTTCGGAACATGCCGAACTTCCTAAACCTTCTAAGGAAGTAGAGGCGCTGGTGTGCTTTCTTGGCCATAGCTTTGACATGGCTGGTCCTGAACAAATTACTGGTAACATTCATTCCTAAGAACTCAAAGGTGTCGACCATCTCTACTTTGGCACCATTGACGTTAACCAAGGTGTATGTACTGCTTCGCTTCCTGAAGTCAATCACAATCTCCTTTGCCTTGCTGACATTGAGGGAGAGTTTGTCGGCTTAGCAGCAGGTTACAAGGTTCTCAATCTCCTTCCTGTACTCTGTCTCATCATGATTTGATATCTTGCCTACAACGATGGTGTCATCTGCGAATGTGTAAATTGAGTTTGATTGGTATTTGGCTGCACAGTCATAAGTATATAAGGAGATAAATTGGGGGCTAGGAATGCAACTTAGAACGGAGACGACACATTTTCTCACAGAGAGTGGTGGGTCTGTGGAATTCTCTGCCTCAGAGGGCGGTGGAGGCAGATTCTCTGGATGCTTTCAAGAGAGAGCTAGATAGGGCTCTTAGAAATAGCGGAGTCAGGAGATATGGGGAGAAGGCAGAAACACGGTGCTGATTGGGGATGATCAGCCATGATCATGAACATAGAAACATAAAAAATAGGTGCAGGAGTAGGCCATTCGGCCCTTCGAGCCTGCACCGCCATTCAATATGATCACGGCTGATCATCCAACTCAGTATCCCATACCTGCCTTCTCTCCATACCCCTGATCCCTTTAGCCACAAGGGCCACATCTAACTCCCTCGTAAATATAGCCAATGAAGTGGCCTCAACTACCTTCTATGGCAGAGAATTCCAGAGATTCACCACTCATCTCAGTCCTAAAAGATTTCCCCCTTATCCTTAAACTGTCACCCCTTGTCCTGGACTTTCCCAACATTGAATGGTGGTGCTGGCTTGAAGGGCCAAATGGCCTATTCCTGCACCTATTGTCTATTGTCTATTGCATCCTTCTGGGGCACCAGTGTTGAGGATTATTCGAGAGGATGTTTTGTTACCTTGGGTTTTGGAGGTACAGTGCGGAAACAGGCCCTTCTGCCGACTGAGTCCATGCTGACCATTGATCACCCACAACTATTTCTATGTTATCCCATTTTTGCATCCTGCACACTCGGGTCAATTTACAGAAGCCAATTAGTCTACAAACCCACAGGCCTTTGAAATGCAGGAGGAAACCGGAGCACCCAGAGGAAACTCACGTGGTCACAGGGACAAGGTGCAAATTCCACACAAGCAGCACCTGTAGTACAGGTCTGTGGTACTTAATGGAAGCAGCTCTACTGTTGTACCACTGTACCACTCCACTGCTGTGGAAACCTCACTGATTTTCACTGGAACTACGGAGGCTGAGACCTTGTACAGATTTATAATGTGATAAGGGGCGTACATAGGGTAGATACTTACAGTCTTTTTCTCAGGGTAGGGAGTCTAAAGTACATAGGTTTGCGGTGAGAGGGGAAAGATATAAAGGGGACCTGAGGGTAAGTGTTTCACTTAAAGGATGGCGAGTATATGGACTGAGCTGCTAGAGGGCATGGTCAAGATAGGTATAAATACATTAATTCTTCAACATTTCCGCCACATTCAACCTGATTCCACCACCAGTCACATCATCCCATCCCTTTCCACTTTTTGCAAAGACCACTTCCTCAGCAATGCCTTGATTCACTCATCCTTTCCTACCCAAAACCACCTCTTCCCTAGGTACTTTCTTGGGGCAACTAAAGGAAATGTAACACCTGTCCCTATACTTCGTCCCTCACCTCCATCCAAGAGCCCCAGCAGTCCTTCCAGGTGAGACAGTGGTTCACATACACTGAATACTCCCAATGTAGCCTCCTTCACATCAGCAAGACCAAGCCTAGATCAGACATTTGCGCTTGGTCTGCATTTTAATTCCCCTTCCAATTCCCACGCCTACCTTTCTATCCTGGGCCTCCTCTATTGCCAGGGTGAGGTCACACGCAAACTGGAGGTACAGTACCTCATATTCCGCTTGAGTAGCTGACAACCCAACAGTGTGAACATTGAATGCTCAAATTGCCAGTAACACCCCACACACTCTCCCAATTACTGCCATTATTTACAGCAGGAATTTCTTCTGGAGAGCAGAAACCGTTTGGAATCAACTGGCTCAAGTAGAACATGTTTCCGTGGAAGAACACTTGGGGAACAGTGATTACAAAACTATTCGCCTTGGAGTAGTTTATCTACCCCCCCCCCCCCCCCCCGAGGATTGTGAAGGATAGATCACTGGTGTTATTTAAGGAGGAGGTAGATCCATTTTGGAAAGTTCTGGGAATTGGCACAAAAGAAAAGGTTAGAATTGGCACAGAAGAAAGGGTGAGGCATGGGAGGATCAGCAGGATCCAAATTCCTTGGAAGGGCGGGTGGCCGATTCTTGGCCCAAGATCCACATCCACAGATCCACGATCCACAGATGATGAAGGAGAAGTAATATGTTTCAATGTCAGAATGGTACATGGCACCCTGATGTCATAGAGTCACCATAACAGAATTTACATGTCAACTATCCTAACATCCTTGAAATATGGGAAGACAATGGATATGCACAGATAATTTGACAGTGCCTTGAGGTCAGCATGGAGAAAGTGGCACAGCTCATACCTAAATGTCATGCTTAGCCTGACCTTTATCATGTAGGTGGCACAGTATCCAGCTCCCAATCCTGACCTCTATCCGTGACAGTGTGAGTTCCCTCGGGGTTTCCATTTTCTTTGCACATTTCAAGCATGTTAGGATAGTTGATTTCTGTAAATTGGTTATGCTGTAAGTGTCAGATGGGTATGATGTTAAGCATGTCAGATAAAATAGGTTACAGGGAAACTGTAGTTATAGAGAAATTAGGTGGGGACTAGGGCCGGTAAGATTGCTGTGAGAGCTGGCTTAGACTTGAATGTCCGAATGACTTCCTTGACAAGGAAATGTTGAATCATGTATTATTCCTCCATCATGCCAGAATTTACAATCCTTCCTCATAGCTGCCCAATATCTAACCATGGTTAAACTCTCCCAGATTATGGAAGCCTGTACCTACAAATCCTGCTGTCCACAAACCTAAAACATTTTGAAAATTAAAGAACAAAAATCAGCGCTTTTTAAAAATACTAGAATAATTATCCAGGAAGTGGTAACAAAGCATTTAGAAAAAAAAGTAATTGAATTGGCTAGAACCAACATTTGTGAAATGAAAATTAAGTTTATCAAATATATTATTTTTTTCTGAGGGGATAACAAGTAGACTGTACAAGGGAGAAACTAGTGTATGTGGTATGTTTAGACATTTGGAAGGTATTCAATAAAGTAAAATAGTAAAAATAGTAAGCCCGTGCGGGGCTGTACGACTTCTGCACGGACACACCACTAGTCCGCCGTCTTTCGGACCTCAGCGGCACCTCTGCCTGATGGGCAGAGGGAACGAGTCGGTACAGGTCCCCATTACCGGCTCCGCTGTCCGTGCAGGCATGCCGTCACCCTTACCCCCACGGGTCTGTGACGGCGCATAGCTGGCTTTACCCGTAGCAACGGGGATGCCAAGCCGTAAACTGCTGCTACCGGTCTGCGCTCCGGCAGCCTGTTCCAGTGCAGTGCCGGTACCTCCTGCTCCTGCAGGGCATCCTGACGCTCCAGCAGCTCTGCCGCCAGCCTGCAATCTAGCAGGTTTCCCCTGCAGCTTGTCGACGCCCAGCGCAGCAGCGGGGCTCGACTTCAGCACGGCTTTTCCCCGGGTCTGCCCTCCATCTTTTCTGTAAAACAAATCGCTACAGAAAACAACCAGCTGAAGGTTAGTAAAAACTTACCTGCAGACATCTTTTGAAGGAGCTGTTGGGGAAGCGCACTCCCCCCCCCCCCCCCCCAGCTTGCCGTTAGCAAATGTGAGCGACGATATATCGCGCATGCGTGCTGGCGGGGTCTTCACGAAGTCACTCACGTGACTCCGAAGTAAAATTGCAAAACATTACTGGAGCACCTGATTTGGGAATGGGAATCATATCTTGGAAGGGGGAGAAAACAGTGACTTGAAATAAATAAGGTACAAAGTGCTGGACTGAAGAAGGGTTCCAATGCAAAACATCATCTATCATGCAAGCCAGCATCTGCAGTTTCTTGTTTCTCAACTTGGAATAAGTAAGTCATTTTGGGGTTGGAGGGAGTAGCTGATGGTGTGACACTGGAATCGGTGCTGGGATCCCCGCTATTTACTATCTGGGCGAGTGCTCTGAATGAGAGCAACAAGTGTATGAAACCAAGGCTACCGATGATACAAAGCTGGGTGAGAGCGTGGTGAAAGAAGAATTGAAGAAACTTTCAAGGGGCCACTGACAGGATAAGTGATTGGCAGACGGGATACATTATGGAAACATGTGAAGTCAATCACCTTGATAGTAAAACATTATTTTTAAATGCTCAGAAACTGACAAATTGTGGTTTTTAGAAGGATTTGGTTGTCCTTGTAAACAAATCATTGAGTTAACATCCAGATAAAGCAAGTAATTTAGAAAGGCAAAAGATATGTTGCTATATTCTGTAACAGGAATTGATTACGAGACTAGATGTCTTACAGCAATCATGCACAGCTCTGGCGGTTTCATTGATACTCAAATAGAGCTGGACTCCACTTCCAAGAAAGCATCTAATTGCAATAGAGGTAAGACAACAACCATATAGATAGATGCTAACACTGCGTTTAAGAAACATTTAAATAGGTACATGATAGGTTTAAAGGGATATGGGGCAAACACAGGCAGGTGTACTAGTGTAGCTGGGACGTATTGATTGGCGTGGCAAAGTTTGGCCGAAGGGCCTATTTTCCACACTGTATGACTCCATGACTCTATATACTTGATTGTTTCCTGGGGTGAAGGGATTAGCCTATGAAGAGAGATTCAGTGGCCATATTCCCTCGAGTTTACAGAATGAGAGGGCAGAAAGTTCTTCACCCAGAGAGCAGTACACCTTTGGACTTCGCACCCTAAGAGAGCTGCAGTAATTTGCTGAGCTTTCATTTCTATTTTCGATAAGGTTTCAACAGATATAGGATGGCGACAGGAAAATGGGACTGAAGTAATAGATCAACTATTATGTTCACAGAACATTGAACAGCGTAGCACAGAAACAGGCCTTATGCCCATAATGTGTGCGCTGAACATGATACTAAGTTAAACTAATCTCTGCATGCATATGATTCTTATGCTTTAATTCTCTGCATATCCATATGCCTAAAAGCCTCTTAAATTCCATTATCGCATCTGTTTCACCACCTCTAGGAGCGCATTTCAGGTGCCAACCACTCTCTGTGTTAAAAAGAACATGCCCCACACATCTTCACATTCCCCCTCTGGCCTTTTTAAGCTATGTCCGTTTAGTTTAGTTTATTTGGAGAGATACAGTGTGGAAACAGGCACATTAATTATATAGTTCTCTAAAATTTGACATTTCAAATTTACTCAGGAAATTTTCAAAACTCTGGGAAAAATTTCAAAATTACTCAGCAGTGACTCAGCAGGCATGAGCGACCAAATGGCCTATACCTCTGACTCCATTTCATATGTTCTTGTGTTAAATATCTGGGATTAATAATCCTGACATTCCCCTATATACACAACTCACCAAACAAGTCCATGAAATGGGTCAAATCACTCAAGTTTCTATTCTACCATTGTTATGTTACTGATATATAAATGTTCAAATCTCTTATTAAAAAAACTGTGTCACTGAAAAAATAGAGATTAAAATAAAGTCTTCGAATTGATTACAGGATTTGATGGAGTAATTGCAGAGAAATTATTTTCTTTTCTGAGGGCATTAAGAACAAGAGGACATTAAAATTAGTGTGTTCATTTAAGAGTGAGATCAGAAAGTACTTCCACACAGAAGAGTCGTGGAATTCTAGCTTAACACCTGTCACAGGAAAATGTTAGAAGTTGTTATTACAGACATTATAGCAGGACACAAAAAAATCAAAGTAGTGCAGAAAAGGGAAAGGAAAATCATGTATGACTAAGTTATTGACTTCTTTGAAGTGTTGCAGATAAAGGGAAAACACAGACTGCACTAGGTTTAGATTTCCATGAGGCATTTGATAAGATGCTGCATCAAAGGTTATTGCGGAAAATAAAAGCTCAGCATTAGAGCCAAGATGTTGGCCCGAACATGATTGAATGACTAACAGAAAACAGGCAATAGGCATGCTTTGGTATTGATTTATTACGATTGTCACGTGCACACGATTTGTCAGATACAGTTAAAAAAAACTTTGTGTGTTATCCACTCATACTATATATGCGTAGAATCAAACCATTACATTAGGTAGGTCAAAGAGAAAAATACCCGAGGGTAGAATATAGTGTTACAACCACAAGGAATAATGCCTTAACCTTTTACAATTTACACAAATGATTTATTTGAAGCAGAGAGGTTGTGGTTGTAATATCTGCTGAGGACACAAAGACAGGTAGAAAAGCAAAGAGAGATACAAAACGCTGGAGTAATTCAGCAGGTCATGCAGCATCTCTGTAGAAAATGGATAGGTGATGTTTCCGGTTGGGACCCTACTACAGACCCGACCCAAAACATCACCTATTAATTTTCTTCAAAGATGTTGCGTGACCAGCTAAGTTGCTCCACCATTTGTGTCTATCTTTTGAATAAACCAGCATCTGCAGTTCCTTTTTATTACAGGTAGAAAAGTTTAGTTTAGCTCAAACTCAGGATTAGATGAAAAGTTATACTTTATAATTTACGAACCTATCTCCAATGTTGTATTATTAGTAAATTATTCCATTCTTCTTTATCATGCTTTTTTTCTTTCTTTCTTATTCTCTATCTATTAAAAAAAATAGAAGCAGAGTCAATACACAACTGATAATATTAGCAATGTATGACTAATAGACATGAAATGTTTTAATTACGATATGTATTTGCTTCTAATAAAAATATTTAAAAAAAGAAAAGTTGAGTTTAGATAGACAGCGTGGAAACTGCCTGGCCCTTCGTCCCACTGAGTCCACACCGACCATGATCTCCCATATACTAGTTCTATCCGACACACTAGGGACAATTTACAGAAGTCAATTAACTTACCTGCATTTCTTTAGGATGTAGGAGAAAACTGGAGCACCCGGCGCTGTAATGCAGCAACTCTGCCGCTGCGCCACTGTGAGAAGTTGTGAGAAGGAAACAACAAAGGGTTTAAGCAGCTTAAGTGAATAGGCAAAGGTCTGGCAAATCATGCACATTGTGGAAAAATGTGAACGTCTCCATTTTTGCAATACAAATTGCATGGTATTTGAAGGTGAGAGATTGCAGAGCTTTGAGATGCATCTCAATGTCTCAATACATGAGTCACAAAAGACTACTATGGAGAAAGAACAAGCACTTAGGAAAGCTAACAGAAATGTGACTTTATTACTCTTAGAATTGAAAACAAAGATCTGATGATAGTATTTTAGTTACATTGGCCATTGAACGGACCACATTTGTGAATAGTATTTATCTCCTTAATAAAGCCAATTTGTTAAAAGCCATTCAGAAGAAGTTTGCCAAGAGTGATACCTGGAATGGGCTGAGCAAGCTCAGTCTGCGATCTCTAGTTTGGAATAGTAAGAGGGGACTTGATAGAAGCAATTAAGATCCTGAGAGGACTTGACAAGGTTCTTGTTGAGAGGTGGTTCCACTTCTGATAGAGTCTAGAATTGGAAGTTATTACTTAAAAATAAGACGTGATTGTGATAAGCAACGGGTGAAAGATTTCCACAGTAGATAACACCCCACATGACATATTTCTATTCCAAATATACATGGTCATGTTTTCCACAAGGCCTGTGAACTTCAGATAAATTATGTTTTTCAAGATTGATATTCAATACATTTGAGCACAGATAGGTCCTTCAGATTGATGATAATACCCTGATGGGTTGTAATTATGCAACATCATACACCAAGTGAAAATGAAACACATAGTTGATTTGTATTAGATTGTGAACTAACTGATATATAACAATCCTATCCGTGCATCAAAAATACTTTTATGGTTCTAAAAATGTTTAAGACATCCTGCAGTTGTGAAGAGCACTACATAAATGCAAATGCATTTGGCTTTCTTCAACCCGATGCTCCAAATAATGGCAACACAGAACTCCAATAATAATGAGTTGCGAACTCTGAAAACTTAAGACACAGCTGTGACACACCAGAACACAGTTCAAGCCTGCATTGTTCCTTTTTATCCCCATTTCCAAGTGCGCTTCAAGGTTAATGAAAAGGAAATGGTTTCACTTGAGTTTAAAACCCTACTGTGGTTTGTCTTTAAAGTCGAGATATCTATTTCACAGCAAGCATTTGGCTTTAACAGAGCTGTGGAAGACAGAGGAAATTCTTGTTCCATAGATGTGGTTTAATTATAGTTTCCAAGCTATTGTAAATGTGGAACAAAAACAAGGTTCTGCATGTGTCTGGTCAGGAAGTACTTGATGACGATGTATTGCACCCTGTCGTTTTATTCCAATCACTGTGATATTCTTTTGTGGAAGTGGACTATTTTGGTACCTAACCCGGACATCCGAAAAAATGTGGTGATACTACAACACTTTAGGAACTGTCCTGGTATTAAAGGGTCACCCACCACATGAAAGCAGGGGAGAAATTCTTGCCATTCTGTCTCTTCAATTATTACTGGTAGTAAACCAGCTAGAGGCTAATTGAATTCCATAAATACATTAATACTTCCCTTAAGACACCACTCCAAATCGTCTTTGGTATCATTTGTGCCAAGAAAAAAAGATTATGATTTAGAAGTTTATATTCTATTTTTTAGGTATACTGGACACCATTGCAGTCTTCAAACAAAATCCTTATTAGTGTTGCTATGTTTCCAGGAGCTATCCCTTAAAGAAAAACCTGCACCACACAAGAGCCGCTGCTGCTATTTGCAGAGATGGTGTTTAATGAGGGATGGTTGCACTGGTGATAGTGATAAGGGAGGGAAGGGAGCATGTTCCAAGGTTACCTTAAAGAGAGTAGAGAGGCTGGTGGAACAGATACCCGGCAATGGAAAAATAATGGCCAATAAGTTGCTCCACATCATTTTGTTTGACATTTGACTGCTAATTGTTCTTTATTGAATGGTTTTAGTGCAGCCGAGGTCTCAAATGCTATGGACAGCTTTACAAGGAATCCTGACAAGCCGTGGCCCATCCCAATGGCAGGCTTGACTCGCACATCGCAGAACCAGAGATGCGCCATGCGGCTGCAGAAGGCTCTCGGGATGTGCCAAACAACCCAGCGGGCGGACCGCCGAGAGTGAGGAGGAACTCACACCAACGAGTGTGAGGAGGGCCGCGGAGAGCAAGCCAGTGGGGGTGGGGGCAGTGAGAGCGTAGGGGGAACCCATGACACTGAGGGCGAAGAGAGCCGCTGAGAGCCAGGAGGGTCACCGGGAGCAACCCAACTCGGCAGCCGTAAACAAAGGGGGGGGGGGGTCCCAGCAGGGGTGGGGTGTTCGACTAGAACAAAGGGGGAATGAAGGGAATGAAGGAGGACCCCAGTGGGGGTCCTGTAGCCACGTATGGCGACAGGCCTGGTTCATCGCTGCGAGATGATAAAATTATTTGATGAACTTTTTGTAATTTTATCTGCGCCAGAAAAACGTGCTGATTCTTTGTGTACTGCCTAGGTGAGGTTGGGTGGGTGTATGATTTTACCGAATTGCATACAGAAACAAAGAATTTCACTGCATGTGGCAATAAAGTATCATTGAATGAATCACTGGATACTGCTGCCAGCCTGGACAGCCCGAGTCCGGGCGAGGTTAGCTGAATGGATGTCAATGTATTGGCCTGGAGGTTTTCATCTTGGGCTAAATGTAAAGCGTACCCAGATCCATGAAGAGTAGTCAGACAGTCCTATGAATGTTAGAAAATACACAAGACCGTCTGTTGCGCGGTTCACAATAGAGTGTTGAATGGCTTCCTTGTATCAGACGCATACTTAATGATATCACCAGTCGTAATGCCCATTTCCACCAACAGAAATTGAAACTGAAAAGGTGCAACCTGTGCTCTCTTTGGAATAGTCCAAATGCGACTTGGTGTACATCATGGTACTTTGTTGGCGGTTTTCTATATTTAAACAGACCCTGCTGATATGAAGGCCTCGACTGGATAGCTACATAGCTCGCTGCAGCCTGTTCACATGGCAGAAAAGTACACAGACTTTACTAAACTCAATAGGGTGAGATTCTCTTGCACGTAGTTTCTGAATTTCACTTGGCACTGCATTGATGACATCAAACATGCCATCAGCAACCTTTCAAGGTGCACAGTAATGCTAGCAGCTGAATCAAGTGGATAACTTATCCCTGCAGAATGCAGGATCTTCCATCAATGAGGACACATTTTAACTATGTTATACGTGACTGTAAATGCACCAGCAACACAAAGTGAAATAATACAAAAATTGCTAATCAAAACAGTTGGGTCACAAGGGTTGGCATGGAAACGTTGGGTCAAAGGTACTGTTTCTGTGATGTGCGATTCTATTACACAAGACAATATCAAGCCTCTTGGCCCTTCAAGACTCTCCCATCATTCAATATGATCAAGAATAATCTACGCTATTCATTGTAATCAACCCCACCTCCACCTTAACTACTACTAATGATCTAGCCTCCACAACCCACTGGGGTAGATAATTCAAGAGATTCCCCACCCGCTTTGAAAAGACATTTCTCACCCCTTCATTTTAAGTGATCTGTGTCTATGTCCCCTTGTTCAAGGTTCGGTCATGAGTGAAAACATCTCTACATTGGATCTTTAACTTTGTGGTGTCTTTGCCATTTGGCAAGCTTGTAAGTTGCTTAAAATCTCCTGGTGTCCATTATCTTTTGCTGTCCCTTGTGCGGCTGCAGTCTTGCTGATAGAAGTTACTTCCTTTCTTATCTTCTTACAAAACACAGCAGGAGGCCATTTGGCTCATTGGGTCCATGCTAGCTCTAAAAAGAACAATTCCATTTGTCCATTTAGAGGGGCAATGGGACAAAGTTATTATTCTGTACTACTGAGACTTATTCTCTCCCACACATGCTTGTGCACTGCCATTTGATACTTTTTAACCTGTATGGAAGGAAATTGGAGAACTGCAGGAACGTCACGTGGCTATGGAGAGAGCATGCAAACAGCACAAACTGCTCCTGAGGCTCTGGGTACATCTGAGCCCTTGCATCTGCTACGCCAATGTGCTATCCTTACCCTTTGAGTCAGCACTCTAAATGTGCTAAAGAAGTTCTCGTCCTGGACAGACTAGCTTCACATGTGGACCACAGCCAAGTGAGGGCGCAATGTGGAATAGTTGGCTGTGGGGCATGGGGCAGTGGAGAGGTAGGAGATGATTTGGGAGTGAGGTAGGATATCAATTTCCCAAGCTTGCGCATTAGAGGGGCTGGAAAGATACGATGCAATGGTCTATGGCAGCTCCACCATTGTTTCAGACCCAGAGCTGAATTAATCACATATGTCCTCACAGTTCTCATTATGATCTCACTGATGAGATCTCCAGCTGTATCAGTGAACGACCATCTAGGAAGATGAAATACAGCCTCTGTGCCTCCATAGTCGCTGTTACTGGAACTAAGGAGACTGTCAGATGGGATTGCCACCAATCCCCAGCAAGCAAAATATGTGGGTCAGGCAGCATCTCTGGAGAAAAGGAATAGGTGACATTTCCGGGTTGAGACCCCGCTGAGTTACTTCACAATTTTGTGTCTATCTTCGGTGTAAACCAGCATCTGCAGTTCCTTCCTAAACATGTGCATGATTTCCCGTTTGGTGGACATCGCCTCTTGGCTCATTCTTTCGTGATGCCAGTCTCGGAGGTGGTGCTGTGAGCAGCAGGAAGCAAAATGAGGTCATCATCAATATTCTTCCCTCCCTGTCTATGTCCCTTCATGCACCTCTATTTCATCCTGCTCTATGGCCTCTATTAGCCGGAGGAACATACATGGTCTATTCCGATACTTGCAAAGACAAACAGAAAACGTAGGACTTGAAAATGTGGCCAATACACCCTTGAGGTGATATGGCAACATAGACAAGATAGCATTTGCTGCTGACCAAATTAAATGATGCGTCATAACAGCAAAACATTGGCAGCACTTGCTTTTGGAGATTTGGGCGAGCTAGCCCCTTGGCCTGTTAATTGGAGGATGCTGTCCTTTATTGGAACAAATTGTATGACACAAAGCTGGGGGGCAGTGTTAGCTGTGAGGAGGATGCTAGGAGGCTGCAAGGTGACTTGGAATAGGTTGGGTGAGTGGGCAAATGCATGGCAGATGCATTATAATGTGGATAAATGTCAGGTTATCCACTTTGGTGGCAAAAACAGGAAAGTAGACTATTATTTCAATGGTGGCCGATTAGGAAAAGGGGAGATGCAACGAGAACTGGGTGTCATGGTACATCAGTCATTGAAAGTAGGCATGCAGGTGCAGCAGGCGAATGGTGCAGGTGAAGAAAGCGAATGGTATGTTAGCATTCATAGCAAAAGGATTTGAGTATAGGAGCAGGGAGGTTCTACTGCAGTTGTACAGGGTCTTGGTGAGACCACACCTGGAGTATTGCTTACAGTTTTGGTCTCATAATCTGAGGAAAGACATTCTTGCCATAGAGGGAGTACAGAGAAAGTTCACCAGACTGATTCCTGGGATGTCAGGACTTTCATATGAAGAAAGACTGGATAGACTCGGCATGTACTCGCTAGAATTTAGAAGATTGAGGGGGGATCTTATAGAAACGTACAAAATTCTTAAGGGGTTGGACAGACTTGATGGAGGTAGATTGTTCCTGATGTTGGGGAAGTCGAGAACAAGGGGTCACAGTTTAAGGATAGAAACATAGAAACATAGAAATTAGGTGCAGGAGTAGGCCATTCAGCCCTTCCAGCCTGCACCGCCATTCAATATGATCATGGCTGATCATCCAACTCAGTATCCCGTACCTGCCTTCTCTCCATACCCTCTGATCCCCTTAGCCACAAGGGCCACATCTAACTCCCTCTTAAATATAGCCAATGAACTGGCCTCAACTACCCGGGGGATAAGGGGGAAGTCTTGTAGGACCGAGATGAGAAAAACATTTTTCACACAGAGAGTGGTGAATCTCTGGAATTCGCTGCCACAGAAGGTAGTTGAGGCTAGTTCATTGGCTATATTTAAGAGGGAGTTAGATGTGGTCTTTGTGGCTAAGGGGATCAGGGGGTATGGAGAAAAAGGCAGGTACGGGATACTGAGTTGGATGATCAGTCTTGATCATATTGAATGGCTCAAAGGGCCGAATGGCCTACTACTGCACCTATTTTCTATGTTTCTACGTTTCTAATTACTGCAATTATGAAGGCCTCATTGGTTTCCCTCCACTTCATCACCATCTTTGCTTAAACAGAAGTGATGAGAGACGTTGGTTAACCATTCTATTATCTGCCCTTGGGTGGTGTGAGGCATTGGTGAGGGTAGGAGGTGGTTTAAGAGGCAGCGGGATGTGTGGATGGAGCAATAATTTGTGTGATTAGCAGATGTGTGTGCATGCAAGCTTGTACAGGTGTCGGCATGAAAGAGAAGCGTTTATGCTGGCTACCCGTTTCACAGCTGCTCTTGTTGTGGAAATTTGCTCTTACAGAATTCACAAATCAGAACCTGGAAACATGAGAAACAGAATAAAATTAGCTCCAATTGAATTTATGTGAAAAAATGATTAAATAAGTCAACAAAAAAATAAAATGTTTTCAACTTGCATTGCTGGATGCATGCAAAGATGTGGCATTTTCGGGAACTCAATCACCCCATATCACCAGTATTGGTGAAGAACTCACTTTGACGTCTCTAATCAGGTCATGAGATTTCTTGTAGCATTGCTTCGTAGTCTGATGATTTTCACTCCTTGACGAGACAATACAGGGTGCCGCCTGGTAGACGCCTCCAAATGGCAGCTGTGATGGTTTCAGTTACCACGGTGCAGAAGACATCCCTTTTGGCATGAATCTCTCTCTGAAGGACATCAATGTCCATTTCTGAAAATCATGGAGTTCTTTCCCCCCTCTCCCTCTTTCCTCCTTAGCAGCGGGATTTAATGATCTTGCTGCTTTGCTGGCTTTGGCGATGTACATTTAAGGACTGACATTCTTCCACATTTCATAGACAACAAACTGTTGGCAGCTGCGTTCAAATGAGCCTCACCCTGTCGGGGACAGTGCAGGTTCAAAGTTAGCACATGTTTCTGGATGAAAGTGGCGTCAATGCCATTTCAAGTACTTTTTTTGTTAATTTCGTAATTTCTGTAGGACACATGTGTGGATATTTACACAAAGCATATGGATGGTTATGGACTAAAAAAAAGAGATATCCAACCTCTAAACATGAGCGACTTACTGTCACACAATCCTAGCCCAGTTCATTGTGTTTCAGTATTATCTTTTACAAATCAAGAACTATCTCTTGTGTTGATTTTGTTTGTCAATGTTATTTTAGACTTGTTGGTGCCGTTTCTTTCAGTAATTATCTGGTATTAATCAAACACATTGTGTGTCAGTACTGTCTCACTCACCCCCTTTGTGTCTCATTGTGTCTCAGTGCTATCACAATCACCCCCTATGACATGTAAGTAGCACAGAGCAGCATTAATGCACATAAGGCTGCTGGCCCTGACTGCACGTCCTCAGGACCTGTGCTGCGCAGCTGACAGACGTCTGGACTGACATCTTCAACCTGTCACTTGCCCAAGCAGTTGTCCCCACGTGCCTTAAAACCACCTCCATCGTGCCGGTGCCAAAACACTCTACTGCAGCGAGCCTCAACGACTTCCGCCCAGTTGCACTTACTCCCATCATCGCCATGTGCTTCGAGAGGCTAGTCCTGGCACACCTCAAAGGCTGCCTACCTCCCACACTGGACCCCTATCAGTTTGCCTACCGCAAGAACAGGAGTACGGAGGATGCTATCTCAACGGCTCTCCCACCTCGACAACAGAGCCACCTACGTGAGAATGCTGTTCATCGACTATAGCTCAGCATTTAACACCATTATCCCCTCAAAACTGATCACCAAACTCAGCGACCTGGGCATCAACCCCTCCCTCTGCAACTGGTTACTGGACTTTCTAACTAACAGACCCCAGTCTGTTAGGTTGGACAACCACACCTCTTCAATCCTCACCCTGAACACCGGCGTTTCACAGGGCTGTGTACTGAGCCCCCTCCTCTACTCCCTCTTCACCTACGACTGCACACCTGTACATGGTACTAACACCATCATCAAGTATGCAGATGATACAACGGCCTCATCAGCGACAACGATGAGTCGGCCTATAGGGAGGAGGTTCAGCTCCTAGCAGCATGGTGCGCTGACAATAACCTGGCCCTTAACTCCAAGAAGACCAAGGAGCTCATTGTGGACTAAAGAAAGTCTACGGGCTGCACGCACACCCCCATCCATATTAACAGGACGGAGGTGGAACGTGTTTCCAACTTCAGGTTTCTGGGGGTCAACATCTCTGACGACCTCTCTTGGACCCACAATACCTCAACACTGGTCAAGAAGGCTCACCAGCGTCTCTTCTTCCTGAGGAGACTAAAGAAGGTCCATCTGTCTCCTCAGATTCTGGTGAACGTCTACCGTTGCACCATCGAGAGCATCCTTACCAACTGTATCACAGTATGGTATGGCAACTCCTCTGTCTCCGACCGGAAAGTACTGCAGTGGGTGGTGAAAACCGCCCAACGCATCACCGGTTCCTCACTCCCCTCCATTGAGTCTGTCCAAAGCAAGCGATGTCTGCGAAGGGCACGCAGCATTGTCAAGGCTGCTCTCACCCCAGCCACAGACTGTTCACAGACTGTTTACAGGTCCCTCCGTTGCCGGACCAGCAGGTTCAGGGACAATTTCTTCCCTGCGGCTGTTACACTACTTAACTCTGCACCTCGGTGATTACCAGTCACCCCCGGACACTCCTTCCCCCAGTAAAATTGCACTACTGATAATGTTTGTACATATAAATATTTTACTGTTCATTATTCTATGTTCGCTCTTCTGGGTGAGATGCTAACTGAATTTCGTTGTCTCTGTACTGTACACCGCACAATGACAGATTGAATTGAATTGAATCTGGTACTAATCGGCTAACATCTCATTACTTTCTTATATTTGGAAGGATTTGATATGTCAGCTGAAACCTACATTGCATTTTATAACTAATTATTGCATGCATTAGACTGTTACTTTGTGTTGGTATTATCTGGTATTTTAAAAATGAAAAAATAGCATGCGCAGGTAATGTGAAATAAAAACAGAACCACAGTCAATCATTTCAATAAACAACAGAGAAGAAACTTCTTTACCTGAAGATACAAATGCTGTAAATAGCAGGTCTGGCACCATCTGAGGAGGAAGAAATACAGAATTAATATAGTGAAAAATTGTTAAGCTAGGCTAATGACATGAATCATTATTGCTGTTCGTTTAATAATACTTCTGTGAACTGCTTTTGGGTAACTTATGGTTAAAAGTGATTATATAAATACAGATTGCTGTTGTTATGGTCACCTTTCCTCTGCCCCCCAATGTGTTACTGCTCTGCACCTATTTGCTTCCCTAATAATAAGTCTGTGATATACCAAATAGGTGATAGCAGGAGAGTTGAGATGTAGAAAGGGGCGGTGGACATCTTCTGAGTTTTCCCACACAGGTTTGCCCGAGCAGTAATGTACACGTTCTCATCACTTTCTTGTTGCGTTACCATATCATCGGTTACACATATATAATGACTATAGAGTCCCAACGACATGGATAATCGCCAATTGTGGCAAATCTCGTATGCTCTAATGGGCTACAAAGTGAAGCTGGGCAGCATCACCCTTCCCAATGAACTCAATGAGCAAACTACGCTCACTTTGAATTGAAAGCTGCACCATTGATCTCAGATGCGTCTGCACCAACCGTTAATGTGGCAGATGTAAAATCAGTCTTTGTGAGAGTGAATGCATGGAAAGCAACTGGCCCCGAATGGAATCCGTGTCCTCAGGAACTGCGTGGATCAGGTGGCAGAGGTATTCAAAGACATATTTAACCTTTCATTACTTCATTCTGAGATCCCCACCTGCTTTAAGAAGACCACTATTATCCTGGGGCCAAAGATACGCAAGGTAGCCCTGCCTTAATGACCACTGTCCAGTGGCTCTGACGTCCACCAGCATGAAGTGCTTTGAGAGACTGGTGATGGTGCACATTAACTCCAGCCTCCCAGACTGCCTTGATCCACTGCAGTCCACAGCAGATGCCGTCTCTCTGGCCCTATACTCATCTCCGGAACACCCAGTCAACAAGAACATCTACATCAGGCTCCTGTTTATTGGAATCCCTTCCTGCATCTCCACTATAACTCCGCTTTCAACATCATAATCCCATCCAAACTCATCTCCATTGACTCCATCTACACTTCATGATGCCTTGGGAAAGCAGCCAACATAATTGAGGACCTTTACCACCCTGGTCACTCCTTCGTCTCCCCGCTCCCGTCGGGCAGAAGAAGATATAAAAGCTTGAAAGCAGGTACCACCAGACTCTGGAGCAGCTGCTTTCCCTCTGTTAACAGACTTTGAACAGTCCCTCCATAAGCTAGGACACAGCCCCAATTTTCTAACTTACCTCAGCGCAGACATTGGACTTTGTCCTTTGCATCTGGTATGCTACATTGCTGAGAAACTATATTCTGTACTCTGGTATTTTTATTTCGCTCTACCTCTTGTACATATGTTTGGCTTGTCCATATTCATGTACAGTATTATATTATTTAATTAGATAGCATACAAACAAAATCTTTTTACTGTATCTCGGTACACAGGACAATAATGAACCTAAACCTAAAGGCTTGCTGGGTTCCCAGCATCAGTCTGGCATTTTATAAACTGAAAAAGATCCTTAGTCTCTGGAATGGATTCACCATAGGCAGCTGGTCATGCAGATCTGTGTCTCCTTCCTAGTAACAGTTGTGACTTAATCACACCAAATAACCTACTAAAATGCACGTGTTTGAAATATAGAAGGAAAGCAGAGCCCCAAGAAGACCCAACAGTCACAGAGAAAACATGCAAACTCCACACAGAAGGCAATGGAGATTAGAAATGAATGTAGATTGTAGGAACTGTGAGATAGCAGCTCTATCGGCAACACCAGTGTGCAGCCCTTGATGCCAATTAGCAGTGTGAATCAATATAATCAGGAGAGCAATTTATGCTCAAAAAGAACGATTTGCCACCTCTGCACATTTATCCCATGGCATCAAACATGAACGTAAGGAGACACACAGCACCAGGCCTAAATCAGATAAAAGCATGTTGAGTGGAACAATCATGTAGCAGATAGCACTGAAGCACACATTACCAAACAAGTAACAGATCATCTTGAGGGACATAATTACAGACTGGTACCAGATGACACTGAAATACATACCATATGTACAGAGAAACATAGAAATGGACTAGTGTCAGATGCCAGGCAGATACAGGGTACCAAATGAGGAACTAATTATATGGAGACACACAGTGACAAACTAGAACCATATAATTCTAAAACACAGTGCCACACTAGTATCAGATAATACCAACAGACAGAGCAGGTAACAAAGAATTACCAAATACAGGTTGTTCTGCGTTTACACAATAGATGTAAAAAAGCCTTGCATTATAAAAAAAAAGTTTTAAAACATCACTGAGGTAAGGAGGTTAGGCCCGAGAGAGCTTCTGACTTCCAATCACGTTTTTCCCCCTGCAAGATTTTCAGAAATAAAAAGTATTTTTAATAAGTATGACTTATTTTTGTTACAGTAAGCTCGATAATGAAGGCTGCATATTACATTGTTTAATAGAGTTCCTGCACAAGTCTCAGTAAAGGTGATTGCTTGTAAATTTCAATGACCACCCGCAGTGAAACTACCAGCTGGGTTATAAGAGACAGTTCTAACAAAAAGTAATTGATACACTAACATTGCTGAGTCTTTCTAACGCAAGTTCCTTCAAATTTACTTATCTGATTTGTCAGCGGCTACATTTATTAGGATTGATCACAAATGGAAATAAATTAAGAATTCTAGTGTCATCCTTGGAAATCTGTCTCGACACTTTTCCAATGCCCCTCCATGATTTTGGTAGCAGAAAGCCCAGAAGTGCACACAATATTCTACACGTGACTTCCAAAGATATTTTTAAAATGTCATACATGTGTTTGTGCTAGAAACAGTGAACATATATGGGACCGCAAGGCTAGATGTAATGACAGAAACAGTGTAGGGATAGGCAGTGGATGGATATGATGTGAAGGCAAGGGCTGGGATTCCCATCTATTGGTAGACTGTTACAAAAGTAGATTGGCAAGGTTACGGATGTTTGATGAGTGGGATAATGCGGAACTCGATGTGGGAAGCAGAGACTTAAGATTAAAGAATATGAAAGGTAAATATTGGAAAGCTGCAAGAATGGACCAGTATAACTAAGGTTACAGGTAATGAAGACCTGAATGATGGCACTTCTAATAGAGCAACACTATCTCAGTGTTATATTGGACCATCAGCTTATATCATGATTTCAGACTTCTGGAATGAACTTGAACCTGCCGACCTTCTCTGCTAGAAGAGTGGTTGGTCAAGGAATGATAGATAAATTTGCATCTTTCTGTGCTTCAATAATACGTTATTGTTACATGTTCCTCGGTACATTTAAATGATTTGATTTGCATACATCCTGGTAAAACCATATCGCAGACCTCTTCTAGGCAATACACAAGTGTTGTCACGTCTTGGCACCGACAAGGTTGCAAAAGTGTGTGTTCCAATGATTGGTAATGGAGGACAGCATTTGTGTGCCTTTGTCCCTTATCAACTTTAGTGCGTTTGTCGCACTTTGTACTCGCTCAGCTGTCTTATTGTGTAGATGTACTTTTCAACATTTTTGACATATTCCGACTCATAAGAAATTGTCCCAACATTGCACATACTCAGCAGACTGCTGCCTTTCAATCTAAAGAAGGGCAAGGACATTTTCGGAAGAATCTAGAATGCAACAAAACAGTACATAGCTCTGGTTACATCTGCACAAAGAAAACTTTCATAAAGAACTATAAGTAATTACAGCAACACAATGCATTGCATGCTAATTTTTGCCAATGAAAGGAAATTAGTTCGCAGTTTATTGAAGATCTCATTGGAAATGTTTCAGGAAAATCCTGACATTCTCTAAACCTGACTTCTCTGAAATGTAAGTCATGCACATTTGAATAGCGATGAATAATGTTACTATTATCCTATGAACTGTTAACAGCTGTAAGGACTATTATAGAGCTGCTTCAAAAAACATCTCCAGTCCACACTCTGCAAACACACTCTGTAGTGACCGAGATTCTGAAATCCCGCCAAATTCCAAAGCAAATAGAATGTTTGAGATTTTTGTTTATTCTGTAACAAAATAGTCTTTCACAATATTATATTAGTCATTCAGGCTTCTGAAATAGCAACTTTTGCTGAAGTAAACTTGTCAGCTAAATTGCACTTAGGACAATGCTTCAGCAATAAACCCCCTTGGGCCCCTGATAACCTGCACGATAAGAACAAAAGAATGCAAAAGCAAGCGTGGGCTCCATGCACGTGCCTCACCAGCCCCCATCAGCATCCAATAGATAACGGTTAGTCCTGTACCTCATCTCAACTTTGTCAACTGATCCCCATGTCCTTGATTCATTTGCATTCCAAAATCTTTTAATCCTAACTTTGAACATACTCAGTAAATGCATATCCAGACGCCTGGGTAGTGAATTGGAGTTTTATAAACTTGAGTGGAAAAAATATATTTTCTTGGATGAAAAGGCTTTGATTCTAGGCTCTGATGCCCATTTCTTTAATTGGTGAAGAATAAGGAGCACTCTGTTGCTCGATTCCCTCTCCCCCATATCTTTGTCATTCTCTCTCACAGCTTCGCTCACTCTGCTCTCTCTCTCTCTTTCTATGTCATTGTTCACTCATTCCCTCTTTTATTGCTCACCATGAACCCTTTTAAGTGTTTGTAACCATGTTCAGTCAGAAATGTCAGGTAACTGAGCCATCTGGACTTCCTCTGGAGATTCCAATCTCCAAGGAAGCCTGCGTTCAGCCAATAGCATGATAATGAAGAAATGGCTCAATCCTCTGGATACAATAAAGGCTATGGGACCCAGATACAATTCAGTCACAGAGTCATACAGAACGGAAACAGGCTTGGTTGTCATGCTTCTATGACAACCAAGATGCCCATCTAAGCTGGTCCCATTTGCCCAAAATTGGCACATGTCCCTCTAAATCCTCCCTATCTATCCGAATGTCTTTTAAATGTTGTTAATGTACCTGCCCCAAATTACTTTCTCCAGCAACTCATTCCATATATCCACCACTGTCAGTGTGAAAAAGTTGCCCCTTAGGTTCCTATTAAATCTTTCCCATCTCACTCTAAACCTATGCCCCAAGTTCTTGAATCACCTACCCTGGGTAAAAGACTGTGTATTAACCCTATCTATCCAGCTGCAATAATGAAGCCAGGCACCCCAGAAGCTATAACTCTAGCCTAGCAATTGCCAGCAGCTTCCAGTGATGATGTCACAATGCCACTCACAGTGCACCAATTACAATGGGTTCTCAAGCTGCCGAGTGCCACAATGACAGCACAATGGGATGCTGCCAATGGTAACCGCAGCTTCTCACAGAGAGCCTTTTCCAAGCAGCTTCCAGTGATTATGCTACATTTCAAAGCTTTAAAAATGCCAACTTTAACAACATTTTTACTGTTAAAATCCTTCCTGCCAGCTTCCAACACACTTTGATACAAAGTTGCTACACAGTAACACTCTGAACTTTTCACCTCAATGGGCAAGTGCTTCAACAGGAAGCAAAGGGCCAATTGGTATTGCAATTGGAACTGCTGCGGCAGGCAGGGGAAGTGCAATTGGATTTTTTTTAAAGCCCAATGCTGAGGGAGGCAGGGGAGTGTTGGAATCTTACGTTCGGGAACGGGTTCAGTTGCGTTGGGGGGACGGGTGAGTGGTGCAATATTGCATTGGGGGAGCACACCATTGAGGGAACAGATCCAACAAGTCTGCACTTGGTCTAGCCTCCACTAAAGCACATGGGAACACTGTCACCTGCATATTCCCCTCCAAGTTACATGCTATCCTGATTTCAAGATATATTGCCATTCCTTCATCATCACCAAGTCTAAATCAGGAGCTCCCTAATCAACAAGCACAGTAGAATAGAAACAGTATTTTTAGCACAAAAAATACAGGCCAAAAGGCCCATTCTTATGCAGTGATGTTCTATGTTCTAGAAGTAAAATCATCAGGTCTGTGGCAGTTCAAGAAGGTGGTCCACACTACTTCTACAGAGCAATTTGAGATGGGTCAATAAATCCTAGTCTTGCCTAGGACGCCTAGATTCTGAAATGTAAATAACTTAAAAACTTAGGAGGTACAACATCGCTGTGGCTATTCTAGTTTTCAAACGTCCACAAACATTTGTTCAAATACCCAATTGTGGCACTGGATTTGGAAAATCAAGCCTTAAAATCAATACTGATGGTGACACCACAATGCAGACATCCTGGATAGCAAAAGTCACCTAATATTGCAATCACTATCAACATTCTGGACCATAGGCAGAACATGGGAATGATGGATTTGTTTCAATTTGATGTTCTACAGGGGGAAGCTATTTGATCTCTCACAACTGCACTGTCTCTTTGAAAGAACTTATCAATTTGCTTCAGTGCCCAGCCCTTTACCCTGTCCCACAAATGTTCCCTTTCAATTTCATTTTGTAATTAAAAAACGGTTAAATGATAAATCAAATTAAAATACGTTAAAGTAGAATTATAACAGGCCTTGCAGGCAAGAATTCAGCCTAATAGTTTGATGTTTATAACAACTTAAAATAGATTATATCCTATAAGTAGACTGTATAATACAAAACTTTGATTTGGCCTCGTTGGGAATATTGTGTGCAGTTCTGGTCACCACATCACAGGAGTGGATGCAAAGAGGTTTACCAGAATGCTGCTCAGTTTAGAAAGCAGTAGCAGAGGTTGAACAAACTTGGATTGTTTTCTTTGGAGCGTCAGAGGCTGAGAGGACATCTGATAGATGTATATAAAATTATGAAAGGAATAGAAAGGATTGAGAGTCAGAGTCTTTTTTCGCCAGGATGGAAATGTCAAATATTACAGGAAATAATTTTAAAGTGAGAGGGGGAAATTTTGAAGATTTACGAGGCAAGTTTTAATTTTTTTTAAACAGGCTAATAGGTGCCGGGAATGGGCTGCCTGAGAAAATGGGGGAAATAGATATTATAACATTTTTGACACTTTTACAGACTATTGTACAGGCAGGGAAAGAAGGGATGTAGAGCATGTGTAGACAGATGTGCAGTTTAAATGGATGTCAACAATTAATGTCAGTTTAAATCATGATCAACAAAGCCATCATGGATTGAAAGGACATCATGAGCTGTTTCTTGCTGTACTATGAGATGTAACCTTATCAAAATATAACAACATTCTTAAAGCTCTTGATTGAGTGTATGGAGCGAAGATGTCTCCTCTGACTTTAATCATGAGTATAGGACCAGGAGGAACAGTTTCATAATGATGGCCAAGCGGTTAAGACTTAGAAGTCAGGATTTTTTCCTCCTGGCTCAGAAACCTTTGGAGTTCTCCATCCAAGGGAGCTGTGGAGGCCCAGTCATTGTGTGTTCATTCAAAAACAGATAGAGATTTTTGAACCTATGGGGCAGGTCCTTCGTCTTTCAGGAGACATTAAGCTGAATCCCAATCTGCTCTCACAGAAATACATAAAAGATCTAACGGCACAATCTTGAGGAGCACAGGAATTCTCCCTTTACCCTGGCAAAAATTATCCACATATTCAAAAATTATCATCTGATCATTTATGACATTCTTCCTCGACTGACTCGTTTAGCTCAGTTTAAAAATAAATTATGCCTTTAAGGATAATATATTATATGGTGCTCATTTGAAAGCCAAGATCGCATATAAAGAAAATCTTGTTGGTGCCGTTCTTCTGTTGAATTGAAATGTATTGCATTTTTATGCAACATCCATGCTTAAACTATTATTCATGAGTTATTTTGAACAATAACAAATTGTACGTACAGCATTTAAATCTGCTGAACTTCTGTTTCTGTTCTACATACCAATAAAAAAAAGAACGTGAAGCTATTGCAAATTCAATTAGGCTGAGCATAGGAAATAGTAGGTGGGGGGGGGGGGGCACTTTGTACCGAAAATGTTCAGAAACTACAGCATGAGAAATAAACCAAAATTTCTGAATTCCAGAAGTGATCTGATTGCCCTTGATAGCAATGCTGTATTTAACTAGATGTGATATGAAAGTATCCTGATAAGACCAAAGTTTATGGGTGTCAAGTGGAAAACATCCCAATGGTTAGAGTCATCCCTTGCACAAAGAAAGTTTGTCATGTTTGGTGTAAGTCAGCCATCCCTTACCCAGTACATTGCTGCAGGAGGTCCTCAGGCTCAGTCATATTAAGCTGCTTCATTGGTGACTTTCTTTCCAACATTAAGATGGTTACGTGGTTAATGGGGATACAGGAGAAAAAAACAATGATTTGTGTAGGATTGGCGTTGATGGGTGCTTCATGGTCACTGTGAACAGGGAAGGCTGAAAGGTGTGTTTCTCTCCTGCATGACTACGAGTCTGCCCTTAACCTCACATGAAATTGGTAGGTTTGTTCCACAAGTACAAACTAAACTTGCAATTAAAAGATGAGTGTTATTTCACACATCGACCCAGCCAATATGGGTGATGCACAGTCCCGAAGCAAAAGTCAATCTTGAAAATTCTTGAATGCAGTGGTCATTCTGACAGCAATGGCTGCTGCTCTGCTGGACCCACATTTATACGGTCCACAAGATTGCAAAACAAAGTTTGACACTGAGGACTTAGCAATTTGTTGTTCAAATTGTATGGGTCAAAATGCTGGCACCCAATTCCCAATGGTAACATCGAAGCACTTACGTCACACATCCTCTAGACTTTTTAAGGATTGCTGAGGTCAGTAATAAGGACATGCACATCCAGGCAATAAATCAATAAAATAAGATCTAGTACTAAAGTCCCTTTGAGAAGTTGCCAGTAAACAAGAGTGATCTATTTTCCTCAGCCTAAATGGTTCAAATGTGTTTTGCACATCAGGGTGAATTTTCTACATCTACACTTTTTCTTAAGTCAGGTTCCATTTCATCTCATTATAGCACACTTTTTAGAGCTCTTGTCCTTACATGAAGAAAATCATTTTTCTTACTATGTTTCTGTATGTAGCATCTTATTTCTCTCTAATGTTTCTATGCATTATGTTCCTTTAATTCTGCAACACAATCCACTTTTTGTGATTGAAGCACTTTCAATCTGATCCCCATTTCCGATGCTCAAATTACAAGCCTTTAATTTTAATGAAGAACTGGCATAGTCATTCACTAATTCTCTCCAGCTTCTGGGCTTGCTTTAGACAAGGTATGTTGTTGCAGTAATTAACAACTAGTCACTGTGATTGGCAAAACCATACCTAGATTGGTCAACATTCAGGGATTTGTGCCATAGTTACGAGAGATGTCTTGTAGATTAGCAAAGCAACAGTCTTATATATTCATAGTCACAGAAAGAATACATTAAGATAATCGCACAAACTCTTCATTGCCATGCCTAGGTAAATCGTGTCTCACTAACAAGACAATCCATCAGAGTTGACAGTACATTGTGTAACTTGCAAAGCCACAGACAATGAACTACTCAACAATGACTCCTGATTACTTTAATACCAATGGTACTGGATCAGGCAAGGATAAGGAAACCTCTGGATTACTACTTACTACCTTCCCTCACCTGAATTGACCAGTATTGTAACTAGCCCAGCCGAATAAATACTGTGGTTATAATAGCAGATCAGAGGTGGGTACTCTGCATCTACAAGGCACAAGTTGGGTATTGAATGTAGACTATTCAAAACACAAAGTGCAAGAGTAACTCAGTGAGTCAGGCAGCATCTCTGGAAGACATAGACTGGTCTTGACTGAAGAAGGTTGTGACACAAAACTTTGCCTAACCACGAGCCCCTGAGATGCTGCTTGACCCACTGAATGGCAAATTTTCCAAATCCTTTCCATGATACACTGAGAGAAAATAGAGTTAACATTTCAGGTTTATGACCCTTCATCCAAATAGATGAAAGGTCAATGATCTATCACATTAACTCTATTTCTTCAAAGAAGCTGTCCCCCTATTAAGCATTTTTAGAATCATTTTTATTTCAAATTACCGCTCCATAGATGCTGCCTCACCTGCTGAGTTTCTCCAGCATTTTTGTCTACCTTCGATTTTCCAGCATCTGCAGTTCCTTCTTAAATATTTTACTTTGGTGTTCGTCTCGTTTTAATTTAGGCTCCTTGTCTCAATCTTGGAGTTTAAAATAACATTTAGACTTTAGAGATACAGCACAGAAACAGGCCCTTTCGTTGGCCAACCAACGATCATCCCGTACAATAGGACTATCCTACATACTAGGGACAATTTACAATTATTACCAAAGCCAATTCACCTAAAAACCTGTACGTCTTTGGAATGGGAGTAGAAACCAGAGCACCCAGAGAAAGCCCACACGGTCACGGGGAGAACATACAAACTCCATACTGACTGCACCTGTTGTCAGGATCGAACCCGGGCCTCAGGCGCTGTAAGGCAGCAACTCAACCGCTGTGCCACTGAGCTGCCCTTGAATTCTAGATTAATTTAGAACTTTCTAGATTCATTTTCTATAACCTTTACCAATCTTGGATCTCAATGGAACATAATCTCTCAGCTGTTTCCTTTACTGCCTAAATCGTACAATTCACTTCTGTCTAACCTTCCAATGCAGATCTTCAATACTACAACAAACCCTGGTGACCATTCACTATATTTTGAATGACTCTCTCGTTTCCTTACAACTAGAACTACATTCACAATTCAAGATAGTCAGATTATGGAACCATAAAGTTCAATCAACATTTCACTCTGACTCATCAGACGACTAGATCGGGTAGAGGCAGAGTCTCTTGCCCCGAGTAAGTGAATCAAGGACAAGACAACATAAGTTTAATGTGAAGCGTAAAATATTTAATAGGAATCTGAGGGGTAACTGTTTCACATAAAGAGTGGTGGTTGTATGGAATAAGCTGCCAGAGGAAGTAGTTGAGGCTGGGACTATCCCAACGCTTAAGAAACAGTTAGACAGGTACATGGATAGGAGATGTTTGGAGGGATATGAGCCAAATGTGGGTAGGTGGGACCAGTGTAGCTAGTTGGCTGATGTGGGCAAGTTGGGCCAAAGGACCTGTATCACTCTATGACTTTGACTCATGCTCTAGTTACACTGTTCAACATCTTACAACTGTTGATTTCTCATTGCATTGGTTCGATAAAGGATTTGTTGTAAAACCCATGAATCAGTCTACCACCATATGATAAATGATCCCTTGCAATGAATTGGCGGTGACATCTTTAGTCGGTTGAAGCTATCAGCTATGTTTACTGAAAGAGATTACCACAACTCCCCTACAAAGCCCGAGTGCTTGGTTGTATCTGTCCAATTTAAGGTGAGCAAAGTGGGAAAATGCCAGTTTTAAAGAGGTTATATGGCCATGTTTGTAGATGGGCCTTGTTATGCCCCCTGCCCATACTATACCTCGCAATTGCTTGAATTAAACTCTGCTATTTCTCCACCTATTTCTGATCTATATCCAACTGATACTGCCAATCCTTTAACAGCTTCCTCACAATTCCAATTTTGGTGTTCATAAGTCATAGGAGCAGAAGTAGGCATTTGGTCCATTGAGTCTACTCTGTCACTCAATCATGGCTGACCTATCTTTCCCTCAACCCCATTCTCCCACCTTCTCCCCATAACCTTTGACACCCTTACCAATCAAGTATCTGTCAATCTCTGCCTTAAAACTACCCAATGACTTGGCCTCCTCAGCCCTCTGTGGCAATGAATCCCACAGATTCACCATCCTCTTTCTAAAGGTACATCCTTTTATGATGAGGCCATGCCCTCTGGTTCGAGACTCTTCCACTAGTGGAAACTAGTGATGTCTTTAAACTTCCTAACCAATCTATCTACATCTACGTCCAAGTCATTTATAAATAACCACAAACAGGGGTCCCTGCACAAATCACTTCAGAATACCACTGGTCACGGCTTCCAGCCAGAATAACATCCTTCCACCACTACCCTCTTTCATGGGTAAGCCAATTCACAATCCAAGCTACCAAGTCACAGTGGAGCCTATGCATTTTAATCTTCTAGATCAGCCTACTCTGGAGGACTTTATCAAATGCCTTACATGAAGAACATGAAATGCCTTAGTAAAGTCCATGTAGCCAACACCCACTGCCCTACTCTCAATCACCTTTGTAACCTCTTGAAAAATCTCAATCAATTTTGTAAGACATGACCTGCCATGGATAAAGTCATGTGTGGGAAAGAACTGCAGATGCTGGTTTAAATCGAAGGTAGGCACAAAATGCTGGAGTAACTCAGCGAGTCAGGCAGCATCTCTGGAGAGAAGGAATGGGTGGCGTTTCGGGTCGAGACCCTTCTTCAGACAGATAAAGTAATGTTTGTGGTTCCTAATTATCCCATTCTCTTCCAAATTCTATGCTGAAGAATCCTCTCCAATAGCTTCCTACCACCTAATTGAGGCTCACCATCCTATGATTTCCTGGATAGCCTCTAGTTTCCTTAAACAATGCAACAATATTGGCTACTCTCCAGTCCTCCAGGACCACATCTGTGGCTAAAGATACAACGATCTTCGTTAAAGTCTCTGAAATCTCCTGCCTTGCCTCTGTCAATAACCTGTATAGATCCCATGAGGCCCTGGGGATTTTATCCAACTTAAAGAGGTCCAAACGCCACCTCCTCCTTGATATCAAACTGCCCTAGACTATTAGTATACCCCACACTGATCTCATTTTGCTCCATGTTTTTCTCCTTGGTGAATATAGATGCAAATACTTGATTAATACCTCATCTACAATTCCTGACTCCAAGCATAAATACCTTATTTTATCCTTGAGTTGGAATTGTATTTTAATATTTTTTGAATGTTATTAAATGTTCGAAATATTCACATTTTTCACATTTGACAGATTTGGCTAAGTCAAATAGTGTAGTACAGATGGTATTGGTGATTGTGAGCAGAGCTTGTTCTAGCCTCTCATGTGATCAAGTTCCATCAAAGAAGGTCTGCAAATGCCCAGGGCGTCAACCATCTGTACAAACACAAATTTTGGAGGCCATTGTCGTGTGGACAGTTCATTCCAGCATTACTAAGCATGGGTGTAGGACTTGTGGTGATGGTGGAGGTGGGGGGAGAGTATCCTATTCCTGTTGTAGAGTCTCAACCTGAAACGTCAACTATCCCTCTGCCACCACAGATGCTGACTGACATTCTGAGTAGCTCCAGTGATTTAGGCTGTTCACTGAAGATAAGTTAGGTTAAAAACTAAGAGGGCAGGACAGAAGGTTAGAGAGTCTTGAACAAGGTGGCATAGTAACCAGGTAAAGGAGCAAAGGTACACAGGAATATTTCTAGAATGCTCTACCCTGCAGTGTTGTGGAGGCTAGATCACAAGAAATTTAAAGAGGAGGTGGTAAGTTGTTGAAAGATCATGGAATTAAGTAGGGAGAACTGACATTAAAGAGTGATTGTGCCATAATTGCATCAAATAATGTGGACCATCTTGCTTTTTTTCCTTGTGTTCCTGTTACTTCCAGATAACTGTGCCTGGAACCAACAGCTCATTGTACTGTTTGAAACAAAGATTACACCACTGGTAGTCTGTTCTCTTCTTGTTGATCTCGGAAAATATCAGCACCAGCAGCGACAATTTAGAACTATACACCATGTTAGAAATAAGTAACCCTCTAAGTGCTACCATACAAAAACTGTATGGAAGCAGCTCGGGTGGCTGAGCGGCCGCCAGGCTGGACAGCGGAACTAGCCGTCACCTTAGCTCCTTCTGCCGGTCCCCGCTCACCTCTGGCAGCTCTCTGTCTAAAAACCTCTCTCCTGCCGCTCGCTGGCCTCACTCATGTCCTTAAATTCCGACAGCGCGATTGGGAATTCGTCTGTCGGAATTTAAGGATTTGCAGGAAGCTACTGACATGAGCGAAGTCAGCGAACGGCAGATGACAAGTGTTCCGACGGAGAGCACTGCCAAAGGTGAGCGGGCCAGCAGAAGGCGCTGAAGTGGCGGCCAGTTCTGCTGTCGGGTCCCGGTGGCCGCTCCCCAGGCTGCTTCTATCCCCAGCTACAGTGCGTGGCTTCGCGCCCGGAGAACTGCGGCAGCGGTGAGTGAGTTACTGGCAGTATCCCTGACACCCTCCTTCTCAGGAGAAGGGTCTCGATCTGAAACGTCGCCTATCTCCTTCGCTCCTTAGGTGCTGCTGCACCCGCTGAGTTTCTCCAGCCTTTTGTGTACCCTCCACCCTCCTTCTCAACACTCGTGCCCTCCCCACAACTTTACCCCTGGCACAGACTCTCCACACGCTGTGAAAGGAACTGTTCCCCCAATTGGTCTAGGACTAGGAAGCCTTGGGCAAATTGAAATGTCACTGTCTTTATTTATTTATTTAACGGAGAGAACAATCTGCGCAGTTTAATTAATTTTTTTAAAGCGGACTGAGTGCCTACCCCGAGTAATTACTCACGGCACGTGCTTGCTCTATACTCATGACTGCGTAGCCGGTCATAGTGCGAACTCCATCATCAAGTTCACTGATGACACCACTGTTGTGGGACGTATCACTGATGGGGATGAGTCAGAGTATAGAAGAGAGATTGAGCAACTGTCCATATGGAGCCAGCACAATAACCTAGCCCTCAACACCAGCAAAACCAAGGAACTGATTGTGGACTTTGGAAGGAGTAGGATGAGGACCCACAGTCCCGTTTATATCAACGGGTCGATGGTTGAAAGGGTCAAGAGCTTCAAATTCCTGGGCGTGCACATCTCTGAAGATATTTCCTGGTCCGAGAACACAGATGCAATTATTAAGAAAGCTCATCAGCGCCTCTACTTCCTGAGAAGATTACGGAGAGTAGGTCTGTCAAGGAGGACTCTCTCTAACTTCTACAGGTGCACAGTAGAGAGCTTATTGACTGGTTGCATCATCGCTTGGTTCGGCAACTTGAGCACCCTGGAGAGGAAAAGACTACAAAAAGTAGGAAACACTGTAGTAAACAATGTAGTCCATCATCGGCTCTGACCTTCCTTCCATCGAGGGGATTTATCGCAGTCGCTGCCTCAAAAAGGCTGGCAGTATCATCAAAGACCCACACCATCCATGCCACACACTCATCTCCCTGCTACCTTCAGGTAGAAGGTACAGGAGCCTGAAGACGGTAACGACCAGGTTCAGGAATAGCTACTTCCCCACAGCCATCAGGCTATTAAACCTTGCTCGGCCAAAACTCTGAACATTAATAATCCATTATCTGTTAAATGCACTTTATCAGTTTATTCTATGTTCTGTTGTGCTGAAGCAAAGCAAGAATGTTATTGTCCTATCAGGGACACATGACAATAAACTCACTTGAACTTGAACTTGAGATGTGGACAAATTTAAGAAGGAAATTCTAGACTGCAAGTTATAAATAGCTAAGGAATCCAATCGCCTGACATTCTAAGAAAAACTTTTAGTTCCAGCTGAGAGTGATTCACTGCCCGGCAAACATACGGTCACTTTACATCAACAGTGGTATTAACAAAGCATATGTTTCACATGTGAATCTGAAAATATGCTGAACTTTGTCCAGCTAGAAAGCTAGATCAGTAACAGAAAACCTTGGTCTTTAACCCACAATTTTTATGCACCTGAAGAAAGATCTTAGTTTTGCAGTAAGTAATGCAGCGACACACATTTTCAGACACTAGCCAGAGCAACAATCCCTTAGAAGTAAATCACATAATGAAATTCATAAGAAAAATATTTATGCTTTAACTTAATATTGCCAAATTGTAATATTTTGGCCATCTTTTTGCATGCACAAATATTACTTAGAAACAGAATTCCTGCTCAGGTTCTAATTAAATAATAGTCAGCCAATAACATTTCCGTATCTAAAATGCAGGAGATAATGTTTTGCTCTATTAGGTTGGAAACATTCATTTGTCAATAGCAGTTTTTGTTCACATCAAATCTACATCCCTTCATGAATTTTAATACAGTGAACCTTAGACATTAAACTTAAATGATAAAAACAATCCAAATATTAGCCCTCAAACCAACTTTGATTTGTTTCGTTATAATTTTATGCCCTAAACTCAACAACACACATGGCTGGAGCTTCTTTTCGTTAAAAACAAATCAGATTTCCCTGATACTTTGTGAAACCAGGTACAAAGAACCAAGGGTTTGGCATGGGTGGGATTGAAAAGAGGGATGATATCCTCTACTTACAAGCTAAACAATAAGCCTGAAAGTTCATAATTTTCAATAGTGAAGAAGTATATCTGAAAACATAATAATTACAGTATGTTCAATTTGTGCTGAGAATCAAGTAGCTAATAAAACCAAATGAATGTCCACACCACAGGAAGAAGTTTCTCCGGCTGTCACCAGTTTCTCCCGTCTCCTCATGGCAACTGGCATTGTTATTCTAGGTATGTTACAAAACGTACCTTTACCGGCGTTGCACTTCTGCCGCTCCCCGTGTGCGCGACTTTCGCGCCTTGCAGAGGGGGGTGGGCTTAAAGTGCCGTTTTTCAACAGGCAGGACAAATCGATGAATGTCGGGCGATTTGGTTGCTGAAGAAAAATCGCTCCGACATTTCATGAATGGTGGTATTTTTAAATTACTCTACATTATTTATTAACTAGAGTAATTTAAAAATCACCTTCAAAAGCCGTGAGCGCAGACAACCGGAAGCATTTTCCGTAGGGGAGAAAAAAAGGTAAATACTTTATTTTTATATTAAAAGTTGGTTTTTCGGGAGGCATTAATAATATTTTTATGTTGCGAAATGGGATCTAAAAAAAATGTATGAACCCCCAGTATTTTTCCCCCCAACTTCACCGCTAACCGCAACGTTCCAATCCACCGCATTCCACTAAAACCCACTCGCTAGTTGATTTAAATGGCCATTAATTTACAGGCATAAAACACTAAATTCTTTCCATTTGGCCCAGAAATTCATGAAAATTAGATTTTAAAATTATGTTATATTGTGGATTATTGTGTGAATGTTATTTGGACACTTAGGCAATTTTTTAAAAGTTTATCTTTTCTTAAGAAATTGATAGATGTTTAGATCTACTCATTGAATTTTGTAATTAGCTACAATTAGATAACTAACTAATTATATGCTTTAATTTCAGGTAATCCAAGTAAGATTGTTTAATATTTGTTTCAGAATGCTTCAATCTATAATAACTGAAAATTTCATTGAGTTCTCTTAATTTTTAAGAATGTTAACTTTAAGACTTTTAACTTTTCCAGATCACAGCTTTTGAGTTAAGTCAATTGAAAGGCAATGGGAAGCAAGCTCATTTCCGAGTATGAAAATGGCCATAACTTTCTTAATACTGAAGATATGAAAGTAAATTAGGTGTCAAATTAAACTTCTTTTTATGCTTTATCTGATGGGATAAATTGCAGACTTGATTTTTAAAATCTCAAAATTTTGTAACATTGCTAGTTATTCGTTTATTATTGTCACACGTACAATACCATAAAAAGCTTTGTCTGTGTGCTATCTAGTTCAATTATTGTATACTGTACGTGAGTACAATCAAACAAGTACAAAAGGCAGTGCACAGAGAAAAATACTAGTGTAGAATATAGTATTAAAGCACTATAGCATCACAGTTAGAGAGAAAGTCCAAGGTCCATAATGAGGTAGTTTGGAAGGTTGGGACTAAACTGTAACTTATATTTTAGTAGCATAATAACAACAGTTAAGAAGCTGTTCCTGAATCTGGTGGTATGTGGTTTCAAGCTTTTGTTCTCCTGCCTGAATTATAATTATGTTGGCTGCTTTCCTGAGGCAGAGTGAAGCTTAGATGGAGTCAATCGTGGGGAGAATAGTCTGTGTGATGGACTGGGCTGCTCTCTGCAATTTTTTTGCAGTCTTTGGCAGAGCTGTTCCCAAACCGAGCTGAGATATATCCCAATAAGATGCTTTCCACAGTACATCTGTAGAAGTTGGGAAGAGTTTTTGGAGACATGCAAAAGTTCCTTAGTCTGCCGAGGAAGTGGAGGCATTGGTATGCTTTCTTGGCCATAGTTTCAATGTGATTGGTTCAGGACAAATTGTTGGTGAAAATGGCACCAAGATATTTGAAGCGTTCCTTTGATGCAGACTGGGGCATGTGCCGCACCTTGTTTTCTGAAGTCAATAACTAGGTCCTTTGCCCTGCTGACATTGAGGGAGAGGCTGCTGTTGTGACACCAGGTTAGTGGCCCCATAGCAGAAGCATCCACGTCGCGGGGCTGGAAACTGGAAGTATCCGGAGCTAATTCTGCTACCACCATCATCTATTGTGACAAATGATGGCTTGTACTGATTGTCGCCGGAAGCTTGCGTCCTTTTCAGGACGGACGATGACAGCGAGGTCAACAATTGTAACAAGATGGACACGAAAAGAAGAAGACCATGTTAGTAAGCTGTACTCCATCTCATCATTGTTTGAAATCCTGCCACTGCTATGGTATAATCTGCAAACTTGTAAATGGAGTTAGAGCACAATTTGGCTACACAGTCATGAGTGAACAGCAAGTGTAGAAAGGGGCTGTGATCACAGTCTTGTGAGTTCACAGCACCAGAACAGTATAACAAAAGCGCCACTCAAGTGACTGAGATTCTGATGAATTACATTTTTAAATGAATTACATTTTAAAGTACATTAAGAGAAAGAGGGTAAGTAGAGAGAGAATAGCGACCCTTAAGGGCCTGTCCCACCAGCATGCAACTGCATGCGGCGAGCGTGACCAAACGTGGTGGCTTGAGGCGTACGGCCTCGTGGGGCCGGTCCCACTTCCAACCGCGGAGCGTATGGAGCTGGTCCCGACATACTCACCAATCAGCTGGGCAGGAGGCAGGCAGACTGAATTTGGACGTAGCACGGCGTCTGGCGGTGACATCATCGCGCAACGCCACGCGCTAGGCGTACGCCGTCAAGACGCTGCGTACGGCGTGCAGACGCTGCATACGACGTCGAGACGTTGCACACGTCCTCAATGCGGCTGCGGGCCGACAGGTTGTTGCCCCGTGGGATTTTTGAGCAGTGTCAGTTTATCGGAGCCGGCGCGATGTCGGGACCAGCTCCGCACAACTCCATACGGTTCCGGCGATCGAAGTGGGACCGGCCACGCGAGGCTGTATGGCTCAAGTGACCACGTTAGGTCACGCTTGCCGCATGCTGGTGGGACAGGCCCTTAAGGGACCAAACCAGCCATCTATGGGAGGAGCCGCTGAGTTACTCCAGCATTTTGTGTCTACCTTGTCTATATATACTTCAGCAAGGTTTTTGAAAAGGTTCTGCATGGTAGGCGGCACAGGACGATTATACTGCATTGCATCCAAGGAGAGCTAACTGGCTGTATACATAATTTGCTTCATGGAAGAAAGTAGAAGGTGGTATTTTTTTTAAGACTGGGACGTCTGTGCCTAGTGGTGTGCCTCGGGGAACAGCGTTGGGCCTATTGCTGTTTGTGGTTTATATGAACGATTTAGATTAGAATGTGCAAGGCATGATTGGCAAGAATGCCGATGACACTAAAATAGGCGTGGACAATGAAGATGATTAGTACAAATTACAGGACTGGCTATATTGAAAAATGGCTAATGGTGGTTAAAGCAGATAACTGAGGTATTGCAGAGCAGGACCTTCACAATGAATGGTAAGGCCCGAGGGAGCATTCCCTTTATCATTACACTGTGAAAGGCTTGATTGTAATCATGTATTGTCTTTCTGCTGCTGGTTAGCTGCTGGTTAGCACAAAAGCTTTTCACTGTACATCGGTACAAACTCGAACAAAAAATTCTACAATTGAGAGAATAAATTATCCTCCTGCCACAAAACATCACCTATCCATTTTATCCAGAGATGCAGCCTGGTCTGCTGAGTTACTCCAGCATTGTGCATCTATCTTTGTGGCTCTAATCATGTCTTGGCACCTTCAAAAGGCTGGTGCAATGTTTGGCATCGGACTTAAAACTTACATGCATGAACTCCAGGTTTCATGAGTAAAGAATCACCCGCATGATTCCTGCAACCTGTCTTGTCAAGCATGCTCTGCTCCACATCGGACAGAGCCTGCAGTGCACGCAAATAACTTCTCAAAACCCACAGAGTGTTGGAGTCACATTTAAGGTTGTTTGCTTTGGAACAGGGAAAGGGAGAATTGATTGAGTCGTGGAGTTACACAGTATTGATACTGGCCCTTCATCTATGCCAACCAAGGTGCTTACTTGAGATAGCTCCATTTGTCTGTCCGAAGGGTCTATATCCAAAACATCACCTGTCGTTTCCTTCTACTGATGCTGCCTGACTTGCTGAGTTCCTCCAGCACTTTGTTTTTTTCCCTCCCAGCATCTGCAGTCTCGTGCTTCCCTATTTGTGTTTGTGTTTGCCGTCTGGGGCTATGCTCCTGGTAGGGTAAGGTAGAGGGGCAGGTCTCTGACAAAGAGCCATCCAAGCAAGACCTCAATGGTGGAACAGGCTGAGGATGATGGCTGACTTTAGTGGAGCGTCACAGCGGCTAGGAGGGCGGATGAAGGCTGCAGCAGAAAAGGGTCCCCGGTTGTCTGGGATTCCATGCCACTGGATACTGACCCAGATCTGTGGTGGCTGCCAGTGCACCAGTCTCCCCACATTAAACAAAGTCACGCACAGGTGTCCTCCACGAGAGGACAGTCATACTCGTTTCGAGTGACTGCCGATGAATATCTATCTATAGCTTTCATACTCATGTACCATAATCAAGGACGAGTCACACCCTGGCCACTCCCTCTTTTTACTCTCCCATCGGTCAAACCGTATTCTAAGGCAACTGAATCATCCTACCACAACTAGAGAGCAGTCTTGAACTACTATCTACCTCTTTGGTGACCCTCGGACTATCTTTGATCAGACCTGGCTGTCCTTATCATGCTCTAAACATTATCCTACAGAATAGGATTTTATAGAAACATATACAATTCTTAAGGGGTTGGACAGGCTAGATGCAGGAAAAATGTTCCCGGTGTTGGGGGAATCCAGGACCAGGGGTCACAGTTTAAGAATAAGGGGTAGGCCATTTAGGACTGAGATGAGGAAAAGCTTTTTCACCCAGAGAGTTGTGCATCTGTGGAATTCTCTACCAGTGGCCAATTCACTGGATGTTTTCAAGAGAGAGTTATGTATAGCTCTTAGGGCTAACGGAATCAAGGGATATGGGGAAAAAGCAGGAACAGGGTACTGATTCTGGATGATCAGCCACGATCACATTGAATGGCGAAGCTGGCTCAAAGGGCTGAATGGCCTGCTCCTGCACCTACTTTCTCTCTTTATCCCATATCATTTATCTGTATACTGTGGATGGTTCGATTGTAATCACATATTGTCTTTCCCCTAGATAGACACAAAACAACAACAAAGAGCTGGAGTAGGAAAGAACTGCAGATGCTAGTTTAAATCGAAGCTGGAGTAACTCAGCGGGACAGGCAGCATCTCTGGAGAGAAGGAAGGAGTGATGTTTCGTGTCAAGTCCCTTCTTCAGACTGATGTTAGGCTGATTTTGGGGAGAAGATAAAATCAGGCCTGGGGAACAATAAGATTAGAGGATTTAGAGGGCAGAGAGCAGGAAGTAATAAAATCAGAAACGGTGTGCAATATTAAGGTAGACAAAAATGCTGGAGAAACTCAGCGGGTGAGGCAGCATCTATGGAGCGAAGGAAATAGGCAACGTTTCGGGCCGAAACCCTTCTTCAGACTTCTTCCAGCTTCGGATGATAGCTAAAATAAAACAATTCCTCCAGTTTGATGACCTCGAAAAGATCATCCACACATTTATCTCCTCCCGCCTAGATTACTGCAACTCCCTCTACACTGGCATCAGCCAATCTTCCCTGTCCCGCCTGCAACTGGTCCAAAACGCCGCAGGGAGACTCCTGACGGGCACCCGAAAAAGGGACCACATCAACCCGATCCTGGCCTCTCTCCACTGGCTCCCTGTGCGGTTCCGAATACACTTCAAGATCCTCCTTTATGTCTACAAAGCCCTTAACGGGCTTGCCCCCAACTACATCAAAGGTCTGCTTACCCACCACACCACCTCCAGGTCCCTCAGATCGGCCGACTTGGTTTTATGAACATCCCGCGGACTAGGCATAAGCTCAGGGGCGACCGCGCCTTTGCGGTTGTAGCTCCTAGACTGTGGAACAGCATCCCTCTTCCCATTAGAACTGCCCCCTCCATCAACTCCTTAAAGTCGAGACTTAAAACTCATCTTTACTCTCAAGCTTTTCTTGACGTCCTCTGTGAGGGCTATATGTATGTATGTATGTACTTAATCTATGAACCACTGTTGTATAACGTTAATACCTCCACCAATGTAAAGCACTTTGGCCAACGAGAGATGGTTTTTAAATGTGCTCTATAAATAAAATCGAAGTGAAAGTGAAAGTATTCAGGTCTGGTGCTCATCTGTGGGGTCATGGTCCAAGGATAAGTAGGAAGAGGTGTCTGAGAGTTGTCTGAGAGCTTGGGTAACTTAGCAGGACAGGCAGCATCTCTGGAGAGAAGGAATGGGTGACGTTTCGGATCGAGACCCTTCTTCAGACTGGTTAGGGATAAGGGAAATGAGAGATATATGGGGGTTGCACGTAAGGTCATCGGGTCAAAGGGCGTAACGCACAGAGCAGCTCAATCTATCTGGAGGACATGACAGCTTCCGGCATACATTGTTAACACACGAAATGCGTACTTTCTTACCATTAAAATCGGCCAAATGGTACATTTACGTAAATAATTGTGGAGGGTTACTGAGCGTTCTGAACCAAATGCTCTAGTATCTTTGCTGTGAACCCGAGCACCAAGGTGTAAACAGCCGAAGGAGCGCATCCCTTGTGACAGCCCCCACTCTCCCTCCAGGGTCAGCGCAGACCGGCCATGGCCACCCTCCGCCCACCCTCCCCCTGTGTAGCCGCACTGTCACGGTCTGCGGGTCGGCAGTGCCCACACACAGGACCGGGTTGAGCGGGGCAATGGCTCCTGGCAGCTGACACACTGGGACAAAATCCTGGAAAGGTCCCCATCATCTGCAGCAGAGTTGGGGACAGTTTGGTCCCTCCGCCCACCCAGAGTCACTGACCCCCCCCAGCCCCCCACTGAGCACCCCCACACCATCGACCACCCCCCCCCACCGACCACCCTCCCCCACGACCATCCCCGTCAGCTGCAGCAGAGTTGGGGATCGGCACCCCTGACCTCTCCCCCACCCCCAGGGGATAGACAACCCGGGGTCTGCGAGTGTGGAATCAGTCACTGTGGCGTCCAGATGCGGGGACAGAACACGGCCCACTACACTGGAATCCATGGTATGTGCTTAGCTGCAGTTCACCGCGTGTACTCCAGTTGGCGTTGCATGGCAACAGTACGGGTCATGGGTCGTGACCCGACTGCCGTGCAACCTCCCTATAGACTAGGTATGTTACAAAACTTACCTTCAGCGGTGCTGCAGTTCTGTCACTGGCCTTGGGCACGCGACTTTGGGGCCTTTGAGAAGGGGGGGCGGGGTTAAAATGCCGTTTTCTCCTACCTGTCGAAGTCGATCTTTGTCAGGCTGTTTAGCTGCTGAAAATAATCGATCCGACTTGCATTTTATGAAGTTTTTTAAAAGCATCGCTGGATAATTTAATAGCAGGAGTAAAATAAAAATTGACTTCTAAAGCTGTCAACGCCGAAAACAGGACGGATCTCATGTATGGGACAAAGCAAGGTAAGCCGTTTATTTTACATATAAACGTGCTTCTTAGGATTACTTTAATCCAAATTTTACGTTGCGAAAAGGTGATTTAGGCCCCGGCAATGTTTTTCCTGCCGAGATTCACCGCAACGTTCCAATCGATCGCGATCCACAAAATCCCACACGCAAGATGATTTAAATGGCCATTAATTTACGGGAATTAAACACTAAATTCCTTCCATTTGGCCTATAAATTAATGACAATGAGATTTAAAAATCATGTTATATTGTGAATTCTTGTGTGAATGTTATTTGGACACTTGGGCTATTTAAAAATGTTAACCTTTTTTTAAGAAATGGATAGATGGTTAGATCTAGTAATTGAATTTTGTAATTAGCTACAATTAGGTAACTAATTATATGCTTTAATTTCAGGTCATCCAAGTAAGATTGTTTCATATTTGTTTCAGAATGCTTCAATCTATAATAACTGAAAATGTCATTCAGTTCTCTTAATTTTTAAGAATGTTATGGGCTTTTGACTGTCCTTGCTCACAGCTTTTGAGTTAAGTCAATGGAAAAGCAATAGGGGGGTTGCATGTAAGGTCACTGGGTCATAGGGCTTGATGTACGGAGCCGCTCAATCCATCTGGAGGACATCCGTAACTTCCGGTATGTGTTATTAATGCAAGAAACGCGTACTTTCCTACTTGTTAAAAACCACCAAAATGTTGAATTTTTGCGCTGTAAAAAATTGTGGACGTCAGGGTAAGCGTGAGAGACATGTACCCAACTTCAGAATTCCAAAAGTGAAGCGTAATTAAGGTAAAGAGAAGCGAGAGCTGAAGGCCCAACAACATCTAAAGTGCTTAGTGAACATTGGCCGTGCAGATATCGGAATTAAAAATATTGGGAATTATCGTGTTTGCTCACTGCATTTCATCAACAATAAGGCATTATTTGTGATTTTTCTTGATTCCTTTGGTATCTAAAAAGACTCAGGTGATAAATCTGGCTGTAAATTTTGCTTCAGAATCGTTTTCTTTTTGAATGTAAAAGCCCACGATAGAACCATGGCGATTAAAAAAATTTACAGCCCGATTTACCACTTCTGAAACTTTTTAGATGCCAAAGGAATCAAGAAAAAACACAAATAATGCCTTAGTTGATGAAATGCAGTGAGCAAACGGCCAATGTTCGCCAAGAACTTTGGCTGTTGTAGTCCCTTCAGCTCTCGCTTCTATCTACCGGAATTTCTCCTCACTTTTGGAATTCTGAAGTAAGCTAAATGTCTCTCACATTTATCCCAATTTCCATAATTATTTACAGAGCAAAAATTGACGATTTCGACAGGTTTTAACGGGCCCGCTACGCTGGAAACAATGGTCAGTGCCTACCTGCAGTTCATCGTGTGTACTCCACTTGGCGTAGCGTAGCAACAGTACGGGTCATGGGTTGTGACCCGACTGCCGTGAAACCTCCCTATAGGGAACAAGATGCTAATTTCAAAGTATGAAAATGGCCATAACGTTTTTAATACTGAAGATGTGAAAGTGAATTAGGTGTCAAATTAAACTTATTTTTATGCTTTATCTGATGGGATAAATTGCAGGCTTGATTTTTAAAATCTCAAAATTTTGTAACATTGCTAGGTTAGGGTTAAGGGAAACGAGAGATATAGATGGTGATGTGGGGAGATAAAGAACAAAGAATGAAAGATATGCAGAAAAGGTAACAATGATAAAGGAAACACGCCATTGTAAGCTTTCCACTGGTAGACAAAACTGCTGGAGAAACTCAGCGGGTGCAGCAGCATCTATGGAGTAGGTATGTTACAAAACTTACCTTTAGCGGTGCTGCAGTTCTGTCACAGGCCGTGTGCGCGATTTTGGCGCCTTTAAGGGGGGGGCGGGGTTAAAATGCGGTTTTTCCCTTGCCATCCGGAGCTTTCTTTTGTCGGAGTGCGATCTATTTCTGGTGATTCGTCCCGACTGCCGGTAAGTTTTTTTTTAATAAATAGCCCGACTATTTCAGCGCTGGAGTAAAATAAAAATTAACTCCTAATGCCGTGAACACCGACAACGGGGACCGATTTTACGTAGGGGACAGGTAAGTGAAAGCTGTTTATTTTAAATTATAAACCTACTTTTTTAGATGACCTTAATCAACATTTAATGTTGCGAAACGGTGATTTAGTCCCCATACGAACCGGCAGAATTTTTCCTGCCGATATGGGTTTAAATTCACCGCAACCACAACAATCCAATCCATCACGTTCCAGAAAATCCCACTTGCAAGGTGTTTAAAATGCCCATTAATTTATGGGCATTAAACACTAAATTCCTTCAGGGGTTACACAAAAAGCTGGAGAAACTCAGCGGGTGCAGCAGCATCTAAGGAGTGAAGGAGATAGGCGACGTTTCGGGTCGAGACCCTTCTTCAGACTGCCTTTCAGTTGTGCGTGGGTGCAGGAGGTGACACCAAAGCAGTCGTCAATGTAACGGAGGTAAAGGTCGGGGGTGGGGCCCTGGTACGCCGAGAACAAAGATTGTTCGACGTGCCCGACAAAGAGGCAGGCGTAGCTAGGGCCCATGCGTGTGCCCATAGCTACGCCTTGTGTTTGGAGAAAATGGGAGGAGTCAAAAGAGAAGTTGTTGAGGGTAAGGACCAACTCCGCTAGGCGGAGGAGGGTGTCAGTGGATGGGTATGGGTTGCTCCTCTGGTCGAGGAAGTACCGGAGGGCTTTGAGACCATCCTGGTGGGGGATGCAATTTGGCCTATAAATTAATGACAATTAGATTTAAAAATCATGTTATATTGTGAAATATTGTGTGAATGTTAATTGGACACTTAGGCTTTAAATTTTTTTTAAATTTTTTCTTAAGAAATGGATAGATGTTTAGATCTAGTAATTGAATTTTGTAATTAACTACAATTGGGTAACTAACTAATTATATATGTTTTAATTTCAGGTCATCCAAGTAAGATTGTTTTATATTTGTTTCAGAATACTTAAATCTATAATAACTGAAAATTTATTTCAGTTCTCTTAATTTTAAGAAAGTTATGGGCTTTTGACTGTTCTCGACCACAACTTTTGTGTTAAGTCAATAGAAAAGCAATAGGAAACAAGTTGCTAATTTCCGAGTATGAAAATGGCTATAACTTTTTTTTAATACTGAAGATATGAAAGTGAATTAGGTGTCAAATTAAACTTATTTTTATGCTTTATGTGATGGGATAAATTGCAGACTTGATTTTTTTTTATCTCAAAATTTTGTAACATTGCTATATGGAGCGAAGGAAATAGGCAACGTTTCGGGCCGGAACCCCTTCTTCAGACTGATGGTAAGCTTTCCACTGACTGGTTAGCACGCAACAAAAGTTTTTCACTGTACCCCGGTACACAGGAGAATAAAACGAAACTGAAGGGCCTGTCACACTAGCGCGCGATTAGACGCGACAAGCGCGACAAATTCGGACGCGGGGGTCGCGTGGGGGTCAGGCGATCCCGGTGCGAGTGAAGGGCCTGTCCCACTAGCGCGCGTTCACACGCGCGACGTCCGAAGGAAGGACGTTATTTTTCATCACGTGACGATGCGCATGAGCATGCGCGTTGCACGACGTCGGGCAGTGACGTCATCACGGTCACCAGCTGGTGCTCGTGGGTTTAACGTCACGGCCAAGGTGGTGACCTGTGACCCGCGGGCACGCGCGGGGCGTGACGGGAGTTGTAGTTCCCATTTGCCTAGGGGGAGGTGCGCGCCCATCCGACGAGCGCTTGTCCCTGTGACGCACACGGTGGGGGTGGGACTGGGGCTTGACTCTGACTGCGCGTGCACGCGGTTGCGAGCGAGCGACGGAGCGAGCGCGTCCGTTGCAGGCGGGCGCCGGGTCGGTCGGTCGGCCGGTGGGAACTGAGTGGATCTTCGTCCCGCTGTTCGCGTTGCTGAGGCGGCGAGAGTGAGAGGGGGAAGACCGACTCATCCCCCTCCGAGGAGGAGGAGGAGGAGGTGGAGACTGAGAAGGGGGAGGGAGCTGAGGTGGTCCGGACCATGCCTCGGGACAACATGGCCTCCTTGATCCAGAAGATCGCCCGTCAAGCTCGCACCACCTTCAAAGCGCTGCCGCCGGCCGACGCCGGCAGCTTCCAGGCCAACCTGGCCAAGCTGAGCAAACTGCTGGAGAAGATCCGGGCCGAGGATCTCAACCTGGGTCCCCGGAGGAACGGCGGGCCGCCTCTGCCGTCGCCTCCGCCCCAGCTCGGAGCTCACCAGGGACCCCCGGTCACCTACATGCACATCTGCGAGACCGACTCCTTCTCCATGGGGGTGTTCCTGCTGCAGAGCGGCTCCTGCATCCCGCTGCACGACCACCCGGGCATGCACGGCTTGCTCAAGGTGCTCTATGGCCAGGTGGCGATCAAGTGCTTCGACAAGGAGGAGGTCGAGGAGGAGGAGGAGGACGAGAATGAGGAGGCGGCGGCTGGATCCGTGGCGGACGTGCAAGGCGTGCAGTTCAACCCGCCGCTGCTGCAGTGCCAGCGAGCGGCGCTGCGGAGGTCCCTGCGGAGGTCGAGCGACGTGTTGAGCGAGGCGAGCGACCCATGCCTGTTGACCCCGGTGCAGGGTAACATGCACCAGATCGAAGCGAGGGACGGGCCCGCCGCCTTCCTGGACATACTGGCGCCTCCGTACGACCCGGACGAGGGAAGGGACTGTCACTACTTCAAAATGCTGCAGGTGTCGGAGAACGCGGGCAATGACAGCCCCGGGTCGCCTCAACAGCAGCAGCAGCCGTCGCAACCCGTCTGGCTGCTGGAGGTGCCTCAACCAGCCGACTTCTGGTGCGGGGGGGAGCCTTATCCTGGTCCCAAGGTCTCCCCTGACTGAACGGCTGGCAGTACTTGCTTTCAGACCATAACCATCCATGGTGTCTTTATCTCTTTCCTCTCTCCCCTGTACAGCGATGAATTATCAATGTGCTTTTTACAGATTCGGCCTTGTTTTTGCATCTTTGTCCAAGTAATAGACACCCCAAATTACCACTGGAGAATAGGAAGCTCTAAAGCCTGGAGTTCCTTGGTAAAACTAAGATATGTGTGTAATCGTGCATGTATCTTGGCTTGCCGAGAAGTTATCTCGAGACCCAAATTAAGGTCTGGCCTAGCACTTAGTGGCATACATCCTTCTACACATATTTACTAGAATGTGGGTACTACTTATTAAACGTTAATCAACTTATACAGACTGTATTAAACATTCATTTCTCTTGCCCATGTCATAATTAATTTATTCAAATGGTTGTGTATACTTTTAGTTTTTCCCAACTATAACACCACTGGTAGCACATACTGCTAACAATCAGACTTTTTGGATACATTGGACCCAGTGGTGTTTCCCTCGTTAAGAACCATTGAACATCTTCAAGTTGGCGTCAATCTAAACATTTGGCAGACACCAGAAAATGCAGGCCCACAAACTTGGAAGATTTTTGTCATTGTCAATTATAACAATTGCATGCAGAATAATCCAAGCAAAAATGTATTATCTTCATTAAATGTACTTTCAGCTGAATATGACCGTTTTAAAAAGAAAGGAAAAGGGCATATTGAGAGGTTAATGCTCCAATGGTTGCCAGCACGAGGCCCTGTGTTTGTACTAAAGGTTACTGCGATGCCACACAAGTGAAGAGTCTGCATTCTCTCATAATGCTGATCTCAGCACAGTGGCAGCAGGTTGATTCAACGTCTGTGTACTTGGATAGTATCTGGACGTCTAAGGTAGTGGAATTGGTGAGAGAATTTTATATGACCAGTAAATCACTTGTGATCTTACAAATCATATATGTTTTAAAAAACACTTCCATTTAAAAATATATAAATCCTTTATTGGTTAGTATTTAATTGTTATCAGATCCATTATTCAAATAGCATAATCAACAGATTTGATATGATTTGAACTTGAACCTGTGAAACTCTTCTTCATTATAAGTATTTATAATGACAAATACACAATCTTTATCTGTAAACTGGGGCTGGATTTTCTTGTATTCTGCTGAGTTAAACCAGTTTTTTGTGTCTACTGCTTGTAATGCATGTCCTAATACTTTATAAAAGCTAAACATGGTCTTATGAGGAGAAACAAAGCCAAATATTTGCTTTATAGCCAGAAGCACCATAAGAAACAACTGTCAACATCAGGTTCAACATGGCCATAATTCTCAAACATAGCTTAAGATACAGTATCTCCATCCATTATTTGACAGTGCACGATAAATATTCAATACTCATCTCAGGAAATGTTCCTTTCAGACCCTTTTGCTGAAAGACTTCTTTCTAAAACTTAACAGTTCTCCAAACTAATGAAAAAGTTTATTTTTACTGTATTATTAGTTATGTTTTTAATCACAGTGCTCTTCTTGGAGGGTACAAATATTTTGCTGTCTTTGACGATGAAGAATCTGAATTTGAATATTTAAGTCTTTAAATTTTCATTAAAAAAAAAGTTTCTGAAAGATCACCATGTAGTTTTGCATGCTATGGGATTGTAACCAATCAACCAATATATTAGTTGAACTGCAGCAATCTGACATTGGAGGTGTGAAAATGATTTCCTGTTAATTTCATTCACGTGTGAAATTTGATCAACTTGGAATCCAACTGGTTTGGCCAGATTTCAAGTAAAAATCATTTAACAACTTATGTATTATAATTTGGTTGTACCATTTCGAAAGTATATGGGAGAAGACTATTCAACATATTGGAAAATATTAAGAGCAATAAAACATTGTGTGATTTTACTAATGCTGTATTCTGCAGTGTAAATTCTTGAACTTTAAGCATTAAGTTCTCAAATGATAAAACTTGCCCTGACCAGATTGGGTATTTCTGGAAAGTAACGAGTTTTGGTACATAAAGACTGGAGATTTTGACCAAAACCATTTGAGCTGTGCTCATAACCAGAAGCAGAGCTGGATAAATGAATCGTAAAGAAAGTATGAGCTTCCTGTAACCCATGCTAAACAGCACATTTAACAATTAGAAAGCATACACTATTCCAATGTACACATTTGTAAAATCTTAAAAGAAGTTCAACCAAATTATTCAGACAGGATCTTCCCTTAATGAAGCCACAGTAACTGCCATGTATCTCTCCAAGTGCAGGTTAATCCTGTTCTTCAGAATTTTTTCCAATAATTTCCCTGCAACTGGTGTTCAAGGCACTGGCAAAATTACCTGCCTTGTCCTTGCTCTCCTTGAATAAAGATGCCATATTTGTGTTTGTTTTCCTGCCATCATGCATCTCATCTGTGGCAAGTTAAGATTAAAACATTCAAGAATTTTCCTTCATCTTCCCCTCCAATCTTATTTTGAGCACTTCAACCACTGCTCACACCTATGCCCTCCTAATTTATTTTATACATATGTCCTTATGCATTTTACACTTCTGTTGGGCCTTTCCTGTTTCTGGTTCTCCAAACCTTCCATCAGCTATCATGTCTCACCACAACATACTGAACCTAGTGCAGTGTTCCTGTCTCATCTGGTTGTGTTTCTTCAGCCTGCATTAGACCTTCCCATTTATTGTACCATCCATGGCAAAAGTTTCAATTGTACCATCTCTTGATAATGGAATGTTCTCACAGAAGTCTTTCAATGCCGCTACATCTGAAAAATACTGGGAAGACCTGAAGGGTAGGAAAGACGGCATGTTAGCATCAAATTTTGTCCTCATCTGAGTATAGTTGCATAATTTTACAACTAACATTTCTAATAAGTATTTTGCATACAATTAGTTTCATATTTAGTGTTTATAGAATGGACCAGAATAGCTACAAACAATAAGAATGGACAATAACTCATGATGTTAAAATGCTAGGCACGTTCCCCAAGCACGTATCATCCACATCCATTTTTAAATACCACGGGGTGAAACAAATGCATTTGTTTCATTCTTGTTCTTCATCATGGTCTGATAGAGATTTTAAAGTTTCATCTCCTTGTGAGCTGAAATGAGGTTCTTTAATGTGTTCTGCCTTTCAGTCATATTATCCCTCAGCATTTCTAATATATTCAATCTCGTGAAGAAATTTTGTTGTCAATAAGCAGAAGAAATAATTTGATTTTGAAAATGGATAGACTGCTGGTAGCTTCAGCAAGTGAGACTATTATGCATGGCTTAAACTGCTAGTTGGCACAGTCGGCTCTGTTTTATTTAAGGAACACTTGTGAAAAATCGTCAGGCCATTGTGAACCTTAGCTGGTAAGGGACTGAAACGGTACATGGATCATGTACACGGACTTTAGCTTAAAGGCAGAAAATGCTATTTGTGGAAAAGAAACAGGACGAACACTTCTGGTCGAAGACTCTTTGTATTTACAGCATTTTCTGTCCATATTTTAGATTTCAAGCATCTGCAATTGTTTTGACTTTACCTTAATCTGGTTTTTATTAGGCCATGTCATAAATTTAAGTTTTAATTTAGCACATTTCAAACAATGTCTGATAATTTAAGAATCATCCAGCAGTCATTACTATGGACTGTTTATATTTGTTTGAGTCACTGAGAGTGTAGTCTAATGGGCCTGTCCCACTTAGGCGATTTTTCAGCGGATCGCCAGCGACTGTCAAGTTGATAATGGAATGTTGATAATGGTACAAATTGAAGTTTCCTTTGGTGCCGTGTGGATTTTTCAGACAGTGCTTCCCCCGCTTGCCCTGTCCAAATAATTCACATGGTGCAAAGCCAAGGTGATACAGACACACACCACGATGAATAGGAAGGTTGGCGCTGTAAAAATACAGCTCAAGCACAGCCCACAGTAAGCCCTTTAAAAGATGGGGAGGGGGGAGAAGGGAGAAGGAGTGGAGACAACTTTTAAGAAGCCAGAGATACACGGCTGAGAAGTTCAGCGGACATTTAACATTACCGGTCGGTTATCCCTGGTTCTGAGAACTGCTGCTTACCTTTTATTTCCCAATGAGCCAATGAAATTCACCGGTCAGCACCGGCTACAACCTACGAGACCCTCTGAGAACCTTCAACCTCCTGGCAACCCATTAGGGCCTCCTGACCCACCTATGGCTCGAGAATTCTTGCTACTCTCCATGTTGAAAAATTCACGGCAACCATAATGAGGCCGCGACTAGTTCCCAGAATGTGAGAACTCCTCACGACCATGAAGGCGATTCCCCGGCAACCACCCGCGAACATGTGGTGACTGCATAGTCTTCTGCAGTCGCCTAAGTGGGACAGGCCCATAACTTTACTGCAACCATATTCTAGAAGGATCTCCGTTCCGACAAATGTATATTGGAATTGCACTATTTTTCTGTTTAAGTTAATAAATAAGAATACAAATTGCGACAATTATAATGGTTTACATTCTTTTCAAGATGGTCACTTTAAAATAACCCATTTTCTATCTCCAACATCACTGCTTATTTACATGTGCCTAATATAGCCACCTGTTTATATATACTGGCCTTCTCCTGAGTATTACTAATTGACCCAATCAAACCAACCATGTGCTTAAATAGAAGACAACATCTAAAAAAATAAATAAATGTTTCTGCTAAATCAAGAACTTTCTTGATAGCAAATGTTTTTATTGGGTATAATAAGGGGAGAAGGCAACATTTTGTGGATAAAGGCTTAGAATACATTCATGAAAGACGGTATGGTGGCGCAGTGGTAGATTTGCTACCTTACTGAGCTGGCAGCGCCAGAAACCTGGGTTCAATCCCGACTATGGGTGCTGTCTGTACGGAGATTTGTACATTCTCCCCGTGACCGCGTGGATTTTCTCAGAAATCTTTGATTTCCTCCCACATTCAATAGACGTACAGGTTTGTTGGTTAATTGGCCTAGTATGTGTAAAATTGTCCATAGTGTGTGTAACATAGTGTTAGTGTGCGGTGATCGCTAGACGATATGGACTCGGTGGGCCGAGGGGCCTGTTTCCGCGCTGTATCTATAAACTAAACAAAGATGATGGAGATCTAAATGAAGTGTTGATTTGAATACCTAGTCTATTTAAAAGTCTAGATTTATGAGTAAATCATAATTACTAAAGGATGAATCAGCCCCAATGAACAAGTCACTCAAAGCAATTAACATTGAACTATAATCTGACAATAATTGGTTCACATGGATCTGGCACGAAAAGGACTGTTGAGAGTTCTGAGAATTGATTGAGGATTTCAACGTCCAGGGAATTAAAAGTTGGAGCAAGTTATTTTCCGCAACATCAAGCGTGGGTTTAAACAAAGTAAATCCATTATTAACTTATAAAAGTCTAAGAAATGGAGTTGGGATAAATCTTGAAAATACTTTTGCAACAGACCAGCATGAGAAACCATGTATTTTTTTTAACATATAATATATAAAAATATATATATATATATGGAAAAAATGTACAGTGCCCTCCATAATGTTTGGGACAAAGACCTATCATTTATTTATTTGCCTCTGTACTCCACAATTTGAGATTCGTAACAGAAAAAAATCACGTGGTTAAAGTGCACATTGTCAGATTAAAAAAAAGACAATTTTCACACATTTTGGTTTCATGGTGTAGAGATTATAACGGTGTTTGTACATAGCCCCACCCCATTTCAGAACACCATAATGTTTGGGACACAGCAATGTCATGTAAATGAAAGTAGTGATATGTTTAGTATTTTGTTGCATATCTTGTGCATGCAATGACTGCTTGAAGTCTGCGATTCATGGACATCACCAGTTGCTGGCTGTCTTCTCTGGTGATGCTCTGCCAGACCTGAATTGCAGCCATCTTTAGCTTCTGCTTGTTTTGGTAGTTAGTCCCTTCAGTTTTCTCTTCAGCATATAAAAGGCATGCTCAATTGGGTTCAGATCAGGTGATTGACTTGGCCACTCAGGAATTGACCATCTTTTAGCTTTGAAAAACTCATTTGTTGCTTTAGCAGTGTGTTTGGGATCATTGTCTTGTTCTAGAATGAACTGCCAGCCAATGAGTTTTGAGGCATTTGTTTGAACTTGAGCAGATAGGACGTGTCTATACACTTCAGAGTTCACTATGCTACTACTATCAGCAGTTGTACCATCAATGAAGGTAAGTGAGCCAGTACCTTCAGCAGCCGTGCATGCCCAGGCCATAACACCCCCACCACCGTGCTTCACAGAGGAGGTGGTATTCTTTGGATCTTGGGCAGTTCCTTCTCTCCTCCATACTTTGTTCATGCCATCATTCTGATGTAATTTCATCTTCATCTCATCTGTCCACAAGACCTTTTTCCAGAACTATGGTTGCTCTTGGCAAACTTTAACCTGGCCTTGGTACTTGGAAGTACTTGGCAAACTTTAACCTGGCCTTCCTATTTTTGCGGCTAACCAGTGGTTTGCATCTTGCAGTGTAGCCTCTGTATTTCTATTCATGAAGTCTTCTGCGGACAGCGGTCATTGACAAATCCACACCTGACTCCTGAAGAGTGTTTCGAATCTGTCAGACAGGTGTTTGGGGATTTTCCTTCATTATAGAGGTAATTTATTCTGTCATCAGCTGTGGAGGTCTTCTTTGGCCTGCCAGTCCCTTTGGAATTAGTAAGCTCACCAGTGCTCTCTTTCTTCTTAACGATTTTCCAAACAGTTGATTTTGGTAAGCCTAAGGCTGATGTCTCCAACAGTTTTATTCTTGTTTCTCAGTCTCATAATGGTTTCTTTGACTTTCATTGGCACAACTTTGGTCCTCATGTTAATAAACAGCAATAAAGGTTTTGAACAGTGATGGAAAGAATAGGTGTTGCTAGCTCTCTTATACCTGCATTAAGGAGACAATTAAACACACCTGAGCAATTACAAACACCTGTGAAGCCATGTGTCCCAAGCATTATTGTGCCCTGAAATGGTGGGACTATGCATAAACACAGCTGTAATTTCTACATGGTGAAACCAAAATGAATAAAAAATGGCCTTTATTAAAATTTGATAGGTCTTTGTCCCAAACATTATGGAAGGCACTGTATAGAAAATCTTGAACTTTCCTGGTTGAGGCGTAACCTTGAATTGAGCAAAATTTAACATGCTTGACAAAAATATATGTTGTACACATTTATATAATGTATACAGAAGGTTTTATTGAAGGAAGATGCAATGTATGTTACATCTAATATAACTGAGGAGCAGTCTGAAAGTTTTTAATGGGGAAAGAAAATGGCAGAAACATTTTCAAACAATGATATTGACCTGATGTTATATAAAGGAAAGAAAAATGACTCGGTGGTGAGGGATGTTCGATAAATAAATATACAATCTACTTGGTTTAAAAATAACTACTTGTGTGACACAGCTTGTACTTGTCAAAAATGATGATATTTGTAAATGTACTCTTGCAACTGGAGAAACATACCTTTCTTGTACATTCTCGGTCAAAAGACTGGAGATTCCAGATAAGAAGTTCAATGTACAGACATTGTTTTCCAAATTTTCATGAAGAGGAGGAAAGGGATTGCTGCTTATGAGTACACCAAATTACCATCAGAATACTCCAGATGCGGCATTATATTGATTTTTGTTTTAAATCACGCTTATCCACAAACATTTGTCCCACATGAAATGTGGGTTGTCTTTCTTTTTTTACCAATGTTTAACAAGTTTTCCTGCTATACTCTCACCTCTACAATAAAAACATAGCAATGGAAAGGAAATGAATCTGGTAATCCAATGATTTCTTGAATTGTGGACCACAATCTTTGAAATGAGATGATACACTAAAAATATGAAAAGAGGGCCTGAAAAATCTCTTAATTGAAGCTTTGGAATAAGAAATGTTCTAACATAGAACACTTGGTGAGAAGTCCATATATTCTTTTTAAAAAGCAAACAACTATGGAGTGGTTTTAAGAAAAAGAATATAAAAATATATGGTGTTGCATTTTTGTATGTCAAACCAGGGTAGGAACTTCATAGTGAATGATAGGGCCCTGGGGATTGGAATGGAGCAGAGAGATCAAATAATACGTACTTCATTCCATGATAGAGGCATTGCAGATAGGTAGTGAAGATGCTGGCCATAATCAGTCAGGAAATTGAGTATAGTGGTTGGGATGTTATGTTGTAGCTGTACCAGACTTTGGTGAGACCGCACTTGGAGTATTATGTTCAGTTGTGATCGCCTTGCTATCGGAAAGGTGCATTAAGCTGGAATGAGTGCAGATACATTTTACGAGGATGTTGCCAAGACCCGAGGGCCTGAGGTACAAGGAGAGGTTGGCCAGGCTAGGACTTTATTCTGTCATGGAGTGCAGGAGGTTGAAAGATAATGTCATAAGAGGTGAATAAAATCATGAGGAGAATAGATTGATTGAACAGAGTTTTTTTCCCTAAATGTCAAGAACTAGAGGACATGGGTTTAAGGTAAGAAAGGAAAGAGTCAATAGGAATCTGATGGGCAATCTGTCCACACAGAGGGTGGTAAGTGTATGGAATGAGCTAGCAGATGAAGTAGTTGAGACAAATACAATAACTGTATTTAAAAGACATTTGGAAAGATTTAAAGACATACTAGACCAAGTGCAGGTTGGGTCTGCTCCCGCAACGTACCCATTCCCTACGCGTAGCCCCCAAGGGAGGCGGGGACCTCTAACTCAAGCTGTTCCCGAACGTAAGATTCCAGCACTCCCCTGCCTCTCTCAGCAGTGCGATTTAAAAAAAAATTCCAATTGCACTTGCCCTGCATGTTGCAACAGCAATTCGCCCTCGCCCTCCCATGAGGTGAAAAGTTCAGAGTGTTTCTGTGTTGCAACATTTTATCGAAGTGTGTTAGAAGCTGGCAGGAATGATTTTAATGAAAAATATGAATCAGAATATGTCTGCTCCCCCAACGATGTGGTCTCCCAACGCAATATTCCACCACTCAGCCGTTCCCCCAACACAACTTAACCCGTTCCCGAACATAAGATTCCAGCACTCCCCTTCCTACCTCAGCTGTGGACTTTAAAAAAAAATCCTATTGCGCTTCCCCTGCCTGCCGCATTAGTTCCAACTGCAATACCAATTGGCCCTTCCTCTCCTGTTGAAAAATCCCATTGGGGTGAAAAGTTCCGAGTGTTTCTGTCTTGCAACATTGCATCAAAGTGTGTTGGAAGCTGGGAGGAAAAATTTTAACAGTAAAAATCTTGTTGAAGTTGGCATTTTTAAAACTTTAATCGCGAATAACTTGTCAAATATAGAATGAAATCTTCAATGAAACTGATCACTGTTAGCTGAGCCGTTATGATGTCAACAGTTGAAGCTGGTCATTTTCAATTCAAAGTCTTTTGATTTTGATAAAATTTTGATCTGTAATAATTCAATAATTAAAGCATAAAATGTTCAGTGAAGGTGGTGTGCCTAGAGGGGGAAGGTGGGAATCAGAACATGTAAACATCTTGTGAAAGTTGGCATTTTTAAAGCTTTAATCGTGAAATATAGGATAAAATCCTCACTAGGCTCAGCACAGCTAGCTGAGCCATTGTTACGTCAACAGTTGAAGCTGGCGGTTTTGTCTTTTGACTTTTTTAGACCTTTAACCAGTAATGAGTCGAGAATAAGTCAAGAAATAAAGCATGAAATGATCAATGAAGGTGATCTCTGCCTAGAGGGAAAAAATGTCCATCCGAATATGTAAAAATGTAATCGTTACCGTGTAGTGTGTTTGCGAAGATATAAAGACAACCACATATACACGCACATATAAACACGTGCAAGATCAGACTTTTAATAAGTATATGATGATACGATATGATATAATGGGCCAAACATGGACAAACATGACTAGCTTAGATGGGGCATCATGGCCAGCACATTCAAGCTTGGCTGAAGAGCCTGTTTCCATGCTCTTTGACTGACTCTATACGGGGAATAACGATGAATCAAGAACAAATAGCCCATTCTTTCTCTGGGAAACAAAGGAAAAATTCTTTAGGAAATGGGAATTTTAAATTGAAAGTGAAAACGATGTTGAAAGTGATACTTTAATTCTTTGTTCTATTCCTGACCAGGTTTCCCCTTTCTTGCTTCCTACACTTTTGCAATGAATCTCACCATAAACTCAAAATGCATCCTTCGAATCAGGCACAATCTTCTGGTATTTGGATTAAACATACAGTGTGGAAACAGGCACTTCAGCCCACCTAATCCATGCCGACCAGTATATACCCTGTATACTAGCACTACCCTACACACAGGGGACAATTTACATAGAAATTAGGTGCAGGAGTAGGCCATTCGGCCTTTCGAGCCTGCACCGCCATTCAATATGATCATGGCTGATCATCCAACTCAGTATCCCGTACTTGCCTTCTCTCCATACCCTCTGATCCCCTTAGCCACAAGGGCCACATCTAACTCCCTCTTAAATATAGCCAATGAACTGGCCTCAACTACCCTCTGCGGCAGAGAGTTCCAGAGACCCACTACTCTCTGTGTGAAAAAAGTCCTTCTCATTTCCCCCTTATCCTTAAGCTGTGACCCCTTGTCCTGGACCTCCCCAACATCGGGAACAATCTTCCTGCATCTAGCCTGTCCAACCGCTTAAGAATTTTGTAAGTTTCTATAAGATCGCCTCTCAATCTCCTAAATTCTAGAGAGTATAAACCGAGTCTATGCAGTCTTTGTTCATAAGACAGTCCTGACATCCCAGGAATCAGTCTGGTGAACCTTCTCTGCACTCCCTCTATGGCAAGGATGTCCTTCCTCAGATTTGGAGACCAGAACTGTACGCAATACTCCAGGTGTGGTCTCACCAAGACCCTATACAACTGAAGTAGAACCTCCCTGCTCCTATACTCAAATCCTTTTGCTATGAAAGCTAACATACCATTCACTTTCTTCACTGCCTGCTGCACCTGCATGCCTACTTTCAATGACTGGTGTACCATGACACCCAGGTCACGCTGCATCTCCCCTTTTCCTAATCGGCCTCCATTTAGATAATCCATTTACAGAGCAACTTAACCTACAAACCTGCGCGTCTTTGGAGTGTGGGAGGAAACTGGCGCACCCAGATAAAAACCGACGCGGTCATAGGGAAAATGTACAGACAACAACCGTAGTCAGGATCGAACTCGGGTCTCTGGCGTTGTAAGGCAGTAACTACTGCCGTGCCACTGTGCCGACCCTTCTGGTCTCAATATGGAATTCCCCAATTTCCTCCTCGACGTGCTATTCCTGTTGAAACCTTTTATTTCATTTGATTCCTCATTGCCGTTCCTCATCTTGCACCATCATCTCCTTGTCGCTTAATCTCTCCTCCATCAACCCCGACCATTTACTCGGATTGTGTTATTTGTTCCCATCCTGCACACTAAGCTTGCATCTTAAAATTTGTTTTTCTCTCATTTTTTTCCATTACTGGAGAAGGCTATTGACCTAAAAGTCATGTTTCTCTACAAATTATGCCTGACCATCTGAATTTTTTGAACATAATAAATCAAAGCAGGGTCGGAGGAGTAAACCACTTGACACCACCTGCCTAGTTGGGAAATTCATGATTCATCACCAATTTCCTGTAATAACCGCACATTCAATGATTTCCTTGGTACCCAAAAATCTACTGCTTGCTATGTTGAATAAACTCACTGACTGGCTCCACAGCCATCTTCAATAGGGAAATTCCAAGATTTACCAAACTCTGGATGAAGAAATTCCTTCTCATCTCTGTTCGGAATGGGCAACCACTTATTTTGAGTCTCTGGACAAGCCAGTCATGGTTCATGTGAACCCTGGATCTACCCTTAAAGCCCCATTTTTAAAAATTGTATGTTTCAATGAGCTCAAGATATGCAGGTTTGTAGGTTAATGGGGTTCTGTAAACATTGCCTCTAATGTGTAGGATGAGACACTGGGGATAACGTAGAACTAGTATATGGGCGTCGATTGTCGGCATGGACTCAGTGAGTCGATGGGCCTGTTTCCACACTGTATCTCTAAACTAAAAACTCACATTTTAAGCATTAACGATTTTTTTAATTGCTGTCCGCTAACTCCTCAAACTGCATGCTGGTTTACTTATGAGATAATCTACCTGTTTAAGCATAAGCCATTACCTGCTGAATGCTTATTTTGTTAAGCACTAAATAGACAAAGGTGCATTACCAATTTAATATTAAATAGCTATTTAGCTATTTATCATTGTTCCCTTGCAAACACGAAAGAACATAAGTTCATGCAGGACATGGCTGGGAGTGGGTTGTGTAAGCATATTCAGCTGTGCAGAAAATATGCAGTGCCACTAGTGTAACTTTTACCGTCAGGCATGGGTTTAAACAAATTGCAAAATGTGGCTATGAGCAAACTCTTCAAAGAATTTAGCCATTCGATTGAAAAAGTGCAACGTTTGTTGTGAAAATGCTGACCAGGTTAGCAGAGATTCCTGGAGTGTGCACATGTGCAGCTAAACTAGAAATTGCTGTAAGTGATTCCCTGCTTCTCCACAAGCGCAGCTGTTTGGCAGAGATCTCCAGTATAATCTGCAGGCATTGCTGAAGTGAAGAGACTTTAAAGGTACTTGTAGACTGCAAGAACCCTGTAAACATTAGGCTCAGTTGCATGGTACGTTGTTGTAATTACTGTTTAACAACCACTCTTGCACTAAGCCAAATGAGTAGATCGTTATTCTAGCAGATGAATACTTCAAAATGTTTAGCGCATATTAAAATAATATTTTACCTTGTACCTTAACCCCATGTGAATATTCTGGTTTCTATTTCATGCTATGTAAAATGTTTCAAACATGTTTAAAAAATGTGCTTTTGTAACTTTTGGTTTATTTGTTGGAGGAATTCTACATTGTGATTAGCTGCTACAAAAATATATTAGAAAGAAAAGTTGAAAATCATGTTTCAAGTCTTCTGTTTCCAATACATCTGAATCTAATGAACTATTAAAACAAAATACAAAAATGCAATTATTGGAGAAAGAAAGGTCATGCATTATACCAAAAAAAAGAGACATAAAGTGCTGGAGTAACTCAGTCGGTCAGGCAGCTTCTCTGGAGAACCTGGATAGATGACCTTTCAGAGTGAAGAAGGGCCCCAATCTGAAACGTTACCTATCCATGTTCTCCAGAAAAGCTGCCTGACCCACTGATTCACCCCAGCACTTTATGTCTTGTCTTTGTAAACCTGCATCTGCAGTTCCTTGTATCTCTATAAATGATACCATATGTTTTTACAGATCTTGCCAAGTATTTCACCCCTCACAATCCAAACTACTCACATTTCCCCCAGCCGATTCCGCTGATTTCAGAGAGCAAATAATCACCCGATATAATACCATGATGTAAACACATCAAAAGAGAATGAATATGAATCAATTTCCTATAAAGGTGACCAGAATCCTCATAGAATGGAGGCCACAACATGCTAACCACTAACACATAGTACCGTTTTCTGGGATGTAAGAAATACTAGAAGAAAAAATGTAATGGAGGATTAACAGTGGGAAATATTATAAGAATTTGGACAACAGTAGCCAACATCAGTAAAACACTGTTATTCTTTGGATACTGGATTTGTGTCTGGTCACCACTGTACTAAAAGGGTAAAGGATACTGGGCATGTACTCTCTGGAAAAGACAAGGTTTAGAAGTAGTACAACTGCTGGTTTTGATATTCCAAATGGATTAGTTGATACCAATTATGAAAAGATATTGCAAAACTTCCAGTACAGTAGAACCAGAGAGGACACAACCTACGCTTGCAAATGGGTGGATTTAATTTAAAACTAAACTGTGGAAATGCTAACTGGCGCCTTTTTGAAAAGATTTGCTTTAGAAATCCAGTAGCCAAAGCATCTTGATAACTCCAGCATTCAAATTCTAGGAAATTGCAACAAAAGTGACTTGCATTGTAACTACGCCAATCTATAATTTCCAGCGATTTGTGTCACTCTGGCTTTCCTAAAGAGAAGTAAAGACCAATGACCAATTAGAATGACTGTATGTAATCCAGTGTTTCACATGTGAAAATGAGATCATTGGAGATCCTGCTGCAATGTGATTCAATATTATAGTTTCTGATCAGTTATTAATAAATATTGGTACATAACATAGGTTACATGGGTTTAAGGTGAAAATTAAATGATTTAACAGGAATCTGAGGGGTAACGTTTTCACACAAAGGGTGGTGGATGTATGGAACAAGCCGCCTGAGGAGGTAGTCGAGGCAGAGACTATCCCAATATTTAAGAAACAGTTAGACAGGTACATGGATAGGGCAGGTTTGGAGGGATATGGACCAAATGCAGGCAGATGGGACTAGTGTAGCTGGGACATGTTGGCCAGTGTGGGCAAGTTGGGCTGAAAGGCCTGTTCCCACACTGTATCACTCTATGATTCTAACACTCAATCTAAAGAGAATTCTTGGACACATTGTTCAATATAAATCAAACATTATCATACCTGTATCTGGCTGGAGGCGCATGTTCAATCTAATATTCAATCTGAAGAGAATAACATTCAATCTAAAGGGCATTGTTAAATATAAATCATATATATGTCTGGAGGAGCATAAGTTCAGCATAGTGCTCCTGCAGAGGTTGGCAAATGTAGCAGCACTACTTAAAAAGGAAGGGATGAGAAACCATGGACTGCAATTATACATGATTGCAGTCCATGTTTTCTCTTCTCCCTTTTATCGTTTCTGTCTGGAGGAGCATGTTCAATCTAACATACAGGATATGATAACTGAAAGACACAGAGTATATTATAAAGGACGTGACAACCAGATACTTTGAAAATCATCATTACATTTAGACAAAATCAACAAGGATTTACGAAAGAGAAAACATGTTTGACAAACCTACTGAAGTTTTCTAAGGGTGCAACTTGTAGACCAGATAAAGGGCACTATGGGCATGATGTGTTTGGATTGATTTATAGACATGAAATTAGGAATAAATGGATCATTCTCTGAGCTCCTGTTATTCTCAATTTGCTTCGAGGATTTGATTGAGGGAACTGTTGATACTATTTCAAAATCTGTCGACAATACAAAACTGAGCATGACTGTAACTTGTGGATAGTATGCAAAAAGACTTCAAGGTGATTTAGAAAATTTGAATGGGCAAGTACATAGCAAATGCAGAATAATGTGAATTGATGTGGTTAACCACTTTTGCAGGTGAAACCAGAAAGGCAGACTATTATTAAAATGGTGATAGACCAAGAAATGTTGATGTATAAAGAGCCTGGAGATCTTTGCCACTGAAAGCTTGTGCAGCAAGATGGTACATTGACCCAAATTCCAAGGGCCTTTGAGTACAAGAGGATAACACACTGCAATGGTACATGGCCTTGGTATTGTATTTAGTTTTTGACTTCTGAGTAAGAAAGAATATACTTGGCACAGAGGGAATTTGGTAACTCAAATTTCACTGTACCTTAATTGGTACATGTGACAATTAAATTGCATCTTGAATGCAATAACATTTGCCTTATAGATTCCTAGGATGGTTGGACTGTCACATGAAATAGGGTTGACTGAGCCTGTATTTACTAGAATTTAAAAGAAGGAGAGCAAATATCATTGAAGTATACAAATAAATAACATACTGGATGCAGAAGGATGTTTTCTCTGCCTATGGGAACATAATGTTGTGTTAGAGGACCACCCATGATCGCATTGCATGGCAGAGCATGCTATTTATTTAAATTGTCTGTATTTTTATGTTAGCTGCTGATGTCATCAATCAAACCACTCTTCCTTAGATGTAACTTTTGTCTTTGTGAAACTTAGAATGAGTGTGGACAGGTGATCGGTGGTCAGTATGGCCTCAGTGGGTCGAATGGCCTGTTTCCATCTCTAAACCAAACCAAAACTAAACTGATGTTAGGTCACCAACCTGAAACATTAATTGTGTTTTACTCTCATGGCTAAAATGTTCCTGTCTTGGATTTTCTATGGATGTACTGCGGTAAATATCTTGACTGGTACTTCATGGCCAGATAGGGTGATTCCAATGCACAGAAATGCAAGAGGCTGCAGAGCATGGTGGATTCAGCCTTGTTCATCATGGACACATTATGGTTTGCCCTGAACCCTACTGTAAATTCCACACTAATTCCAAATCAATGACTGATAAAAGACTCTTTGGTGACAAATATAGCCAAATTTATTCTGACTTGGGCAATTGTACCATCTCACTATTATCAGTTTGGACAAAACTGCCTCAATACAATGGATAAAATCTTTAATAGTACCAAACTAGGCATAGGTCTTGGAGAATTTATGATCTTTGCACAATTATTCTTCTGCAGTTAGGATAAACTACATTGCACTTTCACACAATATATTTAAATTGCTGCCTTTCCAATTACATGAAACTTCACATTCAGCCATTTCCTTAATTAGCCAAACGGGATTCTGAACTGCAGTCTGACCTGCACTGACTTCATTTTTCTGTGCACTGTTTTTAAAAAATAAACTTTTGTTTGGCACATTATCGAAGACCTTCTAAAACTCCAAATTAACCACATTAACTCACTTTAATTGGCTCTGCCAGTCGCAATGTCAAATAAGTCCAACAGATTTGTCAAACTAAAATTCATGTTAACTGCACAATTTTATTATTATTTTCCAAGCTCATGTTTATTTTTGTAGTTTGTCTTCCTAAACACCCATAAATACCAGATCATCAATTAAACATTCCCAAAGTATACAATATTGGATCTAAAATTGTAGTTCCCTCATTGGTTCCTGAATATAGTGTTCTAGAAATCTAGTTCTTATCGACTCCATGAATCCATCCTTCATACTATTTCTGCTCTTTTGCTTTTCCCAGTCAATATGTAAATTGTAGTCCCTCAACATTACTGTGTTGGCCTTATGACAAAGTACTCTACTCATGCTATGCATTACAGTTTCTGTTTGGATGTCTTTATATATAATTCAGAACAATGTTTTCTGTTCCTCGCTAATTTTTAACTCCATCCAAACAGATTCCTTGACCTTCTGCACCATGATCCATTTTTCTATTGCCTTTATCGTATTCTTTAATTTCAGGCCACCTCTTTTAAAAGTTAACTATCCTGGAATATATTAATTCCCAAACTTGGACTTTTTCCAACGCCCCTCTAATGGCTATTAGATTTTACACATTTGGCCCAAGGTGGCTTCAGAGCTTTAGTAGCACATTGTAACGTGTGATATTAGGTTAGATCAACGTAGTTCTCCAAGTAAGGAACTTCTAATATGTCATGAGATTATGCTCTGCACAAAGATTGGATCTGACATTTGTGAGCCAATCCTTGTTTGTTAACCATCTCTAAACTATGTCTGAGCTTGTTAACTATCTCTAAAGTAAACTAAACTAAACTAAACCAAGGAGACCGTCTTACCTCACAGACTTTGTGCTGAGAACACTAAGAATTATTTGTAATATTTATGGATACCAGGAATTTTGAATAATTGCCTGCAGTTTGCATCTATGTAGTTTGGCATGTTTGTTAAGATACATGGGGATTTAAACACAAGGCACCATCAACTCATTGTGACAGTTGCAAGGCAAAACCAAGAGAAATTGGTATACAAGGATTGCAAACAATTCTTGCTCTTCACCCAACATACATGGAAATGGAAGTGAAGCTGGAGACTTGCTTAACAACGGGGAATGACTCAGAAAGATCCAATTCTTGGCCAAGGCTCAGCCACAATCTTATGAGAATTTGTAACTTAAACAAATACCACACTGTAAATGTATAAATGTCATTGACATCCTACGCCAATGAATATTAGTCAATGTAAAGAACAAAAGTACCATCAAATCAATTTAGTAACTCTTCACAAAATGCAAGAATCCCACAATTAAATATCCCGTGAGTTAAACTAAAGTGGATTATGATAACAATAGCAGTATAGTCTTAACTGTTGGACCATTAAAGACAAATTAAACACAATTAAAGATAATAAAAAGCTCATTTTATTCCTATTATGTATGAGTGCTATGATTGTGACCTCTGTTTCTTCTGCTATTACAATAAAAGACCACAAATTGGCATGCCAGCAACTCAAACCAGCTTTAGTAATGCATTAAAATAATTGCTTAATGTGTAACAAGTAAATATATCAGAAATATCTTCCTTAATGCTTCTCCTTCGGTGTCCACCGTGTTCTAGTATCAACATCATGTCAGTCGTAACTAGAAAATGGCTAACCACAATGTTTGTCTTAAAAGGTCATTTGATACACTTCCATACTCTAGGGAAGGAAAAATTGTTGTCCTTTCCTGGTTCATGTCTCCAAACCTCAAACAATATGGTTAAAAAAAGGAGAGCAACTGAAGGAACCCGGCAGGTCAGATAGCATCTGAGGAGGGAAATGGACAGCCGACATTTTGGGTTAAGATCCTTCATCCAAACTGATCCAGTCTACAGATTCCAGTCTATTGCACCAACTATGTGATTGATTCCTCTTTTACTTTTGAAATGACCTAGACCTTCATTGTCAAGAAGACAGTCACCAATTATATTGGCAGCTCGCAAGACCACATCTGGAATATTGCGTGGAGGTCTGATCTCCCTATGCCTAGAGGAGCATGCAAAGACAGCTCCAGCAAGCTGTGTTCAACCCTAACCCAATATGCTGCGTGTGAGGAATTGGTATGTATGGGATTGAATAGCTTATTCCTGCTTTTCCTTCCATCCTTGAAGATTTAATGATGGGAAACAGATGCTTTAATTCCAAAGACAGCAATATTCTCACGAATGATTGCAAAAGTATCAGTGGCTACTCTTCTTGTTCTCACAATTATGACTGAAAATTTATTTCTGATCTCTATACTGACCCTTGGTAGCATTATGCACTATGGTAGCATTATGCACATGTTTTATGACGACACCCAGCTCTAGCTTACTCTGCTTTTCTCCAGCACTGTCTATTAATTGTCCGTCTGTTTGAATGGTATCCAGCATTGGATTAGCAGAAATCAGGAAGATTTTGAACAGTCCACGTGTAATCGCGGTCTAACCCTGGATTTATAGGTGGCAGCCTTCAGTTCAAAAACTGGAAAGGACATTTCTCTAATAAAGGAATGGTTCCTCTAATCTGATCAACATTTCTTCCAGGTATCTCCTCATTCTTTCGAAAAGGAACTCAGGCCCCATCGACCAAAGTAGATATCAGGCTGATTACTTTTTGGTGGGTGGTGTGGAGAGCTAGTGTGAATGGAAAGAAAATAAATGTAGTGCTGGGCGGGCGGGGGGGGGGCGGGGGGGGGGGGGGAAGAATTGGGATGGAGTTAATTGTGAAAATGTTATGGCTTGAGGGATGAGTTGATGGGAGACTATTTTGGGATGGGACATTTAGTTAGTATTGGAGTGACTCCATTGGTATACGGGCAGATAGGGGCTGAAACTGGTGAGGTGATGGTGGTGGGCACTAAGTTGGCACCGGGTGGTGGAGGACTGATACGGTGTTGGGGATATCAAGGATTTGAGCTGCTGTTAGGGATGAAGGACAGAACTATGTTGCCTAATGGGGTTCATGACTAGTGTTAAGGGTGCAGGATTGAGTTTGTATCCATTAACCAGGGGCTGCTTGTATTGGAAAAAATGGGACCTTAGCAGTAGGACAATCCATCTCAGACCCCAATTATCTATCAGCAACTTAATTGCAGTCCCCCCATCAATTCCCAACACCAACAGTGCCACCAACCCCTCACCTGAACACCACCTCAAGTCCGTGCCCCTCCCATACCACACTACAGATCCCCTTCCCTCCAGCAAATACCATCTCTGTCCCCCCCCCTTCCACAGACACCATCTCATGTCCCCACTCATGGAGTCATATAGCATGGAAACAAGCCCTTTGGCCCAATATGCCTACATTTACCAATCTGTCCCATCTACGCTAGTCCCACCAGCCTGTGTTTAGCCCATATCCCTCTAAACCTGTCCTATCCATGTATCTGCTTGATGTTTTTTTACATTTTGCAATAATACCTGCCTCAACTACCTCAACAACTCATTCCAGACACCCACCAACCTTTGTGTAAAAAAGTTACCCCTTAAATCATTACCCCCTCCCCTTAAATGCATATCCTCTAGTTCTCGATTACCCTACTCTAAGCAAGAGACTCTGTGTGTTTACCTAATTCATTCCTCTTTTGATTTTGCACACTACTATAAGGTCATCCCTCATCCTTCTATGCTCCAAGGAATAAAGACCTAGACTGCTCAACTTCTCCCTATACTTCAGTCCCTTAAGTCCTGGCAACATCCTTGTAAATCTTCTCTGCATCCTTTCCAGCTTCACAACATCCTTCCTATAACATGGTGCCCAAAACTGAACACAATACTAAATGTGGCCTCACCAACGTCTTATATAACTGTAACATGTCTTCCCAACTTCGATACTCAATAGTATGACTGATGAAGGCTAATGTGCTGAAAGCCTTTTTGACCAGCCTATCTAATTGTGATGTTACTTACAAGGAATTATGTACCTGCACTCCTAGATCCTTAGGTTTGGAGGGTCTGGCTGCTTTGATTCCAGAGGGGTCCCACTCTCTCTCTGATTACCCTTTTCCTCTTTAAGTTTCTTGGGATTATCCTTAATGCAACTTGCCAGAGCAATCACCTGTCCCCTTTTTGCCCTGCTGATTTCGTTTTTTTGTTTGTTCCCTAGTTCTGAAACTCCTCCCTACTTAAGCCCAGCTCCTTATACCTGCCCCATACCTCCTTCTTACTCTCGACCAGAGCCTCAATTTCCCTCATTGTCCAAGCTTCCTTATGCTCACCTGCCTTGCCCCTCACTCTAACACGGGTGCATGTCCTGAACTCTTGTCAGCGTACTTTTAAAAACATCCCACTTTCCTGATGTTCCTTTTTCTTCAAACAGCCTAATCCAATCAACTTGAGCGAGTTGCTTTTTCATACCCTCAAAGTTGGCCTTGCCCCAATTTCAGTTTAGTTTAGTTTATTGTCACCTGTACCGAGGTGAAAAGCTTTTGTTGCGTGCTAACCAGTCAGCAGAGAAACAATACACGATTACCATCGATCCATTTACTGTGTATAGATACATGATAAGGGAATAACATTCAGTGCATGGTAAAGCCAGCAAAGACCAATCAAGGATAGTCTGAGGGTGACCAAAGATATAGATAGTAGTTCAGCACTGCTCTTTGATAACAGCTGGAAAGAAACTGTCCCTGAATCTGGTGTTGTGCGTTTTCACACTTCTGTACCTTTTGTCTGATGGGAAAGGGGGGAAGAGGGGGTGGCCAGGGTGTGACTCGTCCCTGATTATGCAGCTGGCCTTGCTGAGGCAGCGTGAGGTATAAATTGAGTCAATAGACGGGAGGTTGGTTTGTGTGATTGTCTGGTATGCGTTCACAATTCGCTGCAATTTCTTGCGGTCTTGGATGGAACTGTTCCCAGACCAAGCTGTGATGCATCCAGATAAAATGTTTTCTATGGTGCATCTGTAGAATTTACAATTTTAACTCGTGGGCCCGCCCTGTCTCTATCTATAACTATCTTAAACCTAATAGAACAGTGGTCGCTGGTCCCAAATGGCTCTTCTACAAACACTTCATCCACTTGCCACTACAAATTTCCCAAGACTGGATCAAGTGTCGCCCTCGCCGGTGAGGGACCCTCTACATATTGCTGGAGGAAACTTTCCTGAACACATTTGACAAATTCTGCCCTGTCTACTTTTGCACCATGACATTCGTAGTCAGTATTGGGAAAGTTAAATTCCCCTACTATGACAACTTTATTGGTCCTGCAGCTGCCTGTAATCCCCTGGCATTTTCTAATTTCCGTTGACTATTTGGGGGCCTGTACACCTCCAACCAGTTGATCATCCCTTTCTTGTTCTTCAGCTACACCCATATAACCTCACTCGATGAACCATCAGTGATGTCATCTCTGGCCACTACCTTGACATCCTCCTTAATTAATAACGCAACACTAACCTCGGTCTCTCCTGAAGCAACAGTACCCTGGAACAATGAGTTGCCAGCCCTGCACATCTCTTAATCAGGTTATTGTAATGGCCACAATGCCCCAGTCACACCTACTTATCCATGCCCTGGGGTGGAAGATTGCAACCGTCACGTGGTCCGCCCTGTTTCGACTAATGCAATCAACTCGACGTGCACAAACGGAAGATCAAATAGAACAAGTTGTCCTACAACTTTAAGGGCCTGTCCCACCAGCATGCAACTCTATGCGATGAACGCGATCAAACTAGAAGCGGGGGCCGCGCGGAGGTCGGGTGATCCCCTGTACAGGGCCGTTCCCACCAGCATGCACCTGCATGCGGCAAGCGCAACCAAACCGGCAGTAGGGGCGCGCGGAGGTCGGGTGAGTGGCGCAACGCGTCACAAAGTGAGGCGAACCTGGAGCGAAGTCGAAGGTAAGTTCGCCAGGACAGAGAGGGGCACACAGAGAGGGGCACAGAGGCACACACACACAGAGGGCCACGGAGCCACACACATAGAGGGTCACGGAGGCACCTACAGATAGGTTCACGGAGGCACGATGTCGGGGCGGTGTGTAAACGTCGAGGCGACTGCGAGCCGACAAGCCGTTGCCGCGCTGAATTTTTCGACATAGTCAGTTTTTCGGAGCCCCGCGCGGTGTCGGGACGAACACGGGACGAACTCCGCACAATTCCGCACGGCTCCGGCGATCGAAGTGGGACCGGCCCCGCGACGCCGGACAGCTCAAGCGACCACGTTAGGTCGCGCTAATCGCATAGAGTTGCATGCTGGTGGGACAGGCCCTTTAGGCTGTGCACGCCACGAAAGAAGATCCATGCCCTCAGCTCATCTGCTTTACCCGCAAGACCTTTTGCATTAAAATAAGTGCAGTTTAAACCAACAATCCTCCCTGCCTTTCTCCTGCCTATTCTGCCCATTGTGAATTCTGCTTATATTGTGAATTCTGACCTCAGCAGTGGGAGAATCCATCTCAGCCCTTAATTATCCAGAAGGAACATCAGCTCAATTCCCCATGAATCCCCAACACGAATGGTATCACCTCACCCAAACACCACCTGAGGTCCCCACCCCACCCCCAAATATCACCTCGGGCCCTCTCCCTCCACCCCCCATCCCTCTCCCCACCCCACCACGTCAAAACATGTCCCCATCCCTCCATCAAATACCACCCCAGTCCCCTCCCCCTTCTACAAACACCATCTTAGGTGCCCTTTCCTCTCCCAAACATCACATCAGGTCCCCACCTCTCTCCCCAACGGCCACCCCACGCCCCCACTTCCCGACACAACCCCAGAGTACACCCCATGCCCCACCACCAGCCCCCTTCCCCCAACCAGACTCCACCATCATCAACTCGGATCCCACCTCCCAATACACTTGTCACTCCCCCTAGTGGCAGTGTCCCGTGTCCCCAGCTCGCCTCGCAGATTTGAGATATTCGAGAGCTGGAGCCTGCAAAACTCGTTCTTGGTCAATGAGTGATTTTTATTTTATTATCCAGAACCAATTCACTTTCGACACCTGAAGCGACTAGTCCGATTATTATTTTTCTTTATGTATAAATTATTTTGCCATTAAAGGTGAAGCGTGGTTTATTTTCGGTGACACAATAGCCCTTAGGTGTTGGAATCCGGGGCATAAAATAATAAATAAGCTGCAGGAAGTCAGTGGGCCAGGCAGCGTCTGTGGAGGCAGAGGGATAATTGGCATTCCGATCGAGACACCGCGGCCACTGTCCATCTGCCTCTACAGATACTGCCTGACCCGCTCAGGTTTCTGCAGCAACCTGTTTTTATGATTTGTTTTCGATCAGCGATCATCTTTAGATGGATGTAGCAATTTGATTGAATGCCCAGATATTAAGTGATGGATCTGGGAAGCAGGAGATTTATATTCACTGTGTCCAGCGCACACATACCATTGCAAAACGTCCAGAATTCAGAGAGAAGTCCAGAGAATGCCTGTTGTCGTTGCTGTCTTTCCCGCTTCACAGATCCATTGTTCAATTTATTAATGGAGAAGGGAGCATATTCAATGACATTTACAGTTCGATAGTACTCCCGAGCCATCTAAAGCAACAACCGTTCTTGGCTTTCATTTAAAAAATGCCCTCGTTAAGAGTCTCGGCCCGAAACGTTACCCATTCATTCTCTGCAGAGATGCTGCATGTCCCGCTGAGTTACCCCAGCATTTTGTATCTACTACCCTTGTTATGCTCATTTCTTAATTTTCCAGATAAATTAGATTCTAAGTTACTTGTACGGGACGTACATTGGGAAGAGGCACCATTGACCGCACATTAAGGAATACACGACTCTCTGCCTTATTATTCTCCACACTTTTCTCTCGTGGCGTTCAAATAATACTCTGCATGGATCGTCCCAGTAACTCTTACAACGGGCCATATCGAATAATGGCCTTGGTTTGTTGCGGCTGTTAGCTTGGCGCGCACTTGCCTGGGAATTATGTAAACCCCGCGAATTCAAGACCCTCGCCGATTCTTGGCGCCTTGGGGCCATAATCCAGGGCGATACATCATTGTAACACCGAGATGGCTGGTAGTTCAAAACCAAAAGTTAGAATTGTAGGATGGCCCTCCGTAGGAGGTGGAAATTGTCTAATAGTATCTCTACAGACCGTTTGGGACAATTGCTTTCCTCTTTTGTTTCTGGTACTCATTTCTCTTTGAAAGTTAGTATTGAATTCTGTTCCATATTCCTTCAGAGAGTACATTTCAGATCACAACAATCTGATATGTGAACAAAAAACTGAACCCAGTTTATAAACACACACACACGCACAATCTACTTATTTTGTAAAATTATATTTACATCAATATAACAATAAAACAATACATTTTTAGAGGACTGAGAAGTCCATTGTTCACCCAGTTAGTGGTTTCACACCAATACATTAAACCATTGACAGGTCAGCATCAGCAACATAAGAATTATTCACACTCTTTACAACCAGAGCTTTGCTACAAAATGTAAAACACTTGGAAAATATTAGCACAAAACACGTACAAAAATATTTTCTAAAAATTTTCCAAATTAATTGGCAGGAATTGAACCGTTTCGCCAGCTTGTGGGGGTTGTTGGCGATTTGACGATTGCCGAGCTCAGTCTTTTAAGGCCGGGTATTTACATGCAGACATATAGAATCGTCCACAATAAACAAGGCACCAAAAAATCTCATCATGCAGTGTTTAAATGTGAAAGTACGAAACATCCACTTGCGATTTAAACTAACACGGGATAAAGTTGCCTCAGTACATCTCTGATCAGGTCTAAATTCTCTCATCCCATTTGGGCTTTCCCTGGACCAGATTTTCCCTGGAAATTTTCCCTGGAAGGCATTAAAACATGAATTGTTTGCTGTACACATCGTATTAAACATTAAGACTTCAGCAAAAGGAAGCCTGTTTCTGGTTATCTTGTTTCATCTGATTAGAGAGCTCTTATATCGCTTATCATGCTTAGCTTTTTTTTTTCTTGTTGAAAGTATTAGTGACGAATGAAAATAAAAGTGCCGAAGTTAGTTTCCTCAGACTAACATTCGCTGCTCTTTCCACAACCCCCCCCACCCTCCCCCCACCCCCCTGTTTCCCCCATCCACGCACAAGTTTCCCCGCAATAACACATTCGCCGCCTTAAACCCGTTCCCTCCGTCTTCGATCGCATTCAACCATTTCACACTGGATGCGATGAGAAACGGCTATGGAGAAAGGGCTGGTCCCGCCGAACCTTGGACGGTGAAGTGCAGGTGACAGACTTTGCTGACTAACTTGGCCGTTGAGCGAAATCACAGACCCTGCACTGCAAAATACATGTTTTTCCTCTCTCTTTAAAAAAAGTTGTCAAGGGAACACATTTAAGAAGAAAAGCGTGCTTTCCCCAAAGATCTTCAGAGGAGCGAGGGGCTCGGGTTCCTTGAGACGACGTCGGAGGAAGGAGCAAAACAGAACCATGCTGCTGTCGGAAACCCGGGTGCAATCTGCCATAAATACTCTGCCTGCGCCCCCGAGGTTCTTAGCCTGTGGGTGCAGTAGTGTCATTTTACTGCGGGTGTGTGTGTGTTTCCCCCCCTCCCCCAGTTTACATTGTCCTGGGCGGACAGATGGGCAAGGGGTTGCTCCCGCTGCCGCAGAGAGTCGCCACCGTGGAACCGGCCGCCCTCTCGCTGGCGAGCTTTTTCTCCTTCTGCCTCAAGTGGATCTTGGTGTGCCTCTTCCTCTCGTCGCTCCTGGCGAACTTCCTGCCGCAGAAGTCGCAAGAGAAAGGCTTCTCGCCGGTGTGGGTGCGGATGTGGGTGGTGAGGTGGTCGCTCCGGCTGAAGTTCCTCATGCAGATGCGGCACTGGAAAGGTTTGTGGCCGGTGTGGATGCGGATGTGCCGGGTGAGCTCGTCAGAGCGGGAGAAGCGGCGGTCGCAGCCTTCGGCCGGGCACGGGTAAGGTCTCTCGTGGACCGGGGTCTTGCTGGGTCGGTTTGGGTATTTCCTGAGCCGGATGGGCCGGAGAGGTAAGTTGTGTCCGCCGTAAGCGCTGGGCAGCCTTGAGCCCTCTCCTGCCGGGGTACCCAAGGTGAAGTTTCTGATGGTGGAGAGGGGGGTCAGAGGCGGTGCCATCCTACCTGGGTCCACCGGGCAGGAGAAAGGCTTGCGCTCGCTGCCCGGGTGGATATCCCGATGCGGGTGCTGAGGTTGGAAGATGCTGCTGTAGTCCGGCAGGATGGGGAATAAAGTGCTGTCCACCATGGGTTTTGGCGAAGGGTAGGAGGGGGGAGGAGGGTAGCCGAGGCTGCCGGCGGGGGTGCTGTAGAAAGGAGTCGGGTCCTGATACATCTCCCCGCAGGTGTACGGAGGTGGCGGCGAGTACATGTGCTCCATCTCGTTCTGGCTCTGCGCCATGGTGCAACTGAGGGAGCTCGGGAGGGGGTTTGGAGAAGCCGTGGACGCGGAAGAGGACGACGAGGGAGAGGACGACGCGGGGATCCCGAAGATCCCGGCGCTCACTATGATGCCTTCAGAACTCCAATTGGCACCGGCGCATTGAGATTCAATGGAAAACTTCCCCGTGTAGCCCAGAGTCTGGGTGCGGTGAGCGGAGGGTAGGTGGTAGCTGCTGTGATACGGTAAATCGAGGGATCTTTTGTCGCCGCCCATGTCCACGTTGAGTATTCCATCTGAAAAGTAAATGAGATGAGTTGGTCGGTGTTCCGAAGGATAGACACATGGCACAGTTTTCAGACAGATTTGGACGAGTAACTAACTGGGTGTGAATGAGAACACGGTCCGTAAAAAAAAAACCAGGCGCACCTGAGACACAAAACCCCTGGAAATACTCTGGGCAAGTCAACAACACACCACAAGCTGGGCGTCAGACTAAACAATCGCCTCCAGCGAAGAGACTTTGAACAATTCCACCCACCGCGATCTATTAACCGGGGAGTCAAACACAAAGTACTGGAGTAACTCAGCGGGTCAGCATCTTTGGTCTGAAGAAGGGTCCCGATGCGAAACATCGCCTGTCCATTCCTTCCACGAGTGCCCCGCGGAGTTACTCCAGCACTTTGTGGGGGTTGTTTTTTACTCAGGATTACGGTTCATCACGATCTTTAACTTTTGTTTTGTTATAAAACAGCGGCATATTTATTCGATTTTCATCTCTAGGTTCACGCGGTTTAATAAACGTCGCTGCTGGCTTGCCCGCGAAAAGAATGAATGAGAGGGAAAGTGATCGCCGCTACGCTACTACTACAGTAGTGTTGTGGCTTGAAGCGAGGAGTGGAGAGGTCGGTCCCTGCGTGGGGTTTGCCAGCGGCAGCGGCGGCGGCGGTCCGGCGAAGAAGCTCCGGTGCAAGTGGCGCAACGGTGCACAGGTAGGTAGGGTAGGTAGGGTAGGTGCTCAGTACGCTAAAGTCGCTTACCTGGGGGCATCTGCTCGTACGGTGCCATTTCCGGGTTAGGGTAGATGGTGACTGACGCGGGCAAGCCGTTGATCTCCTCCACGGGGAACATGTTTTCTGGGAGCTGGTGGAAGAGACTCCCGAGCGACAGCGGGATCTTCTCCAGCGTCTTCGCAGTCATCATTTGCATTTGCCGGATCTCGAGTGCAAATATTGAAAAACGCCAAACTTTTCTCCTCTCACCTCCAGTTCTGGTTTAGTGTCAATGGTGAAGGCGGGCTGTTGTCAGTGTGGGCTTGCCCTGAATTCGGAGAAGCTGAGGAGGTGACAGGGTCCTTACCTCCCCCTTTATTAATGTTTAGCCCTCTTGAGCTGCTGCTAATCCCTGCCACTTGTCTCTCACTCTCCCTGCTTCAGTCTCTCTCTCTCGGGCTTCATTTACTATTTATCCAGAGTCACCGAATGCCCCATGACGTAAGAGACCATATAAGGACGAGAGAAGAAAAGGGCTACGACTCGGTGACGCGGTGGGCGGAAAAGGCGGGTTGTTTGCAGGCGGCTCTCCCTCTCCCCACGGCCCGGGCTAGCGAGCAATCTCCTGGGCACAGCCCGGCGCCTTGGAGCAACCCCAACCCCCCACCCCTTCCTCCCCCAACCCCCTCCATTCCAGGCTAGATGGTGCTAAGCGTTGCCAATTGCACGCTTTGGCGCTGCCGGCCGCTCCACTCCCTGGAACCCCCCAGCAATCGAGGGATTCCGGTTGCCTGTGACTGTCCATGTAAGGCGAGAGGATCCGGGAGGGCGGGAGGGAGGGAGGGAGGAGGCAGGCCGAGCGACGCCCACGCCCTCCCTCCCCACCATATTTGGCATCGGATTCCGGAGAACAAGTCACGGAAAGATCTCAAAAAGCCACGCTGGTGACAGCGAGACACAACACAGGGAAGCCGACAAGTGGAAGGAACGAGAGACCGCAGAGAGCGGCGTGCAGCAAGCAGCCAGCAGCCAGCCGCAGATAGCTAACCAGAGGTTATTTAAAGAGAGAAAACAATAATAATTTATCTACATCTCATACACTCCATCAGGGACGCTGTTGATTGTTTTTGTAGTGGTTCCATCCCACAGACTCTGCCCCCCTCCCTCCCCTTTGGTTTTTATAAACATTGGTTTTGGGGCTGCGGGGGTGTAAGCATCAAGTGAAGCTTTTTCACTTTGAGCAATTCAGGTTTCAAAATGTTCCACAGTTTTCACTGCACAGGTATATTTTCTCAGGGCCATTGGCCTCGGCTCTCTCTCAAATCCACATAAATGATTGAAAGGCAAAGCGGCAAAGACTCTGCGAGCTGTCGCTCCTTCATGTCGCTCCGTCCGCTTCTGATACAGACCCCCGCAAAAAAAAAAACCGTTGCAAGTGAGAAGCACATATGATTGAGTCAGCATTAAGTGCTTCCCAGAAAATCTCATGTTCCGGAAACAATTGTGTTTAAGGGGGCACGCAAGTCTGGGATGCAACATCCACAATGTCACACATCGCTGCAGAAACAATGCAAAACGCGGGAAACAATGTGAACTGTGTAGGAAGGAACTGCAGATGCTGGTTTAAACCGAAGATTAGACACAACAAGCTGGAGTAACTCAGCGGGACTGGCAGCATCTCTGGAGAGAAGGAATGGGTGACGCTTCGGGTCTGAAGAAGGGTCTCGACCCAAAACGTCACCCATCCCTTCCCTCCACCAATGTGAACGGTCCTTTTTCAAACCGCAATTCCTACTTTTTTTGGGGGGGGGGGAAATCTTCATTCACTGTCCTCTAACTATTTCAGTCCCCATCCGGCGCCCCCCCCCCCCCCCTCTCTCTCTCTCACACACACACTTAGTCTATACTGTATCTGGCTCATTCTGACCCTCTCACTCGTCAGCTCACACACATACACTCACACTCCCCTTGCATTCTGTCCCAGTACAATTTCTCAAATATCCACCGCATGCACTTCCGATCCAACGCTGAACTTACCAAAGGGGTCTCGACCCGAAACGTCACCCATTCCTTCTCTCCAGAGATGCTGCCTGTCCCGCTGAGTTACTTCAGCATTTTGTGTCTATACTCAACTTTCGATGTACGATTATCCTCATTTCTCCCGACTCCCGCGGTCTGTCCTTGTTGTATTCTTGCATCCATATTATATATAGTGCGTGTGCGCGGATAGAATAGTTGCAAGTGTGTAGGTAGGTGTGTGTTGGTGAGTTGCCGTTGTGAAACATTTTTTGTGCTGGGAATTGGACACTTCATTTGCACCAATATGCAGCTGTCAGACACTCCGAAGACGCCCTATGCTGTTCTGAAAACAGCGGAGTAAAAGCTAAGGGTTACACAAAAAGCTGGAGAAACCCAGCGGGTGCAGCAGCATCTAAGGAGCGAAGGAGATAGGCGACGTTTCGGGTCGAGACCCTTCTTCAGACTGCGAGACCCTTCTTCTTCAGAGTAAAAGCTGAGTTTGGATTCCAATTACTTGCATCAGAGTGAAGGTCTATCCACTACTTAATGATAGGAAAATTTCGAATGGCACCATCGAGATTGAAAGACTAGGACTGATTGGAGGTCATTGGAAAACATGGCTGGGTTAGACTATGTCGGCTCTCATACGCAGGGGTCACACTTTTTCATTGAGGACCTGTGAATCAACACTTTGGACCATGGTACCAATCCAATCGCAGGCTCCCCGCCGACCCTTTTGCCTTTCATCCCACGCCACTGCAAAAAAAACATGTACATCAGATTTGAGCTTTGAAACTGATAATTTACTGAACAAGTTTATGGTTTTGAAAAAAAAGTAATCACTTTGTGAACAGGACTGAGACTTCAACTCTCTTAAAGCGCAGCACATTAGTCCAGTTTAATGGTACATTTGTGTCTAAACCTTTCCAGACTCTCAATTGGTCCCACTCTCTGTATCTCACACTCTGAATCTGGTTTATACTTTTCCTCTATTTTCTGTCACATCTCTTCGTGTATTAATTGGGGGTGGGTGGGGGCATGTCTTCATTGCTAAGACCAGCGATATTACCCATAGATAATCACCTTTGGGAAACCACAAAAGCACTGGAAATATGAATATCCTCTCATTGACTTAAAAAATTATTATTTCTCTGTCCACAGGTGCTGCCTGACCTGCTGAGAATTCCCAGCAATATTTCAACTTGATTTGCCCATGAAAAGGTAACGGCGAGCCACCTTCTTGGACCATTGCACTCCTGGTGGAAGCGCTCCCACAGTATCTGTTGTTAAGGAGTTCCAGGATTTAAACATGGCAATATATTTCCAGTGGCGCAAGTGGTTGAAGCCCTTATCCACGGATGCTGTCAGAATAACCAGTGCAAATATCACCGTGTGCTTTGTAGATGGCACGCACTGAGCCGCATGTTGCCAATGATGAAGACAATCAATGTTTATTGTGGTTTGGTTGGTGCTGAAACAGATTCCTTTCTCCGGTGGTATCGAGCTTCTTGAATGCATTGGGACAGGATTGGCATGCTGTGAGGAGAGAATTTCCACCATCATTCTCCTGACTTGTGTCTTGTCTATATATAGGGGAAAGGTTTTGAGTTATCATAGGGGGGTCCCTGGTGGAAGAATACTAAGGCTTTGACCTGATCTTGGTGAAACTGTATTTACATGGTAGTCCAGTTGAAATTTTAATCAATGGTAACCTGCCAGAACATTGACAGTGTGGATTGGGAGAAGATAATTCTGCTGAACGTCAAGAGTAGATCATTGGACTTTCTTTTAGAAGATAAAACATAGAAAAGTATGGCACAAGAACAGGTCAGTCAGCCCACAATATCTATGCTGAACATGATGCCCATACCAACTGTTATACGCCTGCATGTAATCTATATTCATGCATTTCTTCAGTATCCATGTGCCTATCCAAAAGTCTCTTATATGTCACTATTGTATCTGCCTCACCCGCCATCCCTGGCAGCATGTTCCAGACACTCACCACCCTCTGTGGAAAAAACACGCCCTGCACAGGTAGCACGGTGACACAGCGGTAGAGTTGCTGCTTTACAGCGCCAGAGACCCGGGTTAGGTTCTAACTGTAGGTGCTTGTCTGATCGTAGTTTGTACATTCTCCCCGTGAACTGCGTGAGTTTTCCCCAGGATCTCCGGTTTCCTCTCACACTCCAAAAAGTACAGGCTTGTAGGTTAATTGGCTTGGTATAATTGTAAATTGTCCCTAGTATGTGTAGGATAGCGTTAGTGTATGGGGAATGCTGGTCGGCACGGACTCGGCAGGCCAAAGGGCCTGTTTCCGTGCTGTATTTCTAAACTAAACTTCTTTTATAACACAATTGTTACTCGTCACATCATTGTATGCCTGAAACTTGTCCAGTTCTTCTTACATACACAAACAATTCACTTTGGTTGTCATGGGATGAATGTCTTCGTGAACTACGTGAAGATATTAATGGAATTGAATGTTGTGCAGTTACCAGTGAACCTTACACCTGTGACGTTGTGATGGAAGGGAAAGTCACTGATGAATCAGTTCTATGTTCACGTCCACGTTATAGGAGTAGAATTAGGCCATTTGGCCCATTTAATCATCATGGTTGATCTCTGCCACCTAATCACATTTCCAGCCTTCTCCCCATAACCCTACACACCCATTCTAATCTGTGTTCCTAGAATACAGTACAGAGGAAGGGTCTCAACCCGAAACGTCGCTTATCTCCTTCGCTCCTTAGATGCTGTTGCACCCGCTGAGTTTCTCCAGCTTTTTGTGTAATCCTCTATAAGATGTGCCCTGTATTTGCGATAATTGGGCTCCACCAACTACATCTATCTGTCTTTGTGCTTCCTTCAACCATTGGAGTATTGTTCTTTTTGATATACATTGGCCTCGTTTTTACTGAAGCTCCTTGATTCCACACTCAGTCATGATCTTGGCATCACTCTCACCACAGCTCTGTAATCTGGTTAATGTTGCAAACAAAACCGTATTGAGACCTAGAGTTGAGTGGTCCGAGTGAAATCCAAATCTGGGCATCAATGAAGAGCAATGAACATCTCACGGAGAGTAAAGGTTGCTTGGTAATGCTGCTGATGACATCGTCCTTCACTTTTCCGATGACTTGAAATGGTGGTGGGTCAAGCTGTAATCCATATGTTGACTTTAATCTTGAGGCACACTTTCACTTTCTGGTCCTCTTGTTTCATGCTGGGGTTCTGAACAAGATCCACTGGTATTCAGACATGTAAATGACAGCATGTCCCAGATCTGCATGTCACATCCAGAAATTCAAGACTCTGTTACAGATATGGAAGGTAGTTCAGTTGTAGAGACCAGTCTTGCTCGATTTCCCAGTTTGGATATTATCCCTTAGATCCATCATCAGGCGCATGATTCGACATTCCACTGATTCCTATGGGGATTACAGAGCTGCTGATTAAGAAACAAATGGAAACATATTTTATTATAGTCATTTCGCATTAATTTAATGTTTTTGAGTAGTTACATGTTTTAGTTGATATTTAATTAATGTTATTTTAAATATTATTTTATATTTTACAAATCATTTGCTTTATGGTTTATACTTTTTAAATGCCTTGGAATTTTCTATTTTCTAAATGGGGAGAGGATTCAGAAGTTGGAGGTGCAACGGGACTTCGGAGTGCTGGTGCAGGATTCCCAAAAGATTAATTTGCCGGTTGAATCGGTAGTAAGGAAGGCAAATGCAATGTTAGCATTCATGTAAAGAGGGCTAGAACATAAAAGCAGGGTTGTGAAGCTGAGGCTTTGTAAGGTAATGGCCAGACTGCATTTGGAGTATTGTGAGCAGTATTGGGCCCCATTGCTGAGTTAGGGTGTGTTGGCATTGGAAAAGGTCCACAGTAGGTTTTACGAGAATAATCCCTGGGGTGATTGGGTTAATGTATGATGAGCGTTTGATGGCTCTGAGCCTGTACTCACTGGAGTTTAGAAGGATGAGGGAGGGATCTCATTGAAACTTACCGGATAATGACAGGCCTGGAAAGAGATGACGTGGAGACGATGTTTCCACTGGTGGGAGAGTCTATGCCCAGAGCTTCAGAATAAAAGGACATACCTTTAGAAAGGAGATGAGGCAGAATTTCTTTAATCAGAGGATGGTGAATCTGTTGAATTCATTGCCACAGACAGCTGTGGAAACCTAGTCTTTGGGGTAAGCTGAGATTGACAGGTTCATGATTAGTAAGGGTGTCAAAGGTGAGAGGGGCAAAGTTTAAAGGACATGTGCGGGAGAAGTTTTTTACATAGAGTGTCGGATGCCTGGAATGCGCTGACAAGGGTGGTGGTGGAGCAGATATGATCGGGGCATTTCAGAATATTTTAGATAGGCACCACAGACCTATTTCAAAACTGCCTTTCCTTTCAAAAGTCCTTGAAAAGGTAATTTTAAGTTAACTTATGCCTTACCTTCACCAAAATACTATCTTGGAAACTTTCCAATCAGGCTTCAGGGCCCACCACAGCACAGAGTCTGCCTTGTTGAAGGTACATAATGACCTACTTCTCACCATTGACTCCGGCAACTGTGCAATCCTGCTCCTTCTTGACCCCATTTGATACTGTCACTAGCCACTAGGGGCGCCGCATTGAAGGCAGCCTCTGCCTACAGTCTGTTCGTTTTTTTCTATCTTTTTTAATTTTAGTTTGTCTTAAAAGTGTGTGTTTGGAGTTTCTTAACTTTTTTTCTGTGGGAGAGGGGGGTAGGGTAAGGGGGAAACCACTTCTCAGTTGTTTCCTGGCGAGGACGTGACTATTCTCCGAGTCGCGTCCTCGCCCTTCTCTTCGCAGCCTACCACTGGATCAGAGCGGCCTTTCCTGCCGGGGACCTGGACCAGAGCATCAGCAGCGGAGTCGCAGAGCTGATTCACCACGGAGCGGAGCGGAGCGGACGATGCCTACCTGGGATGTTTAATGTTGGACTCTATCGTGTGTTGTGTACTTTATTTTTAATTTTATGGTTGTATGGTGAACACACATTTCACTGTGCCAACTGGTACATGTGACAAATAAATGTATCTTGTATCTTGTCGACCACACCATCCCAATTGGCCGTCTCCGGTACGGGGTTGGTATTGATGGCATTGCCCTGAGCTGATTCATCTCCTACCTCAAAGGTAGGAGTTTCTCTACTAACATAGGAAACTCTTTCTCCTCCCCAGCTAGCCTCTGCTGCGGGGTTCCACAAGGTTCCATCCTTGGCCCCATTCCATCCTCTTCTCCCTGTATATGCTCGCCTTAGGCCAAGTCATTCAAAGGCACGGCATTTCCTTCCATTGCTATGCAGACGATACACAACTCTATCTCCCCCTGAAGCCCAACAACTGATCAAATCTACTTAACCTTTTCCACTGCCTCAAGGGCATAAAGTGCTGGATGGCCCAGAACTTCCTCCAACTAAACGAGAGTAAGTCTGAGGTCATCCTTCTCGGCCCCTCGGACTCAATCAAAACGATAGCAGGCAGCCTTGGAAGCCTTACCCCATTACTCAAACCTCACGTCAAGAACCTTGGCGTGATATTTGATTCAGCACTGAAGTTTGACAAACAAGTCAATGCCGCGGTAAAAGCTAACCTTTCAGCTTTGGACGATAGCTCGAATAAAACAATTCCTCCAGTTTGACGACCTCGAAAAGATCATCCACACATTTATCTCCTCCCACCTCGATTACGGCAACTCCCTTTACACTGGCATCAGCCAATCTTCCCTGTCTTGCCTGCAACTGGTCCAAAATGCCACAGCGAGCCTCCTGACGGGCACCCAAAAAAGGGACCACATCACCCCAATCCTGGCCTCTCTCCACTGGCTCCCTGTGCGTTTCCAAATAAATTTCATGATCCTTCTTTATGTTTACAAAGCCCTTAATGGGCTTGCCCCCACCTACATCAAAAGTCTGCTTACTCACCACACCACCTCCAGGTCCCTCAGATCGGCCGACTTGGGGTTGCTGAACATCCCGCGGTCTAGGCATAAGCTCAGGGGTGACCGCGCCTTTGCTGTTGCAGCTCCTAGACTGTGGAACAGCATCCCTCTTCCCATCAGAACTGCCCCTTCCATCGACTCTTTTAAGTCGAGACTTAAAACTCATCTTTACTCTCAAGCCTTTCTTGATGTCCTCTGAGGGAGGGCTATATGTATGTATTCATGTATGTACTTAATCTATGAACCACTGTTGTATAACGTTAGTACCTCCACCAATGTAAAGCCGTTTGGTCAATGAGAGTTGTTTTAATTGGCACATGTTCAGCACAGACATTGTGGGCTAAAGGGCTGTACTATTCTATGTTCTATGTTTATCAAAAATCACATCAACTGCACTATGTTCACCCAGGCACTGTCACCTTTTTGAAAACTGTAATCAAATCAATAAGACTAGACCTCGCTTATGCAAAACCCATCTACTGCTGATCAAACCCTGCACAATAAAACTATCCCTCATATTTTTTTCAAATCATTTCGTTTTCACTGATGCTAGACCCTTCAGCCTTAATTACCTGGCTTGTTCCTGCTGCCCTTTTCTATTAAAGGTAAAACTTTTATTGTCCTCTGGTCATTTGGCAGCTGTTCAATGGGCAGAGAAGATGTGACAATTTCTCTCAGAGCCTCAGAAATCTCCTTCCTTTCCTCCCATAGGAAGGAGAGACCTCGTCAGGCCCTGGGGACCACCTACTTTTAAGCCCATGAAGATACATCATAGATTCTCATGGTAACTTGTTCTAAACTACACCAACCATTCATGATGTCTCCAATAACAATGTCCTTTTTCATATTGAATGCAGATGGGAATTATACACTTAAGACTTCATCTACATCCTCCTTAAACATTCTATACTCCCGAATAGCCTATTTTGTTTACAATTTTGAAAGGTGCATAAGCTACCTTTTATATCTTCATCTAACCCATAGTATTCCTTGACATCTAGCATTCCTTGGACTTGTTGGTTTTTCCATTCACTCTTATAGGAGCACAGTGGCCCTGAACTCTCACTATTTCATGTTTGAATCCCTCCCATTGATCATATGTATCCTTACCTGCAATTAGCTTCTCCTCGTCTACTTTTACCTGGTCCTGTCATTTCACACTGAAATTCACCCAATTTGCTTAATTAATTTCTGCATTAATTTCTAATCGATCTTAAAACTTCTCTATTACAACTTTAAAACTGACAGAGTTTTGGTCTTATCGCCAAAATGCACCGCCACTTGCCTGGCTGCATTCTCTGTTTATTTATGTAACTATCTACATAGAATGAAAAATTTAGGATTTAAATATTAAACCCTCCTGAGGATCCTGAGTACACTGACCATCAATCACCCGTTGACCCTAGTTCTATGTTAGCCCACTTACGCATCCCCTCACCTGCACACTAGGGCCAATTAGCAGAGGCCAATTAACCTGCAAATCCACATGTCTTTGGGGTGTGGGAGAAAACCAGACTACCCATGGAGGGAACCCACGTGGTCACAGGGAGAACATACAAACTCCACACTGACAGCACCCGAGTTCAGGATCAAACCCGCACCAGCTGCACCAACTGTACCACTGTGCTGCCAATATTAGCTCAAAAAGCTTTAAAATGTATCCTAAGCCTTGAATGCGAAGGCGATCCCTGCTAATATTAAGAAAACTGAATTCCTCTCCAATTGTTTAATTTAGTTTATTTTAGTTTAGTTTAGTTTCGAGATACAGCGTGGAAACAGGCCCTTTGGCCCACTGAGTCTGTGCCGACCAGCAATCCCCCCCACACTAACACTATCCTACACACACTACAATTATATAAAGTCAGTTAGCCTACAACCCTGTAAATCTTTGGAGTATGGGAGGTAACCGGGGATCCAGGAGAAAATCTATGCAGGTCACTGGGAGAACGTACAAACTCCGTACAGACACACACCCGGAGTCAGGATCAAACCCAGGTCTCTGGCGCTGTAAGGCAGCAAATCTTCCACTGAGCCACTGTGCTACCATTGTTACCTTAAAAGTCTACTCTTCTCTCTGAATTGCCTACATACAGTATCTTCTATTGACAAATTGGAGGCCTCAGTACAACCCCAGCATAGTTATGGTCCCCTTATTTCTAAGCTGCACACATGTGGCCTAACTTCAAGGACATCCACCCTCCTTACTGCAGTACTGCTAGGGCACCATGGTGGCTCACAATGTCCGAGACCCGAGTTCGATCCTGACTACATGTTCTGTCTGCCTGGAGTCTGCACATTCTTCCCTTGACTACCTGGGTTTCCTCTGGGTGCTCCAGTTTCCTCCCACATTCTAAAGATGTGCAGGTTAAATTGCCCTCTGTAAAATCGCCTCTAACGTGTGGTGAGTGCATGAGAAAGTGGGATAAAATAGAACTAGTGTGAATGAGTGGCCGGCTTGGACTCAGTAGGCCATAGGGCCTGTTTCCATGCTGTATCCCTAAATTCTAAAGTAATCAAGGCGGCACAGTGACACAACTGGTAGAGCTTCTGCCTCACAGAACCAGAGATCCGGGTTCGATCCTAGCCTCAGGTGCTGCCTGTGTGGAGTTTGCACATTCTCCTAATGACCATGCGGATTTCCTTCGGGTGCCCCGTTTTCCTCCCACATCCCAAAGATATGGGGGTTTGTAGGTAAATTGGTGTCCCTAGTGTGTAGGGAATGAATGGAAAAGTGGGATAACACAGAAATAGAGTGAATTGGTGATTAATGGTGGGCCGAATAACCTGTTTCCATGTTGTATCTCTAAACTAAACTAAACTAATAAACTCTTTGATTAATATTGAATGCCACCTCCTCTTACATTCCCATGACTTGCTTGAAGATTGCACACCCTAGAATGTTAAGTTGCCAGTCTTTTATTTTATGTCTTTTCATGTTCAGTGTCTCTGATATCTCCCTTTCACTTTATCTGTGTTCTACCTTTATGTTCTGTGTTTTATTATTACGCTCTGCTTATACTTATGTAATTCACCATGTTCCCACCTTTTCTTGTTGTATTCTTCCTTTACTGCAGCGGTTTCCAATCTTGGGTCTGTGACCCAAATAAAGGGGATCCCCAAAACATTTGACAATGTAATATTGACATGTTGGCCTTCATAACAAGAGGAGTTGAGTACAGGAGCAAAGAGGTCCTTCTGCAGTTGTACAGGGCCCTAGTGAGACCACACCAGGAGTATTGTTTTGGTCTCCCAATTTGAGGAAGGACATTCTTGCTATTGCGGGAGTACAGCGTAGGTTCACCAGGTTAATTCCTGGGATGGCAGGACTGTCATATGTTGATAGAATAGATCAGCTGGGCTTGTATACTCTGGAATTTAGAAGGATGAGAAGGGATCTTATTGAAACATATAAGATTATTAAGGGTTTGGACTCATTAGAGGCAGGAAACATGTTCCTGATGTTGGGGGAGTCCAGAACCAGGGGCCACAGTTTAAGAATAAGGGTAAGCCATTTAGAATGGAGATGAGGAAAAATGTTTTCACACAGAGAGTTGTAAGTCTGGAATTCTCTGCCCCAGAGGGCGGTGGAGGCCGGATCTCTGGATGCTCTCGAGGGAGAGTTAGATAGAGCTCTGAAAGATAGCAGAATCAGGGGATATGGGAAGTAGGCAGGAACGGGGTACTGATTGTGGATGATCAGCCATGATCACATTGAATGGCGGTGCTGTCTCTAAGGGCCGAATGGCCTACTCCTGCACCTATTGTCAATTGTTTGTTTTCATTTGGCTGGATAACTGATTCATGACCACTTTAATGGCATTTATCTGTTCCACACAAGTTTTAGATTAATCAATTTATTTTCAGTATAAAAACTATAAGCAGATATTCTAATGCATATCTATTACATCATTTCAGTATCGAACTAAAATTTCTGGTGTTTAAATGGAGATTAGCAGTGCTGCTTTATTCCATCTATTCTATATTTTATACTCTCTCTTTATAACCATTTAATGCCAATATATCTTTCCTTTTGTTTAACTTCCTTTAAACATGCCTAATTTCCCATATGCTTGCTTTATTTTCTCATGCCCAATTCGTAACATTCTCAATTTTACTTTAATTCATATTATCTCTTTATGTTCTCAGTAGGCTTGTTTATCTTCAAATAATTTCCCTTAATTTTCCATGTTCCCAGTTCCACTCTCAGCATTTCCTTTATCGCCCTTGTTACATTCACACTTCCGAGACAAAATTGCTTTGTGACTCCAAAGGCAGTCAAGCAATAGTTTTATTAAGCAATATTCAAGCCTAACAAATGAATAGGCTTGGATGACTGTATGCCAGGAAGCATCTTTGTGCATCCCCATAATCTGTGACCATTATACCCATGCATCAGGGCTTGGATCGTCTTGTCACTGGATTAAGATCTTGCTCTGTGAAGCATGTGTGGTAGGTTGAATGCAATGGCTGCCCACATTAAAAGATAAATGCCCTACAGGCAAGTTCCACTCTGCCAAATGTAGCCCACAATACCAGAGTGGAAGCACGTTATTCTCTAAGAAGATGTTCCCCTTTTACCTCAACCTCACAATTTGTTTATTGCCTTGATTGTCGCGTTCCACTCATTCTATCAACCCCTTAATTCTCTCCATCTCTTCTATCTATCCCACAGAGAAGAGATAGAGGGAATGTAATGGATACGATAGGATGAGTGCAAAGAGAGAATCAAGACAATAAACAAATAATGAGGTGAAGGTAAAAGGAGAACACCTTCTTGGAGGATAACTTACTTTCACATTTTAATCTCGTCTTTGTTGCCACATTTCTCCCGTTACACTTTCACTTACTGCATTTCCATTTCTCCTTCTTTGTTACCTTCACTTCATTCCCTCTGTTATCATTTTCCCCACTGTAAATTCTTCTTTTTTCCCCCCATTTATTCTTTCTACGGTGGTTAATCTAGATTGATCTTTTTATTCTCCATATTCTCATTTTGCTCTTTCAATGCATTCTTTATCATCTTTATATCCTCCAGATCTGCCCTTCATTCTCCGCAAACTATCAGTTGATCCATTACATTCTAATATTCTCAGTTATCATCCAAATACACGCCCCTTACAGTCCTTAGAGAGAAGCAGTGAATTGTTTTTACTATTTATGAACTAGTGTATTCCAATTAGGTGTTCACAATGTCACATTGAGAGACTTAATCGAGAGGCTAGATGCAGGAAGATGTTGGGGAGGTCCAGGACAAGGGGTCACAGCTTAAGGATAAGGGGGAAATCCTTTAGGACCGAGATGAGAAGGACTTTTTTCACACACAGAGTGGTGGGTCTCTGGAACTCTCTGCCACAGAGGGTAGTTGAGGCCAGTTCATTGGCTATGTTTAAGAGGGAGTTAGATGTGGCCCTTGTGGCTAAGGGGATCAGAGGGTATGGAGAGAAGGCAGGTACGGGATACTGAGTTGGATGATCAGCCATGATCATATTGAATGGCGGTGCAGGCTCGAAGGGCCAAATGGCCTTCTCCTGCACCTAATTGCTATGTTTCTATGTTAATGGTTAGGGTGTCCAAGGATATGGAAATTGTAGGCTGCTTCGTTCTCTATTTACACCCAGTACTCTGCATTATCCTCTTATTTTACCAATTCCCCTGGATATCTAGATGAAAGTATTGGAAGAACTCAGTGTTTAAGAAGGAGCTGCAGATGCAGGAAAATCGAAGGTAGACAAAAGTGCTGGAGAAACTCAGCGGGTGCGGCAGCATCTATGGAGCGAAGGAAATAGGCAACGTTTCGGGCCGAAACCCTTCTTCAGACTGAAACCCTTCTTCAGACTATTTCCTTCGCTCCATAGATTCTGCCGCACCCGCTGAGTTTCTCCAGCACTTTTGTCTATATTGGAAGAACTTAGCAGGCCAGGCAGTATCTGTTTCAGTTCAGTTTATTGTCATATGTACCGAGGTACAGTGAAAAGCTTTTGTTGCATTTGTTGCGTGCTAACTAGTCAGCAGAAAGACAATACATGATTACAATTCATCCATCTGAAGAAGGGTCTCGACCTTAAACATCACCCATTCCTTCTCTCCAGAGATGCTGCCTGTCCCGCTGAATTATACCCAGCTTTTTCTGTCTATCTTCAGTTTCAACCAGCACCTGCAGTTCCTTCCTACACATTACAATCGATCCATTTACAGTGTATAGATACATGATAAGGGAATAATGTTTAGTGCAGGGTAAAGCCAGCAAAGTCCGATCAAGGATAGTCCGAGGGTCATCAAAGAGGTAGATAGTCGTTCAGCACAGTCTTGCAGTGTGCTCATTCCACATTTAGGCTTGCAGTTGATGAGACGAGAGGTCTTTAATTCTATCCAACCTGATAGTCATAGCGTGGAAACAGGCCCTTTGGCCCAACTTGCCCACACCGGCCAACATCCCCCATCCACACTAGTCCCGCCTGCCTGCATTTGGCCCATGTACCTCTAAATCGATCCTATCCATGTACCTGTCTAAAATGTTGCAATAGTCCCTGCCTCAACTACCTCCTCCGGCAGCTCATTCCATATACCACCACCCTTTGTGTGAAAAAAATATCTGTGGAGGGATGATCAACAGATGCTGCCTGACCCGCTGAGTTTCTCCAGCATTTTGTGTGTTGATCAAGATTCCAGCATCTGCAGCTTCTTGTGTCTGGGTTGGTATCTGCTACATTTTATATGAGATCATTAATGATAGGAGCAGAATTAGGCCATTCGACCCATCAAGTCTATTCCGCCATTCAACCATGGCTGATCTATCTCTCCCTCCTAACCCCATTCTCCTGCCGTCTACCCCCCCCCCCCCCCCCATAAACTCTGACACCCGTCTATTTTCTATCAGATATATTATATTAGATCTAGTAGATAGAAAATAGAATGTAGATTAGGTATTTTCTCTATCTATTTCCTTTTTCCTCTCTGTATGCAAACATTGGCCGCCTTTTCCCTTGGATTCTGCATCGTCTCTTTCCTCTAGCCCAGTGCACCCTCATTTCTCCCCCACCCTCTTGCCTCTACAACTCAAGTTGCCTCGCTCCTCCCCGGCTGGGCGCGTACAGCGCCCTCTGCGGAACGCAGCCCGGGCGGAAAGCAGCGCTCGGCATTTTCCGAGCATCAGGATTTCCAGCTTCTGCTTCTGGTTGATTTCATTCCGCAACAACGCTGGCCGAGGGGCTCCCAAACGCCCGCGTGTTTGTGTTCTTGTTTCGCAGTGCGTGTGCATGTCTTGTTTCCAATTTGCAAAAATGCATTGCACTACAGACTGGAGTTACGGCAGGAAGTATCAAGGTACAAGCAACAACTCTGTGGGCAACCCCCGTGCAGCGGAGAGAACCCAGCGCCGCTGCCCGCACGGTGCGAGCTGGTGTGGACGGGGTGCGGGGAAGCGCCCGGACGAGTCCCTTCCACTTTCCTCCACGGATAGAAGTCGCGCCTAACGGAGAGGAGAGAGGAGCCTGGGTATCAGAGCAACGCGAACCATAACACGGGCTGTAATCACCCCCATATGGGAAATATTTAGATAATTAAAACACTAGGGGACATTTAGGAAACAGCCACAGAGACATCCGCCAGGGTGGAGGGGGCGAGAGGGCTCATACTTTCCTAAGGTCAGTTTCGCATTACATTTCATGTTACAAAAGGCGGGTCTACAGAGGCCGGAGAAGGGGGGGGGGGGGGGGGGGAATTTAAATCCGAGCCCAGAAACCCACTCTGGCCTCGGTGACACCAAAAAAACCACACAAAAAGACAGCATAAAAGTAATAGAGAAGGCATATAATATTGCATAGATTAGCAGAAACAGAGGATTGGGAAGCTTTTAGAAACCAACTAAAGGCAACTAAAAAGGCAATAAGGGCCGAAAAGATGAAATATGAAGGTAAACCAGCCAATAATATAAACGAGGATACCAAATGTTTCTTCAGATAACTAAAAAGACAATACGTGGAGAAAAGATGAGGTACGAAGGTAAGCTGGCCAAGAATATAAAGGAGGATAGTAAAAGCTTCTTTAGATATGTGAAAAGGAAAACAAAATAGTTACGACCAAAGTTGAACCCTTGAAGACTGAAAAAAAGTGAATTTATTACGGGGAACAAGGAAATGGCAGATGAGATGAACAGTTACTTTGGTTCCGTCTTCACTAAGGAGGACACAAACAATCTCCCTGATGTACTAGTGGCCAGAGGATCTAGCGTGACGGAGGAACTGAAGGAAATTCACATTAGACAGGAAATGGTGTTGGGTGGACTGATGGGACTGAAGGCACATAAGTCCCCAGGGCCTGATGGTCTGCATCCCAGGGAACTTAAGGAAGTGGCTCTAGAAATTGTGGACACATTGGTGATAATTTTCCAATGTTCTGTAGATTCAGGATCAGTTCCTGTGTATTGGAGAGTAGCTAATGTTATCCCATTTTTTAAGACAGGCGGGAGAAAGAAAACGGAATTATAGACCAATTAGCCTGACGTCGGTGGCGGGGAAGATGCTGGAGTTAATTATAAAAGATGAAATAGCAGCACATTTGGATAACAGCAGCAGGAACGGTCCGAGTCAGCATGGATTTCCGAAGGGAAAATCATGCTTGACTAATCTTCTGGAAATTTTTGAGGATGCAACTAGGAAAATGGACAAGGGAGAGCCAGTAGATGTAGTGTACCTGGACTTTCAGAAAACATTTGATAAGGTCGCACATAGGAGATTAGAGCACTTGGTATTGGGGGTAGGGTGCTGACATGATTGGAAAATTGGTTGGCAGACAGGAAACAAAGAGTAGGGATTAACAGGTCCCTTTCAGAATGGCAGGCAGTGACTAGTAAGTACCGCAAGGCTTGGTGCTTGGACCGCAGTTATTTACAATATACATTATGATTTAGATGAAGGGATTAAAAGTGACATTAGCAAATTTGCAGATGACACAAAGCTGGGTGGCAGAGTGAACTGTGAAGAGGATGCTATCAAGACTAGGAGGATGACTTGGACAGGGTGGGTGAGTGGGCAGATGCATGGCAGATGCAGTTTAATGTGGATAAGTGTGAGGTTACCCATTTTGGTGGCAAAAACAGGAAGGTAGATTATTAACTAAATGGAGTCAAGTTGGGAAAAAGGGATGTACAACGGGATCTGGGGGTCCTTGTTCATCAGTCAATTAAAGTGAACATGCAGGTCCAGCAGGCAGTGAAGAAAGCAAATGGCATGTTGGCCATAGCAAGAGGAGTTGAGTATAGGAGCAAAGAGGTCCTTCTGCAGTTGTACAGGGCCCTTGTGAGACCAGACCTGGAGTATTGTGTGCAGTTCTGGTCTCCCAATTTGAGGAAGGACATTCTTGCTATTGAGGGAGTGCAGCGTAGATTCACCAGGTTAATTCCTGGGATGGCGGGACTGTCATATGTTGATAGAATGGAGCGGCTGGGCTTGTATACTCTGGAATTTAGAAGGATGAGAGAGAATCTTATTGAAACATATAATATTATTAATGGTTTGGAGATGCTAGAGGCAGGAAACATGTTCCCGATGTCGGGGGAGCCCAGAACCAGGGGCCACAATGGGTAAGCCATTTAGAACGGAGATGACGAAAAACGTTTTACAACAGAAAGTTGTGAGTCTGAAGGCGGTGGAGGCCAGTTCTCCGGATGATCTTGAGGGAGAGTTAGATAGAGCTCTTAAAGATAGCGGAAGCAGGGGATATGGGGAGAAGGCAGGAACGGGGTACTGATTGTGGATGATCAGCCATGATCACATTGAATGGCGGTGTTGTCTCGAATGGCCGAATGGTCTATTCCTGCACCTATTGTCTATTGTTTGTTTTCATTTGGCTGGATAACTAATTCACGACCACTTTAATGGTATTTATCTGTTCCACACAAGTTTTAGATTAATCAACTTATTTTCAGTATAAAAACTATAAGCATATATTCTAATGCATATCTATTACATCATTTCGCAGTTTAAGAATAAGGGGTAAGTCATTTAGAACAGAGTTGTGGAAAAACACAAAGAGTTGTGAGTCTGTGGAATTCTCTGCCTCAGAGGGTGGTGGATGCTTTCAAAAGAGAGGTAGACAGTTCTTAAAGATAGCGCAGTCAAGGGATATTGGGAGAAGGCAGGAACGGGGGGGGGGGGGGGGGTACTGATTGAGGGTGATCAGCCATGCTCACATTGAATGGCGGTGCTGGCTCGAAGGGCCGACCGGACTACTCCTGCACCTATTGTCTATTGTCTATTCAGCACACTGGGTCTGGCACTGAATATCAAACATATATTTATGGTCATTTATTTTATTCCCCTCACAATCCCATCAACCTCCCCAGATTCTACCACTCACCTAAACACCAATGCGTCTTTGGGATGCGGGAGAAAATAGGAGCACCTGGGGGAAACCAATACAGTCACACGGAAATCGTGCAGAACAGAGATCAGGATTGAACCAGAGTTAAACTGGAGCCGTGAGGCAGCAGATTCAAGCTGCATCACTCTGCCGCCGGACTTTAAACATTTTTTTAATTAGAAGCATGTATACAAATCGTAGTAAGCGACAATTTAATTACAGATTTCATACATAGCTTGACTTAAATTTTTTTTTTTAAAGAATAAAGGTAAAGGGAGAAAAAAATAAGAGAAAAAGAAGATGAAAAAATAAATAAGATTTTGGCGATAGATCCAGGATATATTAAGTATAATTATTAATCCAATCCCAAACTCAACATTTAACTTTGATTTTGTGTTAAACCAATTCACTTTTTTAAGAATTCAATAAATGGAGACCATATTCTAACAGATAATTCTGGTTTGTCAATTAAGACAAATCTTTTTTTTTACCAAATGTAAGGTCTCCCAGTCATTTCCGTAAACACTGGGAAAGCTCTGACCAACAGCTCTACTGTGGGCAAGTTGAGCTGAAGGGCCTGTTTCCATACTATATCACTCTATGAGTCTACGCAATGGAACTTATTATAAAACCCAAGTAATCACTTTGAAAATGAAAACATTCCAGATATGTAAATGTGTTTTTGTAAGCTGTTGGGTAAGTAAGGCTGTTGTCTTGGCGAGGTGCAATGCAAGAACTTGCCATGTTCTTGCTCAGGGTAGTATTGGCAAGATCATAGAAGGAGTTAAAAGTGTTCAAGAACAATTCATGTGGCACAACCCTTAGCATGCTGGCACAAGTTGAAGAACTGCATTGAGATGCATTTTATAGATTGAAGACACAAGTTGAAGAACCACATTGAGCCACATTTAAATAGTGCAGGACTTACGTGCATTCCACTTTGAATGTACTCAGCACCTGTGGTGCTGTGTGCACTTCAGCTGGTGAACAGATCTATGTGGAAGAATGTTGTGCAGGAAGCTTGCACAATTTCCAATGTCTGCATTCAATCAAATGATTAATTTGTGAGAGAAATGCCAAAGTCACTGTGAAATTATTGTGCTGATATCATTTTCATTAACACTTCAAAATAAATGCTGCCAAATGAATTACTTAATACCCTTTCTCGCTTTGATTCCCACTTTCCCCAATCCGTCATCATCCCTTTCCCACAGTCCCAGCAATCATTTTCTTTTATAACTGTTACGTTCCTCTTACAAACAGCAAAGTTTGATGCCAATTCTGAGTGTTTAGTTTTCCACCTCCCACTGAGTCCTACCATCCCCTCAGGATATGCGTTCAGTACAAATACCTTCCAGTCAGAGGTTTAGAGTCTTAGAAGGGCATTTAGACCCATTTTTAAGTTTTACTCCCCAGTGATTAAGCAAATAATAATCCCTCAAACAATTTAAGGATTAACTGGCTCATCATCATATTACTGTTTATGTGACTTTGCTGTCCAAATTGGCCAAGATGTAACAGGATATGGAGAAACAAGGAACTGCGGATGTTGGAATCTTGAAGTGCTCAAGTAACTCAGTGGGGCAGGCAGCATCTCTAGGGAAAAGTATAGCTGTTATCAGGCAACTGAACCATTCTACCAACAACTAGAGACTACTCCTAAACTAGTATCTATCTCATTGAAGACCCTCGGTTTACCTTTGATTGGACTTTACTGGCTTTATCTTGTTCTAAACGTTATTCACGTATCTTTATTCTGTGGATGGTCGACTGTAATCATGTTTTGTCTTTCCACTGACTGGGGAGCACGCGACAAAAGCTCTTCACTGTACCTCGGTACATGTGACAATAAACTAAACTCAACTCAACTCACCCATCAAAAAACCAAGAAGGCAGCCAGGTGGGGCCAGATGACATGGGTATCATTTCAAACATTTGCTTTGTATTTGAACTCACAAATGATGGGGATAACACAGATACTCAAGTTGGGATCCTTCTTCAAGTACCAACTCAAAACATCGCCTATCCATCAACTTCAGAAATGTTGCCTGACCCACTGAGTTACTCCAGCAGTCTGTGTTTTGATGTGGCAGGATATCACATCCATACAGTGATTAGCTTGAATGATTTTGTTACACATATGTTACAAAGGTTTCTCCATCCATATGTCACAGAGTGCATTGATCTTTCACTCCACTCACTCATTCAGTTATTATTTTAGCATAACTAAATATTTAACAACCAAATTAAATTATATTTCACATGAATGAACACACAATATATTGACTGATACAAATAACATTTTTTTGTTGTCCACAAATATATTCATTTTGCTCCAAATTATCAATGTGGCCATAGAAAATTAAATATAACAATAATTTCATTCAGTATTATTTAATTTTAACCTGGTCACACCTGGATTACTAGTCAATCAAACAATGAAATAACTGTAGGGTCCCAACCCGAAATGTCACCTATCCATGATCGCCAGGAATGCTGCCTGACCCGCTCAGCTACTCAAGCACTTTGTGTCTTATAGTGAATTAACCATTTCAATTAAGAGCCTCAGAGTAATTTTAAATATGGGCTTGATTGCATATATATTTTTCTTTGCTTTTGGATGGGTATGAAAATGGCAGCAAACGTTTTGGTTGTTTGATTTCCTTAAATGTTATCAAATTTTCATAGTATAAGATTTCCAGAATTTAAATTTCCAGAAATTTAAGGGACATTAAAAGGAAAATTGTAAAGGCAAAGTTAGTTCATGAAAAGTATTAAGGGAAACTTAAGCTGTTTTACCAGAGTATATAGGTTTAACCAGAGGACATAGGTTTAAGTTGATGGGATTTAATAGGAATCTGAGGGGTAATGTTTTTGCACAAGGGTGGTGGGCGTGCAGAACAAGCTGCCATAGGAGGTCGTTGAGGCAGGGACTATCCTAACGTTTAAGAAACAGTTAGACAGGTACATGGATAGCACAGGTTTGGAGGGATATGGGCCAAATATAGGCAGGTGCGACTAGTGTACGTAGATGGGACATGTTGGCCGGTGTGGGCAAGTTGGGCCGAAAGGCCTGTTTCCACGCTGTATCACTCTATGACTCTAAATATGCCAACAAGAGATAACAAAGAAGAGACAAGCAGGTGGGGACAGATGATACGGGTATTATTACAAATAATTGCTTTGTATTTGAACTCACAAATGGTAGGGGTAATACAGATATTAAAGTTCAGAAGAAAGATGGAAATCATAACATTATTTGTAACATTTAGAGGTATAACAACTTTAAACAGCATCACGGTGCTCTTAAAAGAAACAAGGGGGAAAAGTGTGCCTGCTTTGATCAATATTTTATGAATGGTTTTGATGGCAGGTATTGGTGGACTAGCAGATATCTAACAAGGGAGCATTGTTTAAAAAAGGTAGAAAGGATATACAAATTAGTTAAAGGCTAAGGAGCCTGACATTAGTCTCAGGAATGCATTTTGAAGGATGGTAAAGCTAATCATGACATGGAAGTGCAATTAAGGGTGGTCGGCATGAATTTATTGACAAAATACTGGTTCTGCCTAAATTGATTGATTTTTTTTCACAGGCAGCAAGGCATGTTGATGAGGGTAGCATCGGGGCCATGAGACTAAAACATTGGAGCAGCATTAGGCCATTCAGCCTATCTAGTCCACTCTGCCATTCAATCCTGGCTGGTCTATTTTTCCCTCTCAACTATATTCTCTTGCCTTTCCCCTGTAACCTTTGATGCCCTTGGTAATCAAGAACCTTTTAATTTCTGTCTTAAAATACCCAATGTCTTGGCCTCCACAGCCACCTACGGCAATGAATTCCAAAGATTCTCCACCCTCTGGCTAGAGAATTCCCATTTTAATTTAGTTTAGTTGAGTTTAGAGATACAGCGCAGAAACAGGCCCTTCGGCCCACCGAGTCCACACTGACCAGCGATCCCCACATATTAACACCATCCTACACACACTGGGCACAATTTTACATCGATACTAAGCCAATTAACCTACAAACCTTTACATTTTTGGAGTGTGGGAGGAAACCAAAGCTCTCAGAGAAAACTCATGGGGAGAACGTTGTACAGACAGCACCCGTAGGCAGGATCGAACACTGCCCAGTCCATCATCGGCTCTGACCTTCCTTCCATCGAGGGGATTTATCGCAGTCGCTGCCTCAAAAAGGCTGGCAGCATCATCAAGGACTCACACCACCCTGGCCACACACTCATCTCCCTGCTACCTTCGGGTAGAAGGTACAAGAGGCTGAAGACTGCAACAACCCGGTTTAGGAATAGCTACTTCCCCACAGCCATCAGGCTATTAAACTTGGCTCAGAACTCTGAACATTAATATCCCTCCATCTGTTATTTGCACTTTATTAATTTATTAATTCATGTGTGTATTTTAGTCAATCCCTACTATGTTCTGTTGTGCTATGCAAAGAAAGATTTTCATTGTCCTGTCAGGGACACATGACAATAAACTCTTTTGACTTGACTCTGACTTTGAACCCGGGTCTCTGGTATTGTAAGGCAGCAACTCTACTGTTGTGCCCCCATGCCGTCCCTATTTTGAAGGTACGTCCTTTTATTCTGAGGCTGTGCCCTCTGGTCCTAGACTCTCACATTACTGGAAGCGTCCTTTTTCATGTCCACTCTATCTAGGCCCTTCATTGTTCAGTGGGTTTCAATGAGATCTCCCCTCATTCCTCTAAACTCCAGAGTAGTACAGGCCCAGATTCTTCAAACACTCCCCACACGTTAATCCAATCATCTTCCCGGAATCCTTCTAATGAACCTGCCTTGAACTCTCCCCAAAGCCAGAACACCCTTCCTCGGATATGGTGTCCAAAACTGCTCACAACATTCCAAATGTGGCCTCACCGGTACCTGATTATGTCTCAGCATTACATCCTTGATTTTATATTTCAGCCCCCTCAAATTGAATGCTAATATTGCATTTGCCATCCTTATCGCCAACTCAACATGAAAACTAATCTCTTAGGAATCCTGCACCAGCGCTCCCAAGTCCCTTTGCACCTTCAATTTCCGAATCTTCTCCCCATTCAGAAAGTAGTTTAGGCCCTTATTCCTTAAAGTGCATGACTTTGCTACGCTGTATTCCATTTGCCGCTACATTGTTCGCTCTCCCAACCGATCCAAGTCCTTTTGCAGAGTCCCTTCTTCATCAACACTACCTGACCCTCCCCATATCTTCTCAATCTTCATTAAATTTGACCACAAAGTCATCAATTCCCTCATCCAGATCATTAACATATAATGTGAATAGTAGCGGACCCCTGCAGAACAAAACTGGTCACCCTCTCCCCCCAAAGAAAGACTGGATGCTAAGAGCTCGTTCTGGCAGATACCGCTAGATGAACAATCGTCCTACCTGACGACCTTTGCCACTCCCTTTGGGAGGTTCCGATTCCTGCGCATGCCGTTCGGGATCAGCTCCGCCAGTGAAGCTTTCCAGAGGACAATGGAACAGCTGTTTGCGGGGCTCCCGTGCGCTATCATTGTAGATGACATCTTGGTGTATGGTAAAGATGTGGAACAGCACGACCACAACCTCCGACTAGTTTTGGATCGAGCTCGGGAGGTAAATCTAAACCCGAATCTAAACCAGGGAATTGATGACCCGGAGGTCACTTATGTGGGACACGTCTTCACAGCGTCCGGGCTGAAGCCCGACCCACAGAAGACCGCTGCTATCTCGAAGATGCCTGCTCCTGTGGATGTGCCTAGCCTCCAGCGTTTCCTTGGCATGGCAAATTACTTGGGAAAATTCATCCCCGATCTGAGCGAGTTGAGTGCCCCTTTAAGGGACTTGGTGAAGAAAGACACTGCATGGTCCTGGTTCCCACAACACCAGGCTGCTTTCGATATGCTGCGTTCGAAGCTTGTCTGCACTCCGACGCTGCAATATTTCGATTTGAACCGTCCTATTGTCCTCACGTGCGATGCTTCAAAGTTCGGGCTGGGTGCTGCTTGTTTGCAAGTTCATGATGGGGTCCAGTTACCCGTGTCCTTCGCGTCTCGCACGATGACTCCAGCTGAGCAGCGCTATGCCCAGATCGAAAAGGAACTGCTGGCTGTTGTGTTTGCATGTTCAAAATTTAAGGACTATATCCTGGGAACTGAATTCTCTATTGAGACCGACCACCAGCCTCTGGTCACCATCCTCGGCAAGCCGATTCACGCTGCCTCCTCCAGGCTGCAGCGGATGATGCTGCAGCTGCAGCGTTTTACCTTCTCCGTAGTGTACCGTAGAGGCAAGGACATGTTTATTGCTGACACGCTGTCTCGGGCTCCTCTGGCTTCGACCACCCGTCACCCTTACGAGGCTTCAGGTATGATTGTCCTGAACGTCAACTTTGTTCCTTCAAAACAACTACAGTGCTTAGTTAAACACACTGCTGCTGACGCCTCGCTCCAACAGCTAGCTGCGGTCATTCAAAGGGGTTGGCCCGAGCGACGTTCTTCCCTGCCCGCCGCGGCAGTGCCCTACTTCCTGGTCCGTGACGAGCTGGTGCTACGAGATGGAGTTATCGTTAAGGGTCACAAGGTTGTGGTACCTGAGGCTCTTCGCCAACAGTATTTCGACACCGCGCATCGGGGTCATCCTGGCGCCGAGGCCACTCTCTCTATCGCCCAAAGCCAGTTTTATTGGCCTGATATGGCTGTGTATTTTCGGGACCGGGTGTCATCTTGCCCTACCTGCAACAGTCTCGCCCCGCAGCAGCAGCGTTTGCCCCTTCTGCAGCAGCCCGCACCAGACCTGCCATGGTCGGCGCTGGCAACGGACATTTTTGAGTGGCACGGCAAGCACTTCTTGGTGCTTGTCGACTCTTACTCCAACTGGTATGAGGTCGACCAGCTGTTTTCTCTCTCCTCTTCTGCTGTTATCACGAAGCTGCGCCGCCACTTCGCGACCTTTGGATCACCAGCGAGCCTGCAGTCAGACAACGGCAGCCAATTTATCAGTGCGGAGTTCAAGGACTTTGCTGACCGCTGGAACTTTCGGCATTACACTAGTAGCCCTGAGTACCCTCAGAGCAATGGCCTGGCCGAGCGTGCTGTTCGCAGCGCAAAGGACTTGTTGAATCGCTGCCGCGCATCGAAGTCTGACATTTACCTCGCCCTCCTCAACCTGCGAAACATTTCCCGTGACGGTGTTCTGGGATCCCCGGCGCAGCGCCTCATGTCCCGGGTTACTCGACCTCCCATTCCGGTGGCCCAGCAGACTCTTACCCCAGCTGTTGTAAAACCTGCCGTGGTCCGTGAGCGTATTGCTACCAAGCGGTCCATTCAAAAGCGATCCCACGACAGGTCTTGCCGTGCCCTGCCTCCTCTGTCTCCTGGTCAGGTTGTCCGCATGCATTCCACCTCCGGTCACCCTGGCCTTGCGGTTGTTGTTGGGACGGCTGGTTCACCTCGCTCCTATCTGGTGAACCTCGATGGTACTGTTTACCGTCGGTCCAGGCGGCACCTCCGCCTGGTGAACGAGCCCTCTCCTCCTCCTCCTGCTCACCCCCATGCTCCCCCTCTGTCCGCTCTCCCGCCTGTAGCGGTCGCTAAGCCTGTGCCTGCTCGCCCTGTCCCGGTTCTTCTCCCTGTGACTGTTCCCGTGTCTCCAGCCATCTCTTCCCCATCGCCAGGTCGCTCGCCTCCAATCCCTTTGTCACCACGCAAGTCCCCACATTGTAGTCCTCCTGTCGTGGGGTCTCCCCCGGTGCCCGTTTCTTTGGGGGGAGAGGGTGTGAGCGGGGTTCGTACCCGCTCGGGGCGGATTGTAAGGGCGCCTGACCGTTATGGTTATATTTGATTGCTGCTATTTTGCTGTCTATCCTTTTCCAGTTGCTCTAGTGTATGAGACATGGTCGGCTGTCACGTTCTTTTCTTTTGCAAGAGGAAGGATGTAGATGTTTAGTGCATGTCCCTTTAATTGTAGGTTGTGTAGCCACTCCCCTTTCACCAAGTATATTACTGTCTCTCCATCCCTGGTACCTCCTCTAGTAAACGTGCAGACCATGTACAACTAGGGCATCGATATATGTGATTAATAAAGACTTGGTAAAGAAACACTGTGTACGTGTTAACTTCTTTACAGGCAGCCAACCAGAAAAGACCCTCTTTATTGCCAGTTATCCAGTCTTCTATCCATGCCTCTATGCCTTGACTCGAATACCATGGGCTAATATATTGGCTAGCAGCCTCACATGGTAGCTTATCAAAGGTCTTCTGAAAATCCAAGTAAACAACATCCACTGACTCTCTTTTGTCTATCTGGCTTGTTACTTTCTCAAAAAACACCAACAGATTTGTCAGATTTGTCAGGCAAGATCTCCCCTTAACAAAACAATGCTGACTTTGGTCTATTTTACCATATGTTTCCAAGTACTCCGAAACCTCATCCTTAATAATAGACTAATTGACCTTTAATTTATTTTATTTTTCCTTGTTCTCTTCTTAAACAGTAGGGGCACTATTGCGATTTTCCAGTCGTCTGGAACCATTCCTGATTCTAATGATTCTTGAAAGATCACTACTAATAAATACTAACAGACAAATATATTATATATATATATATATATATATATATTTTGACGGTTCCTGGGTAGTAGGCTACTCCCTGGTTCACCCCCCTTGACACTTAATGGACTGGTCGAGTATTAGCTACAGGGCCCAGCCACAAGTATAAGAGTAGGGGCTTTTAGTGGCAGTTGTAGTGGCAGTTGGTCTTCAGTCTCCCACTGAAGCAGAGAGTGGTGCTGTACTAATTAAAGCCTTTACAGAATTCACCCGGCTCCTCGCCTTCATTCCGGGCTTTCCACACACCCACTACAATATATATATATATATATATATATATATATACACACATGCACGCACACACACACACACACACATATTAAAACTTTTTTGCTGTTTAGTATGGCTTTTACATATCTGTTGCTCTCGTGTAAGTAAGAATTTCATTGTTCCGATTTGGGACATATGACAATAAAACACTCTTGACTCTTGTATATGGTGACCAAATCTCTTGCATCAGTGATCAAATCTTTCAGTTCCTTCCACCAGTGGACTCCACTTGAAGTCTAGCAGCAAAGAGTCTTTTGCTGGATTTCCCCAGCATCATTAGACCTGGTGAAGGATAAGAAACCCATTGATTGCAATGGGGATGTAAGGCATGGATCTGGGAAGCTACAAAAAAGTTCACATATATTTTCTACGTCTAATTTGATTTGCATTAATATACTTTCATATGATTTTTTTTATTGATCTACTCTTCTTCGAGTCCATTGCAATCTCAGATGCCGTTCTGCCAGTATCTGGTGCAGGTCACATTTATTGATGTACTTCCGTTTCAATTATTCTCATATTTGTCTAAATAGAGCACTTGTCCTAGAAACTCCTACCTTTGAAAACAAGCTTAAAGGAACGTCGGATAGAAGGAATGGGTGACGTTTCGAGTCGAGACCTTTCTGACCAGTCTGAAGATGGGTCTCGACTCGAAACGTCACCCATTCCTCCTATCCAGAGATGCTGCCTGTCCCGCTGAGCTACTCCAGCATTTTGTGTCTATCTTCAGTATAAACCAGCATCTGCAGTTCCTTCCTACATGTTTAAGTAGTGTTTGCACTGGAACATGCTGCTGCTTGTGGAATGGGAGCTGTAGTGCAGTGGGTGGGGAGGCAAAGTTGCTCCCAGGGGCCCAGGTATCTGCAAAACATCATCCCCATGTGCCATATTATTTGTGAGCGATGAAGGAAGTGTTTGGGGCCATGGAGATTTCTAACCTCAACTACATACACCCCCCCCACCGCCCCTTCTCAAAAGTGGAATTGTTTGCCACAGAAGGCTGTGGACACCGTTTGTGGATATATCTAAGGCAGAGATAGATAGATTATTGATTCATGCAGGTGTCAGAGGTTATGGGGAGAAGGCAGAAGGCAGGAGAATGGGGTTAGGAAGGAAAGATAGATCAGCCATGATTGAATGGGAGAGTAGAGTTGATGAGCCAAATGGCCTAATTCTACTCCTATTACTTATGATCTGGCCCCATCGCAGAAGCGTCCACGTCACGGGGCTGGAAACTGGAAGTATCCTGAGCTAATTTTGCTACCACCATCATCTATTACGACAAGTGATGGCTTCCACTGATTGTCGCCGGAAGCTTGCGTCCTTTTCAGGATGGACGATGACAGCGAGGTCAACATTTGTAACAAGATGGACACGGAAAGAAGATGACTTATGATCTTACAACCTTATGATCTCCAATCCCATCCACAAGGTGTCTCTGAGGAGGCGTAATACCTGGGTGCAGTGTATGAATCGCTGCATGCTGGAGAAACCTACAATATCAGCAAACCCCCTTGCCCACTCATGTGGGATAAAATGCAGACGTACTTTGTTAATGGAGTTTGGATGATCTTCCTAATGCAGTAGTGCAATGTGGCAAAGGTCAGTGGCAGGAACCTGAGGCCAGAGAGGCATGCGACAATGACCTTGATCCCCACTGCCAAAGTGGGCCTGTATTAAAGATCTTAGGTGTTCACAGGAGGACTGCTGTGGTAAAGCTTCATCTGCAGAGGCCGTCATAGTGGCCCCTGTAGCTGTGATGTCTCTGATGCCTAAATCCCATCTCCATGTAGATATGCTCATTTGGAAAGCGGAAAGGCCATTGTAAATCCACGGAGTGCACTGTGCTGAGCATGAGAAGTGTATAAAGAGATCCTCGAGGCTGCAGCATGGTGAGGCAGCCTGGCAAAGCATATAGATTCAATGCTGTCCCACGGTTTCGGGGGAAACAGAACGGCCAAAAGCTGGTTTGTGAATAAACAAGAACTGTCGCTTTTCAGACTAATGAGGAAGCAGGTATTGGGCCTTACGCTATTGTTAGAACATTTAGAGTGTTTCGAGCACTAACGAAAATCCTGCAAAAAGTGAAGAATGGAATTTCCCATCATGTGCTGAGTACATGAAATGGCTGCAGTTTTGCTTCACCCGAATTAAAACAAATTCCACTTGCACTTCACAGTTTCATTCTGGGACATAGAAACATAGAAACATAGAAATTAGGTGCAGGAGTAGGCCATTTGGCCCTTCGAGCCTGCACCGCCATTCAATGTGATCATGGCTGATCATCAACTCAGTATCCCGTATCTGCCTTCTCTCCATACCCTCTGATCCCCTTAGCCACAAGGGCCACATCTAACTCCCTCTTAAATATAGCCAATGAACTGGCCTCAACTACCCTCTGTGGCAGAGAGTTGCAGAGACCCACCACTCTGTGTGTGAAAAAAGTCCTTCTCATCTTGGTCCTAAAGGATTTCCCCCTTATCCTTAAGCTGTGACCCATTGTCCTGGACCTCCCCAACATCGGGAACAATCTTCCTGCATCTAGCCTGTCCAACCCCTTAAGAATTTTGTAAGTTTCTATAAGATCCCCTCTCAATCTCCTAAATTCTAGAGAGTATAAACCAAGTCTATCCAGTCTTTGTTCATAAGACAGTCCTGACATCCCAGGAATCAGTCTGGTGAACCTTCTCTGCACTCCCTCTATGGCAATAATGTCCTTCCTCAGATTTGGAGACCAGAACTGTACGCAATACTCCAGGTGTGGCCTCACCAAGACCCTATACAACTGAAGTAGAACCTCCCTGCTCCTATACTCAAATCCTTTTGCTATGAAAGCTAACATACCATTCGCTTTCTTCACTGCCTGCTGCACCTGCATGCCTACTTTCAATGACTGGTGTACCATGACACCCAGGTCGCGCTGCATCTCCCCTTTTCCTAATCGGCCACCATTTAGATAATAGTCTGCTTTCCTGTTTTTACCACCAAAGTGGATAACCTCACACTTGTGTCCTTGTGTCCTTTAAATTATGGGTCTTCTCATTCCTTCACTCCCTTGCTCTTCTTCATCACCGTCTTACATTAGACACCATCCACATGAAAGCTTCCAACCCCACCCCCAACTTCCTTCACGTTTGTGCATTTCAATTACATGGAAGGCATGAAAACCAGGATCATTTTCTACTGGAGCAGAGAAGGTTATAGGACAATTTAAAATGTTTTCTTATATAGTGCTCATATTTCACAGGCATGGTGGTGCAGCTGACACAGCACCTACAGCACCAGAGACCCGGGTTTGATCCCGACTATGTGTGCTGACTGTACGGAGTTTGTAAATTCTCCTAGTGACTGTGTCGGTTTTCTCTGAGACCTTTGGTTTCCTTCCACACGCCAAAGACGTACATGTTTGGCTTGGTGTAAAAGTAAAATTAGCCCTAGAGTGTGTAGGGTAGTGTAAGCGTGCGGAGATCGCTGGTCGGTGCGGACACAGTGGGCCGATGGGTCTCTGCACATCCCTCTGCAATTGGATCCTCAACATCCTCATCCACAGACCACAGACTGTCCGTACTGGTGGAAATGTGCATCCTTGTTAACAATCAGCACGGGAGCACCTCATGGCTGCGTGCGCACACCCCTGCTGTACTCACTCTATACTCATGACTGCGTAGCCGGACATAGTGCAAACTCCATCATCAAGTTTGCCTACAACACCACTGTTGTGGGACGAATCACTGATGGTGAAGAGTCAGAGTATAGAAGTGAGATTGACCGATTGACCAAATGGTACCATCACAACAACCTGGCTCTCAACACCAGCAAAACCAAGGAACTGATTGTGGAAACTGATTTATATCAACGGGATAATTGTGGAAAGGGTCAAGAACTTCAAATTCCTGGGCGTGCATATTTCCAAAGATCTTTCCTGGTCCCAGCACACTGATGCAATCATAAAGAAGGCACATCAGCTCTACTTCCTGGGAAGATTACGGAGAGTCGGTTTGTCAAGGAGGACTCTCTCGAACTTCTACAGGTATACAGGAGAGAGCATGCTGACCGGTTGCACGTGGCTTGGTTCAGTAAATTGAATGCCTAGGAGCGGAAAAGAATGCAGAAAGTTGTGACCACTGCCCAGTCCATCATCGGTTCTGACCTCCTCACCATTGAAAGGATCTATTGCAGTCGCTGCCTCAAAAAGGCTGTAATTGCAGCGAAAGGTGGTTCCACAAAGTATTGACTCGGGGGGGCTGAATACTTTTGCACGCCACACTTTTCAGTTTTTTATTTGTAAAAAAATTTGAAAACTATGTATCATTTTCCTTCCACTTCACAATTATGCGCCGCTTTGTGTTTGGTCTATCACATGAAATCCTAATAAAATATATTTACGTTTGTGGTTGTAACGTGACAAAATGTGGAAAAGTTCAAGGGGTACGAACACTTTTGCAAGCCACTGTATATGTGGTCAATGGCATATAGACACACTGAACTTGTATCTCCTGTTCTGTATTATGTTTACATATTCTGTTGTGCTGCAGCAAGCAAGAATTTCATTGTCCTATCTGGGACACATGACAATAAACTCCCTTGACTTGACTTGGCTGTTTCCGTGCTGTATCTCTAAACTAAACAAACTGAATGTATCTGTCTGCTTTACATGGTTAGTGGTTGTGTGCGAACCATGAATATTGCGGTGCTGTAGCACGGTGATTAAATTGTTAGGTTTAGTATCCGGAGTTCCAGATTTATGCCATGACGGGGTTCAGAATTATGGGTTTTTCTGCATCCATGGTCCAGAATCATACTGGTATATTTGGGTAGTGGTTAAATTGTTAGACCAGAGTTCTGGCCCAGTGTTCCTGAGACATAAGTTTGGATCCCACTACAAGTAATTAAATAAATCTGGAATTTAAAAATTGCAGTCTCAGCAACACTAACCATGAGATAGGTCTGGACAACAAAAATCTACCATTGCCCATGACAGCTACATTAAACAAATCTTCCTGCAAAAGATGACAACTATAACTCCCGTTGTGTTCCTGTCTCTCTCAGACAGAAGTTGGAAGCAGGGGCCTTAACTTCCCAATTAGGTTACGTGCCTGCAGAGTACAAGCAAAGGATCAATGGCACTCTGCTCTAATACAGAAAGTTGTGAGCTAAAGTTCCATCCAGAAATGGGAACACAAATTCTGGAGTGAAACTCCATTAGTAGCATTACCACTTCCAAGATAGGAAATACAGATCACAAACCCCAACATGAGTGAACCCTGAAGTTCTGGCTGTAACTCTGGACTAATATTATGAAGACATAGGTACTCAGCAACTAAGGTGGCAGTTATGGAAAGATCAATGTAGGAGGCAGAGATCAGGTAGGAGGCAGAGATTTCTGTGGAGCATTCACAATGCAAACCAGGTGGGTTAAATGGCCTGCCTTTGTCCTGTGAATTTAATGTAAAATGATATGCATTATTTCAAGTATCCCTATTGATATCTATACCAAGTGCTGGGATAACTCAAGTGTCAAGAGTCAAAAGTGTTTTATTGGCATGTGTCCCAGATAGAACAATGAAATTCTTACTTGCAGCTCTGTGTCTGTCAGTGATAACTCAGGCAGCATCTCTGGATATAGATAGACCACCCTTCATTCTGAAGAGGGGGTCCCGACCCAGAACGTTGCTTCCCAATGTCCTCCAGAGATGCTGCCGGACCCACTGTTACTCCAGCACTTTGCGTTCTACACAGGATTCCAGCATCTGCAGTTCCTTATGGCTTCATCACTGAAAACAGATCTGGTTGTTACCACATAAGTGCTGGTGGGGTCTGTGGGCAATTAGGTTGGCACATTTTGTTGCATTACAACAGTGCAGAAGCTTCATACTGATTCATAAGCATGTCTAGAGGTCACAAAAGGTTGTTCACCAATACGTCTTTTTTCCCCTTTAACAGCAGTATCGGAGTTGACACTAAAACAATAAACAGAATCTAAATGAATGGTTTGTTAGTGTTGTTTTGTCATCTCAAATTGGACAAATTTCTTTAGATGTCATCCAAGGACCTCTTGGCTTCCATCCCCATCCCCCTGCCTGGTCAAAGAGACCTGTCCCCATTTTAATTTTTCAATAAAACACACAAAAGAAAATTTAAAAGAAAAACCTATTCTTTAGGTGCACCAATGAATTATCTACAAGGAAGCAAATACAACCACGCGGCTGGAATCTGAAAACAAGAACAGAAATGCCAGAAGCACTCGGCATCTGTGGAAAGAGGAAGCAGTCAACATCTCAGACTCACAACTTTCTTCTGGGTTGTTTTAAACAAATTGCAGGTGTTTAATCGAGAATTCCTGGAGACCAGGATAAGGCACGGCAATCCTCTCCTGCAGGAATGAAGGATCATTGATGTGAAGCATGAATTCTATTTGTGTGCAATTTTGGTCTCCTACTTTGAGGAAGGACATTATTTCTATTGAGGGAGTTCAGCGTAGGTTCACCGGGACTGACATGATGAAAGAATGGTTCGACTGGGCTTGTATTCACTGGAATTTAGAAGGATGAGAGGGAATCTTATAGAAACATATAAAATTCTTAAAGGATTGGACAGGCTAGATGCAGGAAAAATGTTCCCGATATTGGGGGGGGTGGGTCCAGAACCAGGGATCACAGTTTAAGAATAAGGGGTAGGCCATTTAGGACTGAGATGGGGAAAAATGTTTTCAATAGACATAGACAATAGACAATAGGTGTAGGAATAGGCCATTTGGCCCTTCGAGCCAGCACCGCCATTCAATGTGATCATAGCTGATCATCCCCAATCAGTATCCCGTTCCTGCCTGCTCCCCATATCTCCTGACTCCACTATTTTTAAGAGCCCCTCTAGCGTGTCCAAGCCCTTAACAATCTTTTATGTTTTCACCCAGAGATTTGTGAGTTTGTGGAATTCTCTGCCACAGAAGGCAGTGGAGGCCAATTCACTGGATATTTTCAAGAGAGAGTTAGATTTAGCTCTTAGGGCTAAAGGAATCAAGGGATATGGGGGAAAAGCAGGAACGGGGTATTGATTTGAGATGATCAGCCATGATCATATTGAATGGCGGTGCTGGCTCAAAGGGCTGAATGGCCTATTCCTGCACCAAATTTTCTATATTTCTATTTCACCCTCCACAGATATTGCCTGAATTGCTGTAGACAGCCACCACTTTTCTGAGTTTATTCCATCTAATTTCTGCTTTCACCAACTCCATGTTCCAATCTGGCGATGATTAAGTGAAGGGAGCTTACTGGCATATTCAGAGTGCACTGTTTACATGAAGTCAAAGATACATTGTTTTGTCTCAAACGCCAGAAGTTGAGGAGAGAAGTATATAAAGGCATAGATCGGGTCGGCAGTCAGAACCTTTCCCAGGATGAAAATGTCAAAGACTAGGGGGCATAGCTTTAAAGTGGCAGGGCTTCAAAATTTAAAGAAAATGTGCGGGGCATGTTATTTACACCATTACAGCAAATGGTGTGTGCCGACAATGTGCTACCAAGGGTGGTAGAAGGGACAGATATGATAGTGGCGTTTAAGAAGCTTTTAGAGAGGCATATAGATATATTCTGGGACTGGAGGGATATGGATCATGTGCAGGCAAATGAGTAGTTTATTTTGGCCTCATGTTTGTCATATATATTGTGAGGTGAAGGGCCTATTCCTGTGCTGCACTGTTCTTTGTAAGTGACAGGATGTGTTTGAGTTTGGATCAACATTTCAAAAAAAGGTCCTTTACAGGGGAGGTGTTTAACCCAGCTGCAATAGTGTTAAGGGCCTGTCCCACTTTCACGACCTAATTCACGACCTTTTTTACTCGTGGACGTTTTTCATCATGCGAGAGAAAAAAAAAACGCCCCGACCTACTTGATACCACGAGTACCTACGATTAGCATCACGGCCTGCTACGACCTACTTACGACCTCCTACGACCTCCTACGACCTCGTGACGACCATGCTGCGAGTATGAGTCAAGGGCAAACTCGGCAGAGGTCGTGAATTAGGTCGTGAAAGTGGGACAGGCCCCTAACAGAGATTTCTTAGTTCTTTTTTTGCTTTTGTGTAAACACTTATCGGGAGCACCAAGCTTCCCGAAGTCTTCACCATTGTGTTTATCTCGCTTCATGGTATAATGGGTCGGTGTTTTTGTTTTGTTTTTCATACCTTTTCATACGTCTAGTTAATTTTAATCCTGGACAACACAGCTCACCCCCTCCATGACACACTGCTCAACCTGAGGAGCACCTTCAGCAACAGACTGGTTCCACCAAGATGCAGCACTGAACGCCACAGGAGATCCTTCTTCCCTGTGGCAGTCAAACTGTACAGCTCATCCCTCTTCTGTCGTGGGGTAGACTGACTCCCCTCTCCCCTCCCCTCCCTCCCTCCCCCCCCCCCCCCCCCCTCCTACTCCCCAATCTTCGCACATCCCAAATCCTGGACTTTCCACTCATCACTTTAATTTAATGTTTCATGTATCTTGTGTTTTATGACTGTTGGCAGATCAATTTCCCTCCTGGGATAAATAAAGTTCTTTTTAAAGTATTTTTTTATTAGAAGCAAGTACATAATAAGACCATTTCATGTATATCAGTCATACATTGCTAATATTATCAATTATTTAATGACTCTGCTTCTATATAAATATAAATAAAGTTCTATTGTATCGTATCGTAGTTTCCTTCTCCCCTGACTCTCAGTCTGAAGAAGGGTTTCGACCCGAAATGTCACCTATTACTTTCTCCAGAGATGCTGCGTGACCCGCTGAGTTGCTCCAGCGTATTTGTGTCTATCTTCAGTGTTTTTGTTGCGCCTTTTGCTTTTGTGAGCACCTCGCTAAGTCAGCTTAGTCTACCCAGGATAGACCACTTGGAATACCTGTCCTTACAGACTAATAAAACAAAAACAGAATACAATATGGTCCAAGAGAAACATCAGAAGACAAAAGTAAATCCAAAGCTATTTGTCACTTGCAAAGTGGGAGGATTAATTGTTTACTGTATCAATATAGGAAATGGGTCAAACCTCAGGGCTAATTTTAATTCTCTGATTCTTTTCTTATTCCAAGGGAATGGAAAGATCTATTTGCAGCCGTGTAAGTTCATTATTTCTGGTAAGAGATAGGCCGATGTTTCCATGTGTTTATGACGAGATCAGCCCATGTGTGGCCGGGCCGCCCACAGACTTCCTCTCGCAGCGAGTTTCAACTCGATTGGACCGAGCTGGGATTTTACTCAAAAGTCAAGAGAAAACCATTACGTCTTTGAGTTTTCATTGAGCGATATCGTCAGAAGTTTTTTTTTCTCTCTCTCTCTGGCTATTTTTTTTTTACAAACTGGATAATCTCCAGATTACAAGCAAAAAATAAATATCAGTCGCTTGCTATTTACAAAGGAGCCGAGGCGACGGTTCAGTCAGTCCCCAGCTGGCGGAGCGACCCAGTCGCTGACAATGGGTCTTTTTTCCACAGTAAAACCCCTTTGATGGCGGTCCAGCGACTGACCATGTGAACGTGACTTCTGCCCCATTGCAGCCCCGTCTGTGCGATTCTTTCATCTCCACTTTCATAGGTCCGCTCTAAACAGACAAAAGGTAGCTATGATGCCTTTGATTGCGAACCTTTAATAGTTGTCGGCCTTTTTTCTCCCATAAAACCTCGCAATTACCTTCGGTTGCAAACTAGACAAATCCGGGGAACATGGTTCCGTTTAATTTAAAGATACAGCGCGGAAACAGGCCCTTCGGCCCACCGAATCCGTACCGTCAGCGATTCCCGCATGTGTTAACACTATCCTACACCCACTAGGTACATGTTTTACATTTACCAAGCCAATTAACCTACAAACCTGTACGTCTTGCTCCCTGAATATTTCCGGGAGAGAAATCCTTATCGCTGATAAATCCATTAGGAATTTTATATGTATGTACATATATATATATGTATGTGTGTGTGTGTATATATATATGTGTGTGTGTGTATATATATATCAAATATATATCTACATGTATGTTATATATGTATGTGTGTATATATATATATATATATACATACATATAATATTAACTAAATATATAAGGAATTATATACATATATTATATCAAATCCCTTATACATTTAGTTAATATTCTTTAATATTTAATATTTAAGTCCTTAATATATGGTCCTTAATATTCCATAATTATTATGGAAGTAAAGGCATCCTTATACCACAAGATGTTATTATTTGCATTAACTGAACTATATTCAAAAAGGGGATTTTATAGAACCATTAAAGGGCCAGTGGAACCATTGAACATTAGACTCACTTGTAAGAAAAGCGGTGCTTTGAATGGGAAATAATTCATCTTCTGATTTATTAGGCTTTCGAATTTGAATGAAAGTCATCAGTCATGATATGAAAGAATCCAGGGGCTGAATCATCCCCTCTGTTGATCAGATCTGTTGTCAAAGAATAGCTTTTAACTGTGGTTGCCACAACTAAGTTCATTCAGCAACGTAGTTGTGAAATAAATCAAGCCCTGTGAGAAAATGGTAAAATATTAGGATTTTATATTTACATTAACAGCTATAATTCCACAGAACTGCCTTCAGATGTTTATAAATCACATAGCCTAATGTGTGGGAAGGAACTGCAAATGCTGGTTTGCACTGAAGATTAACACGAAAAGATGGAGCAACTCAGCTGGACAGACAGCATCTCTGGAGAAAAGGAATAGGTGATGTTTTCTCCAGAGACTGAGAGTCTCAGTCTGAAGAAGGGTCTTGACCCAAAACTTCACCTATTCCTTTTCTCCAGAAATGCTGCCTGACCTGCTATGTAGCCTAATATACTCCGTGCTCAATGTCCATGGCTTTAAGCAACATTCAGGCTTACGTTGATTAGTGGAAAGTAACATTAATGCTACAAAAAAAAGTAAATAAATAGACTATAACTACTTAGTAATAGTCTATGAGAAGGAGTCTATAACTACTTACCCTTGACATTCAATAGCATTACCATTGTCAATTCCCCCATCATCAATATTCTGAGATCAGCATTGACCAAAAACTCAATGGGGCCAACCAGAAAGACACCTTGGCTCCAAAAGCAGGTCAGAGACTCTGCATCCTGTGGCGAATGACTCAATTCACTTTCCAAAGACTTCTCACTGTCTACAAGGCAGAAGTCAGGTGTGCAATGGAATATTCTCCACTTACCCAGACAACTGGAGTGCCAACAGCACTCAAGAAGCTTAATATTATCCATGGCCTGTGTGATTCCACCACCCTAAACAGTCAGTCCGTCTTTCAGGGTTTGCAGAGTGTACCATCCACAAATAGCACTGCAGTAACTGGGCTATTTCAACAGCACTGCTCACATCTGTATATGTGCCATTGCCAGCCAATTCCCATCCAACATCCTAACTTGGAAACAGAATATAGAACAGTACAGCACTGGAACAGGCCCTTCAGCCCACAATGTCTGTGCCGAATATGATGCCAAGATATATCAATCTCATCTGCTTGCGCATGATCCATATCCCCCTGCATATCCATGTGCCTATTCAAGAGCCTTTTAAATGCCACTATTGTGTCTACCTCCACCACCGCACCTGGCAGTGCATTCCAGGCATGTGTCACCCTTTGTATTAAAAAAATGGACCCGCACATCTCTTTCAAACTTTTCCTCTCTCACCTTAGATCTATGCCCACTCATCTTTGACATTTCCACACTGGGAAAAAAGGTTCCGGCTTTTTACCCTCTCTATACCTCTCAGCATTTTATATACTTCTGTCAGGTTTTCCCTCAGCCTTCAACATTCCAGAGAAAACAATCCAAGTCTGCCCAACCTCTCCTTGAAGCTAATATCCCACTATCCATTCAGCATAAATGTAACGCCGTTTCTTCACCAACACTGGGTCTAAATCATGGACGCACTTTGGAGTCTCCTTCATCAGATGGACTGCAGCAACTCTTGAAGCAGGTCAGGACCACTTCCTCAAGAGTACTGAGGCATGGGCATTGAAAGCTACCCTAGTTGGCAGTGCCTTTTGCAGCAACGTTAGAAAGTGACCTTGATTTCCACGCCACAATAAAACTGGAGCTGAAACACACATTTGTGTGTTCAGGGTTCATTAAATTTAAAAGAATGACTAATTCACTTTGGCCCAGAACATGTCACAGCTCATGAAGCAACTTTTGTAGTTTATTCACTTTGGGCAAACCCGGCCCCAAATGTAGTCACGGCACAGACTGGCAAACAGAAATGACCAACTTAGTTGCTTTCAAAGATAGACACAAAATGCCGGAGTAATTCAGCAAGGTCAGGCAGCATCTCTGGAGAAAAGTATTCGGTGACATTTCGGGTAGAGACCCTTAGCTTGCTTTTGATGTTGTTGGTAGAGTGATAATTGTGATGTGATTACTGGGTAAAATCTTATTAATTTAATAACATGTATTTTTTTAATATCCTCCTGAGATGCTTGGTACTTGGTCATCTAATTAACGTGACAGATTTTTTTATCAGTTTTAAGTCTATAGAGGGAAGGCTGACTGATAATATACATATTTAATGCAACATAATTAAATTAGCGTCCAAACAGGAAGCTGATATCAATGGCCATACATACTATAAACAAAGTTGATGTGGATTAACCAGTGGAGTGAAGCAATACCTCAGAGATATCTATTTTGTTCTGAGGCACAGGTAGACAGTGATCGCTGGTCTGCGCGGACCCGGTGGGCCGAAGGGCCTGTTTCCGCGCTGTATCTCTAAACTAATTTTCATTGGTAGTTTGCCAGGCCTTGTGTGCAAATTAACTGACATTGCAAAATTATTTGATGATAGACACAAAATGCTGGAGTAACTCAGCGGGACAGGCAGCATCCCTGGAGAGAGGGAATGGATGACGTTTCGGGTCGAGATCCTTCTTCAGACTGATGTTAGTGGAGTGGGCGGTACAGAGATCTCTCTCCAGAGATGCTGCCTGTCCTGCTGAGTTACTCCGGCATTTTGTGCCAATCTTTGATTTAACCCAACATCTGCAGTTCTTTCCTACACATTTTTCCTTGCAAAAGTATTTCATTGATAGGGAAGTGTATTTGCATATTATGAGGTTGTGAAAGGTGGGCATAAGTGAAAGCTTCATTTCTTTCAGTGACAGATCAAAGGGTAAGGAGTAGAATCAACATCAATGCTGACTCATTTTCTGCATGGGAGTTATGGGGGAAGTGAGGATATCCAGTGAAAGCTTCCTTCAGAATTATTTATTCGTATAAAACAAGGAGTGTACCAAATGTTAAGATTGACTCACTCTTGATTAGATAACAAAACCACCGTGGTTGACAGTGAACAATAGAATGACACCTTCCTCAATGAGTTCAATGACATCATAAGTGGTTTAAGAGTATTTTATGGACGTTTATTTCAAGGGCATTTATTCACTGTTAAAGAACTCGCTGTCTACTGCATACTACTTTTGAGAACACGTATTATAGTTGCATTAAATGTGAACAATGATGCTGACAATTAAATTAGTACCAGGATTGCATTGACTGATCCAAGGCTTTGAAAAGCTTTCTGCTGTCATCGCTGCAGAATGTAGGGAATAATAGGGTCTGATGATTGTCAGGAGAGTAAGAGAGAGAAAAGAGGAATTAAAAAGAGTGAATTCTAAAATTGTACACCAATCGCAGGAAGTTCAATCTGACGTTACAAACTGTGAGAGTGAAGCTTGAAGGGAAGCTGAAAGTCATGGGAATGTGAAAGGGCATTGCTTCAATATTTCCCTTAATTTATTTTAAAAATAATTATATTTGTCTCTCTCCTCTTTTCTGTCTCTCACGGTAATATTCTCTATTCCTCTTTCACACTGGTTAAGAGTCCTGTTGTATCTGTCCGTTTACATTCTAATCTCATGTTCTCTGTCTCATATCCACAAGTGGGAGAGGCTCGAACTAGAAGTCATGGGCTCAGAATTAAAGGACGTTCTTTTAGGAAGGAGATGAGGAGAAATTTCTTTAGTCAGAGGGTGGTGAATCTGTGGAATTCTTTGCCACTGAAGGCTATGGAGGTCAAGTCAGTGGATATATTTAAGGCAGAGATAGATAGATTCTTGATTAGTACGGGTCTTATGGGGGGAAGACAGGAGAATAGGGTTAGGAGGAAGAGGTAGATCAATCATGATTGAATGGCGGAGTAGACTTGATGAGCCGAATGGCCTAATTCTGCTCCTATCACTTATGACCTTATATATTTTTTTCATTGGGATGTGTGCCACTGGAAAATTTCTTTATCTATTCTATTAGCATAGGATGATAGGGGAAATCATTGCTGCACTAAAGTAAAGCAATCAGCTACCCCACTGTAAAAATTCATTTTTCCTTCTCTCTTTTCCCTTGTGTTCTTCTCCAGTTTCTTGCTCCTTTTCTCCCTCCGTTTCTTTCTCTACTTTGTCTTCTTACACTATAGGTTGAGAGTGACTTGCTTCCACTCCAATTCTGTGTTGGCCAATGAAGCCAATGTGAAATCAGCAAACTCAGCCAAAGATGGGCAGCAGATGCTTGGCAGTTTGGCTTGCGGTCTGGAAGGTGGTCCATTTCTTCAGCCATTTGCATTCTCTTGTCCCGAATGCCCCTTCTCAGGATTGCCATAAGCCTTCATAAGTCTGTGGCATTGTCTGTACCTTTTCATGGAGGTTTTGAGAACATCCTTACATAATTTCTGCTGCCCTCCTGGTCATCTTATGGAGTATGGTGTCTTCTTTAGAATGCAAATGACATGGCCGGCCCAAAAGAGCTGAGTAAATATAATTAGAATTGCAATGTGTAGAAAGGAACTATAGGTGCTGGTTTAAACCGGAGATAGCACAAAAAGCTGGAGTAACTCAGCGGGCAGGCAGCATCTCTGGAGAGAAGGAATGGGTGACTGGTACGCGGCCCATCAGTGGATTTGAAGGATTTCCTACATTTGTCTTGGAGCTTTGGTGGGTCAAAGATCACATCTATACCTCAAGGTGGATGGAGTGCACTCTGGTGTTTGGGGAGCAGCTCTTCACCCTCATGGTGGAGGCGGTGAGAGGGACCCAGATGATGATCAAGAGCGGGGGGGAGCGTTCCCTATATTCAGCCAGGAGACAAACCTGACTACCACATCTCTGAGATCCTCTGAAATACCCTCACATTCTAGATATGTGAGATGAGGCTGTGGATTTGTTCTGACATTCTTCTCTGCCATTGTTATGTCCTCTTTAATGTCTTGGGGCATGCGATGATGGCAGGTCCAGGTAGTATGATGTGAGATGCACTCAAAGAGAGAATCACGTAGGAGGGATTGTTTAAAATGATCTGTCCAGCAGATGTAGACTACCTTTATGTCCTCAATAATCTCCTCTTCATTTTAGCTCTTCTCAGTACTGAAAAAGCCATACATTTCATGGTTACTGCTGAGTTGCAGGACCACCTCCACTTTTTTCACCCATCCACTCCTTTATGGTGGCACAGTAGCACAGCGGTCGATTTGCTGCCTTACCACACCAGAGACCCGGGTTCGATCCTGACTGCGGGTGCAGTCTTTACGGAGTTTGTACCTTCTCCCTGTGACCGCGTGGGTCTCCTCCAGGTGTACCGTATTTTTTCCACATTCCAAAAACGTTCTGGTTTATAAGTTAAGTGGCATTTGTAAGTTGTCCCTAGTGTGTAAGGTAGAACAAGTATAGACTCAGTGGGCCGAAGGGCGTGTTTCCATGATGTATCTCTAAACGAAACTAAACTAAACCAATGTTCATGGACTTTCTGTTGGACGTCAGTTGGAACTCAGCTGTCTGTAAAACTCTTTCTTTGTCCTCCAGACACAGTCAGGTTTACAATCCAATAACACCTTGTGTTTGTGGCCAATTAGCAATTGCTTTTCTTAGTTATTCTCATCAAACCAGTCCTGATGTTTTCTTGTAGAGAAACTGAGAGGCACTAATTATAGTGGAGCTCAGGGTAGTAATCCACATCCTGCAGACTCTGCTGTTAGGAGTCATCAGATCGTTTGTCAGGCAATGTCTGAGAAGAACTACCTCAGAGAAATCTGTAGGAAGGAACTGCAGATGCTGGTTTAAACTGAAGACAGACACAAAATGCTGGAGTAACTCAGCGGGAAAGGCAGCTTCTCTGGAGAGAAGGAATGGGTGACATTTCGGGTCAAGACTGAAGAAGGGTATCGACCCGAAATGGTGTTTGAAGAAGGGTCAGGTTTGGTAATATTCTGGTGAATTGACTCTGCTCATTTACCAAGGCCTGAGTTGCCAAGATAATGATCTGCCTAACGAAGTTTTGTACAGCCTTTCTATTTTGGACCCCTTTAACCTTTAAGGTTACGTTATGTGCCTGTCTACTGTCATCTACGTGTTTCAATACATGGAGTACCTACATCAGAAGAATCTCCTTTAATTCATTATTGTGATCTGAGTGTCACTGGCAAGGCCATCATTTCAAGATTCAAGAAAATCAAGAGTGTTTAACTGTCATATGTACTCACTGCAGAATAATAGAATTCTTACTTGCAGCAGCATAACAGGCCTGCAAAAGCAATGTGCATAGATAATATATAATAAACAAAAATGCATATTCAATAAATTAATAATCACAATACTAATGCATAAAAAACGTAGTCCTTAATGCAACCAAAGGCAGTCCAATGAAGTTCATAGTTGAGATTAGTGTTATATAGTGTTCAAGAGACTGATGGTTGTTGGGAAGAAACTATTCTTAAACCACTTGATGGTCATGGTTTTCAGACACATATACATTCTTCTTGATGATAGGAGTGAAATGAGAATGTGGCTAGGGTGGTGGGGAACATTGATCACATTGGACGTCTTGTTGAGACAGCACTTCCTATAGATCCCTTCGATAGTGGGAAGTTACCTGTGATGGACTAGATAGTGTCGACCACTCTCTGTAATCTCCTTCATTTCATCATATATTGGTCATCCTTACTTGCTCTTGAGAAGGTGGTTTAGTGCAGCCTCCTTCAACCTTCAGGTGAAGGTGCTCACAGAGTGTTGATGTACCGAAAGTCCCAGGATTTTGAAGGTAGACAAAAATGCTGGAGAAACTCAGCGGATGAGGCAGCATCTGTGGAGCGAAGGAAATGGGCAATGTTTCGGGTCGAGACCCCTCTTCAGACTGATTTTGAAGACTAGCAATTTAAGTCAGACTACAAGCGATAGTGTTCACATGCACCTTGTCCTTCTTGGTGGTAGAAGTCATGAATTTGGGAGGTGCTAATGGAGGAGCCTGCGTGATCACCATTGGACATCCCCACTTATGAAGAAAGAAAGCACGTTAGCACAGCGGTAACGTTGTTGCCTCACAGTGCCACAGACGCTGGTTCGATCCTGACTATGGCTGCTCTCTGTGCGAAGTTTCTACGTTTGCCCTGGGACCTCATGTGTTATCTCTGGGCGCTCCGGTTTCCTCCCACATTCCAAAGACCTGTAGGTTTGTAGATAAAGTCTCTGACTAAAGAAATTCCTCTTCATCTCCTTCCTAAAGGAACGTCCTTTAATTCTGATGCTATGACCTCTAGTCCTAGACTCTCCCGCTAGTGGAAACATCCTCTCCACATCCGCTCTCTCCAAGCCTTTCACTATTCGGTACGTTTCAATGAGGCCCCCCACGTTCTTCAAATCCTGCAGAGAGTACAGGCCCAGTGCCGTCAAACGCTCTCTTAGTGCAAGACATGATTCTTAACATTGAAGTGAAATTCATTGATTTCAGTATAATCAGGGTCAGTCACACTCAGTCAAATGCTGCCTTAATGCCAGGGTGGTCAGTCTATCTAGACCCTTGGAATTCATGTTTGGGATTCATGTTTGGACCAAGTTGAATTGACCAGTGATGCACACATCCTGTATATAAAGGTCGCAAAATCCCCGGTGCCTATCAACTGATAAGATAGTCAATATACTGAGAGGCTGAGATGGTGCTGTGAACTACAAGACTCATATCGATTGCCTGATTGTTTTTTAAAAAATCCAGATGTTACATTAAAAAATAATAGTTAAGATATTCCGTGGGATCCATGCTTTCGTCTTTCCTCTTGGTATTAATAAGCTTTGCTGTTGTTGCTATCTTTATTATGGTGAAAGAGGAAACATTTCAGATTATTCCATTCTATTAATACCATTTTACCTGGAAAATTACATTTATGAGATAACAATCGCTGCAAATTAAAGCTGCAAACTGATAATCTGGCAATGGGCCTCAAGAAATAGAATTTACTCAGAATCTCTCATAAAGAATTGCATGGAACTTAACATTTCCAGTTAAATCATGTTCTTAACATAACTAATTAGTTGAACCTGAACAGCATCATACCTGAATAAAATTTAAGGTTAGATCAAATTCAGTAGATATATTCGACTCTTTGGTGATTCACAATTGAAATCATGGGCCATAATATTATTTTCCACGCAATGGAACACAAGAATACCTCAAGACACTGACTTTTTATTAAAATGTTTTTAATAAAGATTTTTAAATTCACTACACAGTTAATATTGCATAGAGAAATAAACCAAGTGGCATTATTCAGCAGTATTTCCGGACTAAAAGCTTGGAAAGGATGCCTGAAAACATTTGTCATTCATTTTCTCAATGGTTTTCCCTTCAACGGTCTCAAGTGTCTTTTTAGTTGGGTTTTGTTTGTTGTTCTTCTTTGTCTTTTAGTCACTGCATTTCCCCTTACTTCGACTGCTAATTCAACATTTCCCGTGTCAGTTCCTTCCTGCATTGCTTATTTGATGTGGTGGGGAGAATGTGTTACAGATTTACTCTGGTAAGTGGTCTATTTGGCCAAACATGGTAGATTGCCATCACACACTAGAACTCTGGTTTGCTTATTTTGCTGATTGATTCAAATTGAAACATGTGCCTGCTTTGCTTTGCCCCGCTTTACATTTGATTGGGAGAGAGTTACTTCCTTTGATTTAATTAAAATACGGCGTAATGTGTACAAGATGTACGAGATACTGCGGCAATAAAAGCTGAGAAATGAACAACATATAGAATTGTTTTTGAAAATGACCTTAAAGGTATCAGGTTTCTAACTCAACAGAAAAGTAGCGCAGCTCAGAATGACAGAGAGTCCATCAGCACTCCCTCTCCCTCTTCTGCTCCCTCTCTCTCTCCCTCTCCCTCTCCCTCTCCCTCTCTCACTCTCCCTCTCTCACTCTCTCCCTCTCCCTCTCCCACTCTTGCTCCCTCTCCCTCGCTCTCCCTCTCTCCCTTTCCCTTTTTTTTTTTTTTTTTTTTTTTTTTTTTTTTTTTTTTCATTTCAAAAACTTTATTCAACACAAATCATAAAATACAACACATCAAAACACAATCAAAAATCACACTATAATGAACAGATCATTGTAGTACAGCAGTACATTCATTTATAATCGCCTCAACCCCACGCGGCGACCAGCGCTGACGGAAGGCCTCCAAAGTCCCCGTGAACACCGCGTGCTCCCTCTCCAGGGACACACGTGCACGGACGTAGGCCCGAAAGAGGGGCAGGCAGCCGACTCTCGCCAGACCGTCGACCGCCCGCTGCCTGGACCCACGAATGGCCATCTTGGCCAGGCCAAGGAGCAAACCGACAGGTAAGTCCCCCCCCCACACTCGGCTCTCCCCACTCCCCGCCTTGTATCCAAACACCAGGATTGTGGGGCTAAAATGCAGCCAGAACTTGAGGAACAGCCCCTTCAGATATTGGTACAGGGGCAGTAACCTCACACACTCCATATACACATGGAATACGGTCTCCTCCTCTCCGCAGAAAATACATGCGGCAGACGAGCCCGTGAACCGACTCAAAAGTTTATTACAAACCACCGCTCCATGCAGCACTCTCCACCCCAGGTCCCCAATATAAAGGGGTACAACTCCCTTATAGAAGGACCCCCACTGGGGCCCCCCGCCGCCTTCGGATGGTAACACCGTCCTCCATGGTGAGTCAGGACGGGAGACGAAGGCACGGTGGTTCAGAATGTGCAGGAGCATCCTGTACAGTGCGCGTCTCCTTGCATCACAAAATGGCATGCTGGTCATCTCAGAAAGGCAGCTCAGATTATGCGGAGCCGGAGGCCGAGAAATATCCCGAAGCCTAGGCCCGATGAGCAGATCTGACGGAGCAGGGGTAAGCTCTATCTGAACCACTCTAGGCTCGCGCCTCTCCTCGACAACCACCATGACAGGATGAGGACCAGCCACACCCGCAGCCACAACATCCCCCTCTCCTCGTGGAACAACACTCTGGCTGAACACCACCAAATTCCTCACTCTTAACATATCCCTATAGAAACCAGGCAAGCCCCTTAGAGCGGGTCGACTGACACCCGCCACCGGGAGCCGCGAGACCCCCCTTAGGCAACGACCCTGACGAAAAAAATACGTGGCCAGAGCGTGCCATCTGGGAGGGTTCTCTACATACATGTATCTCCGCAGAGTCCTGAGACGGAGAGCCGCCACCTGGGTGCGCACGCACACCAAGGACTGGCCGCCCTCCTCTAACGGAAGACTCAGGACCGCCGCGGAAATCCAATGCTTCCTATTTCCCCAAAAGAAATCCACCAGCTTCTTCTGTATAGCAGTTACAAATATAGAGGGCGGGACAAGAGTAGCCAGCCGGTACCATAACATAGAGGCCACCAGCTGGTTTATGACCAGCACCCTCCCCCGAAAGGAGAGAACTCCAAGCAGGCCTGACCAGCGCCCCAGCCGAGCAACCACCTTCGTCTCCAACTCTTGCCAGTTTGCCGGCCAAACATCCTCAGTGGGACTCAGGTACACCCCCAGATAGAGGAGGTGCGTGGTACTCCACGCATACAATGCCATCTCCTCCGGCAGGGAGTCTACCCGCCACTGACCCACCAAAAGTCCAGAGCACTTACTCCAGTTAATCCTAGCAGAAGATGCAGCCGAGAATATCTCCTGGCAGTCACGCATCCTCCGCAGGTCACCAGGATCAGTGAACATAAGAAGTACGTCATCGGCATACGCCGATAGAATCACCTCAACCCGCGGGCCAGGTAGGGCCAGGCCTGTCAACCTCCTCCGAAGAAGACACAGGAACGGCTCCACACAGACCGAATACAACTGGCCCGACATAGGGCACCCCTGGCGGACCCCCCTCCCAAAATGAAAAGGAGATAGCACCGCGCCATTAACCTTTACAAGACACTCCGCCGCAGCGTACAAAAGCCGGACCCGGGCCACGAAGTGTGGTCCAAACCCAAACGCTTGCAACGTCCCAAATAGGTATTCATGCTCTACCCTATCAAAAGCCTTCTCCCGATCAAGAGACAGAAAAGCAGCTGACTCACCAGTACCCTGGACTAAATGAATCAGGTCCCTAACCAGGTGGATGTTATCCTGGATGGACCGGCCAGGGACTGTATAAGATTGATCAGGATGAATCACTTGATGCAGCACGGAGCCCAGGCGATTTGCCATTGCCCGTGCAAAAATTTTATATTCTGTGCAAAGGAGAGAGACTGGACGCCAGTTCTTCAACAAACGGAGTTCGCCCTTCTTAGGCAGCAAGACAACAACCGTCCTACGCCACGAGAGAGGCATCACTCCAGTCGCCAGGCTCTCCCCCAAAACCAACATATAGTCACCCCCTAGGACGTCCCAGAATGCTCTAACAAACTCCACCGTCAACCCATCCAGCCCGGGGGACTTACCCCTCCTGAGCTGATGCAAGGCGCAAGTCAACTCCTCCAAAGATAAGGGGCCATCAAGAAGATCAGCCTCCCCCCTATCTACGGCCGGTAGACCCTCCCACAGATCTTGCTGAGCCTCCACACTGAATCCTTCCGCAGAGAACAGGGTCCCATAAAAGGACCTAACCAAGGCATTAATCCTCTCTGGATCAGTGACAGAGGAGCCGTCATCTGCAAGCAACTCCACGAGCTGTTTTCGAGCTCCCCGCCCCTTCTCCAAAGAGAAAAAGAAAGGCGACGCTCGGTCCAGCTCGTGCAGCATCTGGACCCGAGACCTCACATAAGCGCCTCGAGATCGCTCAAGCAGCAGACTCCTCAAAACCTCCTTCTTCCTCTGAAACTCTCCCCATTCGCTGGAGTCTTCACCAAACTGACCCAGGCGAGACTCAGCGTCCTGTATCTCCCTCTCCAGCTTCGCGACCGCTGAGTCCCGCCTCCCAGTCGACCCCCATGTATATTCCTTACAAAAGAGACGGATGTGAGCTTTACCCACATCCCACCACTGCCTAAGGGAAGAGAAGCACCTCTGCCTCTCTCTCCACTTCACCCAAAACCGAGTGAATGACTCCCGGAAACACCGGTCCTCCAGCAGCCTGTTGTTAAAGTGCCAGTACGCGGACCCAGCCCGAGCGCACGCTGGATTGAAATCCACACGCACCAGACAATGGTCCGAGCACGGCACCAGCCGCATTGAGGCCGCTGAGACACGGGAAACAAACGCTCGGGAAATATAAAACCGATCAATGCGGGAACCACCGCCCTCAGACCTCCGCGAAAAAGCAGTGGAATCAGGGTGAAGGTCCCTCCAAACATCAACCAACTCAAAGGAGTCAATCAAGCCTCTCAGCTTCTTCGCTACAGCAGGCGCACACTGAGTACCAGAACGGTCCCGCACCTCAAGTGTGCAATTAAAGTCCCCACCAAGGAAGACACACTCTCCCCTATCAATAGTGCCCAACAGAGCATTCACCTCCCGAAGCAGGCCGGCCTGCATCGTGCCGGAGCTAGGGGCATACACGTTAATGAAATGCAACGGCATGCCATCCAGGCTCACGGCCAGATGGAGCAAACGTCCTGGCACCACTTCCTGCACTTTTAAAATGCTTGGCAGAAAATTTGGGGCCAACAAAAAAGCCACCCCACTCGAATTTGAGCTGAGATGGCTCATATAAACCCTCCCTTCCCACTCCAGTTGCCAGGTAGGTTCATCACTAGCAACGGTATGTGTCTCTTGCAGATAACAAACTGCAAATCTCCCCTCCCTTAGGGCTGATAAGAGCTGAAATCTTCGAAAACTCGCTCTACTCCCATTTAAATTTAATGTAGCTACTGTGAATGTGTAGACACATTAGATTGTGACCCTCACACTCCCTGTAGTCACAGGAGGTCCTTTTCTGAGGACCTTCAACAAACCCCAAAACTGCCCCAAATCCGAGTCAGAAAGACCACTATCCTTGTTACTAAGGATAGCCTCGAGACTCTCCCGCACATCTGGCCAATCCTCCCATCTCCTTGTAATGGCCCACCATAATGTTTTGGGAGCACGACTTATTTTTAAGAACTCTCGCACCTCAACAATAAGCTGCGCCTCAGACACGGCCTTGGAGTCTGGGCTCTCAGCCAACCCGCTCGCACCTGAATCAACAACCTCAGAAAGACCAGAACTGTCTGACACATCACACTCTGAGCCCCCCCCACTGGCCGCATCGCTATCCTCCTCCACAGCCATGACACGACCACCCGGATCAATGCTGGGGGTGGGTCCCAGCACCCCTACCTGAGACTCGCAGCCCTCTGAATGGCTGGGCTCCTGCCCGCTACCATCACCCTCCTCCTCTGGGCCTGGGGAAGCAACAACAAGAGGCATCCCCAGGGCCTGTGGAACACTGGCACCCTCGGAGTCTGAAAGAGGATCACGTCCCATAACAGCCCTGACCTCCACATCATCCAGAGTGCCCTCTCCACAGGCATCACCCAGAGAATCACCACCTGCCATTAACCTCACCCCAGACAACTCATCCGGTGAGGCATCCCGCCCCCCAGCACCTCCACTGGCACTGATATGGAGCACAGACTTGAACGACAACACCCCCGAAACTCCCCCCTCAGCCTGACTCTGCCCATCCCCCGTCACAGAGGGCACACTACCAGAGGAGCCAACCACGTCATCTACCGTGCTAGCACCCTCAGTAGGCCTCTGAAACGAGGGGACCTCATCCGACCCAGAGGGTACACACCCAAGGGAGCTAACCACAGCATCCGCCGAGATAACTCCCTCAGAGGGCCCCTGAGATGAAGGGACAGACTCCCGCCCAGTGGACACAACTCCACCGGAATCAACTTCAGCACCCAGTCCGGTGACACCCGCTGTAGATCCATGAAGAGAAGGCCCAACCACCGACCCAGAAGACACCGGGTCAAGACCACTTTCAGCCACCTCAGTGGTGGAAAGCTCGGAGAAAGACATCCCCTTCGCTCTGGACCCACGCCCTTCCTCCTCTTCACCAGGCAAATGCCTCCTTTTAGTCCCACTCGCATGCGGAGGTGCGGTAACCTCCATAAGGGAAGGGTCATCCGCCTCCACATTACCCCCAACCACTTTGCCACCCACACGTTTAGACTTCTTTCCCCCCTTCCGAGCCACCACAACTCCCCCCTGGGCCCCAGCAGGTGCAGTCTGCACCACACTGGAGCCAAACTCACCCGATTGCACTTTCTTCGCTTGGGCAGCCCTATCCCTCTCCTTCTTCTTATTATGCTTCCCCTGCTTCTCCCAAAACCCCCCCTCAACACTCCCCTCCTCCTGCGCCCCACCTCCATCCACCGCCACAGGCGCAAGACGTAGGGGACGTGGGGGGCTTGGGCTCTCACTGCCCAGGGTCCCCAAAGCAGAACCTCTGGACCCAGAAGGCTTAGCACTGCCGCCCCGGGTCACCAAGGCAGAACTGGCAACCTCAGCCGGGTCAGCAGTACCACCCCGCGCCGCTGAGGTTTGACCAGCCACCCCAGATGGGCCAGCAGCGCTTTCCTGGGCCACTGCACTAGAACCTCTAGCAGTGCCCCCGCGAAAAAGACACTCCCTACGGAGATGTCCAAATTCGCCGCACGCATGACACCGTGCCTTTCCCCAACTCCAACGCACGGTTCTGGGTACCCCCTTATGCACCACCTCAAAACTCCCCTCGGCACCATCCCCCTCACCCACCTTCATGAACACCCTCCTCTTGAAACTGAAGACCCCTTTTTCCTCCGGGTCCCCCCCAGGATGCAAGAGCCTAAAGCACTTAGACCGCACCTCCCCGAACTTGGACAGGTGTGGAATAAGCACTGCATCCGAAAAATAAGTGGGGCAGCTCCGCAGGAGAACCGGTCTCACCCTGGATACCCACGGATCCACCTGTACGTGGACCCCCCCCACTGAGATCCCCTCCTCCAACGCTCGGGCCACACACTCCCGGGTCTTAAGTATCATCTCCACCTTTCCCCTTTCGAGCTCAGAAGAGACAATAGCCCCCCTCCCAAGAAGTTCATTCATGGCCTTCGTAATTACCCCCCTAGACATCATAGGCCCAGTTTGAACAGAAATACCAAAACTGTCCCCATCCAAGTCAACATGAGGCTCAAGCTCAGATGGCCTCGCACCCGCCACTGATGCCGTCGCTGCGTAGGTCCGGACCTTCGGCCGCGCCCCTTCCATCGCCATCCTCACAGAGGCACAAACCAGCTCCAAGCCCCTCAGCAGCACAGCTCCAAGTTAAGTCCCAGAGACAGTCACAGTCAAAGACAGGCAGCAGAAAACAGAAACCTCCAGCTGAAGCAGGAAAGTCCCCAGGTTCGTCCACAGCCAAGAGCAGCTTACGGGAAACTCGATCCCAGTCGCGCTGGACGCAAAAGTACCTTCTTCACATTAAGCCAGGCAGCCGCACTGACAAAATGACTTTAGGGCAGAGAAGCGGAGCCAAAAACGACAAAGACACCACACAACTTCAGCCCACTGAGATCACAGGCACTCTTGGCAATCCGCCAACGCCAACCGCACCCTCGACAATGTGGAGAAACTCAGGAATCTTCACACAGATGGAGGCTCCCCAGACCAGAGAAAAGCTTCAACAGCCCAACAATAAGTTGAACTATGAAGCCCCCCTGGGTCTGTGCCCTCTCCAACGGCAAAATCCTGGAAAGGCTGCTCCAATCCTTCTCAACTGCAGAGCTGAGAAGAAAACACGACCTCTCTCTCTCTCTCTCTCTCTCCCTCTCCCTCTCCCACTCTTGCTCCCTCTCCCTCGCTCTCCCTCTCTCCCTTTCCCTCTCCCTCTCTTTCGTCCTCTCTCTCTTTCTCTCTTTCTCTCATTCTCGCTCCTGCCTTATCACACTAACTGTTAGGAAGTTGTTTTACCTCTGTTCAATTAGCAAAATCACCAGCCTATCACCAAAACTAATATGTGAATTTGGGTGGTTTGGGGGTTAAGCAGCCTTTGCCAGCAGTAACCTGCATTGTATAAAGCTTGCTGCAGGTAGTATAGCCTCCTTTTTCGACTCTCTGTCATTTTAGAAATCATGTTTGCAATGTGCCTTGACTGAACGCTGGCATTCCAGGACAAATGGGCGTACAGGTTAGGAACTCAGGACTCAGAATTGCACTTTAGTAAGTCACAACGATTCACTGACGAGTGCTGGATTGTGGTGAAAATCCAACCTGTGCTTCAATGAGTCCTTCAATGGAAAAGAAGAAATCATAGACAGAAATAAAGTAAGGGCAGCATCTTATCTCACTGCCATCTTGAATTGGACTATAACCTATTGTTCTTAACAGGTAAATGTGAGAAGAGTGGAGACGTGAGATAGATCTGCAGACTTGCTTGATTCCAGGGCGTCAGTAACTTCAGCAAGAATCGTTAAGGGCCGTTCTTCACCAAAACAAGATCCGCACAGATCTACATCACTATACTGTACTGATTAAGGTGAGATATTTTACACCTTTAAGCATATTTTCATTGAAGCCATGCGGACCAGGAGAATAAAACAATGATGGGTGAACAAAGATCACAAGCATTTTCAAGTGAGTCAGAGAGTCATGGAATCATACAGCACAGAAGCAGGCCCTTTGGCCCAACTTGTCCATGCTGACCAAGATGCCCCATCTAAGTTGGTTTCACTTCCCTGCTTTTGACTCATATCCCTCTAAAGCTTTCCCTTGCATGTACCTGTCCAGATGTCTTTTAACTAGGTTGTTTCTTTCTCATCTCATCCTCTGATCATTTCAAGATTTTGTTTTTAAGAGTTACAGCTTTGGAAAGGGCCTTCATCCCACCGAGTCCATGCTAACTAGTGCTCACCCCGTACGTACTACACACTAGGGACAATTTACAATTTTATCAAAGCCAATTAACCTTCCTTGGAGGTCATGTTGCAGTAGAATAAAACGTTGGTGAGACCGCATTAAGAATATTGTGTTCAGTTCTGGGCACCATGTTATAGGAAAGATATTGTCAAGCTTGAAAGGGTTCAGAAAAGATTTACGAGGATGTTGGCAGGGCTAGAGGGTGCGAGTTATAGGGAGAGGTTGAGTAGGTTAGGTCTCTATTCCATGGAGTGCAGGAGGATGAGGGGGGATCTTATAGAGGTGTACAAAATCATGAGAGGAATAGATCGGGTAGATCTATAGAGTAGGGGAATTGAGGACTAGACATAGGTTCAAGGGGAAAAGATTTACCAGGAATCCGAGGGGTAACTTTTTCACACAAATGGTGGTGGGTGTATGGAACAAGCTGCCAGAGGAGGTAGCTGAGGTACCCATGTACCTGTCTAACTGTTTCTTAAATGATGGGATAGTTTAAGAAACAGTTAGACAGGTACATGGATAGGACAGGTTTGGAGGAATATGGACCAAGCGCGTGGCAAGTGGGACTAGTGTAGCTGGGACATTGTTGGACGGTGCGGGCAAGTTGGGCCGAATGGCCTGTTTCCACACTGTATCACTCTATGACTCCATTGCTATAACATACACACCAGCACATCTTTGAGATGTGGGGGGGAACCGAAGCACCCGGAGGAATCCCGTGCGATCACAGGGAGAACGAACAAACTCCGTACAGGCAGCACTAGTGGTCAGGATTGAACCGGGGTCTCTGGAGCTGCAAGGCAGCAACTCTACCACTGCGCCGATGTGCCACTCTTTTCATAAAGTATTTGGAGCCCTGCATAACATTGGAATCCATCTGAACATTGCACAGTTCAACAGAGAAAAAAGGCCCTTTGGCCAATGTCTGTGCCAAACTTGATGCCAAGTTAAACTCTCTGCCTGCACTTGAATCACATCCTTCCATGCCTACATATCCTTGAGCCTATCCAAAAACCTATTAAATGCCACTATTGTATCTGCCTCTGCCACTATCCCAGGCAGCATGTTTCAGACACCCACACTCTCTGTGTAAAGGTTTTCCCTGCAAATCTCCTTTAAACTTTGCCCCACTCATCTTAAAGCTAGCCCTCCACCCTTTGACATTTCCATCCTGAGAAAGCAATTCTAACTGTCTACCCTCTCTATGCCTCTCATAATTTTACATATTTCTTTCAGGTCTCCCCTCGGCCGCCATTGCTCCAGAGAAAACAATCCAAGTTTGTCCAACCTCTCCTGATAGCCAACACCTTCCAATCCAAGCACCATTCTGGGAAACCTCTTTCGCACCTCTCCAAAGTTTCCATGTCCTTCCTGTAATGGGGTGAACAGACACACTAAAATCTCCCCATGTTCCTCCAGAGTTTAAAAGGCACAGAAGGCTGAAGGAAATGAAAGTCCACGAATGACGTTGAGTTTAATTTGTTGGACTTTTGTGGTCCAGAACAGTTGGCTCATGAGTGTTCTTTGAGGCTTTATTGATCAGACAACCTTGCTGTCCTGTAATTAGATGTAATCGGTGGTTTTGGTAAGGATGGAATAAAAATGAAATAAAACTATGCTTGAATTTCAGTCAGGTCACTCCTGTTCCTATTGGAAAAAAAGAAATGTTGATGCTAGGTACAATGGTTGATGAGCACAAAGTTTGCAACTTTGGATTCTAACTCAGCACAGGTAGAGAAGAATCTTTCCTCTCTCTTTGCTTCTTATGTAAAATCTGCTTGGAAAGTCTTCATTTGGTTCATAAGTCTTCAACACTAAGCTTTCATAATGGCCATCTCATTTAGAGATACTTTGAAAATGGTAGGCGTAGGAAGTGGAACTTTGTACTTGGGGCAGTAGGAGGTGCTCTTAATAGAAACATAGAAACATAGAAAATAGGTTTCTGAGGTTTAGTGTGAGGGCATCATGAATTAGCGGAGTAAAGGAAGAGTTTGACTCACGTAATTTTATGTGCGATTAAGCAGTGTTTGATGTTGACAATGGATGACAAATGTGTTCCATTCTGGCATTCTTCTGATGTGTTTGTAAATGCGTTGTAAATGACGATTCGGGTCGAGACCCTTTGTCAGACCTGGAGAAGGGTCTCGACCCGAAACGCCACCCATTCCTTCTCTCCAGAGTTGCTGTCTGTCCCGCTGAGTTACTCCAGCACTTTGTGTCTATCTTCGGTTTAAACCAGCATCTGCAGTTTCTTCCTATGTTAGTCTTGCTCATCGGTCAAATCACGGGTTGAGTGGATCATTGGTCTGCTGTCTCAGTGAGCTAAGGATGGGAAAGTGGTGTCTTCTTTCAGATGAAGAGCCAGATGGAGGCAAACTATCCAGAGAGTTGCAAAGAGGAAGGATGTGAGGTAATTCTCTTGGCACAAACTGCTGTCAACCAATGCAACCAAGTGCTCTTTTACTGGTCTCATCATAGTTACCATATATGGGACATCACCTCGTACTATGTAGTCACCTGCATTACAATATTAATTGTGAAAGTAACTTATTCAACTCTTTAGGATGTATAAACAACACACTTATCCCTTCTCCCCGCCCCCCCCCCCTTAATCAGTCTGAAGAAGGCCCGAAACGTTGCCTATTTCCTTCGCTCCATAGATGCTGCTGCACCCGCTGAGTTTCTCCAGCACTTTTGTCTACCACTGATTCCTTTACATTAATGAACTGCAGAATTGTCGTGGAGCAGTTACCTTCCTGGCAACTGATTTTGATTTCTAGCAAGCATATAGAATGTTGATACCTGGGTTCAGGTGAAGTGTACAGACTGCTTCAATGTAGAGCTGGAGAGCATGGAACTGGGACATTGGCCACAATGGCAGACAATGTTGGAAGATAAAGTCAACCATTAATCATTCAAAGCTCACATTTCTTCAAAAGCAGCAACTCAGCCAGATTCACACAGTGTGTGAGTGTGTGTGTGGGGGAGGGGGGGTAGTTTTAATTTGGCTTACTTATAGGTAGTGATGGGATTTGGTACAATACTCTTTTATAGTGAGCGGCATGGTGGCGTAGCAGAGAGCTACTGCCTTACAGCATCAGAGACCTGGGTTCGATCCTGATTACCGGTGCTTGTCTGTACGGAGTTTGTATGTTCGCCCTGTGACCTGCATGGATTTTCTCCGAGATCCCTCTCCTTCCACACTCCAAAGACATACAGGCTTGTAGGTTAATTGGCTTGGTGTAAATGTAAAATTGTCGCTGGTGTGTGCAGGATAGTGTTAATGTGTGGGGGTCGCTGGTTGGCATGGACTCAGTAGGCCGAAGGGCCTCTTTCTGCGCTGTATCTCTAAACTTAATTATCTAAACTAAACTAAAAAATATCTCACCTTGTTTTATTCCTGGCTAAAGCTCCACCTGATGCTATAACTTCCTACCTTGACAAATTAGATCAAAATTACTTTCAGACGTTTCAGCTCTCTGCCTCAAAAAAGGCTTTTGCATTAGCAACATCTCGAAGGTCAGGTAAGAACCTAGAGGTACATGAACAGGCTCCTCACCCACCACTGAGGTCCTTCCCAGCCAGCGGATCCGAATACAAACATCTGCAGTAAATGTTCCTGTGCAATGTAACAGGTTCAGTCAGACAGCAACTTGTTAATTTGGGCTTCCTTTTGCCACATTTGGATCCCTCATCCCCACTTATGTCAATGTTGTGGTAGATGTTTGGTTTGGGAATAATTAACGGGGGTACAGCCAGCTGCTAGTGGAAACCACCTATTTTTTCTTCCATTTAAGTGAGTAGAACAAATAATTCTCTGAATGTTTCTATCCTGTCAGTAGCAATCCTTCTCGGTGATCCTTTCACCATGTACTTCCCAATTGTTATTAAACACCCCCGCACTACGACAGACAATCTCATCCTACTATATCCTCTGCTGGTGCAAAGCGTTGATAGTCTTACATTAAAGGGCGTATTTTCGAGAGTTATCATTTATTTTAGTCAGCAGGCGACTTTGCAAATGAAGAGGTTTTCACCCACATGGCCATAATTAGTCAGAGACAAAAATGTTGACAATGCTTTAAATTCTGATTCTCAATAAATAGAAGAATGGCGTTTAAGTATACACGGGAATTAATGGTTTCAATAGTTTCTTTATTGTCACGTGTTCCAGGTACAGTGAAATGCATTTTTCGCATACAGCTGAACAAGACTATCCCCACACACATGCACAGGTCAGTACAGAATCTACAGCACAGCCCACTGAGTCTTTATGTAAGAGGTGCCATTTTGGTGCCATTTTACAGTCCCAGCTGCAGCTGGCCACAAAGGCCCATTGCAGCCGTCACCTCCACTGCGGTCGTCCCGCCAACCGAAGTCCCTCTGCAATTAATTAATCGTAAATATCTGTGGTACTCGATTCACATGCATGAACCTAGCATGATGCATGTATTCTCAGCCTAACGGGCCTGTCCCACTTAGGCGATTTTTTAGGCAACTGCATGTGACTAGTTTGTTGCCACATGTTCGCCGGTGGTCGCCGGGAGCAGTCTCCTCAGTTGCGCAAAAAGTCGTAGCGTCTTTCTGGTCGTCGCTAAATTTGAACATGTTGAACATTTTTCGGTGACAGTGGGTTTTACGCCAATGAGCGTAGCTTGAGTTCTCCTGACGTAGGTGCTGTCATAGGTTATCGCCAGGATGACGTAGGTTGTTGCCGGTTTCGGCAACCTGGTACGACCATGACAGTCACCGGCAGTTGCCTAAAAAATCGCCAAGTGGGACAGGCCCATAAGGATGTCTCAAAATCTCCACACAGTAAACATGTTCTTGATAGAAATGGCACACGTACCCATTGTTGAAGGAATTGTAACAGTCAATTTGTGGACAGCATCACTCCAAAAACACTACAATAAAGGTGAGGCAAGGTCTAGGCTGAGGGGTGCAGGGGCAAAAGGTGATGCAAAGCCAAGATAGTGGGAAGGAAACAAGGTGGGTCTTGTATCGCTACTGCACCTCAAAGCAACACACTTGAAAGAGTCACCTTGCTGCACATTTGAAGGATGATGAACAGAAATGGTACATTCAGGAAATAAGATTCAAGTCAATGGCTGGTGAGCTTACACATCAACAAACAGGCAGTAAGCAATTAGAAGAAAATAACAAACATTTATCAGACAGCCATCAAGGAAATCGCCTTCTCTGTGTCATTCTATTAACAATGGTATATTAACAAATAATAAGGCACGGTGGCTCAGCGGTAGAGTTGCTGCCTTACAGCAATTGGAGTGAGGGCCGGGCAGGATGATTATTAATATGACGAAAACACAGAGAAAAATAATCACAGGTTTGCCAGCATTTCCTCTTTCTGGACTCAGCCATTGATTCAAAAGTCTTGGCTCGCCCAAAATCAAAGGCAAAAATAAATGCCTGAGGGATTACTGCAACAAAACACTGAAAACTGAAATAAGAACATGGAAATAAACGCACTTCAGAAAAAAATTTAATTGAAAAATTTTGATTTGCAAGGAACACCTTATCGGGAATATATATATATATATATATATATATATATATATATATATTTATGTGATACATTGTTGTCAGTTATGGCACTAACGTGAGGCCTTAGTGCACCACAAATACCAGCTCAACCTCAACATGACCTCACTCTTGAACATGGTGACACCCTTGCATTCTTGAGTCCCTTCCCCTCTCTCGTTGGGCTCTATTCCAATTTCCAGGCTCCAATCACTTGTGATTCCCAACCCTTTTTCCCCAAAGTGCTGGACTCCGTTCCCGCTATGGAGACCCGGGTTCGATCCCGATTACTGGTGCTGTCTGTATGGAGTTTGTACGTTCTCCCCCTGACTGCGTGGATTTTCTCCAAGATCTCCGGTTTCCTCCCACACTCCGAAGACGTACAGGTTTGTAGGCTAATTGGCTTGGTACAAGTCTAAATTGTACCTTAGTGTGTGTAGGATCATGTTAATCTGCAGAGATCACTGGTCAGTGCAGACTCAGCGGGTTATAGGGCCTGTTTCCGAGCTGTATCTCTAAACTAAACTAAACTAAACTAAACTAAAAAAAACTTAGCTGAAGAGTCTTTGATTTTGTCCTTCAAATTATCCGTTCAAATACTTTTTTCTAACTTCTATTTGAGTGCAAGATCTAACATTTCTGTTATCGATTTTACCACCTCTGTACATCCCAAGGGAATTGACAACCAGCGAAGAACTTTTTGAAGTAAAAAACTCTGTTGCAGTCAAACTATACAAGAACCAACTTGTGCATAGCAGTGTCCTACAAAATGGTACAACCTAAAAGTTGGGGAACTAAACATTTGATGAGGAAGGGTTGTTTACTTTGCTGCACCGTGATTGAAGGTGAACTTTTCCCATGGTCAAATTTGATAATGACCACTTGCAGGTCAGTTAACAACTATCTGGAAATTGATTTGCTAGCTTTTGTGCATCCAAAGAGTTTTCAATGTTCTTACAAACCTGTTCAATATTCCATTTTGCCGAGAGCTCTTAGGGCCAATGGAATCAAAGGATATGGGGAAAAAGCAGGAACGGGGTTCTGGATTCTGGAATTTCAGCCATGATCATATTGAATGGGGGTGCTAGCTCGAAGCACCTATTTTCTATGTTTGTATGTTTCTATAATAGACCTTTCCATAACAACTAAGTTTAATTAACACTCTTTTGAGCTGCAATCTCACAAAGGTAAGTCCCATTAGTTTCCACTACAGTTTTTTGATCTGCTAGATCCCTCGTACTCAAACTCTGTGATTAGATCTTGGATTCAACCTCCCGCAAAGGGTAGTCCCCAGTCAAACAGATTATCCAAACCTATCCCTTCAATCTGATCTTCACTATGCAATTCTCTCTTCTCCCATTAGATGAGTCTCAATAGATCAATGCACGCCCAACCCTTGTCCTTATTGAGTCTCTGATATCTGAAGCCCACTTCCCAATGTCCAAATTGAGCATCGCAGAAGTCATCTCTCTCTTGTCCTAGAGGTCGCACTTCCTTTCCTGCACAGCAAAATCAAAAAATAAAACATTGTAAAGGGATGTCTAGCAAAAACGGCTGAAAAAATCATCGGGACTTCTCTCCCCTCAATCGGGGACATTGCGAGCAAACGTTGCTTGTCTAAGGCCAGCAGTATTATAAAGGAGCCAACACATCTCCATCATGGACTGTTCACTCTGCTGCCCTTGGGCAAAAGATATCGTAGCATAAGGATCAGAATGTCAAGGTTCTGCAACAGCTTCTTCCCACGAGCCATCAGACTCTTGAATACCATGTAATGGGCTGCCACCATTATCTATTTTATCTTTTTATGCATTTTATCCTTCTGTTTGTTTTTGTGTTGCACGGGGAGCCAAATGCAACGGAATGTCGTTTAGAATTGTATATATCGATGTATCTCCAAAGACAATAAAGTTTTGATTGATTGAAATAGTTGAAGGGGGGATGGATGAGTTGAGGGATAGGATGCTCTTGTTTGAGTGAAGGTAGGTATGGCTGGCAGATTTAGGGAACAATGGCTGAAAAGGGATATTGCAGCTCTAGTCAGGTATAAGCAGCTGGGATCTATTGAAGCTCTTAGGAATATAAGAAATGTAGGCGTACACTTAAGTAGGTAAATCAGGAGAACAAAAATAGCACATGAGATAGTTCTGGCATTCAGCCTGAAGTAAAGTCTCAAGAGATTCTACAGATATATTACATGTAAGAGCAAAAAAGTAACAAGAGAATAGGTTCCCTTAAGGATAAGTGTAGTCCTCAGTGTGTTGAACCACAGGAGATGAGCCAATTGCTACATTAATCTGTACAGTAAACCTTCAGAGTAACGGACCACAGGCGGGGAGGGTGGTGTCCGTTATTGCCGATCGTCCGCTATAACCATGTCAGGGGGATAAACTTTAACCCAAGGCTCTGCGGAAAGAAACACGGCATTGGGGAAGGGGGGGAAACAAGTGGGAATTTACAGGTCGGAGAGCCCACGGTGCTCCCGGCCCCAAAGGCGGAGGGCCCGGTACTCACGCGGCCTTCATGCTGCCCGCTCTCCCCACTTCCAAAACTGGAATACGGCACCTGGCTCCAGCTCACTGGGGAACTGCGGAAACGGGGGGAGCGGTGCGACGGGTGCCTCGGCCCGCTAGTGCCGGATTCCGCTCTATAGACGTTTGTTATTGCAAGGGTTTACTGTGTTGATGAGGAGACAGTCATGGAAACAAAGGAATTGAGGGAAATGATTAGTGTATTGTTGGACCATATGCGAATTGCAAAAGAGGAGGAGCTAGCAGTTGTGTAGGCTATTACATGGATACATTCCCAGCTCTTGACCAAGTGCACCCTCGGACATTGTGGGAATCCAGCAAAGGAAATGCTGGGGCCTTGGCAGAGATATTTGCATCGTCCTCAGTCACAGAGAAGATACTGGAAGACTTAGCGGTGGTTAATGTTACATCTTTTATTAAGATGGGCTGCAAGGACATGCCAGGGAACTACAGACCAGTGAACCTGACATCAGTGGTGGGTAAATTACTGGAGAGGAATTTAAGGGTCAAGATCTGTCAGCATTTGATTAGGAAATGAATGATTAGGGACAGTCATCTCTGTGCACGAGAAATGATGTCTTCCAAATTTAAGTGAGTTCTTTAAAGAGATCACCAAGGGGTTTGGCACCAAGATGGACATTGTCTATATGGGCATTAGCAAGACTTTGACAATGTCCCATATGGTGGCTAGTCTGGATCCAGGTAAGCTTTTTCTTCTCCAACGGACTTCAGGGATTCACTGGTTAATCTTGGGTCTCCATTAAGTACCCAGCGGAATTTAAAAACAATTTTGATTTTGTTCATATACTTTGCTAAAACCTCACTTCATTTGTACAGGCAAAGAAGAGGATGTTTTTCAAAGCAAATAAACCTTAAGGCAAACAGTCAAGCAATATTTAATCCTTTCTTCTGTCTGTAGGAAGTGATTGCTGTAGGAATTGGTGTCAGGTTACCTGGACCCATGAATCGTCATCTTGAATGAAGAATGGTGAATGGAGATTTATGTGGAACAGGAAAGTTGATATAGGGTTTGACTGACCCACAATCCTCTGCTGTAAATTCAGAGTAATTGTGTGTAAGCTAACAAAGGAATATCTATCCTTTGATATCTATCCTATCTATCAGCATTAGTTGCTTTTAAAATGTTCTTGTAGTGGAGATCCACAACCAGCAGATGGTGCTCAGTTAGTCAATGTTGGATGCACAGAAGGACATCGAACGGAAGCCCCATGGCTCCCTGGCACCGCTTTATATTTTCCCACTACTGGAGTGTGTGGTGACTGACAGATAGACTACACTCTTCACACTGAACGCCTTGTTGTAACCTTGATTTGTTGGTAAGCATTCACATTATAAATCACCCTCAACAATCTACGCCGTACTCCAAGCTTCAAATGTGTAGGAAGGAACTGCAGATGCTGGTTTAAACCGAAAATAGACACAAAATGCTGGAGTAACTCAGCAGGACAGACAGCTTCTCAGATGTCCGAGCTGCTGCCTGTCCCGCTGAGTTACTCCAGCATTTTGTGTCTCTCCACAGTTGAAAACAGGTAGGAGCAAGAGGGCTGAGGTCGATGTCAGAGAAAATTCGTTCTGATGGTAAGATTAGACCTTCAGGGAGGAGAGCTTGGTGACTATAATCCCTCAATGCAGTGATAAAATGCAGGATGCATGAGAACTCCTCAACAGGCTCAGATAGAGTGGATGTGGAGTGGACGTTTCCACTCCTGGGAGAGTCTAGGACTAGAGGTCATGCCTCAGAATTAAAGGATGTTCCTTTAGGGAGGAGATGAGGAGGAATTTCTTGAGTAAGAGAGTGGTGAATCTATGGAATTATTTGCCACAGAGGGCTGTGGAGGCCGAGTCAGTGGATATTTTTAAGGCAGAGATACAGGTAGATAGAATCTTGATTAGTCCAAGTGTCAGGGGTTACGGGGAGAAGGTAGGAGAACGGGGTTAGGAGGGAGAGATAGATCTGCCATGATTGAATGGCGGAGTAGATTTGATGGGTCAAATGGCCTAATTCTGCTGCTATCCTTATGCCCTTAAGACCAATAACCTGTGATATGACGGAATCTACATGAAACACACAACACTCCCTCTCCTTTCTCTCAACTCCTCTGCATCAACGTAATCTTCCAGGAAAATAAAATAAAAGCAGAGAGGAAACGTGGGATCAATAAAAAGTTTCACAATGTCTACGTCAACACAATTTCATAATACTTAAGGTAGGAGCAAAAAACGATGCCATAATATCATATTTGAACCTGCCTTTCATTCCCTGCAGTTATGATATCACCATTTAATTTGTTGTGTGTTCCTATGAGTTTGTCACGCTTGACCGAAAATATGAAGGATTAGACAAATCTGTCCAATTGTTGTGATTTCTTGAGGCTCGAAATAATAATAGATATACATGGAAATTCAACTTCAAACCTCACCTCCCCCATTCCTCGGTTCCCTACATTATTAATTGACTAATATCCTAATTTATAAGAGTAGGCTTAGTATTTTTATTGGAACGGATGATATGCAATGTCAGGAGCATGTCTGCACAGATATACGGCAAGCCTTGTGGTTTTTCTTTTTGGCAAGAACTATTAGAAATCAATGGGGCAATGACTGGAAGGCAGGAATCCGTGAAGCATTTTTGTTAAATGGAAAAGTGTGAATAGGGGAAGGTAGACGGGGGAGAGAGAAAAACGTGAGAAAAAGACGGAAATAGTAGAAATATATTCCAAAAAATATTAGCCCATTATTTGGCACCAGCTATCAGTTCCCGTTTATACTGACGGAACTGCTTACATCACTAGACCTGGTTTAGCACAATGATGAGACAGGAGTCCATGGGGGAAAGAGTGGGAGAAATTAGCCAGAGTGAGCACTCCATTTGATCATGACATTGCTTTCAGAAAATATCAGATGAAGATTCAGTTCTCTGTACAGTTCTAGGCAATTGTGTTCAGTTCTGGGCACCGTGTTATAGGAAAGATATTGGTTCAGAGAAGATTCACAATTATGTTGCCAGGACCAGATGATCTGAGCTATGATGCAGAGGAGTTGAGAGAAAGGAGAGGGAGTGTTGTGTGTTTCATGTAGATTCCGTCATATCACAGGTTATTGGTCTTAAGGGCATAAGGATAGCAGCAGAATTAGGCCATTTGACGGAGAGGTTGAGTAGGCTGGGTCTCTATTCCCTGGATTCCCTGGAGCACAGGAGGATGAGGGGTGACCTTATAGAGGTGTATAAAATCATGAGAGGAATCGATCGGATAGATGCACAGAATCTCTTGCCCAGTGTCGGGGAATCGAGGACCATAGGTTCAAGGTGAAAGGGAAAATCTTTACTAGGAATCTGAGGGGTAGGTTTTTCACACAAAAGGAGGTGGGTGTATGGAATAAGCTGCCAGAGGAGGTAGTTGAGGCTGGGACTATCCCAACGTTTAAGAAACAGTCAGACAGGTACATGGATAGGTGGACCAAGCACAGGCAGGTGGGACTAGTGTAGCTGGGACGCGTTGGTCAGTGTGGGCAAGTTGGATCGAAGGACCTGTTTCCATTCTATATCGCTCTATGACTCTAAGATGGAGAATGCAGTTTGAGGCATAATGTGGGTTATGTAATCTGACTGTGAGGAAAAGGTAACTTTGAACACTGGGTCAAGGATCATCCTTCAACCTTTAGGCATTAAAGGTTGACTGCGTGGGCCAATGCCATAAAGCACAGAAGCAAGTCCATTGGCCCACCACATTAGTGCCGACCATTTTACACTAATTCCATTTGCCTGCATTAGAGCTGATTCTTCTATGCTGTGCCTTCTCAAGTATCTATTTAAATGCCTCTTAAATGGAATGGTTTTCTCTGATTCCACTACCTCCCCTGGCAAGGGTATCCAGATATCAACCACTCTCTTTACAAAAAAACGTTCTGATCAGACCCCCCCCTTTAAAACTACATCCCCTCACCATCCATCTATACCGTCTCATGTGAAAACAATAGTGACCATCTTCCTGGCCTATGCCTTTTATAATTTTACTCCTCTGTTCACTCCTCCGAATCCTTCACTTTATTCAACTTATCCACTTTTAAAAGAGTGACAGTGAGAGTCCAAGATCTACATGTACCTGTCAGAGTGTAGGACCCCAGGGCAGGCAGTAATAAGGAACCCTGGATATCGAGAGGAAATGAAGCACTGGTCAGGAAAAAGAAGAAGTCATGGATCAGGTGTACACAGTTGGGATCAGGTGTATAAGAAGGAACTGCAGAAGCTGGAAAATCAAAGGTACACAAAATTGCTGGAGAAACTCAGCGGGTGCAGCAGCATCAATGGAGCGATGGAAATAGGCAACGTTTCGGGCCGAAACCCTTCTTCAGACTGGGTTTCGGCCAGAAACGTTGGCTATTTCCTTTGCTCCATAGATGCTGCTGCACCCGCTAAGTTCCTCCAGCATTTTTGTGTACCTGGGATCAGATGTATCCCTGGAGGAGTATAGAGCATGGAAGAGCAAAAATAAGAAAGAAACCAGGACATAAGCGGGGCAGGAGTTAGCGCTCGTAGATAAGATCAAGGGAAAGGCAAAAGATTTTAGAAATATAATTAAGGGACGAAGGGTAACTGGAGAATAGGGCCTTTCCAAAATCAAAGTGGTCATCTCATTTGGACGAAAATGTGTATGATTAGCAAGTTTGCAGATGATACAAATTGTGTGGCATTGTAGATAGTGAAGATGGTTAACAAGACTTGCAGTTGATCGTTTGGCCAGGTGGGCTGAGGAATGGTAGATGGAATTTAATGCAGAGAAATGCGAGGTTTTACATTCTAGGAAGTCTAACATGGGCAGGACCTACACAATGGATGGGAAGGCTCTGGGGAGTGTTATCGAACAGAGGGATCTAGGAATGCAGGTACATAATTCCTTGAAAGTGGTGTCACAGGTAGATAGGGTGGTCAAAAAGGCACATTGGCCTTCATCAGTCGGAGTATTGAAGATAGAAGTTGGGAGGTCATGTTGCAGTTACATAAAATGTCTGTGAGGCCACATTTAGAGTATTGTGTTAAGTTTTGGGCACCATGTTATAGGAAATATGTTGTCAAGGTGGAAAGGGTGCTGAGAAGACCTACGAGGATGTTGCCAGGACTCAAGGACTCTTATAGATCTTATAGAGGTGTACAATAAGATGTAAGGTGTACAGGTGTATAGATCTTATAGAGGTTAACACCTTATAGATCTTATAGAGGTGTACAAAATCGTGAGAGGAATAGATCGGGTAAATGCAGTCTCTTGCCCAGAGTAGGAGAATTGAGAACCAGGCATCATAGGTTTAAAGTGAGGGGGGAAAGATTTAACAGGAACCTGAGGGGTTTTTTTCCCACACAGTGGGCGGTGGGTGTAGGGACCGAGCTGCAAGAGGAAGTAGTTGAAGCAGGTACTATTGCAGCATTTAAACAACATTTAGGTGGGTACATGGATAGAATAGGTTGATATGAATATGGGCCAAACAAAGGAAGGTGGGACTAGTGTAGATGGGACATGTTGGTCAGTGTGAGTTGAGTTTGGCTGAAGTGGCTGGTTCCACGCTGTATGACTCCGTGACTGTCTATGACACTATATAATCGTTATCATCTAAATCACTAATGGGGATGAGAATGTACAAGGCATGATAAGTAACTTTGCAGATGCTCCTAAGGGGTGGGAGATTGCAACCTTCACGTGGTCCACTCTGTTTCGACTAATGCAATCAACCCGACGTGCACAAACAAATAGATCAAATAGAACAAGGTGACCTACAACTTTAAGTTGTGCACGCCATACGCAAGTAGAAGAAGGTGATTCTAAAATTATAGAAGGATCTTGATCAGCTGGGCAAGTGGGCTGAGGAATGGCAAATTGAGTTTTATTCAGGTAAGTGGGAGGTGTTGCATTTTGGTAAGTCAAACCAGGGCAGGACCTTCACAGTGAATCGGGAGTGTTGCAGAGCATTGCATCTTGTAGTTGGTACACTTTGAGGCCACTCTGCAGAGGGGAGGGGGCCAGGGATATATTTAAAGCTTGGTTGAAACAGGGCTCCTTTGTGCAGGTTGGTGTTGAAATACCTTTGTCATAAACTGATGTGTGTTCCGTCATAAACTGATGTGTAAATTGTAGATGGTGGAAAGCTGAGAATGTCTGGAGTTGTGCCACTTACCATAAAAAATGCAGCTTCTGACCTACTCTAGTAGCCACAATACCTCTGTGGCCATCAAGTCGAAATTCTGATCAGTGGTGATACGGATAGTCTGGAAAATGATGATAGTAATGACATTTAATGACATTTGTGTAGTACGAGCGATATTTAGCATATATCAGTCTACCCCTAAGTGTTACCCAGGTAAGGAATACTTCATTATCTGCTGAGTGGCAAATGGAATTGAACTTTCAGCAATTGTATAACCATATAACCATATAACAATTACAGCACGGAAACAGGCCTTCTCGGCCCTTCCAGTCCGTGCTGACCATTTATTTTCCCCTAGTCCCACCTACCTGCACTCAGACCATACCCCTCCATTCCCTTCCCGTCCATATACCTATCCACTTTACTTTTAAATGTTAAAATCGATCCTGCCTCCACCACTTCTGCTGGAAGATCATTCCACACAGCCACCACTCTCTGAGTAAAGAAGTTCCCCCTCATGTTACCCCTAAACTTCTGTCCCTTAATTGTCCCCAGTGAACCCTTGGATAGAAGGAAGATTGCTAGTGAAGTACTTGAAGATGGTTGGGTCAGGGACACAGTCCAGACAAACACCTGCAATGATGTCCTGGCACCAAACTAATGAATCTACAGCACCCACAATTATCTTCCAATCTGTGAAGTATGACTGTAGTCAGTAGAAACTTTTTCTTTGATTCCCATTGATTTCAATTTTACCAGAGCTCCCTCAATCCATACTCAATAATTTTCTGCCTTGGTCTCAAGGCCAATGGCGCTGTTTTAGTTTAGTTTAGTTAGTTTAGTTTAGTTTAGTTTAGAGATACTGTGTGGAAACAGGCCCTTCAGCCCACCGAGTCCGCGCTGACCAATGATCACCCATACGCTGGTTCTATGTTATTCCAGTTTCAAACCCCACACACCAATGTAAACTTTTTTTAACAGAAACCAATGAACCCTATAAACCTGCTCACCGTTGGAATGTGGGGACACCTGGAGAAAACCCTTGCGGTCACAGGGAGAATGTACAAATTCTGTACAGACAGCACTCATAGTCAGGTTCGAACCCACGTTCCTTTAGCTGTGAAGCAGCAAATCTATTACTGCACCACAGTGCTGCCTCTCTGCAATTCAACTCTAGATTTCATTTCGGAGTCACGTGAGTGACTTCGTGAAGAGCCCGCCGGCACGCATGCGCGACATATCGTCGCAACGCATTGCTGCCGACAGCTGGCGGTGGGGCGCGCTCCTCGCCAGCCCTTCCAAAGGAGCCGCTTAGGTAAGTTAAACTCACCTTAAGTTGGTTGGCCCTTGCTGTCGGTTTTGTCTTTCAGCAAGGGTGCGGATTGGAGTGTTCAGAATGTCTGGACGAAGAAGTCGTGGCCCGGCGCCCTCATCGTTTCCACCTGGGGCCGGGAAGAAGGCGGGGAAGTCATTGCCGTCTGCTGCTGCAGGTCGGGACCCGCTGAGTCGCCACAGCTCCGAGGAGGAGTGCGTGGAGGAGGTCGTCGGGGTGCCTCCTGAAAGGGTGGACCCTGCCACAAGTTCGCCTTTGGCGACAACGGGGAAGGGGTCGTGCTGCGGCCCGACCCCCCTCCGCTAGCCCTTCATTAAAAGGCAGCAGAGGCGCCCGTAAGCCTAACCCGGTCCGGGCCAAGGCTCCACCAGCCGCCATGGAGCGGTCTGGTGCAACGGCGGGACCTGGGTTGTTAAGGTCTGCTACCCAACTCCCAACCCCCGCCGCCGGGACGGGGGGCTTGGGTACGGTCCCGCCTCGGTCGCCGAGTCCCCCATGGATGGGAGGACGAGACCATGCGTCGGCACCGTCCGAAATGCGGACAGCCGGCAAGCCTGTGCGGGCGTCGCTCCATGCTTCTGCTGGAGTCGACCCCAAGCCGTCAGGGCCCTTTGTGGCAACGGCTTCTACTCCTGCCAAGGAGAGGCGGTTGGACACCCTGCCCGCACGGGACTCGCACGGTTTCGCTGCGGCGGCCGAAAGCGATCCATTCCGGCACCGAGATCACTTCTCTGAGGTGCGGGCCGATGATAGGAGCCCCGGCATGTTTTCTGAGCCGGAGGACTCCGACCATCCGAGTGTTCAGGATGGGGGGCGTATTGACCGCATCGAGCGGCTGCTGGAGCTGGTACTCCATAATCAACAGCAGTACGCACCCACGGATATCGTCAGGCACAGGGCCGCCTCGCCGGTTTCCCTCATCAGCGAGCCACAAGGGGTAGAAGGGTTTGACCCCACCCCAACACCGTCGGAGCCACTGACAGCTGAGTTACTGGACGTGGCAGCCAAATTTGCTGCACCAATTACAACTGGACTTCCGCTCCAGCCAAAGCTGGCAGCAACAGTGGACTTTCTCACGAATCATCGGTTGCAGGAGGAAGTACTCTCACAGGCCACTCAGCGCCACAAGGCCCCGTCCAACTGTAATGCCCTCAACGTGCCACTGGTCAATACGCCCATATGGGGCAACATCGGCGTGGCTGTCCGCCATCAGGAGGTTACACTCCAGCGGATCCTCAAACTCCTCACGGCCGGTATTACCGCCTTTGCGCGGTCGGTCGATGGAACGGACCTGTCATTGGATCAGGAGGATGCGTTAGCACTATTATGTGCCACCCAGCATGAAATCAACGATTTCCGGAAGAACAGCATCCGTCCGTCTATCAACCCACAATTTGCAGGATTGTGTAAGCCACCACCGCCCCCACCGCCCCGACAACTCTTCGGGGAAGACCTTCCGAAGAGGGTCAAGGAGCTGGACGAGGTAGCCAAAACGGTGGGACTTATGCGATCTCAGATCGCCCCCAGACCGATGGTGCCAAAAGCTCCCCCTGCTCGACCGCGAGGTCCGGTCGCATCAGCATCAAGACCATATGCTACTACTCAGCACTACTACCAACAGGGCCAGCAGCAGCGGTCTTTTAAAGGGTCAGGCACACAGCGACCCCAGTGGAAGATGAAGCCATCTTATCGTCAGCCCAGCCCAGCACCTCCTCGGCCACCCAAGTATGTCAGGGACCGCCGGTGACCATGGAGGTAACGCGGTCTGGGTTTCTTTCCCCTGCCCCTTTAATCTCACATGTGGGAGGGCGACTCCGGTTCTGTGCTAAAGCTTGGGTACCAGTTACTTCAGATAAATTTGTTTTACAAAATATTCGGGGTCATTCTATTGAATTTATTCACGGCAACGTTCCTCCATCCCAGCATATGCCTAAACGGCAGTTTACGCTGTCTGCTGTTGAGCAGGCAGCAGGCACGGCTGAAATTTTTTCGTTTGGGACAAAAAGGCATGATAGAGAAAACTATTCACGAGCCCATTGAATTCGTCTCCAATATATTTACTAGACCAAAAAAGGATGGAGGTTGTCGGGTGATTATTGATTTGACCCAGTTGAATACCTTTGTACCATATACACATTTCAAAATGGACACCTTTGAGACAGCCAAATCACTGATTTCGCATGGTTGCTTTATGGCATGTATTGATTTAAAAGATGCATACTATTCAGTGTCCATCCGGAAACATCACCGGAAATTTTTGAAATTTGTCTGGATGGATCAGCTCTGGCAATATCGAGCCTTACCAAATGGGCTTACTACTGCCCCTAGGCTCTTTACTAAATTACTTAAACCTATTATGGCCAAATTACGCATAGAACATCATATTGTAATGGCTTATTTGGATGATATTCTGATTATTGGCAATACTCTGGAAGCAGCTGAAAGCGCTGTTTTAGCAACTGTTACTATATTTCAGCAACTGGGGTTTATAGTTCATCCAGAAAAATCGAAGTTTCACCCACCCCAGGTTATGGATTATTTGGGTTTCACGGTGGACTCTATTCAAATGAGGGCCACCATTCCATTTCACAAGGTGGAGGATGTCTCCCTTGCATGTCAGGATCTCGCATCCGCCAGTATACCATCTATTCGGCATACAGCTAAGATAATTGGGAAAATCGTAGCTTTATTTCCGGCAGCCCGGTTTGGGCCTTTGCATTCTCAAAACCTGCAAAGGGCCAAAATTATTGCGTTAAAAAAGAACGCTGGTCATTTTGACAGACCTATGGAGCTGCCTTCTGATGCTAAGGTTGAGCTCCAATGGTGGGTGTCCAATATTGGCAGGGCATTCAAACCCATTGTTGTGCCCAATCCGGTGGTATATTTGCAAACTGACGCAAGCTCTCTAGGTTTGCAGCATTTCACGGACTGCGGGCATATTGTGCTCATCTTAGTGGTACTCATGTCCGTCTCCAAATAGACAACACCACAGCGGTGGCATATTTAAACCATATGGGCGGTACCAGGTCAGTCTCTTGTGACAAATTGGCTAATACTATTTGGTGCTGGTGTATTGATCGAGATATTTGGATTTCAGCCACCTATTTGCCAGGTAGGCTTAATACTGTGGCAGACACCAGGTCACGCAAATTCAATGATAGTATTGAGTGGATGCTGCATCCTCAAATATTTGCCCAAATTACAGCCAAATTTGGCCAACCGGATATCGACCTTTTTGCGTCCCGGTTGAACCATCAGGTACCGACATATGTGTCATGGGAACCAGACCCTGGGGCATTAGCGATTGATGCATTCTCGCTAGACTGGGGGAAGTGGTTTTTCTATGCATTCCCCCCGTTTTGCCTCATCAGTCGGGTATTACAAAAAATCAGGATGGATTCTGCCAGAGGCATTCTTGTCATACCCGACTGGCCTACGCAGCCTTGGTATCCGGTGGTCTCTGACATGATTAGTCAACCTTGGGTCCCTCTAGAGGGTTGCCCGCATGTGGTTTCTCACCCTGTCTCAGGGGAGTTACACCCCTGCCATGCGTATCTAAAATTACTGGCTTGCAGGTTCTGACCAGGCCATGGATGCAGTATGGCCTTACCACCCGGACCATGAACACCATTGGAGCATCATGTCGAGGGTCAACCAGGCGGAGATATCTCTCCCACATCACCAAGTGGGAAGCCTACTGCAGTCGCTCTCACATCACCTATGACGATGTCTCCATAGCCGACGTCCTGGAATTCCTCGCGGGGTTGCACCATGATGAGCACTTGAGTTATCGTGCCATCAACAGCGCCAGGAGTGCGCTATCATTCTACCTCAACATCGAGGTTGGATCGAACAGGCTAGTGTCCAGGCTTATGCGGGGAATATTCAATCTGAATCCGCCTACACCACGCTACAACATCACCTGGGATGTCAGGGATGTGCTTACCCTGCTCAGGTCGTGGTCACCCATGGAAGGGTTACAGCTGGACCAACTCACTATGAAATTGGTGATGTTACTAGCGCTGACTTCAGCACAGCGGGTTCAGACGCTCCACAAACTACGTATTGACAGGATGACGTCGACCCCTGGAGAAGTAGTCTTTTTCGTCGATGAGCTACTTAAGCAGCATAGACCTGGGTGCACAGGGCTGCAGCTGAAGTTCCCGGCATACCCTGCAGATGCTCGGCTATGTTTAGCCACTCACATCCGTTACTACATCAAGGTGACGAGGAGCATCAGAGGAATGGAGTTGTACCTGCTTGTCACTCACAAAAGATCTCACCATCGAGTGACAGTCCAGACGATATCCAGGTGGCTCCGGATCGTCCTGAATAAGGCAGGTATTGACACTAATGTGTTTACATCCCACTCCACCAGGGCTGCATCTACGTCGGCGGCGAGAGTCATGGAGGTACCCATGGACCATATCCTCGCCACAGCAGGATGGGTGAATGAAGCTGTGTTCCAGCGATTCTATAATAAGCCTGTTGCTGCTCCCCTTCAGTTCGCAGAGGCCGTGCTGAACGCCGGGTGTGAACGTGGGGATGTCCCTGATTAAAAGGGCGTTATTTGTTGTGTTATTAACAAATCTTCTTTTTGTTTCAGTATAACCTCGTTTCGTCAACTTGTTTCCTCCAATCCATCCTTGCTAGTGGTGTGTCCGCATGGACGTTGTCCAGGGCGTGTAATCACAGAAGCTTTGAAGTCTTCACGAAGTCACTCACGTGACTCCGAAATGAAATAGTAAGATTGAACGAGAACTTACCAAGTTTGAAGGTTGATCTTTATTTCATGAGGAGTTGCGGTGAGGGATTTCGTGCCCTCCGCTCCCAACCCTCGATCATCTTCAGCTGGTAATCAGAGTCTCTTTAAATCTTACTATGCCAAGTCATTTCTGTTGTTGTTTCTGTGATTCCACACCGCTGCTTTGAAGAATGTCGCGCATGCGTGCCGGCGGGCTCTTCACGAAATCCCTCACCGCAACTCCTCATGAAATAAAGATCAACCTTCAAACTTGGTAAGTTCTCGTTCAATCTTACTATTCTTGCAACAATGGTGATTATGACCAGTTAATCCATTTTAGTAGAAACAAGGAATGGCAGACGATCGTTTACAAGAAAAGACACAAAGTGCAGGGATAACTCAGCGGGTCAGTTATCATCTCTGGAGAAGATGGATAGCGAAGTTTCGGGTTGTGACCCCTTTTCACACTGAGTTCTTAAGAAGGATCATGACCCAAAACATCACCTTGTAACCCTTCTTCAAACCCTCTGAAGAATGATACCAACCCAAAACATCGCTATCCATGTTCCCCGGAGATGCTGCCTAACCCACTGAGTTACTCCGGCACTTGTGTCTAACCCCAGATTTTTGAGTGGCCCAAGCTCCAGAAGATGTTACAGGAGTAGAATTAGGCCATTCAGCCCATCGAGTCCACCATTCAATCATGGCTGATCTCTGCCACCTAATCCCATTTTCCTACCTTCTCCTCATAACCCTTGACACTTGTTCTAATCAAGAATTTGTCTATCTCTGCGTTAAAAATATCCACTGACTACACAGTCCTTTGTGACAATGAGGCAACGTGGCAGATTAACTAACTAAATGACTAAAGATATTCCTCCTCACCTGCTTTTTAAAAGAGTGCCCTTTAATTCTGAGGCTATGACCTCTTGTCCTAGACTCTCCAACCAGTGGAAACATCCTTTCCACATTCATTCTATCTATGCCTTTCATTATTCTGTAAGTTTTAATAAGGTCCTCCCTCAATCTTCTAAACTCCAGCGAGTAGAGGCCCAGTGGTGTCAAACGCTCATCATATGCTAACCCACTCATTCCTGGAATAATTCTTGTAAACTTCCTCAAGAGCCAGCACATCCTTCCTGAAATATGGGCTCAGTATCTCCAAATGCAGCCAGACCAGCACCTTATAGAGCCTCAGCACAAAATCTCTTGATATATATTGCGTGATAGGGGTGCAGCATTGGGCTTTAGCAGGTGACCTGACCTAACACACATTCCTTGGGTGTCAGTATTGATAGTGTGTTGGGTGCTGAAGGTCCAATCACACAGGGGGAGATTTGATGCCAGGCTTATATTTAAAGGCAGATGCTGCTCCCAAAAGCTAATCCCTGCAGCTTTATTTGTAAGGTGATAAAAGTGCCTCCATACATTTCAGAAGACAAGTTTCCGAATAATGTTGACACACAGAGTCATGTGGAGAAATATTAGGCAGGTGGCCAAAACCTTGGTCAGAGAGAAGGGGAGAGGAAAAAGTGAAGAAATATAGTTAAGAAGGGAGAAGTTGGCAGCAAAGGAAACTGAAACATAAAGGAGGCCATCTTAACTTATCATTCCATGCTAATGCCAAGGGAAGCAACCCCATTATAGAGACATGGTTGCAAAGTCACTACATCTGCAAATTAAATACTCCAGGATATTTAAGTTTGAGAAGATGTATGGAAATAAAGGAGGGGTAGGTCTGCTGATAAAGAAATAAAATTAGTAGAGAGGAAGGATCTTACCACAGAAAAGCAAGAAGTAAAATCACTTCAGCCAACTATCTTTGGTATTATGTAATGTGAAAGGGTTAATTACTAACTTCATAGTTAAGAGACATTTAGGGAAGAATAATTCAAATATTATAAAATTTGATATAAAGATTGAAAGTGATGCAGATACATCAGAAACCAGGGCCTTAACTATAAACAACATAAATAGTCTGAAGAAGGGTCTCGGCCCGAAACGTCACCCATTCCTTCGCTCCATAGATGCTGCCTCACCCACTGAGTTTCTCCAGCATTTTTGTCTACCTTAAATAATGAAGATGTGAGATATGATTGGCGCTGCTGGACTGGAAAATTATTTTTAAAGTATGACAATTAAAGTCTATCATTTAAGGAGCTAAGATAAAATTACAACAAATATATTTTTGATTAAGGCACAAAAACCCAGAAGGGAAGGTTTTCTGCTGTGGCCAACTTGATGATAACATATTGCTGAAAAAAGCAGTTAGGCGGAGGATTGAGAACGATTTAGAAAACAGTTCGATAATATGACCGTCATTGAGATAGAAAGAGAAAGCAGAATCTAAGAGCAATACTGTGATAAATATGAAAACAGACTTTAAAGACTTTCACAGATAAATAAATATGGAAAAGATTATTGTTAATATGGCTCTCTTGCAGATTGAGGTAAATAAATTATAATGGGGGAAAAACATAAATTAAACATCATTATCTGGAAGAAGATATAGAAACCATTTTAGAGGTAATAGCTCCAGAATGAACAATGAGAGATTGTAAATTATTGCTATTCAGAAAGAGCTGCATGTCCTTGTGCCCAAATCAGTAAATATTAACATGCACTGTCATCAGTAATTAAGGAGACTAACAGTGTGTTGGTCTCTACTTCAAGAGGGATATCTATACAGGAGAAAAGACTCTTACTCCAGCCATTTAAGGTTCAGATGAGACTGCACTTGAAACATTGGTGTAGAAGTTTGGTTGCCCTACCTAAGCAAGCATATACCTGTGAGAGAGGAAATGCAAAGAACATCCAACAGATTGATTTCTAGATTAGGTGGTAGTCCTATTGGAATGATACGGTAGACTGGGCCTATATTCTCTGGAGTGCAGGTGAATGAGTAGTGATCCCGATACAATATGCCAAGCTCTGACAGGGTAGATACGGGGATAATGCTTCCCCTGGGTGGGGTGTCTCGGGCCGAGACATTTAAGAGGTACATGGATAGGAATATTTTAGATGGATGGGGGCCAAACCAAGCAAATGAGACCAGCTCAGGTAGACACCTTGGTCGGCACGGAAGAGTTGGGGAAAAGTTGACTGTTTCCATACTGTGAGATGATATGACTCTATGAATGTGATGGAAATGAGATTTACAAACTCAATTAGTTGGGCAAGGCTATAGGTGTGAGCTGCAGAACTAGGCCGGATGAATGAAATCGATTTACCATAATCTAACAAACTGGTGAAACAGATTTAAGGATTTGAATGTCCTTTTCCTGCTCCTTTGTAACCTATTGAAGTTTCATAGGACTAGCTGCGAGCACTGGGATACATGTATTTGGGGAATTTTGTCAACATGTACCGGAGTTGAGTTAAAACTGATGTTATGGTGATTCTCCAACCAGTATTTTGAATATAGAAACAAAGAACTGCCGATGCTGGTTAATATCAGAATGACACAAGATTGTCCATTTGTCAATTTTGACTATCTTTCAACAAACTACAAGGAAGATTGATTAATTTGCAAGATTTCTTTAGCTGTGTCACTTTGGAAATTCCACTGTGTTTCTTTTGACTTTAGTATAGAGTTTAGAGATACAGCGCGGAAACAGGCCCTTCGGCCCACCGAGTCCGCGCCCACCAGCGATCACCCCGTACACCAGCACCATCTTAACACACCAGGGCCAATTTACAATTTTACCCAGGCCAATTAACCTACAATTCTACGTCTTTGGAGCGTGGGAGGAAACCGGACCTCCTGGAGAGCACACACGCGGTCACGGGGAGAATGTACAAACTCTGTACAGACAGAACCTGTAGTCAGGATCAAACTGGGTCTCTGGTGCTGTAAGGCAGCAACTCTACCGTTGTGACTCTACCGTGTGCTGCCAAATGTATCCATGTTGTTTACGTTTATTCATAAGAAAGGTCGGGTTGTAGGAAGTAACTGCAGATGCTGGTTTAAACCGATATACACAAAATGCTGGAGTAACTCAGTGGAACAGGCAGAATCTTTGGATAGAAGGAATGGGCGAGGTTTCGGGTTGAGACCCTTCAGACACGTTTTGGGTCGAGACCCTTCACCCACTCCGTCTCTCCAGAAATGCTGCCTGTCCCACTGAGTTACTCCAGCATTTTGTGTCTAGAAAGGGAGGGTTGTTGGCTCTGGCAGAAAAAAGTGGGGTCCGTAGGGTGAGCTACTGAGGTGATTCGTTGGTCTCCGTCCTGTCCTCACTCATATCCAGTCCTTATGTGAACGCCACAGGGTCACCGGGACGCTCAGAATGAAGTGAATAAAGCAACATCTTATGTTTGTCTCACTGTCTTTGTCTTTGAATCAACTGCACTTTCCCCTCTAGGCGCAGTTAGTCATCGGGGAGAGTGAGTGCCAGTGTCACTTTGATGAGCTGTGGGTGTATCCACACCTTCTGCAAACACTGCCTTTGTCGGCTTCCAGATTATTAACTCTGTTATCAATCCGTGCTTTTCCACACCCAATGACGATCATGCACCAAAACCTCATACTTTAAAATATTAAGAACTTATAGCTTACCTTGCACAATCTGTTACAGCCTATGAAATGCTAGCACACTTTGTAGGATATCCAAGAAGAGCACAGCAGTGTGATACATAATCTCATGGTTTATCTTTACTGTTTCTGATTCGGGAGTAAACATTGACCAGAATTGCTGGAGAACTACCTTGCTCCATAAAAGGTGCCAATCGGACCTTCTTACAAACAGCTGGGTGGCACAGTGGCGCAGTGGTACAGTTGCTGCCTAATAGTGCCAGAGACCAGGGTTCAATCCTGACTACGGATGCTGTCTGTACAGAGTTTGCACATTCTCCCTGTGACCGGGTGGATTTTGTAAATTGTAAATTGTAAATTGTCCCTAGTGGTGAAGGATAGTGCTGGTGCACAGGGTGATCGCTGGTCGGCGTTGACTCGGTGGGCCGAAGGACCTGTTTCCATGCTGTCTAGAGACCCCTCGGTTAAGAGCAGATGCAGCAGATGGCTCTCTCGTGCACTACACGGAATGGTCAGCCTGGATTGAGGGCATCGGAGTGAGGTTTGGACCAGTGATTTAACTAGGTCAGAGGTGGGATCTGCTGTAGCAAATGACCCACCTGACACCCCCAGGTCTTTTTGCCAACTACAACGCACAAATCAGAATCGGGTTGCGATACTTTCCTCGTCTCTGACTGAGAGCAACATCAGCAACTCTCAAGATACTCAACATCATCCAGGTAAAAACGCCCATTTTATTGGCACCCCAAACATTCAACTCCTTCACGACCGACACAAAGAGGCCACAGTGTGTATCATCTACAAACTCACCCAGTGTTATTCTGGCAGCACCTCCCAAACCCGTGACCTCTACCACTAAGAAAGTTAAAGGCAGCTGGCACATGGGAATGCTGTTAAAGTTCCTCTCCAAGTCATGCACCATCCTGACGGATAAATGTACCATAGGTCAATGTGTCCACCCTGGTCTAAATCCTGGAACTCGCTACCCAATAATGCATGGGAGTATCTTCACAAGAAGGATTTCATTGTTATAAAATAGCTCCTCACCACCTCATCAAGAACAAATAGGGATGGATAAAAAATGCAGACCTTGACAGTGGCACCTAGATTTTGAGAATGAACTTAAAACACGGTGGTGCAATCATTGACCAAGAGTTAACACTTTCAAAATACAGTGAGTCGGAACCAACCTTGATGTCATGGGCATTTCCTGTACTTTTATCTTTTTTTCCCCGCTGCCTCTCAGATTGTGTAAATGAACTTTAACTGAGTGATGCCAACCTCATCTGTGTCAATGCTTGACCCTGCATGAATTCCCTGATATAATGCACATGGGCCAGTTCCATCATCGAAGTCTGTGAAGAGAGAGCAACAAGCTTTTGGTGGAATTCAGTGATTCAGGCAGCATCTATGGACACATAGGAATAGTTGATGTTTTAGGTCAAGACTCTACATCAGGACTGAAATTGTAAAGGGGGGCAGCCAGCATGAAGAGGGGAAGGGAAGGAGTCAGGCTGGAGGTGGTGAATCCAGGTGAGGAGAGATTGATGGCAGATGGAGTCCGGGGCGGGGGTGGGGGGGGTGGGGGTGGAGTTTGCGACAAAAGCTGAGAAGTTATTCATGGAGATAGCAGAGGATAATCAGACAGAGACCAGTCACTTTTTTTTTGACCATGAGAAATAATCGAGACCATTACATCCCTGGTTGGTTATGTCACTGACATGAAATGGACCACGTAAGGGATCATATCTACTGGTATCTGACCTACAGCAGTAACAGCCCTGCATCTAACCAGGAGCTGTAGCTGCTGTATATCTGCCCTGAGCATTAAATGGCCTGCATCTCACCAGGAGCAGTAATGGTACTGTATTCGATGAGGAGTTGTACGGATGTTGGATGAGGAGTTGTACGAATTCATGCAGGGTCAAGCATTGACACAGATGAGGTTGGCATCACTCAGTTAAAGTTCATTTACACAATCTGAGAGGCAGCGGGGAAAAAAAGATAAAAGTACAGGAAATGCCCATGACATCAAGGTTGGTTCCGACTCACTGTATTTTGAAAGTGTTAACTCTTGGTCAATGATTGCACCACCGTGTTTTAAGTTCATTCTCAAAATCTAGGTGCCACTGTCAAGGTCTGCATTTTTTATCCATCCCTATTTGTTCTTGATGAGGTGGTGAGGAGCTATTTTATAACAATGAAATCCTTCTTGTGAAGATACTCCCATGCATTATTGGGTAGCGAGTTCCAGGATTTAGACCAGGGTGGACACATTGACCTATGGTACATTTATCCGTCAGGATGGTGCATGACTTGGAGAGGAACTTTAACAGCATTCCCATGTGCCAGCTGCCTTTAACTTTCTTAGTGGTAGAGGTCACGGGTTTGGGAGGTGCTGCCAGAATAACACTGGGTGAGTTTGTAGATGATACACACTGTGGCCTCTTTGTGTCGGTCGTGAAGGAGTTGAATGTTTGGGGTGCCAATAAAATGGGCGTTTTTACCTGGATGATGTTGAGTATCTTGAGAGTTGCTGATGTTGCTCTCAGTCAGAGACGAGGAAAGTATCGCAACCCGATTCTGATTTGTGCGTTGTAGTTGGCAAAAAGACCTGGGGGTGTCAGGTGGGTCATTTGCTACAGCAGATCCCACCTCTGACCTAGTTAAATCACTGGTCCAAACCTCACTCCGATGCCCTCAATCCAGGCTGACCATTCCGTGTAGTGCACGAGAGAGCCATCTGCTGCATCTGCTCTTAACCGAGGGGTCTCTAGACAGCATGGAAACAGGTCCTTCGGCCCACCGAGTCAACGCCGACCAGCGATCACCCTGTGCACCAGCACTATCCTTCACCACTAGGGACAATTTACAATTTACAATTTACAAAATCCACCCGGTCACAGGGAGAATGTGCAAACTCTGTACAGACAGCATCCGTAGTTATTGCCCCATTCTGAAGAGGGTCAATAACTATCTCATATTTGCACAGTTGCAGGATCTATGCCATGTAGAAACAAAGAACTGCAGACACTAGTTTACACCAAAGATAAAAAAGTACCAGAGTAGCTGAAGAAGAGACCCGACCCAAAACATCACTCATCCTTTTTCTACAGATATGCTGCCTGACCCGCTGAGTTACTCCTGCAGATAGACTTTGTGTCTATCTTTTGTATCTATTCCATATCTGACCAGGCATATTATCCATCCAGTATTTGACTAGGAAGAACTGTACCCTTTCTGTGTTTGATCAGGATCAGTATCCGTGCTGTCTTTTTACCAGGGACAGTATCTATCCTGCCTGCAATACGTGGTAGTTTCCAACTTGTACATCAGGCCAGGAGAAGTACCTGAACATTGTCCAACCAAAAGGTGATCCCACCTTGTATCTGGTCAAGAGCAGAATGGCACAAAGTGCCGGAGAAGGGTCCCAACCTGAAATGTCACCTATCAATGTTCTCCAGCGATGCTGCCTGATCCGCTGAGTTACACTAGTACTTTGTGTCCATTTTTGTAAACCAGCATCTACAGTTCCACAGAAAGTTATTCATCTCTGACCAGGAGCAGTACCCTAAATTATTACAACAAATAAAGTGAGATGTGCTGTGTGAGCTCTCAGGCAAGTATATAAAGGGAGTGTGGGTATGTATGGTTGGTTTAGAACCTCAGGTAGAAGAAATAAAGATGAACTGCCTGTAACTAAGATGAACAGGGCGGGCCGTTGGTGCAGCGGTAGAGCTGCTGCCTCACAACGCTTGCAGCGCCAGAGACCCGTGTTCAATCCTGTCTACGGATCCTGCTGACTGTACGGAGTATCCATGTTCTCCCCGTGACCACGTGGGTTTTCTCCAGAATCTTCGGGTTCCTCCCACAAGCCAAAGACGTACAGGTTTGTAGGTTAATTGGTTTAGTGTACATGTAAATTGTCCGTAGTGTGTATAGGATAGTGTTAATGTGCGGAGATCGCTGGTCGGTGCCGGTGGGGCGAAGGGCCTGTTTCGAAAGTGAACTAAATCAAACTATAAAGAACATTAAGTATGTAAATAGTTTCACAGTGGAAAATGTAAAGATTTAAATATGCTTAGGATGTATTCCAGGATTAAAAAGGCAAGGATATAAAGTCATTAAAAAGTGGTAAATTAAAAAGTAGCAAATGTTCAGAAATCCCATGGGCCTGCATCCTGGAGTAAATATGATGCCTGCAGAGATAGTGGTTCCTTTTATTGTGATCCTGAATCTTAATTTACCACTTTAGATTCCTGAACAGTTCCAGAAGTTTGGAAAAAGTGCAAATGTCACACGTCTGTTTCA